>OY728158.1:1858639524-1859309570 GCA_963277665.1 Viscum album
CCGTCAGGAGCGGGGAGTCGATGACGGTGTTGGCGGAGATGGCGTGGACGGCGGCGGGAACGGAAGCCCAGCAGAGGAGGAAGAGGGCCGATGCGAGTGCCGGAGCAGAGGCTGCGGAAGCCATTTTTTTGGGTGGGGGAAAGCGTTGATCCCGAGGGTATGATGGGAGGGGTGAATCGGATTATTAACCTCTGGATTCTGAAATGATGGCGTTGATAAAATTAGGCATGAATGGGGTGTGGTGGAGGTGGGGAGGCTATTTGGGGAAACGGGCGGCGAAGATGGAGGGGCGCCGTCGGTTCCTATATGGAGGAGGCCGGGAACGGAATGTGGGTAAGCGGTCGCGTTGGATCAATTTTGGATGCGAGTCTTCTTTAAAACCAATTTATTTTTAGGGAGTTGGGGGTGAGCCGGATCCACGGATTCCGCTTTATCATTCACCACCCATAAATTAGACTACGCTCAACATGGAAGCGCCGTGCGTGGGAGTATTACGGCGAATTATGGTTGATATTATATCACATTCTTCGTAATTTGAAAGTGAAAAACGCTGCCAGCGTCAGCGTAATCATCACTTGAGTTGTTTTATGGTAATTTTATGGTATTTTATTACAACAATAATATCTAAAAATATAAAATCATAATGAGGATGATGCATTATATATACAAAATCACGTTTATTAAACAGTGCGCATTTATCATCGCTAAGTGAAAGTGACAATGAAGTTACTTTTATCACCACTAAAAAATTGATGATAAAGAACGACATTTATCACCGGTGATAAAAACCGCCTTTTATTAGTGTTATTTTTAGCATTGATAAATGTCGTTCTTTATCACCGTTTTTCTTAGTGCTAATAAAATTTATAAAAATTCTATTATTAAGACATATTTTAAAATAAAAATATTTTTCTATTGATATATATTTATATATAATTTGGTTTAATTAATTTATATAACACTAAATATGTATTTACACTTAATGTATAATATATTTGGTGAAAAATGGTTTATAAAATAATTAAATATTAGTATTAATTAATAATTTGCTAATTAGCATTAAGCAATAGACATTTAACAATAATTTCATGACATAAAAAAATTAATAAACTAATTAGGATCTTAAGAAAAGTTGAACAAAAGTTTGAACTTCAAACAATCATAACTTTTGATCTAGATGTTCGTTTAACTCTCACAAGATGTCCGATCAAAGCTTATGAACCAACTCTTTTTGACTTTTTTTTAACATTGGATGAAATTTCAGCTTCATTCGAGATACTCTTTTTCTTTTATCGGTGGAGACCAGATTTATTCTCTAGGCTTAAGTTAATATGGATATTATGATGTTCAAATTTTATGTTTCTCGTGTTTTATTTTTATTTTAATTAAACACACACACATATATATATTTGTATATATTTACATATAATAATTTAATTGTATAGATAAATATTTAAACGTATTCATATAAAATATATTTTTAAATATATAAAGGGAAAATAATTATCCATTTTACTTACCTTGTAACAAAATATAAATATGTATATACCTATGTATGTATAATGTTTATATTTTCCAATTCTATGGTCAAACTGTCTTGATTATATATAATGTTTAAATATAAAGATGTGCCTATGTGTGTATTAAATATAAAGACGTGCCTAGGCGCCCGGGTGAAGTCGGACCACATAGCTTCAGAAGTTAAGAAACATAAAGTGTATATCGTTGTTGTGCTTGAGCACAAACAAAACCCGAAGAAGATCAAGGCTTTCAGTCGCAAAGTGTGATTGCATGACTCCATGCGTGAAGATCCGACTAACAAGCATATCTGGCTCTTTTGGAATAAGGATGTGTCGATAGATTTGATCGAGGCAGGGGATCAATATCTCACCACGAAAGTGTCGAAGTGGGGGGGGGGGGTTTCTTTGCATCGTTTGTTTATGGCAACTGTGATACTCAGGTCCAAAAAAGACTGCGGCAGGGGCTCGGGTTGTTTGATCCGGAGGACCTACCATGGTATGTCATGGTGGATTTTAATGTCATTCTTAACCCCGAGGAAAAGAAAGGTAGAGGGGCCTTCCCTCGTCAGGGTGCTCTGGACTTCGCTCTATTCATGGCGGATAAGGGTCTCCTCGACTTGGGTTATTCTAGAAACAGATACACGTGGTGCAACAACCAATCGGGAGGAAGGCGTTGTTGGAGTAGGATTGGTCGCTGCTTGGAAAATCACAAGGTGATCATCTCTTTTCCAGAGGCCAAGGTGAAGCATTTAGCCCGAGGTATTTTTGACCATTCTCTTATACTGGTGTCTCTGTTTCCCAAACATGATTTCCAGGAGTCCTTCAAGTTCTATCAACATTGGCCGCGGATCCAAGATTATCAGAGGCTTGTAAAGGAACAATGGGAGGCTCCTATCCTGGGACATACGTGGGTTGCTCTACACAACAATTTGTGAAGGCTGAAACGGGGGTTAAATGAGTGGTCCAGGAGGTTACCCCCGATCAGGACCTGGAATCCCTTAAACAGAGCATCGAAAGTTTAGAATCTAACCTGGAGGGGGAATGGGATGCTTCGGTGTTTGAAGAGCTTGCGGGAAAAAAGATGTGATGGGCCAAGGAGATTCTCAAACAAGAGTGGATGGCTCGAGATCACTCTCGGGTGAGGTGGCTTAAGGAAGGCGATAAAAATACTGTGTATTTCCATGCATGCATTAGAGAGAGAAGACACCTCACCTCACCTAACATCTTACTCGAGGATGGCTCCTATACTGATAAATGTGACACGGTCGGGAGTTTGGCGCTCTCTTTTTTCAAGGATCTGCTTGGTGGCCCCAACCCAAGGATGTCCAGCAGGTATCCCAGGGGAAATGCAGGGTTGTGGGAGATGATTCCCATTGTGGTATCTAATTGGGATAACGAGGTCTTGGAGGCGATTCCTACCGAGGATGAAATCCATCCAGCCATGCAGAAGCTCAATCTGGAGAGCGCACCCGGCCCTGACGGTCTTCCCGGTTCTTTTTACAGAGGGGTATGGGATGTTGTTAAGCACGTCATCATTGGTTCTATTCAGGACTACTTCAAAGGTGGAGGCCTTCCTCGGGTGGCAAGTGCAACTACTCTGGTGCTCATTCCTAAGATCAAGGACCCTTCTTCCCTCACTCACTATAGGCCAGTGAGCCTATGCAACTTCCCCTACAAAATTATGGCATGCGTACTTAACCATAGGTTGTCCAATTTTCTCCAGGGGTGGATTTTAGTCGAGCAACACGACTTTGTTAGAGGCCGCTCCATCCAGGGAGCAATTGCTATTGCTCAGGAGATGGTTAGGGACAACAATATGAAAACCCATGGTTCCAACATGGTGATCAAACTGAATATGAGCAAGGCATATGATAGGCTGGAATGGAGTTTCATCAACAGAGTTCCATCGGGTATTGGGTTTTTGGCCAAGGCGGTAGACCTCATTTTCAGGAGTTTCAGTTCTTCGTGGTTGGCTGTTTCGTTTAGGGGGGAAGATTCATTGTTTCTTTAAGGAAACGAGAGGTCTCCGGTAGGGAGACCCACTCTCTCCAAGCATTTTTATCCTCACACAAGACACTCTCAGGAGGCTTATCAATAGAGGTATATCCCAAAAGGGCATTCTCCCTTTCAGGAGGAAGCTGAATATACCTATGGTGTCTCATCTAATGTTCACCGACGATATGCTTATTTTCATCAACGGTGGCCGGGGCTCAGTCCACGGGATCAAGGTTATCTTGGATGAATATTGCCACTGGAGCGGGCAAGTCATCAACAACTCCAAAAGCAACATCTACATCTCCACTAAAATCTCTCAAAGGTGGGTGTCCTCTCTGTGTAATCGTCTGGACATGCAGCATGGGTCCTTTCCAATGGAGTACCTGGGATCTCCTATTTCTTCAGGGCGTCTTCGTATTAAAGATTATGATCACGTTGTTAGTAAAATCACTAGTTGCGTCCTTAACTGGAAAAATCAGTTTCTGTCTTTTGGAGGTCGAACAACACGAGTGACTAGTGTGTTGTCTGCCATTCCTATCCATGCTTTGGACTTTTCCAACGTCCCTTAAGGTGTGATCAACAACATTGATAGAATCTTGTGTAGTTTTGTTTGGGATGCCAAATCTGAAGGTAAGAGACACTGGGCTGCGTGGGGCAGGATGGAGAGGCCCATCCAGGATGGCAGGATCAACGTGAAGAGCCTTTAGAGAACGATTCACTGCATGCATGGCAAGCTCGCCTAGGAAATTCTGGAGGAGCGTTCTCTTTGGGGAAAGTCCATGGCGTTGCTCTACAATGGAAGCGTGGAGGTTTCCCATGGCCATGCATCTCCGCTGTGGGCAAAAATTCCCCCCTAGTCCAGAATCTTCAACTGAACTCCCATTGGATTGTAGGCTCAGGGGATCTCCTATTCTGGCATAGGAACTGGGCGAGATCTGTTTTAGCTTTCCCTGGTTGCCCTACCCCACTGATATCGGTTAAAGAAGCATGCCAGCATCCCAGGTTTACTAAGGCCATTCTGGATGTGGACCAACATGCCCTTCTCAAGACCATTGAGTTTAATGACGAACCTGACAGATGCGTTTTCACTCCTCCTGCTTCGGGGGTTTTTTCCTGTAGAGATTTTCGAAGGCTGTTCTCAGAGCAGGGTCTTCATGAGGGGTGGAACGGGGTTGTGTGGTTCCATAAGATCCCAACGAAGTTAAACTTTCTCACATGGCGCAGAAGGAACTCTTCTTTGGCTATGAACCTATGGACGAGAACATTAGAAAGTTGGGAATAAGCTTGGACTCTAGGTGTCCTTGCTGGAACATCAGACGAGAAGAGAGTACAAACCACTTATTTTTCAAGGGGGATTGAGATCATGTGGTGTGGTCCTACTTCGGAAGTTCCATGGTGCTATCTTCTCATGAGCATAACATAGCCTCTTTTTTGGAGAGATGGTTCCAAGGTACGATTGACAATGAGAAGGATAGAATGGTTCGCTCGATTATTTACAGTGTAGGATGCTGGAGTTTATGGCAAGAAAGGAACCAAGCAAGGAGGCTTCCTCTTCCAGACTTCTTCAGGTCAGTGCCCCATCGGCTCTTCCCTCCCTGGATGTTCAGTAGGGGAATTTGGTGTGCTAGAAACCCCCTGGCTCTGGTCTCAAGCTGAACATGGATGAGTCCTGTGCAATGGGGGTGATGAAAGGAGGGGGTGTGGTCCGTGGCCCTAGGGGGGAGGTGGTCATGGCGTTTTCTTCCTTCTTTAGCAATGATACCTCACTCTTGGCCGAGGCCAAGGCCATGCTCACAGGGCTATCCCTCTGCATGCAAGAGAATTTGGAGCTAACCCAGGCGGAGACAGATTCCAGGATTCTACTCGACTTGATGTTTGGTAAAGGTTTCCCCCCTTGGCCTATTACTTATATAGTCAGGAAATGTAGAGCCATACTTGGAACCAACATCCAAGTGTCCCACACCTGGTGCGAGGGTAATAAGGTTGTGGATCACTTGGCTCCCTTGGTGATCTAGAGCTCCATCACCACTAGTCTTCTATCTATCAATAGTTTGAAACCAGAGTGTGTTAATCTACTTAGAGGGGATGCCCTCGACTTGCACTATTTCAGACCTCCCTCATTCCCGGAGTCCCTTGGTTGTATTGTTTTCTCTTTCTTCAAATAAAAATTTGATTTGGATGGATATATTAATGTATATATTCTAATATATGTAAATGAATATTAATATATAAAATATTTAAATAAATAGAAATATATATATATATATATATATATTATATACACACAGGCATGTGCATGTATAAACACACACGCACATAAATACATACACACCTAAACATATATTTTATAAATGTTTTTAAAAAATAATTATATACATATATATGAATAAATATATGGAAAAAATATGTATGTAAATATATATAAATAAATACATATATATCATAAAATATAGAAGAAAACATGATAGAGCAGTGGTATGAGCGTTCACTTTGCACATGGAGGTATCAGGTTCGAATCTAGGTGTGTGCGGCTAAATAGAGAGGGGGCACTGCTGATAAAGGTGGGGGGGGGGGTGAACATCGCACGTAAGATGGAGTGGGGCACGGGGGTCGAGTGTTGATAGGGGGACTGATAAAGGGTTGGGATTAATGCGACCTGAGCGGAGTACACACATAATTTGAAAAAAATATTTTTCTATTTTTATCAGTGTTTTTTTATCGTTAATAAATACCCCCTTCATCAATGCTAAAAAAGCACTAATAAAGGGAGAATTTATCACAGATTTTTTTGCACTGATAAATGGTACCATTATCTACACTTTCTCTAGCACTGATAAAAACAATGGGCTTTATCATTGTTTTATAGCACTGAAAATGCTATAAGCATTGATAAAGGGAATTTCTATAGTAGGACATTTACTAGGGTAACTAGAGACCCACAAGACCAACAATTAACCAAGAAAAACACCCCAGAGCTGCTGCTACAATACCGCTACAATTCCCCCCGCCGCAGTCAAGACTACAGTGCACCCACTACAGTACATTGCTACAGTCCTGCTACAATACCTGCACTGTGACTCGGTAAATCTTCCACAACCAAGTCTCAAACTCGGGTCTCCAATATGTGGTGGATTTAGTTGAGTAATATTTAAAATAATAATATTAGTTATAATAATGAGCGAAGTTTTAGTCATAATTAAAATGTTTTATGATAATTTTACCATATTTTATTAAAAAAATTATATCAAAAATATAAAATAATAATAACTATTCATTATGCATGTAGTATAATTACAAAATTACAATATACACACACATATATATAGATATTATTTCAAATAATAATAATATTGAGTTTAATTTTAGTTATAATTAAAATAAGGAAAATAAAATAAAATTTTTATTTGTAAAAATTAAGTTATTCATATTCTTTATTATTATTTAAAGTGTCCATTATAGGAAAATACTTTGTTTTAAAATAAAAAAGCAAACATTTTTTATTATCAATACACTGTTCGATTTTTTTTTAAAATTATATATAATTGATAAAGTTTTTATTATGATAATTTCCATTTTTTTATTAATTATATTGAAATTTGGTGCTTGCCTAAGTGGTAAAGTCACCCCATCATTCTGCATATGACCAGAGTTCAAACCCTGACACCATCCCTTGGGGGAGATTTCTGAGCCACTTGTGGCTGATGATACAGATAGGCGATGCGGGCGATGACGCAAGTTGGTGTAGACACAGGTATATGCTGGCGCAATCCATGATGTTGGCATGGGACCTTTAGGCAAGAAAAAAAATGCTCGGGGGAGGGGGGGGGGGGTCTAATTCATGCTATCCCAATGAGTGCATGTGTGTGTTTATATGCTTCGTATCCTCTTAAGACCTAATGTATATTAAGAAAGTTATTTTTAAACATATAAAATAATTAGAATAAATAGATGTAATATAATTCTAATATTGTAATGTATGTTTATATAACATTTATAATAATTTACAACTAGCTAGGGATAAAGGAGATGAAAAAAAGCCACACACGCACCTCAGGTGGTTCGAACTCAACACCCCCACCATAGTGACACACCCACTAGGATGCGTCCCATTGGGTGTATAATAATAACAACAATAACAACAACAACAATAATGATGATAATAATAATATTAATAATAATAATAATAATAATAATAATAATAATAATACTAGTAGTAGCGGTAGCAGTAGCAGTAACAGTAGCAGTAGGAGTAGGAGTAGTAGTAGCAGGAGGAGCAGTAGTAGTAGCAGTAGCAGTAGTAGTAGCACTAGGAGTAAGAGTAATAGTAATAGTAGTAGTAGTAGTAGTAATAGCAGTAGTAGTAGTAGTAGTAGTAGTAGTAGTAGTAGTAATACTAGTAGTTGTAGTAGTAGTCGTAGTAGCAGCAGCAGCAGCAGGACCAGCAGTAGCAGCAGCAAGAGCAGGAGGAGCAGGAGGAGCAGTTGGAGTAGTAGTAGTAGTAGTAGCATCAGCATCAGCAGGACCAGCAATAGCAGCAGCATTAGCGATGCAAAGCGGGCTCGCGGCCCGCGGGCTTTGCGGGTATGGGGCGGATGTGGGGTGGAGAGGACCTAAATTTTTTGACCGTTTAGAGTGCGGGCCAATGCGGGTTGAGCCCGTGCGGGTGCGGGTTGAGCCCGCGTGGGTGCGGGTTTGCCTGCAGGCCTGATTTAAAAAATATATATATATATTATTTTTACAATATATGTTTCTTTAACATTTTATTTTTTTTAATAAAAAATCATGGTTAAACAGTGACATATGATTTATCACCATAATGATCATATTAATTCACCATTTATTCACATGTGAATTTTAAATATGCCTATATTTATTGTATTAATATGATATTATATTATTTATATAATAGTTATTAATCATATTCACATGGTGTGTCAACCCATATCTCGAAAAATGGAACTCATCACCCCTGCACATGGTTTCAATTCTATAAGAGTTATTATAATCATAATATTTTTTAGGTCGATTTAATTTTGTTATTATTTAATTTAATTTTGTTATTAAGAGAATTGGATAAAATCTCATGAAAACACTAATATCTTCCTCTGAAACTAATCATTACCTGGAGAGACTTCATTCATTCACATGTTTAGTTGTTCACATCACTACACAACCAATATTATCATTCATCACCCATCACCGATCACTCACCTACCTTCCATCGCAATAGTTCACCACCACATCGGCATTACTGCATGCCATCATTAACCCACAAAAAATGTTCTATCACATCCTTTAAAATTCTAGTTATTGTTAATTCATACTTCTCCCCGCAAATACCTTTAAGAATGATAAAAAATACAGTATTTAAATGATTATAAATAATATTTTTTTTAAATGTGGATAAGCCCGTGGGCAACCCGCGGGTTTATGCGGGGCGGGGCGGGCTTGAAATTTTTTGTTCACATTATATGTGGGCTTTTGTGGACAAACCCGCGTGGGATCAAACCCATGCGGGCTTGGCCCGCCCCGCCCCGGCCCACCCGTTTCGCATTACTAAGCAGCATGAGTAGGAGTAGGAGCAACAACAGCAGTAGTTGTAGCAGCAGCAGCAGGAGCAGTAGCAGTAGCAGCAACCGCAACAGCAGCAGCAGCAGCAGCAGTAGTCATAGTAGTAGTAGTCGTAGTAGTCGTAGTAGTAGCAGGAGGAGGAGGAGCAGTAGCAGTAGCAGTAGCAATAGGAGTAGTAGTAGTAGTAGTAGTAGCAACAACAGTAATAACAGTAGCAGTAGCAGTAGCAGTAGCAGTAGGAGTAGGAGTAGTTGAAGTAGGAGTAAGAGTAACAGTAGAAGTAGCAGCAGTAGTAGTAGTAGAAGTAGCAGTAGCCATAGGGGTAGTAGTAGTAGTAGTAGGAGGAGGAGGAGGAGGAGGAGGAGTAGTAGGAGTAGTAGGAGTAGCAGTAGCAGTAGCAGTAGCAGTAGAAGTAGCAGTAGCAGTAGGAGTAGCAGTAGCAGTAGCAGTAGCGATATTAGTATCAGTAGCAGTAGCCAGTAGCAGTAGAAGTAGCAGTAGTTGTAGTAGTAGCAGTGGTCGTAGGGGTAGTAGTAGTAGTAGTAATAGCAGTAGCAGTAGCAGTAGCAGTAGCAGTAGAAGTAGCAGTATCAGTAGCAGTAGTAGTAGCAGTAGCAATAGCAATAGCAGTAGGAGTAGTAGTAGTAGGAGTAGCAGTAGCAGTACCAGTAGCTGTAGCAGTAGGAGTAGGAGTAGCAGTAGCAGTAGTAGTCATAGTAGTAGTCGTAGTAGTAGTAGTAGTCGTAGTAGTAGTATTAGTAGCAGCAGCAGCAGTAACAGCAGCAGGAGCAGCAGTAGCAGTAGGAGTAGTAGTAGTACTAGTATTAGTAGTCGTAGTAGCAGTAGCAGTAGCAGAAGCAGTAGCAGTAGCAGTAGTAGTAGCAGTAACAACAGGAGTCGGAGTAGTAGTAGTAGTAGTAGTAGTAGTAGTAGTCATAGTAGTAGTAGTAGCAGCAACAACAACAGAAGCTGGAGCAGGAGCAGGAGCAGGAGCGGGAGGAGTAGAAGCAGTAGCAGTAGCACTAGTAGTAGCAATAACAGTAGCAGGAGCAGCAGCAACAACATAAGTTGTTGTAGTAGTAGTAGTAGTCGTAATAGTAGTAGTCATAGTAGTAGTCGTAGTAGTAGTAGCAACAACAGAAGTGGGAGGAGCAATAACGGTAGCAGTAGTAGTAATAGTAGGAGTAGGAGTAGTAGCAGCAGCAGCAGCAGCGGTAGCAGTAGCAGTAGCAGTAGCAACATGAGTAGGAGTAGTATAAGTAAGAGTAGGAGTAGCAGTAACAGTAGCAGTAATAGTACCAGTAGCAGTAGCAGTAGAAGTAGTAGTAGTCGTAGGGGTAGTAGTAGGAGTATTAGTAGTAGGAGTAGTAGGAGGAGTAGGAGTAGGAGTAGCAGTAGCTGTAGCAGTAGCAGTAGCAGTAGCAGTAGCATTAGCAGTAACAGTAGTAGTGGCAGCAGCAGTGGCCAGTAGCTGTAGCAGTACCAGTAGTAGTAGCAGCAACAGTAGTCGTAGGGGTAGTATTAGTAGTAGTAGTAGTAGGAGGAGGAGGAGTAGCAGTAGTAACAGTAGGAGTAACAGTAGCAGCAGCAGTAGCAGTAGAAGCAGTAGTAGCAGTAGGAGTAGTAGTAGTAGCAGTAGTAGTAGTAGTAGTAAGAGTAGCAGTAACAGTAGCAGTAGCAGTAGCAGTAGCAGTATAAGTAGTAGTAGCAGTAGCAGTAGCAGTTGTAACATCCCAAGATTTCATGGCACGTTATCTCTTCAAAGTAATTCAATAATTTGTACTATACGCAACACTATGTTCAAGCACACCACGACTTACCAAACTAGCCATTCAAAAAACGGTTATGAATAGTATTAACTGGATTTTGAATTTTATATACTCCATATAATTTTAACTTATTTATTATGTATTTCTTAGACATATTATAAGAATAAATTCAATTTTTCAAATAAAAAATGTATTTAAAAAAATGCAATTTTACCACCTTTTAATGGCGAACCCTTTTTAAATCCAATATTTGACACTTTTACATATTCAATTTGACAAAATAAAATTCTTCTTTAGAATCGGGACATCAAAATTTACTTTGGATGAAATTTTGGTATTTTTCTAATAATATTCATTTTTTATGAATAGTGAGAAATACTGTTTTTTAATTAAAAACTGACTTTTAATCTAATTTATTTATATGGTTAGATTACCATTTTAATTGGTTTTAAAGCGTAATTAGATTATATTTTTACCATTTAATTCAATGTTGGTCATTGAAAGTAATTTTACTTTGAAATTGAACATAAACAAGTGTTAATCTTTTGATAATTAACATTTCTTAAAACACACTTTTTGTTTTGACAACGAGAATTAATTTTAAATTAATTAATCCAACTTTTATGTTTTGAATTTGGTAAAATAGACATCATTTTTGAATTCGGAATATCAAATATAGCTTATGCTGAATTTTTGGTATTTTTCTGAAAAACTTCAATTTTTGATGAATAGTGAAACCACCAAGTAGTAGTTAAAAATATGACTTTTTCATTTAAATGAATTTTTACCCCTTCTATGAATTGAATTTCAAAAATCCAACATACATGGTTGTTATTAGTAAGTAAAATGTGGTTCAATAAGATGAAAATAATTTTTGGTGAATAGTAACTTTTGACTTTTATTTACCACGGTTAAAGGTAAATATGGTAATTCAAGGTAAAAAAGAATATTATAATAATACAAAATTACCTTAACACTTGTCCTAACCTTATTGGATGAGTCATGGATGACCATGTACATCTTTGGGTCGATTTTTGGGACCCCATGGATCCACTTAAGAGTGATAATGACACTTTATATTAATTAATTTTAAGTAAAGACAAAAAGGACTTAAACATATATCTTTTAGTAAATAAGATTTTACAAGGGGTTATATAAGTTATCTATTTGACTATAAATATTCATTAGAAATATAAAAAAATTTCATACATCATGGTATATTTTTTATAATTTTTAGACATTAAATAAATAAAATTATTTATGACACAATAATGATGTAATGTTTACTTCATTAATGAATGATTTAAATAAATAAGATTATAAAGATTAAAAAAATATCCAAAACCTGTCCAATTCTTTTCGACCATGAGTCATCTTATCTTCGACTATAATTATTTTTGGACCTTTAGAAACCGAAAATCATTATATAATAAAATAATCTTTTCACACTTTCCTAAAGAGCCCCTCATCCCCCTTATAAAAAGCCCTCACCTCTAACCCATTACACACACCTCTCAATCCCCTTGACTCATCCATCCTTTGCCCAAATAAGCTCTCAAGATCCCTCCCTTCCACCTAGAAGCCTTACCTTAGGTATAAGGCACTTCAATAAATCCTTTTGATTCAAACCAAAAGGAGTTACCCAATTTTAAGGTAACGTCTTCTCTAAAGTTCTCTTCTTTTCTTTTACTTCTCCAACCCACTAAACTTTTTTTATTACTTTTTTTTATAACAACACTAGTATCCTCAATATACTAGGTTGTTTTTATGAGAAGGATTCGAGATACACTTACACACACCTCCATCTAATGGGAAAAGAACATACTGTTTCTGTGGACGGTGAACACCTGCCTCACGAAACGATGATTGTTCAATTATCTCCTACCGCCTCTTATGGTGGCCATTATGATGGAACTGTATTTATATATGATATATATTATGTTTATGTTTTATCTATTCTTCTGTAATTTTCATTTACAAACACACCTTTATGATTTCCAATATGTGTGAACACAATAATTTCATTTGAGGAAGTGCAGACTACCGCTCCCTCAAGGTGATATGATTCATTCATGACATACATGGAACGCATAAAGAATGGAGTTAATTAAATTATATAACACATATATCATATGATATTATACTGGAATTATAATATACCTATGTATCATTAAGTTTTCATTTCATTAAATATGAAATAGAAATGAAAGTAGAGTTCATACGTACGTACGGATTACCGTCTCCATGAATGGTGCATTTCATTTATTATCTCCAAATATCATGAAATAATTATAAATATATATATATATACTGGATATATATGATATATATGATATGTTGGTCGGAGTGGACACTCAAGAGGTGGGTGAATTGAGTTCCAATTAAAAATTTCTGTTAAAAAGATTTCTCTTAAAGTCCCCCAATTTAAAACGAAAGTTAAACTGTAGTGAATTTATACAAATTGAAAATTTTCAATTGGATTCTTAAAGATTGATTAGATCTCAGTCAATTTAATCATAGGATTAAATTGGATTTGGAAGCTAACCTACTTGTTCACAACAAGCATAAACACTTGCTAATTTAACTATCAAAGTAACTTTAAAATAGTTTTGTATTTCAAAGTAATAAGCAACAGAATATAAATTAGATACTATATATTTTGAACTTAAACTAAAAATACACAGTAGATATAACCAATAGGTTCAGTCTCAAGCCGAGACTTAGTCCTCTCAAATTTATATATAAATTTGATCCACACCCTGGATTGGGGTTAACAATAGTACAAGATTGTCCAGGCCACACAGGGACCTCTACCAGTGTTCTTCGTGGGGAAAAAAATAAAGACTAGGATAAACAAGGACCTCTTCCACAGTTGTCCTGGGTAAACAAGAGTAAGGAGTTTTGGTGTGAGTATTGTGATATCCTCCAGTTCAGAATAGGAGACAGTGTGTGTGTAAAATAATACACACACTGCTCGAAATTAAATAATAAATCACTTAGAGAGATTATATGAAAGTTTAGAAAGCTCTAGTTATTGGCAGTGCATCTCTGGACTCGTTGGATTTAGCAGAGATGCTTCTGAGTCCTTTTGTGGTTTTTCTGTTGAAAAACAGAGTATCGTGGTTCAGCTTAATGTCCTTCGCAAGTGAGTGTGTTTTATGATTTCCAGTGTTCTTCATGTGTTCTTCAGGAGTGCTGGATTACATGCATGAGAGTTCTTTTAAGATCTTGAAAGTGCCCTCTTCAAGTTCCTCGTGTGTTCTCCCTTTTTGTATGTATATTCATGGAATAATTCTCTCTCAATGACTTTTTGTTTCGCCTGCTTTTACTGTAGCTCGATCTTCCTTTTATTCCACACGCTTCGACAATGGAAATGATTACCTTTTTCATATGTACGAGGTACGGTCTCCTGACATGCCAACAAATAACATTAAATATCATTAATTGCATTAAAAACATCAAATATGACCGTTGGAATTAAATAAGAGTTTATAGAAATTCAAACAGTTTTCATGACTATCGGTGAGTCATGAGATCGGTGAGTCATTTTAAATCTACATTGGTTTTGGTAGCATCAGCATCGATGGCTCATTAATCATCGGTTTCAGTGACTCATGATCAGTAGCTCTTTAGATATTCGGTAGCCATTGGTGAAACCATTGTCATTGGTCCGACCGTTCATCATCGGTACGACCGTTCATCATCGATGCGACCGTTCATCATTGGTGCGACTGTTCATCATCGGTGCGACCGTTCATCATCTGTGTGACTGTTTATCATCGGTGCGACCATTTATCATAAGTGCGACCATTTATCATCGGTGCGACCGTTTATCATCGGTGCGACCGTTCATCATCGGTGCAACCATTTATCATCGGTGCGACCATTCATCATCGGTGCAACCATTCATCATCGGTGCTTGGAAAATAACTAACGGTGAGTCAAGACATGGAATTTTCACAAAGTGTCTGTTCAATACAAAATACTTCCAGGTTAACCATAAAATAGAAATTAACATAGATAAACACATGTAGACATGATTTACACATATTTAGAACAATTTGAACAAAAGACTAAATTGAAATAAATAATACCAAGATTTTTGATTATTAAAATAACTATTTCACAGAGAGTTCAACAATCTCCCCCTTTTTGATAATCACAAATCAATGGAATAAAGGAAGAGAGAATATAGTATGTCATTCAGTATGCTCCCCCTATAAAAAAGAATATATGCCAAAAGATAAAACAGGGTTAGAATAGTAAACAAAACTTATATAACTGAGTCATTCACCCCATATAATACAAGTCATATAATACAATTCATTCTCATTATTACTACCATGGAGATATAGAGGCATCATTTCTCCCCCTGTGTATGCATGCATGTGGTAAATAGCCAGCATGGGCTCATATGCATATTCACTTCACCCATTCATATGCATGATCTCCCTGATTTCGCATATTCATGATCTCCCCGATTTCTCATATGCATGATCTCCCAGATTTCTCATATGCATGATCTCCCTGATTTCTCTACCCCTTTCGGATTATCAAAAAGAAGAGATAAGGAAGATAAGCAATAAAATTCCATATCAATAATGAGTACAAAAATCACAGACATAAGTGAAAAGTACAGGAAATAGACACCCTATCAAAAATTGACAGATACAGGTATTTTTCGAGGTGCAAGGGAGCTTTTCCTTTAGCAGTGGGAGGAATGGATGGTCCAGAAGGTGGTTAGGTGGAAGGTTGAACTGGTCAGATGGAGAAAGGAGGCAGGACGACCCGAGATGGACGAATTGTGGGTTCCAAGGTCACTTGCTGTAGAGAAGATCTTTCTGAATGAGGCTGTTGAAAGACTGGCCGAATACTGGAGAGAGCTTGAGAAACAGACAACTGACCGGGAGTAACATCTGATGATTTAAGAGACTCAGCAGTAAGAAAAACAATGGCCTTAGCTTGAACATGAAGGTAGGGTTTGAGAAAATTGATGAAGTCCTAAATTACTTCTCCACCGTACATCATAGCCTTTTTGAAAATCATCCTTATTCTGCATGAAATTTTCTAAAGTAGGAGTAAAATCCTTCAACTGCTGAACTTGAGCCTTAAAAGCTTGAGTAACTGGAGGGAGTCTCAAGTTGTTAGCCAACACTTTAAAATGATTATTCAACTCATGATTGGTGTAAATATTAGAGAAATAATGATCCACTTTCTTTTTAATCTCTTTTTCAGCCTTGGTAGCATCGGTTGAATACAACTTCACCATCTTATGAATATGATCACTATGCTCTTTCATCTTTTTCAAAGAATCTAAATCCAAAATCTTCCCAAGAGCTTCCATCTCTTCTCTAACTACATCCTTTAAATTATTAAGCTCATAACTAGTAATATTGGTTACTTTTGAAGAACTAGCCTGAGAAAAAACTTGCGTGATCTCAGCTTTCAACTTCCTCAAATCTGCCTTCTTCAAATGTTCTATCAGATTTCTTAAAACTTCCATCGTACTAGAGATGGTTGTTCTGAACTCTCCAGACAGAGAAACTAGATTTCTGCCTAAATCAGTGAGTGTTTGATTTAAAGAGGTAATGTGCCTGCCAATCGACTCACTATAATTGCACATGTCTGGTTTGATAAGGCTTACCACTCTTTGAGCCAAATCATCCATAACAGCTTCAGATAAATTCATAGGAGCAGGAGCAAAAATATGAGATAACTCATCTTTCACAGTCTCCCTAACAGCTTGAATCAATTCAACCTTAAATCTGTCAAGGTCAGATTTTTCAACTGTAGGATCAGGTCTAGCTTGAAACACTGAAGGATCAGGTCGGACATCTGCTCTTTGCAAAAAATCTGTAACTAATTGTGCCTTAACTGAAACATTTACTCATGTAAGATCCACTTATACACCTTCCTATTCCTCTGGGTAATCTAATCCCAGAACAAAAAGACTTGTATGTTCTTCCCATGCGGATTTGCATGAATGATACATAGGTTTCACAAACTGAGCTCGTTCAGAATTTTTAGGAAGGACTTACTCATCCTCATAACTCTTAAACTGTTCTGTCCTCTCAGCCTCAGGGACATTTTCTTGATCCATTGGTTGGGGTTGAGGATCATCTTGGATCACATTCTGACCTTATATAGGTCGATCATCAGCATCATCAGCATCACCACCATCACTATCACTACCACCACTACCACCATCACCATCAGCATCACCCTCATCACCATCATTGCCTTCATCATCATCATCATTATCATCATTAACTGATTTCTCACTTGAACTGTCTATACTTACGGATTCATACTCCTCAGAGGTTGATTCATCAGTCTCATCTTCTTCTTCATCATCTAAAAGTGGTTCAATCTATGGTAATTTGAGAGGAGGGCTTACCGAACCAAATTCCGTCCTTCTTTTCTTCGGGATAATAGTATCAGGATCACTCCTCTCATTAGGAGATGATTCAGCCTCCTCTTCAGCATTTATATTATCACTATCTTCTTCTTCTTCTATTCCCTTCTTACTAGATTCACCAGTTTCCTTAGGAACTACTGCTTCCTCTTCTTCATCTGAATAAAAAACTTCCTCACCAAGTTTTAAACTAGGATCTCTTATCTCCTTTGGTCTCCTTGGATGATCAATAGGATTGAAGGACTCATATAACTTTTCTTCATTAGCAACCCGAGCTTTCTTCCATGGGTTCTAATTGATTTTCATCCTCTTACAAATAACTTTGTTGAAACAGAAGCCAATTGATGAGATACACTCATCTCCATCATCCACACAACCCAAGAATTTCAGCATGGTAGAAATTTGATTAGAATAAAATAGAGTATTAGCTTTATTTGAAGGTTTTATCATCTCAACAATATGATCAGCAAAATATCTACACATATTGATCTTTTCACTATTCAACAAGAGGAATAACAGAAAAACATCCTGATACTTTATTGAAGCAAATTCACCTTTTCTAGGATATATTTGATGTTGAATAAATTTAAACAGGATTCTATTCTCACCATCAAACTCACCAGCAGTTATCCTTCGCGATTCATACTTCCCAGTCAATAACTCTAGGGCTAGATCATAAGAAAAGTAATCAGTTGTGGGAGGAATATTACCAGAATAGTCCTCGTATCTTCCATTGTGAGGTAATCCTAGACATTTAGCCCACTACTTTTATGAAAAAGTAATCTTTTCCCTTTTACTATAGAAGACAATCTCGCAGCCTCTACTCCATCCAATACTACATCCAGGTTCAAATAAAACTCATGCACCAGCTTTGGGTAAAAGACCCTATCATTCTCGTAGAACCAATTCTTCCAATCTTGCATTTCCAACACTTTCAAGAGAACGAAATTTCTAGATAAAACCCATTCTGAACATATTTCTTTTTCAGCTATAACTTCCCGTTTTTATAGCTCCGGGTTCACAGACCTCTACGTCGTACTACTCGACTCACCTCGAGCATGCCTGTTAGGTGAAGTTCCTTCAGATTCCTTGCCCTGCCTCTTTTGCTTGGCCATTCTGAGGTTTGATACAATCGAGAGGCTTGGAAAGATTCAAAAGGCTCAGGTTACAGAAAAGAGAAGAGAGAGTTCAGCGGGAAATGGAAGGTCAACAGTCTTTAGAGAATGAAATAGCTGCGTATCATTATTTGTATCATTTAGGGTTACGAACAATAAAATATCAATTAAGTAAAAAAACGTCATTTTAAATAGACAATAATGATTTTAAAAATAGTACAACCCAATCGGTAGCACTAATCGACTTGACAAATCAGTTTGACAGATTGATTTCACAGATCGGTTTCACAGATCAGTTTCATAGATTAGTTTCATAGATCAGTTTCACAGATCGGTTTGACAGATCGGTTTCACAGATTGGTTTGACAGATCGGTTTCATAGATCAGTTTCACAGATCGGTTTGACAGATCAGTTTCACAGATCGGTTTGACAAATCGATTTCATAGATCTATCATACCCAACTCTTGTTTAATCGAGTCTATCCTTTCAGAATTTAAGGGCTTGGTGAAAATGTCAGCTAATTGATGTTTAGTACCTATACACTCAAGAGTAATATCACCTTTTTGGTAGTGATCTCTCAAAAAGTGATGTCTGACATCAATCCGTTTGGTTCTAGAGTGAGACACAGGGTTCTTTGAAATGTTAATTGCACTAGTGTTATCACAGTTGATTGAAACATGCTTAAAATCATATCCATAGTCCAAGAGAGTGTGTTTCATCCACAGAATTTGTGCACAACAACTACCAGAAGCTATATACCCTACTTCGGCAGTGGACAAAGCTACAAAATTCTGCTTCTTACTACACCAAGATACTAAGGATTTTCCCAATAAATGACATGTTCCAGATGTGCTCTTCCTATCCAACTTGCAACCAGCAAAGTCAGCATCTGAATAACTCATTAGTTCAAAGGACTGTCCTTTTGGGTAAAACAAACCTAATTTTATAGTGTGTTTAAGATACTTAAAAATTCATTTAACAATAAGTAAATGAGATTATTTTGGATTAGCTTGAAATCTTGCACACATACACACACTAAACATAATATCTGGTCGACTAGCAGTAAGGTGAAGTAAGCTTCCAATCATACCTCTGTAATTTGTTTGATCCACTGGTTTCCCAGTTTCATCTGCATCCAATTTACAGACTGTACTCATAGGAGTATCACTTTCTTTAATACTATCCAAACCAAAACATTTTAAAATATCCTTTGTATATTTACTTTGATTCAAAATAATACCATTTTTATTTTGTAAAACTTGAAATCCAAGAAAATATTTGAGTTCTCCCATTAAACTCATTTCAAATTCATTTTTAATACTCTTTGAAAAATCAGTACATAAAGAATGTTTAGAATATCCAAAAATAATATCATCAACATAGATTTGAACTATTAAAACATCTTTAAAAATTATTTTAATAAAAATAGTTGGATCAACAATCCCTTTAGTAAAACTTTTTGAAATAAGAAAATTACTAAGTCTATCATATCAAGCCTTTGGAGCTTGTTTTAAACCATATAAAGCTTTAGAAAGTTTAAAAACTCGACTTGGAAAATGAGGATTAGTAAATCCAGGTGGTTGTTCAAAAAAAAACATCTTCAACAATAAAACCATTTAGAAAATCACTTTTAACATCCATTTGATATAACTTGAAATTCAAATGAGCAGCATAGGCAAGTAGAATTATAATAGCTTCTAATCTAGCTACAGGTGAAAATGTTTCCTTATAGTCTATACCTTCCTATTGACTATATCCTTGTGAAACTATCCTAGCTTTGTTTCTAACTATATTTCCTGATTCATCAACTTTGTTTCTAAAAACCCATTTAGTGCCTATTGTTAAAGTGTCCTTAGGTCTGTCAACTAATTCCCAGACTTTGTTTCTTTCAAATTGATTTAACTCTTCTTGCATATCCATTACCCAAAATTCATCATTGATAGCATCATTGACATTTTTAGGTTCTAGCAGTGAAAGAAAAGCTTGATGTTCAACCTGGTTTCTTAGAGAAGCTCTAGTCTGTGTCCCTCTATCAAGATTACCAACAATAACATCTAAAAGATGATTCTTTATAATCCTAGTTGATCTAGTAAAGGTAGGGCTAGAAATTTCAGGTTCATCTCTAAGTTCGGGTTCAACAGAAGCAGATTCTGGAATATGTCCAGAACTGGATGTTTTTATAGTAGGTTCTTTAGATTTATCATTAAGGTCCAGAATAGTCAAATCTTCTTCAAGATTTTCAAGTGAGGTTTTAGGCTCATATGGATCAGTTTCATCAAACTTGATGTGAACAGATTCTTCCACACATTTGGTTCTTTTGTTAAAGACTCTATAGGATTTTCTAGTTAAAGAATAACCAAGAAAAATTCATTCATCACTCTTAGAAGCAAACTTTTCAAGATTATCCTTTGTATTAAGAATAATAACTTTACAACCAAAGACTCTGAAGTAACTAACTTTAGGTTTTCTATTATTCCATGATTCACAAAGGGGTCTTCTTGAGAACAGGTCTAATTAAGAATCTATTAATAATATAACAAGCTGTATTCACAGCTTCAGCCCAAAAGTAAATAGGAAGGTCATACTCATTAAGCATGGTTCTTACTATTTCTTGAAGGGTTCTATTCCTTCTTTCTACTACACCATTCTACTGAGGTGTCCTAGGAGCAGAAAAGTTGTGACTATAGCCATTGTGTGAGAAATAAGATTCAAACTCATTATTTTCAAACTCACAACCATGGTCACTTCTCAGGGTTTTAATCTTAAGTCCACTAAGGTTTTCCACAGACTTGGAGTATCTAATAAAGTAAGAAAAAGCTTCACTTTTGTGAGCCAATAAGTATACCCAAGTATATCTAGAAAAGTCATCTACTAGGACATAGACATAGTGCTTACCATTTAAACTAGAAACTCTAGAAGGTCTAAACAATTCCATGTGAACCAACTCGAGAGGTTGAGAAGTTGAAACTTCTTTCTTTGATTTAAAAGAAACTTTATGTTGCTTTACCTTTTGACAGGGATTACAAACTTTGTCATTTGAGAATTCAAGTTTGGGTAGGTCTCTAACCAAGTTATTCCTAGTCATCTTTCTAAGTGAATGTATATTGCAGTGTCCTAATATTCTGTGCTAAAGCCAAGACTCTTTATGAAAAGCATTTAAACAAGTAACATTTTGCTTAGCTAAAGAATTCAGATCAACAGCATAAACATTTTCATTTCTTAAAGCAGAGAACACTAAAACATTTTTAGAGTTAAAAACATTACAAGAATCATTTTCAAACTTAACATTAAAGCCATCATCACATAATTGAGAAATACTTAATAGGTTATACTTAATTCCATCAACAAATAAAACTCTAGAAATCAAAACTGAATCAATGTTACCAATCTGGCCTAGGCCGATGATTTTTCCTTTAGAATTATCACCAAAGGTGACATGGCCTCCATAAACCTTTATTAAGATTTTAAAGCATGAATAATCTCTAGACATGTGTCTCAAACATCCACTGTCCAAGTACCATACCTTCTTTTGAGAACTCTTTAAACATGTTTCCTACAAAACAGATTTAGATGGGAAATGATTTTGGTACCCAGATCTTCTTGGGTCCAGATAGGTTAGCAATCAAAGCTTTAGGTACCCAGATTTGTCTTATGGGTCTCATATAAGTTACATAACCAATATATTTTGAAATATAAACTTTATTTGATCTATAACCATAAAAATAACTAGTTGAAGCATATGAATTTCCAGAGTTGGAACAAACAAATTTTTTTCCAGACTTAGGAATAAATTTAGTTTTAGTAAACTATCTTTTTCCAGGTTGATAACCTATTCCATTAGCATACTTTGGTGCCACTTTATTTCCTAGAATTTGAGTTAGAGTGTCCTTTACATTTGTGAAATTTTCTATGTCCTTTCTAAGTTGCTCATTAGACAATTTCAGTTCAATATTTTCCTTTATCAGTTGATCATTCTTTTCCTTTTCTACATCAAGGACAGATTTAACATTGACAGTGAGAGCATACTATTTCTTTAAGGCTTTGTACTTGTCCTTAAGTTCATTATAGGTTTCTTTTATCATGTTACAATATTCAAATAGTTCCTCACTAGACATGTTTTCAGATTCAGAATCATTTATAGAATAATAATCATTCTGCATAGGAGAAACAGGTACCTCAGAGGTATTGGTCATGAAGCACATGTTGGCACGATTCTTTTCAGAATCAGAAACTTCAGATTCACTTGTGTAGTCTTCTGAAGCACTCCAAGTAGATTTCATGGCTTTCTTCTACTTATTGTCTTTATAGTCATATTTCTTTTTGAACTTCAATTTTGGACAGTCTGCTTTAGTGTGACCTTTCCTTTTGCATTCATAGCATACAACTTCATCATTCTTGTTAGGATTTTTCCAATCCTTTTTCCAATTTCCCTTGTTGTCATACATTACTTTGTAGTCTGATTTTATAAAGAATCGCTTCTTCCTATAGAACTTCTTGAATATCCTGGCTATTTGAGCCATCTCTACATCACTGTCAGAGTCTGAATCTTCACTTGTTGAACTTTTAGTTTGTATTTGAACTTTTTCTTTGTCCTTTATCCTAGAAGTAGTATATTTAAAATCTACATACTTCCTTTTAGGTTCATCATCTTCTTCCTTATTCACCTTGAGTTCTTCTTCATACATCATAAGATTACCAATAAGCTCCTTGATTGGTAGTTTGATTATGTTTCATGATTCTCTAATTGATACAGAAGTTCCTCTCCATCGATCTGGTAGACATCTTGATATCCTCATGATTTGTTCCTTAGTAGTGACATCTCTTCCAAGAGAGATAATTGTATTGAAAATCTCATTGAACATGAGATACATGTCATATATAGGTTCATCAGTCTTCATTTTGAAATTATCATATTTAATAGTATATGTATTCAATCTCATTTCTTTAATATTAGTTGTTCCTTCATGAGAAACACTCAAAGTATCCCATATTTCATAGGCAGTTTTACAAGCAGATATTCTATTGAACTCTTCATCTCCCAAAGCACAATACAGGGCATTCATAACTTTACAATTATTATTGTAAGCTGTCTTAGTAGCTTTATCCCAAGTAATTATAACAGTTGCTGGAACCTTATATTCAGTTTCTATAGCAGTCCAGATATCAAATCCCATACTTTCTAAATGAATTTTCATTTTCAGTTTCCACTGGGCATAATTTGTACCATTAAAGAAAGGTGGCCTATTGGTAGCAACACCTTCTAATCTATTATCCATAACTAGAGTACTAGAGTTTAGCAAATAACTTTAAAGAGATAAAATTTAGAACTAACTGAAATTTAAGATCTTTAAAATATAACTAAAATCAAAGTTGCAAAATAGAGTAGTTGAAAATGTTGATAAACAAAATAAACCCTCTAATACCAAATGTTGGTCGGAGTGGACACTCAAGAGGGGGGTGAATTGAGTTCCAATTAAAAATTTCTATTAAAAAGATTTCTCTTAAAGTACCCCAATTTAAAACCAAAGTTAAACTGTAGTGAATTTATACAGATTGCAAATGTTCAATTGGATTCTTAAATATTGATTAGATCTCAGTCAATTTAATCACATGATTAAATTGGATTTTGAAGCTAACCTACTGGTTCAAAACAAGCATAAACACTTGCTAATTTAACTATCAAAGTAACTTTAAAATAGTTTTGTATTTCAAAGTAATAAGCAGCGGAATATAAATTAGATACTATATATTTTGAACTTAAACTAAAAATGCACAACAGATATAAACAAGAGGTTCAGTCTCAAGCCGAGACTTGGTCCTCTCAAATTTATATATAAATTTGATCCACACCCTGGATTGGGGTTAACAACAGTACAAGACTGTCCAGGCCACACAGGGACCTCTACCACTGTTCTTCGTGGGAAACAAAAATAAAGACCAGGCCATACAAGGACCTCTTCCACAGTTGTCATGGGTAAACAAGAGTAAGGAGTTTTGGTGTGGGGATTGTGATATCCTCTAGTTCATCACATGAGACAGTGTGTGTGTAAAATAATACACACACTGCTCGAAAGTAAATAATAAATCACTTAGAGAGATTATATGAAAGTTTAGAAAGCTCTAGTGATTGGCAGTGCAGCTCTGGACTCGTTGGATTTAGCAGAGATGCTTTTGAGTCCTTCTGTGGTTTTTCTGTTGAAAAACAGAGTATCGTGGTTCAGCTTGATATCCTTCGCAAGTGAGTGTGTTTTCTGATTTCCAGTGTTCTTTGTGTGTTCTTTAGGAGTGCTGGATTGCATGCATGAGAGTTCTTTTAAGATCTTTCAAATACCCTCTTCAAGTTCCTCGTGTGTTCTCCCTTTTTGTATGTATATTCATGGAAGAATTCTCTCTCAATGACTTTTTGTTTCGCCCGCTTTTACTGCACCTCGATCTTCCTTTTATTCCACACGCTCCAACAATGGGAATTATTACCTTTTTCATAGGTACGAGGTACGGTCTCCTGACATTCCAACAACTAACATTAAATATCATTAATTGCATTAAAAACATCAAATATGACCGTTGGAATTAAATAAGAGTTTAAAAAAATTCAAACAATTTTCATGACTATCAGCGAGTCATGAGATCGGTGAGTCATTTTGAATCTGCATAGGTTTCGGTAGCATCAGCATCAATGGCTCATTAATCATCGGTATCGGTGACTCACGATCGATAGCTCTTTAGATCTTTGGTAGCCATCGGTGTGATCGTTGTCATTGGTGCGATCTGTCATCATCGGTGCGACCGTTCATCATCGGTGTGACCGTTCATCATCGGTGCGACCGTTCATCATCGGTGCGACCGTTCATCATCGGTGCCTTGGAAAATAACTAACGGTGAGTCAAGACATGGAATTTTCACAAAGTGTCTGTTCAATCCAGAATACTTCCAGTTCAACCGTAAAACACAAATTAACATAGATAAACACATGTAGACATGATTTACACATATTTAGAACAATTTGAACAAAAGACTAAATTGAAATAAATAAAACCAAGATTTGTGATTATTAAAATAACTATTTCATAGAGAGTTCAAAAGTCTCCCCCTTTTTGATAATCACAAATCAATGACATAAAGGAAGAGAGAATATAGTTTGTCATTTAGTATGCTCCCCCTATAAAAAAGAATATATGACAAAAGATAAAACAGGGTTAGAATGGAAAACAGAACTTATAGTAGTCGCGGTAGTAGTGGTAGTGGTGGTAGTAGTAGTAACAATAGCAACAACAACAATAATGGTAGTAGTAGTTGTCTTAGTAGTCGTAGTAGTAGTGTTAGTGGTGGTAGTGGTAGTCGTAGTAGTCATAGTAGTCGCAGTACTCGCAGTTGTCACAGTAGTCACAGTAGTAGTTGTAGTCGTAGTAGTCATAGTGGTATTAATAGTGGTAGTGGTAGAGGTAGTGGTAGTGGTAGTGGTAGTGGTAGTGGTAGTGGTAGTGGTAGTGGTAGTAGTAGTAATAGTAGTAGCAGTAGTCGTCGTCGTCGTCGTAGTAGTAGTTGTAGTAGTGGTAGTAGTATTTGTAGTAGTAGTCGTCGTAGTACTAGTAGTAGTAGTCATATTGGTAGTGGTAGTAGTAGTTGTAGTGGTAGTGGTAGTAGTAGTTGTAGTGGTATTAATAGTGGTAGTGGTAGTGGTAGTGGTAGTGGTAGTGGTAGTCGTAGTAGTAGTAGTAGTAGTCTTCGTCGTCGTCGTAGTAGTAGTAGTAGTAGTAGTCATAATAGTAGTAGTAGTAGTTGTAGTAGTAGTCGTCGTAGTACTAGTAGTAGTAGTCATAGTGGTAGTGGTAGTAGTAGTCATAGTGGCAGTGGTAGTAGTAGTGGTAGTGGTAGTAGTAGTGGTGGTATTCATCCACTGGTCTTCGCATCCATGAGATCCTTCGTTCAAGCCCTGATGGGTGCAGGTACTGTTCTAGTACTATGTAGGTGGTGAGGCAAGCAGTAACGCGGGAATGATTCATGCCAGGTGACACAAGCAGAATGATGCAGGCATAATGCTGCACTAGGCCTTTAGGCGATGCATTGAGCTTCATGCCCACTAGGACTTTGGGACACTATTTTTTTAATGGGCTATCTTGGTAGTGGGCTTATCCTTAGGGGGGGTGGTGAGGTCTGAGCCTTGCTAGTCCAACAGGTGTGTGTGCATGTTACCTTTTCATGTAACCCCCACAACCTTAAATATATAATTAGAATGGTCATAGAATGAATTAGTAACCCAACACACACCCTCAAAATTTATTAAATAAAATCAAACCAGTACAAAGGGTTATGAAATCAAGACCATACGTTGAAGACGCCATCAAGAATATGGAAACAACAACTAAAACCCCCATCTCCAGTAGAAATTAACTTTTTGATGTCTACTTCCTCTATTGCAAGAGCCACCATGACGTGCCGAATGTCAACCCCTCCTCTGTTGTTTAGGAGGATGACACGACACAATATGCTCATCCATGTTCGATGACTGGTAATCTTCATGTGTAGAGCTATGTTAAGGCTCAACAGATGACACCTGAACCACACTAACTATAAAGGCATAATAAAGTGGAAGTATGAGGTCGATCTCACAGAGAGTGGGGAACACGACAGAAGAATTTTAACCACAGGTTAGGTCGCTCCAATTTTAGTTTGATTTTATTTAACTAATTAAATGACATGGGTTTCAATTAGGAAAGAGAAAAGGGATAAGGGTTAATTTCAAGGTATAGGTATAAGATAATCCTAAATATACATTGGGATTGACTCATGGCTTAAGCTGAAATGTAGTGCAAAAGTCACCAATTGATCTTGGCCCAACCAATTGGATCTACCTAAACTGGAAAACACTCCTTGGTCCGGAGATAATTGACAACCAAAGTGCAGAAAGCTTGGCTTCTTGGAAAAAAGAATCATAGGCTATTGGTCCTAGCCTTCTCAACTTCAATTAGGTAAAGGATACTTTCAAATGCACCTCTGATGGTTAGGTTAGTTGTAAAAGAAATGAGATTAACAATTATTTTTAACCTAATTACTAGTTATAGGGTTACCAAGTTTTGATTCATGAATTCATTACATTTAAACCCACCCTTACTCTCAACCATAACCCTAAGCGGATTAACTGCACATAATGGTATTAAATAAATGCAGGGAAATGAGCAACATGCTCGACATAATGAATAAACAGTTTAAATCAAAGAAATCCACAATTGAAATCATATGAAAGAAATAAAATTCTAACTTGAATGAAGAAACAATGAATAATGCAGTGGCAGTTGAAGTCTGAATATCAAACGGAATTTGATTCAAGCATTGAACAATAATGCACAAAGAACGAGTCTTGCAATTGAAAGCGGTAACAACAGAATTAATAAAACAATTAAAGAAATCAGTAGAAACAATCTAGAAAGAAAATAAGAAGGAAACATAGAACAAAAGAGGAGGTTGGACTGTCATGTTCCGAGCTCCTGTATGCGGTGGGGTGCCCGCATATATATAGAGCCGACCATTACACAACGCGTAAATGATCCTCATTTTACAACTCTTTTAAGTGGCTTCAACATTGAGACTTGTTGGGGCGCCTCCTCATCTGGCCCCGATAAATATTTTTATATCTGATATCTTTAAAAAAAAAGAAGATATTTTGATATCTTTGAAAAGATATATCTGATATCTTTGACAAGATATATTTGATATCTTTGAGAAGATATATTTTATATCTTTGATGAGATATATTTAATATCTTTAATCAGATATGAGATATCTTTTAGGAGATATATGAGATTTCATCTTCTATTTATATGAGGTGTGCGGCTCCTCTCTTTGTAGTGGTTGGAGGCAGTGCAGTTGCGTTTTCAAGGAGCGGTTTTCAGATCTGCAACCGGTGGAACTACTCTGATTTGATCGGCTTTCATCTGCGGTGGTTTTTTGATCCGATCCCGGTGTTTTTCATCTGTACTTTTGTTCGGACATCAATCTTCTGCTTTCACGGTCAGATCTATTTGGGTTTCTTTAGCAGGTTGCTTTCTTCTTTTCAGGCTTCATCAAGACTGCATCTATTCTCCGAATTTGATCCACTATTTTTCTAAGTATTGCTTTTGATATCCCTTTTAATTTTGGGGAGTCTCTACCGTGTACTTATCTATTTTTAGTGGATCCCTCTTTCTGGACTAGGTCCCTTGGTTTTTCCCTTTTGGGTTTTCCACGTAAAAATTCTGGTGTCAATTTTATTTTTCTGCACCTGTTTTTGTCGCTACGCATCTGCTGTTTGAGGGAAAGATTTCTCCGCTGCGCGTTCGTGTTTTTTGTTGTTTGCGCGTTCATCGCTTTCCATATTTCCCAACATCTGGTATCAGAGGAGGTTTTTATTTCATATTCATTATGGAAGCTAATTACAGTCGGATGATTTTATTGAATGGTGCCAATTATCATATGTGGCGACTTAAAATGAAGGATCTGCTTTTTGTCAAGCGAATGCATCTTCCAGTGTTTAGTACCCAAAAGCCAGAAAGGATGTCAGATGAAGAATGGGTGTTCGAGCATGAGATGGTTTGTGGCTTCATTCGCCAATGGGTCGAAGACAACGTGATGAACCACATTGTCAACATCTCTCACGCCAGAACATTGTGGGAGAAGCTCGAGACTACCTATGCTTCTAAGACTGGAAACAATAAATTGTTTCTTCTCAAACAAATGATGAATTTGAGGTACAGAGAAGGTACGTCTATTTCTGATTATTTAAGTGAATATCAGGGATGTTTTGATCAGTTGTCTGGCATGGGTATTAATTTTGAAGATGAGGTTTTGGCACTTTTATTGCTTAACACGTTACCTGATTCTTGGGAGAATTTACGTGTTACTCTAACCGGTTCTGATCCTAATGGTGCTGTGACATTCAGTTTTGTTAAGTCTGCTATTTTGAATGAAGAAGTCAGGAGACGTACTCAAGAGAAATCTTCAGAGCTTTTAGTCACAGAGAACAGGGGGAGAAGCCAGGAAAAGAATCAGGGACAGAGCAGTCGAGGAAAGAGTAAAAGCAGAAGCAAATCTAGATCAAAGCAGAGAGATTTTGAATGTCATCATTGTGGTAAGAAGGGGCATGTTAAGAAGTTTTGTTATCAGCTGAAAAGAGAAAACAGAATGAAGGAAAATAATCCAAAGAAGAATATCTATGGAGATGATCATGTCGCTGCCGCTACAGGGGGTGATCTTGTTATTGTTTATGATTCCATTAATATTGCTTCTGATCATTCTTGTTGGGTTGTTGACAGTGGTGCATGTTTTCACGTGACATCAAAGAAGGAGTTATTTACATTTTATAACCCAGGTAATTTTGGGATTTTGAAGATGGGTAATGATGGTCATGTTAATGTCGTAGGTATCGGGACTGTTTGTTTAGTGACCAGTACTGGAAGTAAGCTGATTTTGAAGAATGTTCGACATGCACCAGAGGTTCGCTTGAATCTTATTTCTACCAGCGTTCTTGATGATGAAGGGTTTATCAACACATTTGGTGATTGCCAATGGAAACTTTCCAAGGGATCTTTGATTATGGCTCGAGGGAAGAAGCAATCAGGTTTGTACTGGACTAGAGCATCTATTTCATGTGATACTGCTTGTGTTGTTGAGTGTAGTGTTTCGTCCAAGTTGTGGCATAAGAGGCTCAGTCACATCAGTGAGAAAGGGCTTGGTTGTTTGGCCAAGAGAAATCTTCTTCCAGATTTGAAGAGTGTCAAATTGGACACATGTGATCATTGCATGGCTGGAAAACAGAGCAGAGTGAGTTTCAGCAGTCATCCTCCACACAGGAAGTCACAGGTACTTGAATTAGTACATTCAGACGTTTGTGGTCCTTTGAAATCTAAGACCTTTAGTGGCGGTCTTTATTTTGTGACTTTTATTGATGACTACTCACGAAAGCTCTGGGTTTATGTTTTGAATGCCAAAAGTCAGGTGCTCAGTGTTTTTAAGCAATTTCATGTTTCGGTTGAGAGGGAATCAGGCAAGAAATTGAAATGTATTCGCACTGACAATGGGGGAGAGTATTGTGGTCCATTTGATCAATATTGCAGGCAGGAAGGTATTCGGCATCAGAAGACACCTCCCAAGACACCTCAGCTAAATGGTGTAGCTGAGCAGATGAACAGGACTTTGTTGGAAAGAGTTCGTTGTTTGCTTTCGGAAGAAAAGTTGCCTGGACAATTTTGGGGTGAGGCTTTACTTACTGCTTCTTATATTATCAATTTATCACCTTCAGTTGCTTTGCAGACAGACACTCCCGATAAGTTTTGGTATGGAAAAAGGATCAGGTACGATCACTTGAAAGTTTTTGGTTGCAAGGCTTTTGTTCATGTGCCTAGAGATGAGAGATCCAAGTTGGATGATAAGTCACGGCAGTGTATTTTTATTGGGTATGGACATGATGAGTTTGGGTACAGGTTTTATGATCCTGCTTTAAAGAAACTTGTCAGAAGCTGAGATGTAGTGTTTAAAGAGGACCAGACTATTGCAGATATTGATAAGGGAGAAAAGTCCACTTCTCCAACTTTTGATGGTTTTGTTAGTCTTGAGCCAGGTTTTGATTCACATTTACCTCATATTGTTGATTCGGATGATCACATTGATGTGCAGAATGATGCTCAGGGTGAACAGGTTGGAGTTGATATTTCTGATGCACCTTTTGTGTCTGATGATCCAGTTCCTGGGGTTATCAATGAACCCGCAGTTCCACTCCGGAGGTCATCTCAGCATCGTACCATTTCTACTCGGTATTCACCTGATGAGTATGTGCTCCTCGCTGAAGGGGGAGAACCAGAATCTTTTGATGAGGCGATGGAAAGTGAACAGAAGGAAAAATGGGTTGCGGCAATGGATGAAGAGATGACATCATTGCACGACAACCACACTTTTGAGCTGGTGAAGTTACCGACATGTAAGAGAGCTTTGCAAAATCGGTGGATTTATCGGATTAAGAATGAAGAATCCAGTTCTGTTCCCCGATACAAGGCAAGGTTAGTTGTTAAAGGCTTCCGTCAGAAGAAAGGTATTGATTTTGATGAGATTTTTTCACCTGTTGTCAAAATGTCTTCTATTCAGGTTGTTCTTGGTTTGGCTGCTAGTTTGGATCTGCAGATTGAGCAGATGGATGTGAAGACAGCTTTCCTCCATGGAGATTTAGAGGAGGATATTTCTATGGAGCAACCAGAGGGTTTTGTTGAAACAGGTAAAGAGAATCATGTCTGCAGATTGAAGAAGAGTTTGTATGGTTTGAAGCAAGCTCCGAGACAGTGGTATAAAAAGTTTGAATCTGTCATTTCTTATCAGGGTTTCAGGAAGACATCTTCTGATCATTGTGTGTTTGTTCAGAGATTTACTGATGATGATTTTATTATACTACTGCTTTATGTTGATGATATGATCATTGTTGGCCATGATGCTTCTAGAATTGACAGATTGAAGAAGGATCTTTGTCAGTCTTTTGCGATGAAAGACTTGGGGCCAGCACGGCAGATTCTTGGCATGACGATCCCCCGTGACAGGAAGGCCAAGAAATTGTGGTTATCTCAGGAGAGATACATTGAGAAGGTTCTTCAAAGATTTTCTATGTATAGAGCTAAAGTGGTTAGTACTCCTCTTGCTTTACATTTTAAGCTCAGCACCAGTCAGTCACCTTCTACTAATGAAGAGAGAGAGGAGATGCAACACATACCTTATTCATCTGCCGTTGGTTGATTGATGTATGCTATGGTATGTACTAGACCTGATATAGCTCATGCAGTTGGTGTGGTCAGTCGTTTTCTATCGAATCCAGGCAGAGATCATTGGAGGGCAGTGAAGTACATTTTTTGTTATCTTCGTGGCACTTCTAATATGAGATTGTGTTTTGGAAAAGGGGAACCTATGCTTTGTGGCTTTACAGATTTAGATATGGCAGGAGATATCGATTCGAGGAAGTCTACTTCAGGCTATTTGATCACTTTTGCAGGGGGAGCTGTATCTTGGCAGTCTAGGTTGCAGAGATGTGTTGCTTTATCTACCACAGAGTCAGAGTTTATTGCAGCTATAGAGGCGTGCAAAGAATTGTTGTGGATGAAAAATTTTATTCGAGAGCTCAATTTTAATCAAGACAGATATATTTTATTTTGTGATAGTCAGAGTGCTATTTGTTTGGGAAAGAATCCCACTTTTCATGGAAGGTCGAAACACATCGATGTTCGGTATCATTGGATCCGCAATGTCCTTGATTCGAGACAGTTAGAGCTTGAGAAGATCCACACTGATGACAATGGGTCAGACATGTTGACCAAGAGTTTACCCAGAGGAAAATTTGAGACTTGCCGACTGATTGCAGGGTTGGCGATGATCCCCAGTTGAGTCAGAGGGGGAGTTTGTTGGGGCGCCTCCTCATCTGGCCCCGATAAATATTTTTATATCTGATATCTTTAAAAAAAAAGAAGATATTTTGATATCTTTGAAAAGATATATCTGATATCTTTGACAATATATATTTGATATCTTTGAGAAGATATATTTTATATCTTTGATGAGATATATTTAATATCTTTAATCAGATATGAGATATCTTTTAGGAGATATATGAGATTTCATCTTCTATTTATATGAGGTGTGCGGCTCCTCTCTTTGTAGTGGTTGGAGGCAGTGCAGTTGCGTTTTCAAGGAGCGGTTTTCAGATCTGCAACCGGTGGAACTACTCTGATTTGATCGGCTTTCATCTGCGGTGGTTTTTTGATCCGATCCCGGTGTTTTTCATCTGCACTTTTGTTCGGACATCAATCTTCTGCTTTCACGGTCAGATCTATTTGGGTTTCTTTAGCAGGTTGCTTTCTTCTTTTTAGGCTTCATCAAGACTGCATCTATTCTCCGACTTTGATCCACTATTTTTCTAAGTATTGCGTTTGAGATCCCTTTTAATTTTGGGGAGTCTCTACCATGTACTTATCTATTTTTAGTGGATCCCTCTTTCTGGACTAGGTCCCGTGGTTTTTCCCTTTTGGGTTTTCCACGTAAAAATTCTGGTGTCAATTTTATTTTTCTGCACCTGTTTTTGTCACTACGCATCTGCTGTTTGAGGGAAAGATTTCTCCGCTGCGCGTTCATGTTTTTTTTTGTTTGCGCGTTCATCGCTTGCCATCTTTCCCAACAAGACTTTCATGGAGTGTAAGTGGATTTCGCACATTGTACTTCAGATCCAAAAAGTTCTCGGAAGATCTTGGATCTCTAGATTTTAGGGCCTGTATCTCCGGCGAGATTCACAATTCGAACATTTCACATCATGTAATTCATTTACACTGTGTATCTTCAGCGGGTTTCAGATTAGAAGATTTCACATCATGTAATTCAGTTTCACATCGTGCGAATGGTTCACATCAATTGAATTGGACTCATGGGCTGGATGATGTTCTGCTCCATAAATACACATTGTGAATATGTGTTTGACGATGTGAATCATATATTTACAATTCCAAAAGCCTTGTTTCATCCTGTATCATTATCTTCAATCCTTTGAAACATCTTGTGGACATCCTATGCCATGGAAAGTCTTCTTTTGATGTAAAACTTGGTCTGTTGGATTCCTTTTTTATCATGGATTCGTCACGACATGAAGACATGATTTCCTTTATATTATTCCAAATTTCAGTCCTTCCATAAGAATACATAAAAAATTATTTACTGGAATGAATCTCGTATTTAATCAATTAGTATTCAACTAAAATGAATATAAAAACACATGAATATATAGATACAAAATAGAGATATAAACGACCACCTCCTTAATCAAGTATGCCAGACTCCTTCAGCACCTCCTTCATTTGAGCTACAACACTGTCAGTCATCATGTACCTATACTTTCCATCCCATTTAAGCATAAGTTCATCAACCTGCACAATAGGAGCGGTTCCATCCTACACAAGTGTAACATATTTCTTAATTGGAGGAGTTATCCCCTCTAAGTTCTTTATATTTCTTCCCCTTGGATCTTCATCATCATGTTTAAAGACCCATTCCTCTAGAGTGTGGCCATTCATGCCTCCAATCCATTTTTTTTTGTATTTTATAAAATCCACTTTAAAGTTTATGGGGAATCACACATTCAAAATAAAAATACATCCATAGAGGATCCAAATTCAAAATTCAAAATAGACAACAACCAAACTTGAGAATTCAAAATTTGAAAACACACCTCGATCGCAACATCACCAACCACCTTAGGCCTCGAGAGAGCCGTGAGCCACCTCCTGTATCGAGGTATAACACATCGAGTCCACATCACCAACCACACCACCATCATTATCAACGAATCATTGTCATAATCATCATCACGTCACCATCATCAACAAAACCGATGGCCTCAACTAGTACCACAACCGACGAACCTTAAATAACACACGTCATCCGAAATCACATCGCGTACCATCATCCTCAAGAGTACACCACCTTCATCGTCACTGCCTGATCACCACTAGAGCCAAAAATCAGAACAAAATAAGACTCCTTCAACCTCACCATCATTTATTATAACGACCCTCACTTTTCATACATTAACATTACATAACATTTTCGAAATACTTAAGACATTATACAGACATATGACCAAAGACCATACCAGTCTAGTGCCTTTGGAAACATGGAAACATGGAAACATAAACACTGATAGATAAGGGAGCTAAATTATCTCCCACTAAGTTATTCTTGACTATAACCCTTCATATATACATCAAACATAATACATATCTTAATAACCTGGGGAAGGAAATATAAAAAAGGGTGAGCTTAAATGCTCAGTAAGGCTAAAAAGGGAGATATGTAAGCATACTCATAAGCATAAGGGTATGAGAACATGATCATGAAAATAGAAGATCATACCCTTCATATCAAATATCATATACATGAATCATGTAAAAAAGTTCGGTAGTTCATAAGACATGAATTATAAGGAAATAAAGAACAGAATCCATGAAAGAATAACATAGGAATAAAACATGGAATTGTGAAAGACACATAATCATATAATATTATTTCCATAGTAGCCAATACATCGCTGATAATATCATCTTGGTATTATGGGTTCACTCCACATACCATCTTGGTAGTCATGGTTCACTCCCATGGCCATCTTAGTAGCATGAGTTCACTCCTCATACCATCTTGGTAGTCATGATTCACTCCCTTGGACATCTTAGTAGTCAAGGTTCCTCCCATGACCATCTTAGTCTATCTCATGGGATATAAATCTTTACCTAATGAATTGGAGGGAGATATAGGTCACTCCCATCTCATAGTGAAATCATACATACATGTGCCACAAGATCATATATAATCATATCATAACCCATGAAATGAAATGGGTATTATAAAAATATAATCATATCACAATAATTTCATCATAAACATAACCCGTGAAAGGAAGTGGGTTTCAAAATCATATAAACAGTGAAAGAGAAATGGGTCTCATAATCATATAACCCGTGAAAGATAAACAAGTTTCATAAACATCATGCCATCAAAACATAATCCATTCAGAGAAATAATATGAATGAAAACATTGAATAATTTTCCTAGAAAGGAATGAGTAACACAAAAGAATGTTATATTATATGGGAAATAATTTTGAAAGATATTTTATAAAAATTTCTTGAGGAAAATATCCTTTTTGCATTGAAAATAATTTTTAAAACATAAAACCTTTTTGAAAATCTTTTTCTTTCAAAAAAGCTTTGAAAACCTATAAAGGAAGAATTGAAAACCATAAAACATTTTTAAAATTCTTTTTTCTTGAAAATGGGATTCAAATATCTTTTGAAAACATTTTTGAAAACATTTTTGAAAAAATTGTTTTTGAATACAATAGATTTCTAACCGAAGAGAGTGACAATCAAATTTTATTTAAAAACATTATCTTAAGTACTAATGAGTGGGAAAATGGTACTAATAATTGAGGATATATTTAATAAATATAGGGGAAGGAAACTCATAAGCATTATTGAGGGATGGATCATAGGATTTCATCAAAGGAAGCATAAACATAATTAATCTTGAAAAATGACGAGATTGTTTCAATAAGATCTTATCACTTGGTAACTTGGGATCATACTCTCCATGTAAGAAAAAGAAATTACATGAAGCTTAAAATATCATGAAAATAAGTAGATTTGTGATATAACATATAAAATGGAAGTATATACACCTCAAAAATAATTTAGGTGCATAATTGTCATGACCCGTCCCCTGGGGCCCGTGCCGTGACTACCCCAAGCCCGCCTTCCATAGGCTAGGGGCTGGTGACTAGCACCGAAGGCGTATTCCCTAAAACTGAGATGACATTTCCTTTATAACCTGTAACACACACAACCAAGTACACAACAAGATACGAACTCAAGTAAACTGAATAGTAAACATAGTGAGTACAGTAAGTAAAAGGGGCCATAATACAAGCCCAACCAGAAAGTACAAGGAAAACTGGAAAGTACAAGATGAATGATAGGTGAAAATAAGCTCCTCGATTATCCACCATGAATCCTACCTGAAGGGTAGGTACAACTCATGAATGTCCATCTCTGTGGTTCGCCTCATCTAACGTCCACCTCTGAGCCACCTCTAGTCCTGGTACTCTCATCCTCAGTCAGCGTTGTCTGTCGTCTGCACCAAACACAATAGGGTGCGGGCATAGCCCGTGCAGGGGTGAGTATAACGATACTCAGTAGGGACCCCGAGACCCTCAAGGTCTCACAAAATCCACAAAGGATAAACCACAAAGAATGAAGTCAACTGACATACCAACTACTGGGTTCCCGCACTAGGTTTGCTCATCTCCGGGAGGGTCCGCTCCTCAAGCCACTGGTCGATACTCCAAATGAAATGAAATCCCATGAAGAAGTAACCCAAAGGACCACCACATCATAGGTGTCTCAACGCAACAGACGATGTGTCAATCAGACGCCTGGTCTGTAAGTTATTAGCCTTTTAGTCTTGAGGGCCTGGTTGGATTCGTGCTCGATCCAACCCGATCGTATCCCAACTTTATCCAAATCTCAAGTGGGGTATACCAAAGGGACCTTCTCACTCCAGGGTTTCCAGCACCGCAGACGCTTCATCAAACGGACATCCGGTGCCAAAGTTATGGCCAAAAGAGCGTAAATGGGTCGAAGTGGGTCCGGGTCCGGTCCGACCCGATTTGACAGACCCGGGTTAACCCGGCCTGGGCCGACCCGGTCTGACCGACCTGGTTTGACTCGGTCTGGGCCAACCCTCTGGGTGGCTCGGACCGCTAGGTTCGGCCCGGCACGCGCTGGGCGGTCCGGCTCGGCCTGGGCGACGCGGTGTGGCCGCGGGGCGACACGATGTGGTGCGAGGTGCCGCGAAGGCTGCGAGGGGGCCGTGAAGGTCGCGGGTGGCCGTGAGGCCGCGGGGAGGCGGTGGCCACGGGCGAAGAGGTCACTGGAAGGCGAGGCCGCAGGGCGGCGCGGTGAGGCCGCGGGGCGGCGATCCGCCGTGGCTGGCCGTGCGGCACGGTCACGTGCCGTACCTTCGCCGGTGGGCGGCTTGACCAGACGCCCTCCGTTTTTCACCTTTTTCGCAGCCGGTGGTGGTGCCAGACGCCATTCTCATGCCCCACCGAGGTTGGTTGCCATCCTACTCCATCGCAAAGAACACAACAATTTATCACCAGAATTGCGAAGAGGTCGGGCCATGTTTGTTTGGCCCGCACCCTCTGTGTTAGATCGGTAGCAAGCGACTATAATCTCTTCCTGATTTATTATGAATAATCAAGAACAGGTAAGAGGAAGAAATTAAAACAACCAACCTAACTTGATTTCTTGTTGAAGTTGGATGGGGTGAAGTCGGTGACGTCGGCGTTTCCCTGATTGTCAGTTCATTTGTCATTGGAGATCCTTCAACGGTGTTCTTCGTTAGAGAAATATTCGTCAAAGGAGAAGTGTTCTTCATTGGAGAATGTTTCTCCAAAGTTCTCCCCAAGCTTCTACCTTTTCCAATGAATGCTCTCAAAAGAATAGCCAACCAAAATAAAAAGTGTTTTTCCAATTTTAAATTGTTGGCACAAAACAAGTTGGAAACATTAATCAATTGATGAGGTATAAATAATTAATGGGAGGAAGTCCATGGGTTAACTCTTCATTAATGAGGGAGTTCAAGGGGTTTCTCCCATTGAGAGGGGAGTTCAAGGGGGTTTTAGTCTCAGGTGGTCCCCACAACCATAAACCATGTGAGAGGTTTTAGTTTAGGTGGTCCCAACCTTTAAACCATCCACATGGGAAGTTTCAAAAAAAATAAAAATAAAATAAAAGTTTATTTTATTTTATTTCTATTTCCACAAAAAACCCAAATTCTATCTTTCACCCTTGACCTACTACGGTCGAGGTGAAGGTCCCCTTAAGCGAATACCGGCGCTGCGAGTTCAACAGTGCCCCCAGATTTCAATTCCAACCACTGGTTCAAAAGTTACAAAAACCCACTCGCACGTTTACTGAACGTACTCGAAAAAAAGTTCAAAAATTCATTCCGGGCACACCGGGCCTCAGAATCACGCGCCGTCAATTTTCGAGGACTCATAAAATTACCATTTAATTAAAAAAAATTACATGGAAATTCTAGGCCTTTACATTCTCCCCACCTCAGGGCTTTGCGTCCCCATAAGCCACAACTCAAACTAAGGGAATAAGTGGGGGTACTGAGCACGAATCTGAGCCTCCTTCTCCCATATTCTCTCCTAGAGGTTCTCATGCTGCCAAAGAATGCGCACCAGAGGTATCGACTACCCAAGAAGGACCCGCTCCTGTCGATCCTCAATCTCTACTAGAACCTTCGTAAAAGTCTCCCCATCATCAAAATCCAACTCACCGCAATAGATGATGTGATAAGGGTTGTGTACGTATCTCCTCAGCTGGGATACATGGAATTCGTCATGCACTTGTTACAACTGAGGTGGAAGAGCTGAGCGGTAAGCCACCTCGCCAACTCTGCTAAGGACCTGAAAGGGTCCAATGAACCTCGGAGATAACTTGCCACCTCGGCCAAATATCTGCAAACCTCGTTGAGGTGAGACCCGTAGAAATATGTGGCCGCCATCCTCTAACTCTAGAGGTCTCCGTCTCCTATTGGAATACGACATCTGACTGCTCTGTGCAGTCTTCATCCACTCCTGGATGATTTTCACCTTCTATGTGGTATCCTGTACCATCTCTGGTCCCACTAGTGCTGACTCCCCTGGGTCAGTCTAGCACAAAGGTGATCTGCAAGGTCACCCGTACAACACCTCAAAAGGTTCCATCCTAATGGTGGAGTGATAACTGTTGTTGTATACAAACTCAACCAAAGGAAATTGATCCTCCCAGCTGTGGCCGAAGTCGAGGGCGCAAACACGCATCATGTCCTTGAGGGTCTGAATGGTCCACTTAGTCTGGCCATCCGTCTGAGGATGGAAGGCGGTGCTCAAACGAAGCTGTGTCCCAAAATCCTCCTAAAACCCCTTTCATAGATGGGTAGTAAAACGTGCATCACGATCAGAGACAATCATCAAGGGTACTCCATGTAGCCGCACAATCTCCTGCACATAGAGGTGTCCCAAGATCTCTACTGAACCCTGCTCTCTGATTGGTAGAAAGTGGGACGACTTAGTGAGTCGGTCGACGATCACCCAAATTGAGTCATGTCCCCTGGATGTATGTGGAAGTCCTCTCATGAAGTCCATGGATATCCCATCTCACTTCCACTTTGGGACCTCTAAAGTCTGAACCAGGCCTACTGGTACCTGATGCTCCACCTTCACTTGCTGACAAGTGAGGCACCGAGAGACAAACTCTGCTACTGCTTTATTCATTCTTGGCCACCAGTGCTGTCGTCGAAGATCTTGGTACATATTCTCCACTCCTGGATGTACCTCTAGAGGTGATGTGTGGAACTCCCTCAACACTTCCTCCCGAAGTGACACTGGTACCAAGGTACGTCCTCTAAAGAGGATGACGTGCTCCCCACCTTCAAAAAATCCATCAGGTGCCTGTCATGTGGATATCTGAGCATGTCGTGTCTCACAGTCAGTGTCCCCACGCTGCGACTCCCTGACTCGCTGAAGAAGTGGGGGAGTGACTATAAGAGACTGAAGAAAAGATGATCCATCCTAATCCACAAAGGATATTTGCAAAGCGGCTAGCTACTCCATCGCCTCACCTAACAGCTGTATACTAGACCTCCTGCTGAGTGGATCTGCTACAATGTTCCCCTTACTAGGAGTATAGACTATCTCAAAGTCATAGTCCTGGAGGAACTCAATCCAACGTCGCTGTCACAGGTTCAGGTCCTTCTGAGAGAAGATATACCCGAGACTCTTGTGATCCGAGTAGACTGTAAAACGCTCGCCCATCAAGTAATGTCGCCACATCTTCAAGGCGAAGACCACTACTGCTAACTCCAGGTCATGGGTAGCATAGTTCTGCTCATGCTGTCTCAATTATTGAGAACCATATGCGATCACTACTTTCTCCTACATTAGGAAACATCTGAGTCCAGTCCCTGATGCGTCGTAGTAGACTACGTACCCTACGTCCTCCTCTGGAAGCCTCAAGATGGGGGTACTAGTCAGCCTCTACCCCAGCTCCTGAAAACTCCGCTAGAATCTCTCCGACCACACGAAGGGTTTTCCCTTTTTTGTCAATACTGATAAATGTGATCTAACTTTGGATAAATCTGGCACAAATCTCTGGTAGTATCTAGCCAAACCAAGGAAACTCCATATCTCCGTCACACTCCTGGGTGGCTCCCAAGCAAGTACCTCCTCAATCTTCACTAGATCCACTGCAAATCCAACCTCCAATATGACATGTCCCAGAAAGTGAACCTCTGGGATCCAAAACTGGCACTTCGAGAGATTACCATAAAGCTGGTTCTCTTGGAGTGTGTCCAATACTATCTGCAAATGATAGGCATGCTCCTCCTCAGTAGTTGAGTAGATCATAATATCGTCGATGAAGAGTACTACAAAACAATCAAGGTATGGATGAAAGATCCTGTTCATGAGTCCCATGAACATTGCTGGAGTGTTGGTCACGCCGAATGGCATAACCAAGAACTCGTAGTGGCCGTATTAACATCTGAAATTCGTCTTCTACACATCCTTATCTCGTACTCTGAGCTGGTGATAGCCTGATCTGAGGTCTATCTTTGAGAACCACCGTGATCCCTTCAGCTGATCAAAGAGGTCTTCAATCCTCTAAAGTGGGTACTTATTCTTCATGGTCACCTGGTTCAGGCACCGATAGTCAACAAAAATCCTCAAGCTCCCATCCACCTTCTTGGTGAACAAAATCGGGGCTGCCCAAGGAGAAACACTGGGCCATATGAATCCCTTCCCCTACAAGTCCTCTAGCTGTACCCACTGCTCAGGAAGCTCTAAGGGAGCCATCCGATATGCTAATGTAGATATCGGTGCCGTCCCGGGGTACAATTCAATGTAAAAGTCCACCTCTCTGTGAGGAGGTAGACCCGAAACATCATCAGGGAAAACATCCACGTACTGGTCCACCACTACAGGATAACTCGGACTCTCCACATCAACCGCTCATAGGGTAAGGCTAGCCAACTAATGAGTGATCGACTACACTCTCCTCCAAGTAAGTCTATCCTGTGCTGCAAAGGATCCCTTCTCACCGGTGAAGGTATACCTGGTCCCATCTGTGTGGACACACCACATTTTGTGCCTAATACAGTCAATCTGAGCATGGAATGTTGATAAATAGTCCATACCAATGATGATGTCATAAGGCCTCGACGTTGCTACTAGGAGATCCTAGCCGAAACTCTCGCCTCCTAGACTAAGCACACACTGCCGGAACCAGTGCATAATCATTGAATCCGCTCCCGTAGGGGTCTCTAGACGTAAGGATCGATCCAATGGCTCCATTGGAATCTCTGAGCTCCGAACGAGGGCAGTGTAAATAAAAGAATGACTGGCACTTGTGTTTATAAGTGCTGCAGCTAAGGTGGAGTAGACATAGATCGTACCTCGTATCATCTCTGAAGCACTGTGATCATAGGCGTCTGCTTCCTGAAGCTGAGCTTGCCCCTATCCTCTTGCTCCCTCTAGTCGTGGTGGAACTCTTGGTGGTGGTGGAGGTAACATCTCAAATCGTCACCCACCGTCAGTTGCACAACCAACTCCTCTGTCACATCCGCCTTCTCCCTGCAGACCACCTCGGTCAAACCTCTGTCTCTTCCTGGGCGGTCCTTCGACCGTCTGGTGATCATCCGTACAGTGGGTCGGACAGTCACGAGCCATGTGTCCCTGCCTGCCGCATGCGTAACACTGCCCGCTCCTGGCATGACTGGCTCTGCCTCGGGTGCCCCGCACAACCGACCCTGAATCTTATGGTCGTTCACCTCTAGGTATAGTCCTCTTGGACCTCTAAAACATCTGTCTGCTGTAAGCTACAGGAGACTCCGCTATGTGATGACTGGTGGTGAGTCTCGCTGATGGTGACTGCTCAACAAGGAAACTCTTCACTAAGAGGTATTTCTCTAACACCCCAGCATGCGTCGGGATGCTAATAGAAATCATCGAAGCCCTAATCTCTTTCCTGAGCTCCTGATTTAAGGTCTAAACCCTAAAGAATGGATCCTGCACCATATCTGTGGAGTAGCGTGAGAGGTTAGTGAACCTCACTGAGTACTGAGCTACAGTCATGCTGCCCTGTTGCAGATGAAGAATCTCCTGTGTGCGCACTACGCAAAGAGTCGGTGGGACAAACTCTACCCGAAACAGGCTCTCGAATTCTGCCTAGAGAAGCGTCACCTCATCGTGAACTTGGAGCATCAAGCTCCACCATATGCCTGCTGCTGCCTGTAGAAGACTAGCGGCAAGGATCACCATGAGATCAGCTGGTGTCCCTACCAGTCGGAAGACTCTCACCACGACCTCTAGCCAATCCTCATCCACCCGTGGGTCTGTCTCTCCCCTGAACCTGGGTGGCCTCTAGCCCTAGAACTCATGCAACACACTCAAGCGGCATGCACCCTCTTTTGCTGGGGATGGTGGCATCTGTGCCCCAACAGGTAATGGTACTGTTGGTGCCTCCGCCGGATGAGGGCCCTGCACCAAGGCCTCGTCACTCGGTGGGCTGTCAGTGCGTACTATATCCGGAACCCTAGCTGGCTATCTGTGTGGAGGAATCCTGAAAAGAAATAGGTGATCCACAGTCATTAAGTTATACCTGGTGAGCTGACTCAAAGAGATCACAAAGAAAACTCTTCAAAACACACACGCAATCAGTGTTTTCATGCACTGAGTCATAAATCAGAAGTTAGTGTCCTGGTGTATGGATACGTCGACTGCTGCACCAACACTGTATTCCCTAAACTGATAACCACACTCACTACACTTAACACTATTTTCGTTAAAAAGAAAGATTAAAGTCCTATGCTCTACGGTATAACTGACTCCTTTGATACCAATTTGTCATGACCCGTCCCCCGGGTCCCATGCCGTGACTACCCCATGCCCACCTTCCATAGGCTAGGGGCTGGAGACTTAGCACCGAAGGCGTATTCCCTAAAACTGGGAAGGAATTTCCTTTATAACCTATAACACACACAACCAAGAACACAACAAGATACGAACTCAAGTAAACTTAATAGTAAACAGAGTGACTACAGTACGTAAAAGGGGCCAAAATACAAGCCAAACCGGAAAGTACAAAGAAACCTAGAAAGTACAAGATGACTGATAGGTGAAAACCAACTCCTAGATTGTCCACCAAGAATCCTACCTAAAGGGTAGGTACAACTCACGAACAGCCATCTCTGCGGTTCGCCTCGTCTAACATCCACCTTTGAGCCACCTCCAGTCCTATTACTCTCGTTCTCAGTCAGTAATGTCCATCGTCTGCACCAAACACAACAGGGTGCAGGCATAGCCTGTGCAGGGGTGAGTATAAAGATACTCAATAGGGACCCCGAGACCCTTAAGTTCTCACAAAATCCATAAAGGATAAACCAAAAAGCATGAATTCAAGTTACATCCCTACTTAGGTATATGCCCATACATATACCTAAGTTATCAAGTATGTCCATCTCAATCATGAGGAAACACAGAGTCCAACTCAAAAGCCCGAGCTCAACTATTCCACAAAGGAAGGAGGACCATGAAGGTAAGTACCACACAGGTACGCCATACAGAAGAATACCACCAAGGTATTATCATAATGGAAAGTACCAAACAGGTACGAACTTATCTCACACCAGGTATTTCTTAGGTACAATAGTAGAGATGATTAGATGTAACTTCTGAATCATCCTACTCTATTAAGAGGCTCTGCTGCTGACCCACACAGGATCGCTCGGTGCTGATCCACACAGGATCACTCGGTGCTGACCCACACAGGATCGCAAGGTGCTGACCCACATAGGATCGCTCGGTTCTGACCCACATAGGATCGCTAGGCGCTGACCCACACAGGATTGCTCTTCATTCTTTACATCACAGCCAGCTACTGGGTTCCCACACCAGGCTTGCTCATCTATGGGAGGGTCTGATCCTCAAGCCACTAGTTGATACTCCAACTGGCACGAATTATCATGAATAAGTAAACCAAAGGACTGCCATGTCATAGGGGTCTCAACGTAATAGATGGTGCGTCAATTGGACGCATGGTCTGTAAGTTATTAGCCTTTTAGTCCTAAGGGACCGGTTGGATTCGTGCTCGATCCAACCCGATCGTATCCCAACTTTATCCAAATATCAAGTGGGGTATACCAAAAGGACCGTCTCACCCCAAGTTTTCCAGTGCTGCAGAAGGGATTTCTGGTACCAAAGTTATGGCCAAAAGAGAGTAAATGGGTTGAAGTGGGTCTGGGTCCGGTCCGACCCGGTCTGACCGACCCGACCCGACCTGGCCTGGGCCGACCTGGTTTGGGTCGACCCTGCCCGACCCTGCCCGACCCGGTGGGTCTAGCCTAGCCCGCGCTAGGTGGCCCAACCCATGATGGGTGCTCCGGCCCGCGCTGGGTAGTCTGGCCCACACTGGGCGGCCTGGCCTGCGTTGGATGGTCTAGCCTGTGCTGGGCGGCGTGGTCTGGCCGCAGGGCGGCACGAGGCGGAGCGGGGTGCTGCAGAGGCCGCGAGGGGGCCGTAGAGGTCACGGGTGGCCGCGAGGCTATGGAGGGCTGTGAGGCTGTGGGCAGCGGTGGCCGTGGGCGGTGAGGCCACGGGGCGGCATGGTGAGGCCGCGGGGTGGCGATCTGCCGTGGCCGGCCGTGCAGCGCGGTCGCACGCCGTACCTTCACCGACGGATGGATTGACCATCCACCCTCCGTTTTTCACCTTCGTCATGGCCGGCGGTGGTGCCGGCCGCCATTCTCGTGCCCCATAGATGTTGGTTGCAGTCCTCCTCCATCGGAAAGAACACAACAATTTATCACAAGAATTGTGGAGAGGTCGGGCCATGTTTGTTTGGCCCACACCATTCGCGTTAGAATGGTAGAAAGAGGCTATAACCTCTTCCTGATTTACGATGAATCATCAAGAACGGGTAAGGGGAAGAAATTAAAACAACCACCATACCTTGATTGCTTGTTGATGTTGGAAGGGGTAAAGTCATTGACGTCGGCGTTTCCCTGATCGTCAGTTCGTTTTTCATTGGAGATCCTTTGACGGTGTTCTTCGTTGGAGAAATATTCGTCGAAGGAGAAAAGTTATTCATTGGAGAATGTTTCTCCAAAGTTCTCCCCAATCTTCTACCTTTGCCAACAAATTCTCTCAAAAGAATATCCAACCAAAATAAAAAGTGTTTGTCCAATTTTAAATTGTTGGCACAAAACAAGTTGGAAACATTAATCAATTGACGAGGCATAAATAATTAATGGGTGGAAGTCCATGGGTTAACACTTCATTAATGAGGGAGTTCAAGGGGTTTCTCCCATTAAGAGGTGAGTTCAAGTGGGTTTTAGTCTCGGGTGGTCCCCACAACCATAACCCATGTGGGAGGTTTTAGTTCAGGTGGTCCCCACCTTTAAACCACCCACATGGGAGGTTTCAACAAAAATAAAAATAAAATAAAAGTTTATTTTATTTTATTTCTATTTCCACAAAAAACCCAAATTCTATCTTTCACCCTCGACCTACTACGGTTGAGGTTAATGTCCCTTTAATTGAATACCAACACTGCGAGTTCAACAGTTCCCTCAGATTTCAATTCCGAGCACCAGTTCAAAAGTTACAAAAACCCGCGTGCACGTTTACTGAACATACTCGAAAAAAAGATCAGAAATTCATTCCAGGAACATCGGGCCTCAGAATCATGCACTGTCAATTTTTTCAGACTCATAAAATTACTATTTAATTAAAAAAAATTACATAGAAATTTCAGGTCTTTACAATAACAAAATATGATTCCCAAAGAAGGAAAATTGAGACAAAACTATTTTACTGATTTGGTAACTTTTGAAATATAAACACCATGAAAGAAAGATCATAAAATGGATATATGATTACACATAAATTTAATTATAAGAGATATATAATAAAATAAAGGGTAGTATATATACCACAGAAAATGAAAGAGTGGCAAACATAGCATGTATCTCACAGAAATAGAAAGTGAGATGAAATCCCTTACCTTGTATCTTGACTCTCATCGTACTCCTTCAAACCACCAGTATAATATATATAAATTTATTATGAATATTTTAAAGAACCATATTTTTAAATATAACACCAAATATGGTACAATTAAAACCTTATATTACCTGCTTATTAACTATCCTATATTGAGGTTTCACTTCAGATATTATTCTCTTTATTCTTCGCATGTGTCTTAATTTGTTAAATATTTGGTCATTATAATTATATAATTATTCTAGAATGTAAAAAATGATATAAATATAATATATATTAATTATATGTGCATTATAATAATCTATAGAATATAGAACTATGAAATATAATACACCGTTCATGGAGACGGTAATCCGTACGTACGCATGAACGCAGTTTCTATTTTTATTGTCGTATTGAAAGAAAGAAAGAAAATGAAATATATGTATATATGTATATAATATCATTAAATTATAATTATAAAGTTATATATATCATATAAGTTTACTAAACCCATTCTTAATACATTCGATATAGTGTGTGAACGAATCACATTGCTTTGAGGGGACAGTAGCCCACACTTCCTCAAATGAAATTATCGTAATTACACCAAATAAAAAGTAAAAAGATATGTATTTTAAAAGGAATAATTAAGCTTAAATAAATAATAAATATAATATATAACATATATAAATATATTTTCCATAATAATTTTCACCATGATAGGCGATAAAGGAAAAATGAACAATCATCGTTTAGTGAGGCGGTAGTTCATCGTACATGTAAACAGTATGTTCTTTACCCATTAAATGAAGGTGTGTAGAAGTGTAGGTTGAACCCTTATCATAAAAAAATCCTAGTATATTTAAGATACTGGTGTTTTTATACAATCATGTAATAAATAGAGTGGAGGGGTGGATAAGAAAATAAAAGAAATGAGTTTGAGAGATTGTATTACCTCTTAATCGGGTAACTCCTTTTGGTTTGTGCCAAAAGACTTCCTTGGAATATTTTATGCCCAAAGGGGGGATTAAATGAGGAAGGGAGGGATGTTTTTAAGTGTATTAGGAAGATCTTGTATGAACCTAGTGGTTTGAGAGGTGTGAAGAATATGGGGAGGTGGTGTCCTTTTATAGGGAAGGAGGAGTGGCACTCTTGTAAATATTTGAAGAGAAAATTCTACCCACATTTTTCATGTTGAAAGTGGATCTGATAATGATCCCAAGTAGAGGAAAGAGAGTATAGGGTCAAAATATATCCATACAATGGATTTTGGACAAGTGTATAGGTTGTTTTGGGCCTTAAGGTTATGGTTTAGAGCCTTATTAAGCTTAATTTAACCTTAATCGATGTTATTAATTTTAATCACTTTCAATAATATTTTTGGTCAAAAACTAATTTGAACTTATTATACATTATAAATTATTCTAATTCCAAATATTGAATCCATTTTTCCAAATTAAAATCATATAATCAATAGAAATTGATTTAAAATTAATCCCACAATCAGGTCAACAATGCGGGATTTTAAAGTAAAAATGATCAAAAGCGTCTAGGTTTTATATCCAATTTCAATGTGAAATTGGTTATAATTAATTAAATCGGATTATTTTATAAAAATATAATATAATTAAACTTTTAAACAAAAATTAAAATATAATTTAATCTTATAAATAAATTAGATGAAAAAGCAGTTTTGAATTAAAATATGATATTTTTCACCATTCATCAAAAAATAAAGTTTCTTAGAAACATCCCCAAAACTCACCCTAAGATAATTTAGAAATTATAAATTAAAAAATTAAGTTTATATTAATAATTCAATTTATAAATTTGTCTAAAATTAATTTTATTACTTTTCACCGAAGGATATTAAAAACAGTTCATTCGAGAAAATAATATTTTTGAACATAAAAAGACTTTACCAAAAATCATAACTTTAATTATAAATTTTTTTATTTATATATAAAAATTATAAAAAATATTTAAAATTATTTATTACTATTCATATTACTAAGTTTAACGACTAGGTTATAGTTATCTCATTTAAAAAATTATAACAATAAAATGATGTTTTGTAGAAACATCGGTGTTGCGTGTAACGTACACCAAGTCACTGTTCCGTGTAACATAATACAATTCAATGTTCCATGTAATGTACACCAATTCTGTTCCATGTGAAAGTAATTCTTGACTCATTCTATTTCAATAAATAAACTAAAATTTAATTTATTCGAAAAAAAGCTCCATAAAAACTTAGGGTGTTACATTATACCCCCCTTAAATTGAATTTTGTCCTTGAAATTCATCACTCGCGTAAAAAAAATGAGGATACTTCTTCTTTATCATATCCTCAAGTTCCCACATAGCTTCCTTTATCTGGTGATTTTCTCCAAAAAAAATTTCTAGGTGAGTGGTCTTGTTTCATAGAACTTTCTCTGATCGGTCTAGAATTTCAACTGGTTATTTTTCATAAGATAGATCTTGATCCTACGATATGAATGCTGAGTTTAGTACATGTGAAGGGTCAAGTATGTACTTCCTTAGAAGAGATACATGGAACACATCATGGAATTGAGAGATATTTGGAGGAAGTTCCAAGTGATAAGATATCGTCCCGATACGATTAAGAATCTCAAAGGGACTGATATGCCTAGGTCTTAGTTTACCTTTCTTCTCGAATATCATAACCTTCTTCCAGGGTGAGATTCATAGAATTTTTTTTCCACAAAATTCAAATTCCAGATCGTGCTGATGGTTATCGACAAAACTTTTCTACCGACTTTGAGATACCTTGATATGCTATTTAATGGTTCTAACATTCTTGACCATTTCTTTAGAAATATCAGGTCCCAATAGCTTTATTTCTCAAACTTCAACCCAACAAGTTGGATATCTACATTTGTTCCCATAAAGAGATTCATAAGGTTCCATTTAAATGCTTGAGTGAAATATATTTTTGTAAGAAAAATCAAATAGAGGAAGGTGTTGATCCCAACCACGTTTGAAATCTAGAGAACAAGATCTCAACATATCCTCTAGGGTTTGAATTTTTATTTCAGGTTGATTATCTTTCTGAGGATGATAAGAAGTGTTGAAACTCAATTCTATATCAAGTTATTTATAAATACTTCACGAGAACTTTGAGGTAAACCTCATATCCTGATATGATACAATAGAATATGTTACTCCATGTAACCTTACCACTTCTTTAATGTATATCCTGGAAAGATAATATAGAGAGAAGTCTTCTCTAATAGTGATAAAGTGTGATAACTTTGTAAGGTGATCGACTACCACCCATATATAATTAAACACTTTATAGGTTTTGGGTAGTCCCATGACAAAATCCATAGTGATGTTATCCCATTTCCATTATGGTATGGGTAATGAATGCAACATACCCTTTGAATTTTGTCTTTTAGAATTAACTTGTTAGCATAATAAGCATTGAGATACAAAATTTGTGATATATATCTTCATTCCATCCCACCAAAAGTATTCTTTCAAGTTCTTATACATATTTGTACTTCCAGTATTAATAGAGAATGAAGAACTATGAAATTCCTCTAACAACTCCTTCTTCAAATTTGGTACGGAAGGAACACATACACGGTTCCTGAACCTTATCATTCCATCCTAATCAAGGTTAAAATCAGGAACATTTCTGACTTTCTTTTTCATCTCTTCATCTTTATTATACGCCTACTAAATATTTACTAGGATAGAGGGTTGAAAATTCATTTAATAAAGATAATATTTTCCCCTTCCTTCAGGATTTCTAGATCCATCCTTTACAAATCTATAAATATTGAATCTTTTGTGATCCTCATTATGGATAAGCTAGCATGATCCTTCCAACTCAAAGCATAAACCAACTTGTTTGATTTCCCAAGGTGGTAATGTATTGATTAGTCATAATAATTTATCAACTATAACTATCTTCTCTAGTTCATGTTCAACTCCTTCTGTGTGAATATATATTTTAGACTTTTATGATCAGTATATATATCACACATTTCTCCACAAAGATAATTCCTCCACATCTTTAATGAAAAAATTACTACTGCAAGATCCAAATCACGAGTTGGATAATTTTTATCATTAATATTCAACTACCATGAGGCATAAGTGATAACCATTTTATTCTACATAAGAACACATCCCAATCCCTTCTTGGATGCATTACTATGGATTACAAACTCTTCTCCACTATAGGGTAATGTAAGCACAGGTGAACTAACTAACCTTCTATTCAGTTCCTTGAAATTTTACTCACATTAATTTGTACAAATAAACTTGACACCCTTTTGATTTAACTTGGTTAGAGGATTATATAGTCATGAGAAATTATCTACAAACCATCGATAATATATAGCTAAACCAATAAATCTATGGATCTCAGTCACTGTGGTTAGTCTAGGATAACATTCAATAGACTCCATATTTGATAGATCTGCTGCTATACCATATGATGAGATTATGTGACCCAAAAATGAAACTTTTTCAGCCAAAATTCACACTTTTTAAAATTTTCATATAGCTTGTCCTTCCTTAGGGTCTTTAGTAAAATTCTCAAGTGATCTTCATGCTCTTCATTTTTCTTTGAATAGATAATAATATCATCTATAAAGACCACCATAAAATTATCTAGGTAATCTCTAAAGACTCTATTCGTTAAATATATGAACATAGCAGGGGAATTAGTAAGACAAAAATGCATCACTATATATTCATAGTGTTCATACCTTGTACAAAATGCTGTCTTGAGTATATCTTCTTTCTTAACCCTCAATTGATGATATCTAGAATGAATGTCAATCTTGGAAAAGTACTGAGCTCTGCGTAGTTGATCAAAAAATCCATCAATACGGGGAAGAGGATATCTGTACTTGATTGTGATATTATTAAACTCTTGATAATCAATGCAAATCCACACAAATCTATCTTTATTTTTGACAAAAATAACAGGTGCACCCCAAGGTGACACACTTGGTCGAATGAATCCCTTATTAATGTTTTCTTAGAGTTACTTCTTTGAAACTCAATTAGAGATATTCTATAAGTATTCCTTGAAATTAGTGTGAAACTAGGTACGAGTTCTATTGAGAACTTAATTTTTCATTTTGGTGGAAGACTATGAAACTCTTCCGAAAATACATCCACAAAATCCCAAACAATAGTCATATCATCAATGTTGATTCTCTCCCCAACCATTTGAGATAAAAAACCTTTTTGAATGGGAATTAGGACTCATACACTGGATGTAATCTCCACATGAAGTTCATACTTATTAACACATGGATGGATGATCATAGGAGGGTTTGAAATATCAAAAGTAACTTAACTTCCCTGATAAATGATGTGGTATTTATTCAGAGAAATCCAATCCATGCCTATGATGAAATAAAATTCAACCAAAGGAATAATGACAAGATTTGTAGGAAGAATATTCCTACAAACTTCAACCAGAGAGGAATCATAGGCTTGAGATGCAATCAATGTACCATTAGGGGTTTGAAATACTAATTGTACATCTAATTGTTTTTGTGAAATCTTAACACCCTTATAAAATTCTTTAGATATGAAAGAGTGGGTAGATCCAAAATAAAATATGAAATTAACAATACTAGAGTGGATGGTAAGTGTACCTTTAATCATGTCGTTATCATACCCCTCATCAGAAATAACAATCATATGAGAATTCCACTTATACCTAGGCTTAAGAGGTTGTTGAAATTGATCATAATTGCCAGCCCTTGGATTTGGGTAGTGGTTAGCATAATGCCCATTCTCCTTACACTTGTAGCACTAAATCATGGAAGTTATATTTTGTATTAGTTTTTTCCCATTCATAATGTTACCTAACTTCTTCCCATCACTTTGGAAATCAAATTCCTGATGGACTTCCCTTCCACACTTACAAAATTTATTAGGCCCATTAAGGAAATTTCCTCCGTGCTTCTTATCACACTTAGAGAATAAATGGAAGATCATATTCTTATCTTCATGGTTTTTAGACGTTCATTTAAACTCCATATTCCTCTTATTGTCAAAACCATGAGATTAATACGTGACTCCAACCTCCATTTCAACCTTGATTGAATAAATCAAAATCTCTTCATAGGTACTAAATTATCTTATGTCCAAATCCCTCCTGAGACTTGTCTTTAAAACACTAAAGAACCTATCAATTTTACTTTCGAGTTGGATGATAATTTCTGAAGCTTACCTCCTAAGTCTCATGAAATTATCCTCTTAGGTACCAACAGATTCATAATCCTTTTGCTTCAACTCAAGGAACTCTCTCTCTATATTCATATGAATAATCCAAGGAAAGTACTTATTGAAAAATAAGTTCTTGAACTTCTACCAATCCATGGATTCAATCTCATATTTCTACCTCATATTCTTTATTAGAGTTCACCACTGGTCTGCTTTTACTTATAACCGATAGATAACTAGAATGAATATCTCATGCTCTGAACATTGGAGAATAGAGAATATCTTTTCAGTAGTATTGATCCATTTTTCTGTAAAAACTGGATCAGAATACCCACTGAAAGAAGGTGGATGTTGTCTCATGAAAGACTCAATAGAATGTTGTTCCCACCTTTACTCATTTTTAAGTCCACCATGATTCATATCTTGAGAAATATGTATGAGAATAACAATGAGGTTTTTCATTCTAGCTCCCATAGAATTCAGTTTCTTAGGATGACAATTGTTGCATTGTCCTTCACAATTACCATTAACGCAGTTCCTTTGGGTTCTATCCATTGACTAAAACCAAAAATCATAGAGTAAGAAATAGTTATTTTATAGAGGAATCACATAATAAGGAAAAGTCACTTATAGGATGTATAAATCATGAATTCTTCCATAATATATGAAACCTTAGGTTTATTCTAGGTTATTCATAGGAAAATTCTATTTAAATCCTTTATGATGGTTTATGAAGAGTTTGTGAATTTACAAATCATATCCCCTGAGAGTGTCAAACTAGGTGTGAAACAAGGCCCATTGTCGTGTACCGGATTACCCAAAGTTTGAACTGGAACATCTTGTTAGAGTTGTTACCCCTAGATGTATCTTTACCAGAGCCACATCCACTTATAGTATCCATAAATGGATGTATTTATAGGAGATCACTCACTATATCCTTCACCAAAATTCTAGGACATTTTCTTATACTTTTTCTTAACCTTAGACTTATCCCTAAACATATACTTAGGGTTCTAACTAAGTTTTTATCATTCTATATTCCAAAGGTTAACTAAACCTTTACTCTGATACCAAATATAGCGATGCTCCATTTTTATACATTAACATTACATAACATTTACAAAATATTTAAAACATTATACAAACAGATTCCCAATAGTACTAGTCTAGTGACTTTGTAAACATGGAAACATAAACACCGATCCATAAGGGAGCTAAATTATCTCCAAATAGGTTCTTATTGACTAGAACCCTTCCTATACATATCAAACATAATACATATCTTCCTAACTTGGGGAAGGAAACATAAAAAGGGGTGAGCTCAAATGCTCAGTAAGGGTAAACAAGGGAGAAATGTAAGCATAATCATGAGCATAAGGGTATGAGAACATGATCATGAAAATATAATATCATACCCTACATATCAAAAATAATATACATTAACCATGGTATAAATCTTGGGAGTTCATAAGACACAAATCATAAGGAAATAAAGAACATAAGTCATGAAAGAATAATATTGAAATAAAACATGGATTTTTGGTAGACACATAAGCATATAATATAATTTCCATAGTATCCAAGTCATCAATTTCAATACTATATTGGTAGTATGGGTTCACTCCCCATACCATATTGTTAGTCATGGTTCACTCACATGACCATCTTAGTAGCATGAGTTCACTCCTCATAAAATTTTGGAAGTCATGGTTCACTCCCATGACCATATTAGTAGTAAAGGTTCATTCCCAAGACCATATTAGTCTATCTCATGAAATATAAATCTTTACCCAATGAAATGGAGGGAAATATAGGTCTCACCCATCTCATAGTGAAACCATACATACATGTTCCACAAGATCATAAATAATAATATCATAACCCATGAAATGAAATGGGTATTATAAAAATGTAATCATATCATAACCTGTAAAAAAAGACAAGTTTCAGAATCATTTCAACACAAAGATAACCTGTGAAAAGAAGCAAGTTTCAAAAGAATATAACTCATGAAAGAGAAATGGGTTTCATAAACATATAACCTATGAAAGAGAAATGGGTTTCATAAACTTCATGCCATAAAAACATAATCCATTCAGAGAAATAATATGAATATAAACATTGAATAATTTCCCTAAAAAGTCATGAGTAACACCAACATATGTTATCTTAGATGGTAAATAATTTTGAAAGATCTTATAAAAAAATTTATTGAGGAAAATATCCTTCCTGCATTGAAAATTATTTTTAAAACATAAAACATTTTTAAAAATATTTTTATTTAAAAATATATTTGAAAAATTATAAAGGAATCATTGGAAACCACAATTTTTTTTTAAAATCCCTTTCCCTTAAAAACGGGCTTTAAAGATCAGTTGAAAACATTTTTGAAAAAATGTTTTTTGAATACAATAGATTTCTGAACGAAGCGAGAAACTGTCAAATTTTACTTAAAAAACTTATCTTAAGTACCAAAGAGTGAAAAAGGGTACTAATAATTGAGGATATCTTTAATAAATAAAGGATAAGGAAACTTAGGAGAATTATTTAGATATGGATCACAATATTTCGTCAATGGTATCATAAACATAAATAATCTTGAAAAATGATGAGATTGTTTCAATAAGATCTTATCACTTGGTAACTTGGGATCATACTCTCCATATAAGAAAATGAAATAACATGAAGCCTATAATATCATGAAAATAAGGATATTCATGATATAACATGTAAAATGGAAGTATATACACCTCAAAAATAATTTAGGTGCATAAAAAACATGAGTCTCGAAGAAGGAAAATTGAGGCAAAAATATTTTACTAACATGGTAACTTTTGAAACTTAAACCCCATGAAATAAAGATCATAAAATAGATATGTGAATACCAATAAATTTAATTATAAGATACATATAATACAATCAAGGGTATTGCATACACCACAAAAAAGGAAAGTGTGGCAAACATCGTATGTATCTCAAGAAAATAGAAAGTGAGATGAAATCTACTTACCTTACGTTTTAACTCTCATAGTACTCGTTCAAACCACATTTATAATAAATATAAATTTATTATAAATATTTTATAGAACCATATTGTTATATATAACACCATATATGGTTTTATTATGACCTTATATGATCCTCTTATTAACCATCCTATGTTATGGTTTCACTTCAGATAATATTTTCTTTTTTTTTCGTATGTGTATTAATTTGTTATATATTTGGTCCTTATACTTATATCATGACTCCAGAATGTAAAAAATGATATAAATAAAATTTATATTCAGTATATTTGTATTATAATAATCAATAGAATATATAATTATGAAATGTAATACACCGTTCATGGAGATGGTAAGCCGTACGTACGCATGAATGCTGTTTCCGTTTTTATTATCGTATTGAAAGAAAGAAAGAAAATGAACTATATTTATATATGTATATAATATCATTAAATAATAATTATAATTTTATATATTACATATAATTTCACTAAACCCATCCTTAATACATTCCATATAGTGTTTGAATGAATCACATCATTTTGAGGGGGCGGTGGTCCACACTTCCTCAAAAAAATTACCATATTTACATGAAATAGAAAGTAAAAAGACATGTTTTGTAAAAGGAATAAATAATATTAAATACATAATAAATATAATAGATAACCTTAATCAATGTAATTAATTTTAATCAGTTTCACTAATATTTTTGGTCAAAAAATAATTTGAACATATTATAAATTATAAATTATTATGATTAAAAATAAATAATCCATTTTTTCAAATTCCAATCACATAAGTGGAATAAATTAATTTAAAATTAATCATGTAGTTGGGTCGACAATGTGGGTTTTTAAAGTAAAAATGATCAAAAGTTCGCTAAGTTTTTATATCCAATTTCAATATGAAATTGTTTCCAATGACCTAAATTAGATTAATTGAAAACAATATAATATATTTAAACTTTTAAACAAAATTAAAATATAATTTAACCTTATAAATAAGTTAGATGAAAAAACAGTTTGAATTAAAATCTGGTATTTTTCACTATTCAACGAAAACTAAAGTTTATCAGAAAAATCCAAAAAATTCTCCATAATATAATTTAGACATTATAAATTCCAAAATGAAGTTTATTTTAACAAATTAAATTTCTAGATGTTTCTAAAATTAATTTTATTATTTTTCAAAGAAGGACATTAAAAGTAGTTCATTCGAGAAAATGGTATTTTTGAACATAAAATGATTTTTCCAAAAATCATATTTTTCATTATCAATATGTTTTATTTATATAAAAAAATTCTAAAAAATAATTTAAAAGTATTTATTACTTTTAATATTACTAATTTTAATGTTTATTTTATATTTATCTCGTTTATATAATTATAACAATAAAATGATGTTTCATAGAAACATCGGTGTTGCATGTAACATACACTAAGTCACTATTCCATGTAACGTACACCACGTTAAGATTATATGTAAAGTATTCCAAGTCTATTCCATGTTAAAGGAATGTTTGAATTAGTTCATTGTAAGAAATAAATGAAAATTTAATTTATTCGAAAAAATGGTCCATAAAAACTCTGGATGTTACATTGATCCAACACCATTGGCATCAAGAGACAACACCGTCATCCCAGAAAACACCTTTGTAATGATGAAAAATTAGAATGAATATACGTTAAACCAAAACCATAACAAATCTAAGGGATAGAGCCTACACAGGTCGAGCCGCCTTGAACCCCATCGACCGCTTGAAGATCACATCCCAAAACTTCCTGAAAACCACCACACCAGAACATCTGGGAGAGAAGCAATGGAATATGAAGCCAGAGTATATTTGGAAGTAGATGAGACATCAACAATGAGATACGACCTTTTCCAGGACTGTCTAGCTATACCACAAGCCTCCACGAACCTTAAAACTGGATCCGTGACACCATCAGACTCGAATCAACCAAAAAAACTTTGAGGGAACTTCAGAACCACCAAACCAGAGCTAAAAACAATAAGGATAATATGAAGAAGGAAAACCATTACCCTGATTCCATGAGTCATCACATAAAAAAATGAGGTATCCAACACGCCAATGACGCGGACCATCTAATGAGGACCACCACATCTCGGATCGAAGCCAATGTTGGATGTGTGATAGCCTGTTGGGAATAATTAATTCCCACAGGGTTACCAAATTTAGAAATTTATAACATGGAATAAAAAAACCACTAATTTACATGGTAGTATAGGAATTTAAAGTTTGAGGTCGAACCCAAAGAGATAAGATTGGAGAAAATACTAATTAAATAACAGCACCTAAACTGATTTTGATTTGAAAAAATTGAATCTAGACTACTGGGCATATGATTAGTGGAGAAAGTGGGAGAAGAAAATATAAAAAGAGTGTTGAGAAATAATGAATATAGGTTCATGGGATGATAAGGTACAAAATAATTAATTAAAAACCATGTATTTTTCAGAATCATATCCTAGTGAGTCCCATGATCATATCCAAAACTATAATTTTCTCATGGTCAAGTACTTTAGATTGAAAAGGATGGGTAACCTTAAACCTAATTTAAACATAGGGTAGATATAAACCCAATGGTCATGGTGGAATTATAAACCCTAGAACTCTTACTAAACAAAATTATTCAATAAACTCAGGTAATGGTCATGATAAAAAATATACAGAAATTAAACCCATTACCCAACCCCGATCAAAATAGTCATGAAAGAAGAATCAATAAATAGATAGAAATGAAGAATCAATATGAAATCTCAACATAAATTTCAATAAAAAATAAAATACCTCATACAATCTATGCTTGTTCATCACGAATGCCACAACACAAAGAAATCCTCATGAAATCCATGAGAGGGTGTACAAAAAGAATAAACAAAACCCTAAAGAAAGGTGGTAGTAGGGATCCACAGTAAGTGCGCCTTGGTCTGGTGTTGAAAGCTACTCTCCCAGATGTCTCCAATGGTGCGACAAAGGGAGTGGGTTCATAATAAATCACACTAAACCCTCATAAATGTGTCTTTCATTTTATGTTTTTTGAAACATTCATGATGTGTAAATTTTACATGATATTTAATCTTTTAATTTTCACTCTGGGAGAAAGTGTCACAAGTTTTAGCATATCTATTTAAAATAACTTCTCCTGAAAAACTCACATCATATAATGTATTTACACAATGTGTAAATTTTTCTTCTCCATTTATGCAGTTCTGTTGCTTCCTCAAAAATCTAGTGCCACACTTCTTCGCTTCACTCACGATGTGAAGTGTTTTTTAGCTCTAATATTCACCTATTTCCATCCCTTTTCCAAAAACTAGTTGTATCCTACCATAAAATACACAACAATTCAAACTATCCAAAATTTTAAATATTAATCATTTAAATACATTAATCAATGTAATAAAACACCATAAAATATATTCATGATATATACATATCAAATACCCCCACACTTGAATTTAGACTTGTTTTCAAGGTTGTAATCTCAACATACTATAAAGGACATTCACTTTACTGTGATATAAATTCAATTTAAATAAAAGCAATTGATAAAATGGGAATTAAAATTTTTGGTCATCACATAAGAAAATTCATCAATGTCTTTTTTTTCAAAGAAAATAAATAAATAAATTATTTTACTTTTCTATATTGAAGTTTCCAATCCTTTTTAATAATCTATTTTCATTTTTCAATCCATTATTAACATGCATTCCATTTTCAATTTACCCCACTTGAATTTTTCCACTCATCATTAGGGTACAAATGTATATAGAATTCAACACATACCTTAAAAACATGTCACTTTCCATAGTCTTGCAAGGAATCTAAGATATCCACCATATAAATACAAATTCACAAATAATCACGAGGGCTTCACCATTTAGGATCAAATGACTCTGAGGCTTATGGAAGGTTGGTAAATGATGTAAATAAATAAAGGATCAAAGATTTGTTTTTTCTCTAAATTACTTTGCATGATAATAAAAAATAGCTTAATGAAAGTCTCCTTTCCCCCCAGTATCTCAGACCAGGCTCATAAAGAGATGAAATTCAATAAATAAAACACCCTCTTTTTTTTCCTTTTCTTTTTTGAAAGTTTTTGTTGGAAAAAATTCTCAAAACTAGCACCCAACCCCAAATGACCTCCTCATGAAACTATTTGTAATAGTTATAACAAGATCATCAGGAAAGCAATAGTGATTTTTAAATTTCCCTAGACACAACCCAGATATATATTTGTTTTCATTTTTTTTTCAAGTGGGTGTGCAAAAAATACAATGAATGTGACTTCCCCAAATCTCATGAATTCCCCCCCACACTTATTCATTAAAAAATTTCCATCCCTTTCACCAGTCATCATTTCCCCCACTCTTCTGTTTTATAATTATGCAAAATATTTAGAGGAAGGTAGGAAAGGATAATATAGTCTTGTAACATGACTCATTTCCTAACAAGGATGTTCATGGATTCTATGGGCTTAGAAAGGATTAATTTCAGGTGGGCTCATGGATAAAGGGATAAAAAAAGATTCCTTAATCATATTAAAAGTGATTATATTTAGTCATAACTTTGATAAGATGAAAAGAAAGTTCTAGAAGAAAGCATGCCTGAGTTTCAGAAGAAATATACTAAAGGAAGAATAGTAAATGTTTGGCTCAAAGTATGTCTTGATAATGAGATGAAGGGTTGAGACAACCACTCATGTAAATGAATACGAATGATTAAATCAATGAATTAAAATATTAGAAATTCAAGGCAGGATAAATCTTAGAAAAATTTCATTTAACAAATTTTACATGCTTCCCTAAAATGTGATTTTTTAAATCCTAATCTACATGCTCATATCTATTAATTATTTCCCCTATTTTTCTCATTAAAATTTATTGACAAAAAAATTTAAATTCATGGAATAATAATTATCCTAAGTAGTTTATATATCCTAGTTGAGTTAGGTAAATCAATAATTAAGTGTGGGTATGCAATTAGAAATTAAAGCTCTAAAACATTTAAATGTGGGGAATACATTATAAAGAAATTAAAATTCTTACTCTCCTTAAAATTGGTGCTTAAAACATGGATACATATGAACCTCCTGCACCATATTCATGATGTGTATTAATTATAAAATGTGTAATATTTTTTCTTCACAACATGAATGGTGTTCATGACGTGAAATGGCCCTGCAACATCGTCTTTCTTTTTCATGCTGCTGCTTCCAGTGCCTTTGATGGAATTGAAAAATAAAAATCAAGTGAAAGTATAAACCCATTCAATAATGATCAAAAATAAAATGGGAATTGAATTTAAATCATAATATAAAAATAAATTTTGAGAAAGTAATAAACCTAGATTCTTAAAAAGCATTAAAAACCAGGTTGCCTCTTGGAAGATATTCTTTTTTAATGATCGTTAAACTCAACCATACCTGGTTTAACTAATTAGAGTGTGGTATAATGAAAACCATCTCATGTTCACCCAATTCTGACTTTGAAATCCACCCAGATTATCCTAACTTCCCCTCAATGAAATTAGCATGTAACTCGAAGGTGGTGACCAAAGTCTAGATAAAATGAGTATCACTAACAAGATCTCAACATCAATCCATAACAGATAAAATTATTCTTTTTCAACTTCTAGTAGCGTGTGTTGGACCTTTTTAATGATTACTTTAGGTTTCATAACCAGATTTTCAATTTCTTCTTTTGTTGATGCTTCTTTTTGTTCCTCTACGTAGTCAGTGTAAGGTGTAGCTATCTCTTCCTCCTCATTTTCTTCATTTAGATGCAGTACTAGTTTTTAAAGGAATATTTGTAGCATCTTAGTAGTCAAGGTATCTTCATATTCATTTTTTTTATTATTCTTCTTCTTTCTATTGTTTGCTGAATTGTTTTTTAAACTAATCAAGTTCTATAGCAAGGTTACTTTATTCATCGTATTCTGAACCAAAAAAATAAATGGAATTGTAATCAGCATAAAAATCATCTTTAGAAGTGGTTATTATCTCTAATTTATTTTCCATGCTCCATTGCTCATGATACACCACTTTGAAATTTGGATCTAGGCTATGGGGTGTGGTGTATTCAAAGCTTGGGTACGGTTATGGATACTCATTTAATTAATTATTCATTATTCTAAATTCATTGAGTAGCAGCATATTATCATTCAGTAGGAAGGATAACCTCTCCTTAGTAGTCATTTTTCTCTATAGCCTTACTATCACAACCTAAAATACCCAGTACGGTAAAAAGTAATAAAAAAATAAAAAAAAATCCTTTACTAAAATCAGGAAACAAAAAAGATGAGAAAATAATTTTCCTAAATTATTAAAATAATAAATTATCCACTCCTATCCACGGAAATGGTGCCAAGAATTTAATAGCTCATTGGGCATCATTAATTTCCATAGGGTTAACAGATTTATAAATTTATAACACAAATAAAAAAACTACTAAACTATAGGGTTGTATAGAAATTGAAAGTATGAGGTCGAACCCACAAAGATAGGATTGAAGAAAATACTGATTAAATAACAAGACTGATTTTTTTTTTCATAAATTGAATCCAGACTACTAAGCATGTGGTTGGTGGAAAAAAGTGGGAGAAGAAAATATAAAAAGGGTGCTGAATAACAATTAATCTAGGTTCATGGGATGAAAAGGTCCAAAATAATTAATTAAAAATCATGCATTTGTTAGAATCATATCCTAGAGAGTCCCATGGTCATAGAAAAAACTTTCTATCTAAAACCATCATTTTCTCATGGCTAGGTACTTCATATTTCAAAGGATGGGTAACCCAAAACCTAATTTAAACATAGGGAAGAGATAAAACCAATGATCATGGTGGAAGTCTAAACCCTAGACCTTTTACTAAACAAAAGTATTCAATTAACTCAGGAAATTATCATTCTAAAATATATAAATAAATTAAAATCATTCCCTAACCCTTCTTAAAATAGTCATGCAAGAAGAATCAAGAAAGATATATAAATGAAGAATCAATATGAAATATCAACATAAATTGCAATAAAAAATAAAATACATCATATAATCAATCCCCATTCATCACATATTCCATGACACAAAGAAATCACCCCCTCATGCTAGCCATGATAGGGTGTATAAAAAGAATAAACAAAACCCTAAAAAAAGGCAGAAATAGGGCTCCACAATTGGTGTGCCTTGGTTTGGCATTAAAGCTCCTCTCCCAGATGTATCCATTGGTGTGGATGAGGGAGTGGTTTTATAAGAAATCACATCAAACTCTTATAAACGTGTCTTTAATTTTATGTTTGATGAAATATTCATGACATGTAAATTTTACATGATGTGTAATATTCTAATTTTTACTATGGTATAAGGCGTCATGAGTTTCAGCCTATATATTTAAAATAAATCTCCTAAAAAACTCATGTCATGTAATGTATTTAAACGATGTGTAAATTGTTCTCCTTCAGTTTCATAGCTCCGTTGCTTCCTAAAAAATCTGGTGTCAAGCCGCTTCGCTTTGCTCATGGTGCAAAGTATCTTTTAGCTCCAATATTCACCTCTTTTCATTACTTTTCCGAAAACCTATTATATCCTACCAAAAAATACACAACAATTCAAACTATCCAACATTGGAAATATTAATCATTTAAATAAAGTAATCTATGTAATAAAACATCGTAAAATATATGCATGATATATACATATCAACACACCTCCTGGATCAACGTTGACCGATCGAACAACACATTCCAAAGATTCCTTGAATCCACCACAGTAGACCAAATGGGAGAGAAACTAAGGAACATAAATCCATAGTAGTGTTTAAAGTAGACTAGGGCCTCAATAGAGAAACTCATCCTCACATGGGCCACAAACTCCAACTATTGAAGCCACTACCAGATGAATAACATACTTGAAAAAACACCAAAGAAACAAAAAACACCATTAAAGAGAGAACCGAGAGAGTATGATACTAGACACAATCCATGCTCCTAGGAAACCAATGCAACTCAACCCGTACATCCCAAATACCCCTGAGAGAACCAGTTCACTAGACCAAAATGGGGTAAAAAATTCTTCCACTGGGAGGAAAGAGCAGGGGAAGAGTTGATGAGGGCTTCAATAGGAAGCAATGGCCACAAAAGGGGAATGAACATGAGCAACAGATCGCGGAAATATAGGAATAAATAAGATAGTGAGGAGTGAAAAGTAAAGGAAGAACAATAAAGAGAAAATGGATGGATGGAGGAAAGGAGGAGATGATGCCGGAGAAGTGGTGAACCGACCTCCCCCCACAATCAAGTGTGTTCATTCATGGATCCCTCAACTAGATCCACATTGTAGGAAACAATATGAATTTTTTTAACTCACTCAATATAGAAATAACCAAGTTCAGGAGTGTTAATATATTTAATCATGAGGAATAAATCATTATTACTTATCATGGAAGGATCCATCATGTTTGGACTAACTTCCTAATCATGTCCACCATTGGGAATTATTGTCCCTTTTTGAGAAATTACATCCTGGGTAGTTAGAGCCAACTTCTCACTACCACCATGAACATTCATAGATATAATATTCTATAACTCTTTCTAGGTTATGAAATCATTACTCGATTCATCTGATATCTTATGATTACTTTTAGCATCAAAACATATTTGGTTCTTCAATTGAGAGGGTGGATCTGTACCCACAATGTCCTTAGATTGGTTAGTGGGATTATCATGTTAGATAGAACCCTACCCCAAGACCTTAAAATATTTAACTACTACTATAAAAGTGGATTTTAAAAAAACCAGAAAAATCCTTTATCAGTGCTAAAAAAGAAATGTTTATCAAAGCACTGTTAAAAGTGGGCCACTTTTATCAGCACTAGAAAAGCGTAGATAAAAGGTTCTCTTTATCAATTATTATTTTAGTGATGATAAATATTGTACTGTTGTAGTGTGCTATTAAAGTTACATCACACTATAGTAGAAAATTTACCTGTATATGGAAAATTAATAATTTAACACAAACACAAGAAAAAAACACCATATTATAGAAATTTCAAACATTGTTTTGTATAATTATAATGTTATTAATACTATAAATAAATAAATTAAACATAAATATGAAATAATACATTAATAAATTTTAAATTTTAAATAAAAGGACACACTTGGAGTCATAACGGTCAAACCATGCATCATAATTATGTGTGAATAATTCTTACATGTCAAAAATGACTTAAGGATCATTTTCTTAAAGTATTAAGACAATTTGAGTGTTTTTCTCAATTTTGAGCATGAAACATGTCTTTTTTAATAAAATTTCAATTTAAACTAAAAACATACACTTTGAGTCATACTGGTCACATCATGTGTCAGTTTGATGTGAGATTAAATCCTACACATCACAAATGACTTATGAATATTTCTCATAAATTACAAAGATAATATGATCATGTTTTCATAGTTTTTAGTGAGCGACACACATTTTAAATTAAATTTTCATTTTTAAACTGATAACGAACACTTTGAGTCATATCAGGAACACCGTGTATCATATTGAGGTGAGGAAGATTCAAACACTTCAAAAATGACATATGGATTTTTGTCATAAAGTATCAAAAAACAATCAAATGCATTTTCTCAATTTTGAGTATGTGATGCATATTTTGAAATAAAATTTAAATTTTAAATAAAAATACACACTTAGAGTCATACAACCATGCATTGAATTAACATACAACTGATTCCTACATGTCACAAATGAAATAACAATCATTTTCATACTGACTGAAAATTAATTGTTTTATTATCCAAACACTTTTGAGGAAAAGTGAGAAACCATAAAACACTTTTAAGGGAAAAGTGGGAAACCATACATGACTTCATGACATACGACCTTCAAACATCGGTAAAAAACTTACAGACTTAATCCACTCAAACATTCAAACCATGGACCAGGGTGCACAACATTAGAAAAGCATGAACAAACCTCAGAAATGGACTCCTTGAACGCCAACAATGCGACCATCGACACCGCCTCCAAATCCACCAACCCAGCGATGAACTCCGGTCAGAGTCCACCCAAACCAACCAGCGACGTGAGATGGTCCAAGAACACATCCACTAATGGCAACAAAGCATCCAGATCAAGGTAGTCCAGCCATGCTGATGCCGCAACCTCCTTTCACCAACAACACATCCAACATCAAAACAATCATTTTCATAAAGTATCAATATAATATGAATTCATTTTCTTAGTTATGAGTATGTCACATGTCTTTTTTACTAAAATGTCAATTTAAACTAAAAACAGACATTTTAATTCATACCAATAACGTCATGTGTCAGTTTGATCTGAGACTCATTAATATATATAAAAGATGACTTATGAATCAATTTCATAAAGAATTAAGTCAATCCAAGTGCATTTTATTGGTTTTTAGTGATTGATACACCAGACACCTTGAGTCATACCAGGAACACCATGTGTTGGATTAAGGTGAGGATGATTAATACATGTCAAAAATGACTTATAGATCATTTTTAAAGTATCAAAACAATAAGAATTCATTTTAATAGTTTTGATTATGTGACATGTGTTTTGAACTAAAATGTCAATTTTAAATAAAAATGGCACACTTGGAGTAATATCAGTCACATCATGCATCAAATTGAGGTGAGACTAATTCATAAACATCAAAAATGACATATGGATCATTTTCCTAAAGTATAAAAACAATCAAAATTCATTTTATCAGTTTTGAGTATGTGATTGGTGGTTTGAACTAAAATGTCAATTTTAAATAAAGACACACTTAGAGTCATAACTGTCACACCATGCATCAGATTGAGGTGCGACTGATTTCTACATGTGAAAAATTACTTATGGATAATTTTACTAAAGTATCAAAATAATAAAAAATCATTTTCTTGATTTTGAGAAAGTCATGTGACTTTTTTACTAAAATTTTAATTTAAACTAAAAACACACACTTTGAGTCATACCAGTCACATCGTGTGTTGGTTTGATGTAAAAATAATTACTACTCATCAAAAATGAATTATAAATAATTTTCCTAAAGTTTCAAGACAATTATAGCATGTATTCTTGGTTTTTAGTGAGTGAAACACGTTTTGAACTAAATTTTCAATTGTAAACTGATAATGGAAACTTTGAGTCATACCGGGAACACCGTATATTGGATTGAGGTGTGGCTGATTCTTACACACCAAAAATGATTTATGGATCATTTTTATAAATTATAAACACAATAAAAATTTGTATACTCAGTTTTGAGTATGTGACATTTGTTTTGAACTAAAATTTCAATTTTAAACTAAAAACACACACTTTGAGTCATACAAGACACACTGTGTATCCGATTGTAGTGCGATTGATTCTTACATGTCATAAATGACTTATGGATTGTTTTCATAAAGTATCAAAACAATGTGATTGTATTTTCTCATTTTTGAGTGTGTGATGTATGTTTTAAACTAAAATGTAAATTATAATCTAAAAAACATATAATCTGAGTCATACCGAGCACACTGTACATTGGATTGAGGTATAGATGATTTAGGCATGGCTGATTCCTACACCATTCAAGAAAATGTTCACGAAAAATATTTTTGGAAGTTATACTTTTCTATTAAACTATTTTAAAATCCCTTGGTAAATTCATCCTTATGATTCAATTCACATTTCTGGTAGCATGTGATTTTCTCTTCTATATAAAAGGAACATGTTCTATATTTTTTGGCTTGTTGAAAATAGTTGAAAAAAAATTATGAATTCCCAAAGGATATGTGAAAAAACTAAATAATTATCAGATAAAAATAATAAGTAAATTAACTTAAAAATAGTAGATAAAATGATGAAAAATTTAACTAAATAATTAGCAGAAACTCACTTTTCATGATTTATGTATACATTCTTGCCCCATTTCCCTATCACCATTATCTCAATTACAGCTCCGAAGTCCAATATCTCATGATCACATGAAACTTCAAACATGTTACTAGCTCCATCAGACTAGGAACACCATGTATTGGATTGAGGTGCAGATGATTCCTACACATCAAAAATTACTTATGTAGTAATGTGAAATGGGTGGGCCAAAGAGGGGTGGGACAAGCCCACATGGGGTTGAGCCCACATGGGTTTGTCTGCAAAAACCTGCATACAATGCAAACAAAAAATTTCAAGCCCAACCCAAACTACATAAGCCCACAGTTATCCCACATGATTGCCCTCATTTTTTAAAAATATACTTTTTATAATCATTTAAATATTGTATTTTTTCTCATTCTTAATGGTAGTTGTGGGGATAAGTATGGATTAACCATAGCTAGAGTTTTAAGGGATTCGATTGAGCATTTTTTATGATGGGTTAATGGTAGAATGCAGTCATGTAGATGTGGTGGAAAACTATTATGATGTAAATTAGGTGAGTGATCGGTGAGGGTCTATGAATGATGATGTTAGTTGTGTGATAATGCGAATAGTGCGACCTGTGAATGAACAATGACTCTTGAGGTAATTTCTGGTTTCAGATGAGGCGATTAGGGTTCCCAAGAGGTTATTTAATATTTTTTTAATAACATAATAAATTTAAATAATAATAATAATAAATTGACCTATAAAATATTATGATCATAATAACTCTTTTAGAATTGAAACCATATGCAAGGGAGATGAATTTCATTTTTTTGAGAGGTGGGATGACAGACCATGTGAATATGGTTAATAATTACTATATATATATATATATTATATTATCATATTAAAACAATAAATATAGACCTATTTAAAATTCACAAGTGAATGAATGGTGAATTAATATGACTGTTATAGTGAGGAATCGCATGTCATGGTTTAATCATGATTTTTTATTAAAAAAACCAAAACATTAAAGAATCATGTATTGTAAAAATAATTTTGTTTTTAAATTAGACCTGTGGGTAAGCCCAAAACCACATGGACTCAACCCACCTTGTCCCAAACCCATATGGGCTCAACCTGCATTAGCCTATGATCTTAATGGTCAAATATTTTAGGCCTGCCCCGCCCCACATCCACCCCATATCTGTAGATCCCACGGTCCGTGGGCTTGTTTTTCACTATTAGACTTATGAATAATTTTCCTAAAGTATAAAAAAAATCTGAACGTGTGATAAATTTTGAGTATGTAACATGTTTTTTGAAGTAAATGTAAATTTTAAAATAATAACATAAACTTTGAGTCATATTGGGCATACTGTTTATCAGATTTACTTACGATTTACTCTTACACATTATATCGTATCTTTTTACTCTTTAACGCATTCAATATTCAGGGTTATCTGACAATATTATTATTTGATAAATAGATATTTTGAATTCATTATAAAATAAAAATAAAAGTACATCATCATGAGTGAATAATACTAATTGAGTGCATAATCATAGTACATGAGTGAATAATGGGTGTATCATCCTTCTTCCTGATCTATATTAAATTTAATAGAATAAGTATCAGATAAAAATGAAAAGGAAATTAACCAATAAAAGTCAATAAAATGAAGAGAAAATTCACTAAATAAGTAGTAGAAATACACCTATTCAGGATGTATGTATCCAATATGACATCATGTATTCTGCCCATTCATTTGTAAACAAATCTATTTCATCTTGTGAATATAAGGACTATCGACATTCTTTGTATTATTAAAAAAATATAAATAAATAAAGGATTAGTAAATATTTTAAATGAAATTGTAATTATCATCAGAAATACCTCTTTGAGGATGATAGTTTGTTGATGAAATATGAAATATTTCATAAATTTTCAAACATAATAACCATAATCTTTTCCATTAGTTTGTTCCGAGAACTATAGAAACATTGAGAAAAAAATTATTTTTTTGATATATGTTTTGACAGTGGAATGTTATTATATATAACCTAATTCTTATCCATTTTTAGAATTTGATAATATTTTTTTCTCATGTACTATCCTCATGAAATGATTTTGAGGATATTTAAACACTACCCAATCATAACGTAATTTTTATTAAAACATAATATAAAATTTATAACTTGAAGTTTATTTATAAAATGTTGCATGTAGTGTATTAAAAATTGATAAACTTTATCACATGTGGTCAGTTTATTAGGTATCCATGCATTGAATCCAGAAAAAAAATATTTGGATTATCCAAATTGACTACAATGAGTAACCAATAGTACATAAAAACATAAAAAGTAGTAAGTGATGAAATGAATGAAAATGCATCTTATATAATTAAATTGTAGAGTTTTACCACTTAATCATAGGTATTAAGAATAGTCTATCATCTATAAGTTTACTTTCAAAAATTGTGGCTAGTTTTTCTACTATTACTTCATATTTCTTTGATTCTAATGAGAATAGTAGTGTAGATGTGATGTGAGGACTAATGTGTCCAAATTTCTATTCAAAGGGTTTTCCATTCAAATAGTATTGATATATACACTTGTAAGAATTATGAATAGTTGACAAATGCCTATCGTGGGGTGTGAAAAAAACAAATAATACCTAAGTTAAAATTTAGTAAAGATGTTAACCTAAGTTTTATCCAGAGAGGAGTGCACAAAAATTATGTTTGTCACTTAAATTTAAGAAATAAGAAACAATTGTTTTTGAAATTGTTTGAGTTGAAAAAAATAAAGCAAGTAATAAAATTTTTTTTGAACATGAATGGATGAAGAGAGTGATGAGGTCAGGGTAGGATCACCTTTGCAATGTCATCATATTCATAAATATCTTCTTCCCTCTCTTCCTTTTGAATGACAAATGAAAGACTCCTCGATCGAGTAATCAATCACCTTAGGTTTAAGAACGAAATGTAACTCACACCTATTTGCATGGAAGTTCATAAAAAATTACTAAAGAACTAAGGCAAGTCCTGATCAGGAATTGTGGCTCCTTGGAACTCTAGAAAACGTTTATTAGTTCCAAACACGTGCCAACGATCGCTGGACACTCACCACCTAACACGATATGCTCGATCGAGACAAATTACACTAGGCGGAGGGAGATTAAAAGTCTTTAACCAAAGATATTAAAAATGAATACATCAAACTCAAAACACGATAACATTAAGAGAATTGGAAAAATAAAATAATAGAAGTCATTCCAAAGAAAAAGAGGGTTTTACATTTAATCACAAAACTCCGACATTAAAAAAGTGCAACTCCCCCTTCCCCGATCACTCAAAGGTTTTACCCCTCCACGTGAAGGGTATTAGAGTTGAAAGGGGAAGAAGAGAGCATGATGAAACAAAGAAAAAAGAAAATATAAAATAAAAATAACTTCAAAAACTCAATCCTCCAGTATAGCTCATCTTGCACCTTCTTTAACCCCCTTAAATGGAAGTGAACACTCTTATTTATAAGCTTTTGGAGTTGAGACTTTCCCTCTAAAATTACTCCAAAGAAAGTTTGAGTCTGGTTGGCATAATAAATGGCTGAGTCTCTGGAAGGAGTCTTCATAAATTTTTTTCAATTATGTATCCTATGTCTACTCACGAAATTTAAGATTTATTGTCCAAGTGTGGAGAGATATATGATCTATTTACTACGAATATTTAATTCTACCAAACATACTCTTCGTATTCCAATGCATCAAGTTCCAAAGCATTTATGGACTTGAGAATTAAAGAATCAGGCACGTAAGTATTAATGAAACTTATTCGTACGGATGTCTTCTTGATCCATATAAAATATAATCTCCAATGGTTTATCCATTTATGAGATATGGGCCCAACAATAAAATTCTCCAATCCTGTGCACAATTTTTGATGCTGGAATTGTGAGCTGGATTTGAGCTTCCAAATGATGGATTGAACTTTGGGTCCGGAAGAATAAAATGAATCCCGTAGAATATAGAAACCTATAATATAGGAATATTTAAATTTTAATTAGTTTAGAAAAAATTATGGCCGAAACATTATAATAAATTAAAACTGTTTAAATCCAAAATAAGCCATTTTTCCAATTATGCTCAAAAATACTCCTAAAAAATAAAATGTGAAAATTGAACTTTAAATAACACATTGGTGGGATTAAAAAAAATTAAATTCAGAATAAAATAATTTAAAATATTTCCTCTATCAATTCCCCCACACTTATCACTTGGACTCCCGGACAAGTCAAAATCAAAATTAAATCAAAGCAATTTCAAAACACATGTCATTGAGATCCACCAATTCCACACCAAGAAATAAAAGATATCATGCCTCATCTATAACCATTATTCCAAGTTCTCAAATCAGATCATTCAATATTTTTCCTCTTCATTTCTCCTCACATGCACACAAGATACCTACCTCACATGAATTTTCTCTCATCTCACAAATATCAATTTTTTGACAAAGTTTTTCTCATCCAAACCAATGAAAGGGTCACCATAGGTTTGAAAAAATTTTAATTCTCCACCCGATGTGAGCCAAGGTCATGTGTTTATCATGAGAAATTTGCAAGGTTGTTCTGTGGCTTTCATTTGGTAGGATTTTATGTGAAAAATTTGAGGCCAAATGAGCAGGGTTTGGCTCTTTTTGAAGCAAAATTGCTCAATTCTAATTTTCACTCAGATGTGGTATTCTCCTCACTCCCCTTAGAAATTCATCTCCATCATTATAAAATATTAAGAAATGTTCAAATAGCTCATCATTTAAATAGAAAAAATTTCAATCTTCTCGAACAAGATTTTTCTTGAAAGCTCCAGAAAAGGCACAACTTTCTTCCTCCATTAGAAGCTCTAGAAAGGCACAACTTCTATTATCATAAAAGATCCAGAAAAGGAACAGATTTCAACAGAATATTTTTTCATCAGAACACACATCTCTTCATAATTTTATTTTTTCACCCAAAGTTTCACCAAATGTGGTAGCACAACACAAGAGAGCTTCCCCCCACACTTAAGTTCAACTAGATCATGCAATTTCACTTCCAGAGCAGGTTGGATAGGGAAAATTGGATTGTAATGCTGCTAACCTAAAAGGTTGTTCATGGATTCTATGAGCTACAAGGATTAAATGTACAAGGTAGGCTATAATTAAAGGGATTATCTGGAAAAGGGAGCTTTCAAACCCCAGAAATATCCCAAACATTTAAAACACATGTACCCAAAACCCTCAAGTTTTGAAAAGAATAAATCAAATTCTGTTTAAGACAAGCATAACCTGGTTCTCTCAAGAAGTGAGGTGAATGAAAATAATACAACAAAAATGGTTTAGAAGCCTCACAGGAAAGTGATTTCAAAGATAAAGATAGTGAAATGTGGCATGGGATTCAAAAATCTGAGTACTTTTCATGAAATTACCAAATAATTGAACTTGAAAAAAAGTCGTTTTGAGCATTCATTTAAGCTCAGTTTCGTGGAAGAAATTGGTTCAATCAATGACATGGGTTTCAAAAATGTCCATGATAAAAAGTTTAGCTCAAAAGTTTCAAAAACACACCAAAAAACTAAAAAAATAAAAACACAAAAATTTGAAAACACACAAATTATTTTTTATTTTTTTTTGAAAAAAAAACACAAAATGGAAATCCAAAACTAAAAAGGTTCCCCCCCCCACACTTAAATGACACAGTGTCCTCAATTCATTCAAGTGGATTTAACATGTAAGTAGATTTTAGAATGAACCACAACAATAAGAAAGTGTAAAGGACAGTTACAACCTGACTTATTGGTAGTGAAATGTTGAGTTAAGATCCTAAGTGTTTCACACTAAAAACCTACAAGAAAAATTACAGAAGAAAACATAGGATATTTATTAAAAGAAATGAAAATAGAAATAGGATAAGAAAATAAGGATAGATCTTGGTTTAATCCCCTAAGTTGGCCCTAGGTTTTTACGGCTTCCAGATGAGCAGTTCTAATCAGTTATCCCCAATCTGATGGTGGGTTGAGTTTATTTGTGATGAACTAACAAAACTTCTTCTTCACATCATGCGCTTCATCCTTTTTTTGAGGAAACCATGGGTATAATACACCAAATCCACCCCTAGGAAAATAAAATACATCTTTCTTGGTGGGGGTAGGACAAATAATGATTCCTCATCTTTCTTGGTTTCCAATTTCACAGCCTCCTCTTTATTCTCCAGTAGTTGCTGAAGGTATGCTACATCATTGAAAAAATGAAAGGGAAAGTCAGAATGTAATTATATTTGAACAATGTTAAAGCATGAAGTGTCAATATAAAATTATTCCCTTTAAATGTAAGCATCTTGTGTCTCTTTTTCCTCAGGAAAATCTACTTGTATTATCTAATGTACTCATGATAAACATGTTTGGGGAGCTCCAACTGTTCCACTTTAAGCGCATCTTCCTTTTCTTCCTTGTCCACCAAGACAATACGTGAGTTGTTCGAATCTGAAAATTTCAAGCAAGGGGAGATGAAACTTAATTCAGATTAAATAAAATTAGAAAATAACAAGTTTAATAAAAGATCATCCTCCTGAGTTTTCTCAGCTTCGTTTGCTTCTTCAGTGGGAAGTGCCTCTTGAAGTAGAGTGGTAGCAGATGGAGGAGGGTAGTCAGGATCCTCAACATTCTCTTTAAATTCAACCACTTTGGTGGTGTATTCCTTCAATGATGCTAGATCTTCTACATTATGAGGAACTGGGGATCAAGTAGTTCCTCACACTCCTTCCAGAACTCATCCATATCTTGTTGATCTCCCGTACTTACTTCATATGGCACATCTTTTTCATGAATATTCTTCAGCAATGGTTGAGAAGAGGCAAATGGATATTCTTTTAATTCCATCAATGTATCACCTGGTTCATCAACATCAAGTATGAGAAGGGAATAAACATCCACTAATGGCTCATGTTTAGGTTCAGGTTATTCTTGGTATGTGTGAACATATTCAATTTTCCATTCCATTTTTCTCTCAAGGTCCTGTATTTCTTCCCGAATTCATTTCAATTGATCTTCTATTGGAATTTCCTCTTCTTGTTTCACCTAGACCATTTATTGATAAATTTATGATAAGTACTCTTAGATTTCAACTAATTCTCTAGCCAATCCCTCCATCACTGAGTATTCAAGGTTTTCTTTAAGGTCTTGAATGATATCCTTGAATTCATCCTCCTTGGTGATTTGGATTCGAGCTCCCCTCATTTGTTTAGCAAAGAGGGAAACAGTATCCTCTGTAGGCCAAGGTAATTCAATAATTAGTTCTTTCACTCGTGGATAATTGTTCCATGAATTAAAAAAAATCATTTTAGAACATCATGGATTTTTTTTATGTTTTTTTTAAATTTGAAAAGAGTCAAATATTTACAAATGGATTGTCGGCATAGCCTCCCAGGCAACGGCGCCAAGTTTTGACATGTGCCTGTCGTGGGGTGTGAAAAAAACAAATAATACCTAATTTAAAATATATTAAAGTGGTTAACCTATTTTTTCTCTATAGAGTAGTGCATAACAATTATGTTTGTCACTTAAATTTAAGAAAGAAGAACCAATTTGTTTTGAAATTGTTTGAGTTTAAAAAAATAAAGTAAGCAATAAAAAAATGGTTTAACACTAATGGATGAAGAGAGTGATGGGTTCATGGTAGTATCACCTTTGCTAGTCATAAAGATATTCTTCCCTCTCTTCCTTTTGAATGAAAAATTAAAGACTCCTCGATCGAGTTATCAATCACCTTTGGTTGAAGAACAATATAGAACTCACTCCTATGTGCATATAAGTTCATAAACAATTTCTAAAGAACTAAGGCAAGTCCTGATCAGGAATTTTTTATCCTTATAACTCTAGAAAAAGTTTATTAGTTCCACACACGTGCCAACGATCGCTGGACACTCACCACGTAACACAATATGCTCGATCGAGACAAATTGCACTAGGCGGAGGGAGATTAAAAGTCTTTTACCAAAGATATTAAAAATTAATACACCAAACTCAAAACATGATCACATTAAGATAATTGGGAAACAATAATAATATAAGTCATTCAAAATAAAAACAGGGTTTTACATTTAATCACAAAACTCCAACATTACAAAAGTGCAACTCCCCCATCCCCGATCACTCAAAGGTTTTACACCTACATGTGAAGGGTATTAGAGTTGAAAGGGGAATAAGAGAGCATGATAAAACAAAGAAAAAAGAAAATATAAAATAAAAATAACTTCAAGAACTAAATACTCCAGCACAACTCCTCTTTCACCTTATTGAACCCCCTTGAATGGAAGTGAACACTCTTATTTATAGGCTTTTGGAGTTGAAAATTTCCCTCCAAAATTATTCCACCAAAAGATAGAGTCCGGTTGGCATATTAAATGGCCGAATATCAGGAAGGACTCTTCATATATGTTGTTAAATTATGTATCCTCTATCGGATCATGAAATTTAATCTTTATTGTCCAAGTGTGGAGAGAGATAAGATCTATTTACTCCGAATATTTAATTCCGCCAAACAGACTCTTTTTATTCCAATGCATCAAGTTCCAAAGAATTTATGGCCTAGAGAATGAATGAATCAGGCGCATCAATATCAATGAAACTTATGACCCATAATGTCTTCTTCATCCATGTAAAATATCATCTTCAATGGTTTGGACATTTATGAGATATGGGCCCAACAATAAAATTCTCCAATTATGTGCACAATTTTTGATGCTAGAATTGCGAGCTGGATTTTAGCTTCCAAATGATGGATTGAGTTTTGGGTACAGAAGGATACAATTACTCAAACAGAACATAGAAAAATATAAAAGAGGAATATTTCAATTTGGATCAGTGTAGGAAAAATTATGGCTGAAAAATTATAATAAATTAAAACTGTTTAAATCCAAAATAATCCATTTTTCCAATTAAGCTCAAAAATACTACTAAAACATAAAATGTGACAATTGGACTTTGAATAACACATTGGTGGGATTAAAAGAATTATAATTCAGAATAAAATAATTGAAAATATTTCCTCTATAAATTCCCCCACACTTATCACTTAGACTTCGGGACAAGTCAAAATCAAAATTAAATCAAATAAAATTCAAAACACATGTCATTGAGATCCACCAATTCCACACCAAGAAATAAAAGATATCATGCCTCATCCATAAACATTATTCCAAGTTCCAAAAACATATCATTCAATATTTTTCCTCTTCATTTCTCCTCCCATGCACACAAAACACCTACCTCACATGAATTTTCTCTCATCTCACAAATATCAAATTTTCAACAAAGTTTTTGTCATCCAAACCAATGAAAGGGACGACATAGTTTTTAAAAACTCCTAATTATCCACCCTATGTGAGCCAAGGTCATGTGTTTATCATGAGGAATTTTCAAGGTAGTTCTGTTGCTTTTGGTTGGTAGGATTTTATGTGAAAAATTCTGAGGCTGAATGAGGAGGGTTTGGCTCTTTTTGAAGCAAAATTGCACAATTCTAATTTTCACTCAAGTTTGGTATTGTCCTCACTACCCTTAGTAGAAATTCATCTCCATAATCATAAAATATAAATAAATGTTCAAATAGCTCAGCATTTCAGCAGCAAAAATTTTAATCTTCTCGGACAAGATTTTTCTTGAAAGCTCCAGAAAAGGAACACCTTTCTTCCACCATTAGAAGGTCCAGAAAGCCACAAATTCTATTATTATGAAAGCTCCAGAAAAGGAACAGATTTCAATATAATTATTTTTCATCAGCACACACATCTATTCATAATTTTATTTTTTCACCCAAATTTTCACCAAATGAGGTAGCACAACACAAGACAACTTCCCCCACACTTAAGTTCAACTAGATCATGCAATTTCACTTCAAGAGGAGGTTGGATAGGGAAAATTGGCTTATAATGTGGCTAATGTTGTACCCCTCTTTCTTGGATTTTAATGATCACAATCACTCTTATTTTGTTCTAACTTGTTTGCAAGTGTTTTTGTTGATAGGAAAAAGTTTGCCAAGGAGTTGGGCCAAGAAGGATTGAAAGTAGACTCTCTGAGTCTACCGGCCAACTGGTGGATTCCCACCGGCCAGCCGGTGGTCTCTGGCAGTAGCAGTGGTTTCTGTCCAGAGCCACCGGTCAGCCGGTGTGAGCTTCCCGGCCAGCCGGTATTGTCACCAGCCAGCTGGTGGCTGACCACCGAACAGTCGGTGGAACCTGGGCAGAGAGCTTGCTCTCTGTCTGGAGCACCGGCCAGCCGATGTCTCAGGACCGGCTAGCCGGTGGCTCACCGGCCAGCTGGTGAGACACCACCGGCCAGCTGGTGTGCCCAGTCAAACTAGCCGTTGGGCTTTGACCAGACTTGTACTTTTGACTCCCAATGGCTCCGAAGGCCTCTCCAACGGCTCCGAAGACCCCCAAAGGCCATTTGGGTGTTCCTCTCCTATAAATAGAGGACTAGGAAGCCCCAGAAAAATATAGTAGCCCACAGGAACATTTTTCGATCATTTGGCGAACCTCCGGCGCATTCCTTAAAGGATCCCCACCTGCTCCAACTCACTTCCACATCCAAGGAGCACCACCAAAGAAGCTTGGGAGCACCCTTCATCATCACCAATCATTCCATTGGCGTCCAAGACTTCTCCTCTTTACGGTTTTTATTATTTTATCATTTTGAGCATTATTTTGAGTTTGTGCATACAAACCCTTCTTTCTCTCATCCTCCCTTTGTTTGGGTTTTCACACCACCTTCAAGGTGTGAAGAGGTTAGTCAAGCCTTCCCTGTAAAAGGATTGAATCAAAGGTGAGCTAGCCTTCACCTATAAGAAGGCTAGTGGGTTTCTTGCTACAACCAATAAAAAGCAAGCTGTAATAGGTTTCTAGGCTTCCTTAAAGTCTAGTGGGTTTCTTGCTACAACCATTAAAAAGCAAGCTGTCGTATAAATCTCTCAACGGTTGAGTTGGGAGCGGAGACGTAGGCTTGGGATTTAAGCCGAACTCCGTTATCAATTTTGTGTCTTGCCTCTTTTATTTTCGCTGCGCTTTAACTTTTTCTTAAATTGTTAAAACTTTTTTAAAAGGAAATTCACCCCCCCTCTTGCCATCACTCTCTGTCCCAACAATTGGTATCAGAGGAAGTATTTGTGTAATACCTTAACCAGTTTCAAATTCAAGATCAATTGTGATGGCTTCATCTTCTTTCACCCCCGAAGGTTATTCATTGGGTCGTGCTCCATTCTTTGATGGAACCGATTACACCTATTGGAAAACCCGCATGTCTACTTTTCTTAGAAGTATAGGTTATCCTATTTAGATAATTGTCATGCATTGTTACTCTCTCTCTTCTCCCGATGAATCCAAATGGACTCAAGCCGATATTAAAAATTTTGAGCTTGATGGCAAAGCCATGAACGCTCTTCATTGCGGCCTTGATCGTAATGAATTCAATCGAGTTTCCACATGAACTTCATCTCATGAAATCTAGAAACTTTTGGAAGTTACCCATGAGGGGACCAATAAAGTTAAGGATACTCGATTGGATATGTACCGTCAAGATTTTGAGTCTTTTACCATGCACCCACACGAATCAATTACTGAAATGTTTACTCGTTTTACTGACGTTTGCAATGGAAGAAAATCTCTTGGTGAGGATGTTTCTACAGAGATAATGGTCAAGAAGATCCTTTGGATCCTACCAAGCTCATGGGCACCGAAAGTCAGGACAATTCAAGAAGTGAAGAATTTAAAAGAAATGCTGGTCGAAGAGCTCATCGGATCCCTCATGACCTACGAGATCACCATGAGGAGGAAAGCTGAAAAGGAAGGCAAACTCATCGAAACTCTAAAGAACATCGCCTTCAAAGTTCAAAAAGAAGAAAGCTCCTCCTCCTCATCTTCTTCCTCTTCAAGTGGCGATTCAGAAATCGAGAACCTTGCCCCCAAGATGCTCAAATTCATGAAGAAGAACAAAAAGAAAAAATCTCGCAAGGCTCGAAAGGAAGAACTCGACGAAAAATCCGAGCCCGAGGTAATATGCTATGGGTGCGGCAAGAAAGTCCATTATAAGCCCGGTTTCCCACTCCACAAGACAAGGGCCAAGCAAAAGGAAAAGAAAAAGGCTTTCAATGCCACTTGGAGTGATAGCTCCTCATCCTCCTCCTCCTCAAAAGACAACGGTAAAAAATGTCTAATGGCATTTCATGAGGTAACCTCTTCCGACTCCTCTTACTCTTGTTCTTAAAATTCATTCAATCATTTATCTTACGAGGATCTCCAACATGTGAGAGATCAATTGGAGGAAGGTTTTCACGAACTTTCTTCCAAATTTATTTCTTTAAAAAAGAAATTCAAAATTATTTCTTCCGAAAAGGATCAACTTCTCAAAGAGAAGGAAGACTTGTCCCTCAAGATCCAAAACCTTACCGATGTTGATTCTATGGAATCAACAATCAAGGATTTAAGGAAATCCCTAGCTAAGTTCACCGAAGGTGAACATAACCTTTCGAATCTCCTTGGTTCCCAATGCATATCTAGAACCACCCAAGGGCTTGGCTATTCCAAGCAAGCTTCCTCTTCCCATGCTCCTACTATTTTTGTAAGGGGGAGCTCCCAATATAAATTTTACAACTATTGCAAAAAGATCGGGCACTTAATTTATGAGTGCAACTGCAAAAATGCCCGGTATGGAAGGCCCAAAACCATTTCCTTTAACGATGAATTTCATAGGAGAAGACCCGCCACAAGACAAGTTTGGATTGAAAAATACCTTTTAGCGAGTCTCTCCGGACCAAAATTTGTCTCGGTTCTAAAATCCTCTCCCCGGTGATTTGTTGTTTTTATTTAGGGGGAGTTAGGATCGTTTAAGCCTTTTTTCGTTTTTCAATTCAAAACTTTCAATTCAAATTTCAAAAATTTCAATTGGTTTAAAATCTCTATCTTGTTTTTCAATCCTTTCCTTCAATGAAATTTTATGCCCCGTGCTATTTTGATAATCACAAAGGGGGAGATTTCCTTGGTTGATTGGGGGAGAAATATTTCTCTCATGCTTTGCTTTACTTTTCAATTTATCCTTTAAAGCATGCCTTTCATTTCAGTCTTTTACATTGCTTGTTTTGGTGATTGTGATCATCAAAATAGGGGGAGATTGTTGTACCCCTCTTTCTTGGATTTTAATGATCACAATCACTCTTATTTTGTTCTAACTTGTTTGCAAGTGTTTTTGTTGATAAGAAAAAGTTTGCCAAGGAGTTGGGCCAAGAAGGACTGAAAGTAGACTCTCTGAGTCTACCGGCCAACCGGTGGATTCCCACCGGCCAGCCGGTGGTCTCTGGCAGTAGCAGTGGTTTCTGTCCAGAGCCACCGGTCAGCCGGTGTGAGCTTCCCGGCCAGCCGGTATTGTCACCAGCCAGCCGGTGGCTGACCACCGAACAGTCGGTGGAACCTGGGCAGAGAGCTTTCTCTCTGTCTGGAGCACCGGCCAGCCGATGTCTCAGGACCGGCTAGCCGGTGGCTCACCGTCCAGCTGGTGAGACACCACCGGCCAGCTGGTGTGCCCAGTCAAACTAGCCGTTGGGCTTTGACCAGACTTGTACTTTTGACTCCCAATGGATCCGAAGGCCTCTCCAACGGCTCCGAAGACCCCCAAAGGCCATTTGGGTGTTCCTCTCCTATAAATAGAGGACTAGGAAGCCCCAGAAAAATATAGTAGCCCACGGGAACATTTTTCGATCATTTGGCGAACCTCCGGCGCATTCCTTCATGGATCCCCACCTGCTCCAACTCACTTCCACATCCAAGGAGCACCACCAAAGAAGCTTGGGAGTGCCCTTCATCATCACCAATCAATCCATTGTCGTCCAAGACTTCTCCTCTTTACGGTTTTTATTATTTTATCATTTTGAGCATTATTTTGAGTTTGTGCATACAAACCCTTCTTTCTCTCATCCTCCCTTTGTTTGGGTTTTCACACCACCTTCAAGGTGTGAAGAGGTTAGTCAAGCCTTCCCTGTAAAAGGATTGAATCAATGGTGAGCTAGCCTTCACCTGTAAGAAGGCTAGTGGGTTTCTTGCTACAACCAATAAAAAGCAAGCTGTAATAGGTTTCTAGGCTGCCTTAAAGTCTAGTGGGTTTCTTGCTACAACCATTAAAAAGCAAGCTGTCATATAAATCTCTCAACGGTTGAGTTGGGAGCGGAGACGTAGGCTTGGGATTTAAGCCGAACTCCATTATCAATTTTGTGTCTTGCCTCTTTTATTTCCGCTGCGCTTTAACTTTTTCTTAAATTGTTAAAACTTTTTTAAAAGGCAATTCACCCCCCCTCTTGCCATCACTCTCCGTCCCAACAATTGGTATCAGAGGAAGTATTTGTGTAATACCTTAACCAGTTTCAAATTCAAGATCAATTGTGATGGCTTCATCTTCTTTCACCCCCGAAGGTTATTCATTGGGTCGTGCTCCATTCTTTGATGGAACCGATTACACCTATTGGAAAACCCGCATGTCTACTTTTCTTAGAAGTATAGGTTATCCTATTTATATAATTGTCATGCATGGTTACTCTCTCTCTTCTCCCTATGAATCCAAATGGACTCAAGCCGATATTAAATATTTTGAGCTTGATGGCAAAGCCATGAACGCTCTTCATTGCGGCCTTGATCGTAATGAATTCAATCGAGTTTACACATGAACTTCATCTCATGAAATCTAGAAACTTTTGGAAGTTACCCATGAGGGGACCAATAAAGTTAAGGATACTCGATTGGATATGTACCGTCAAGATTTTGAGTCTTTTACCATGCACCCACACGAATCAATTACTGAAATGTTTACTCGTTTTACTGACGTTTGCAATGGAAGAAAATCTCTTGGTGAGGATGTTTCTACAGAGATAATGGTCAAGAAGATCCTTTGGATCCTACCAAGCTCATGGGCACCGAAAGTCAGGACAATTCAAGAAGTGAAGAATTTAAAAGAAATGCTGGTCGAAGAGCTCATCGGATCCCTCATGACCTACGAGATCACCATGAGGAGGAAAGCTGAAAAGGAAGGCAAACTCATCGAAACTCTAAAGAACATCGCCTTCAAAGTTCAAAAAGAAGAAAGATCCTCCTCCTCATCTTCTTCCTCTTCAAGTGGCGATTTAGAAATCGAGAACCTTGCCCCCAAGATGCTCAAATTCATGAAGAAGAACAAAAAGAAAAAATCTCGCAAGGCTCGAAAGGAAGAACTCGACGAAAAATCCGAGCCCGAGGTAATATGCTATGGGTGCGGAAAGAAAGTCCATTATAAGCCTGGTTTCCCACTCCACAAGACAAGGGCCAAGCAAAAGGAAAAGAAAAAGGCTTTCAAGGCCACTTGGAGTGATAGCTCCTCATCCTCCTCCTCCTCAAAAGACAACTGTAAAAAATGTCTAATGGCATTTCATGAGGTAACCTCTTCCGACTCCTCTTACTCTTGTTCTTAAAATTCATTCAATCATTTATCTTACGAGGATCTCCAACATGTGAGAGATCAATTGGAGGAAGGTTTTCACGAACTTTGTTCCAAATTTATTTCTTTAAAAAAGAAATTCAAAATTATTTCTTCCGAAAAGGATCAACTTCTCAAAGAGAAGGAAGACTTGTCCCTCAAGATCCAAAACCTTACCGATGTTGATTCTATGGAATCAACAATCAAGGATTTAAGGAAATCCCTAGCTAAGTTCACCGAAGGTGAACATAACCTTTCGAATCTCCTTGGTTCCCAATGCATATCTAGAACCACCCAAGGGCTTGGCTATTCCAAGCAAGCTTCCTCTTCCCATGCTCCTACTATTTTTGTAAGGGGGAGCTCCCAATATAAATTTTGCAACTATTGCAAAAAGATCGGGCACTTAATTTATGAGTGCAACTGCAAAAATGCCCGGTATGGAAGGCCCAAAACCATTTCCTTTAACGATGAATTTCATAGGAGAAGACCCGCCACAAGACAAGTTTGGATTGAAAAATACCTTTTAGCGAGTCTCTCCGGACCAAAATTTGTCTCGGTTCTAAAATCCTCTCCCCGGTGATTTGTTGTTTTTATTTAGGGGGAGTTAGGATCGTTTAAGCCTTTTTTCGTTTTTCAATTCAAAACTTTCAATTCAAATTTCAAAAATTTCAATTGGTTTAAAATCTCTATCTTGTTTTTCAATCCTTTCCTTCAATCAAATTTTATGCCCCGTGCTATTTTGATAATCACAAAGGGGGAGATTTCCTTGGTTGATTGGGGGAGAAATATTTCTCTCATGCTTTGCTTTACTTTTCAATTTATCCTTTAAAGCATGCCTTTCATTTCAGTCTTTTACATTGCTTGTTTTGGTGATTGTGATCATCAAAATAGGGGGAGATTGTTGTACCCCTCTTTCTTGGATTTTAATGATCACAATCACTCTTATTTTGTTCTAACTTGTTTCCAAGTGTTTTTGTTGATAAGCAAAAGTTTGCCAAGGAGTTGGGCCAAGAAGGACTGAAAGTAGACTCTCTGAGTCTACCGGCCAACCGGTGGATTCCCACCGGCCAGCCGGTGGTCTCTGGCAGTAGCAGTGGTTTCTGTCCAGAGCCACCGGTCAGCCGGTGTGAGCTTCCCGGCCAGCCGGTATTGTCACCAGCTGGCCGGTGGCTGACCACCGAACAGTCGGTGGAACCTGGGCAGAGAGCTTGCTCTCTGTCTGGAGCACCGGCCAGCCGATGTCTCAGGACCGGCTAGCCGGTGGCTCACCGGCCAGCTGGTGAGACACCACCGGCCAGCTGGTGTGCCCAGTCAAACTAGCCGTTGGGCTTTGACCAGACTTGTACTTTTGACTCCCAATGGCTCCGAAGGCCTCTCCAACGGCTCCGAAGACCCCCAAAGGCCATTTGGGTGTTCCTCTCCTATAAATAGAGGACTAGGAAGCCCCGGAAAAATATAGTAGCCCACGGGAACATTTTTCGATCATTTGGCGAACCTCCGGCGCATTCCTTCAAGGATCCCCACCTGCTCCAACTCACTTCCACATCCAAGGAGCACCACCAAAGAAGCTTGGGAGTGCCCTTAATCATCACCAATCAATCCATTGTCGTCCAAGACTTCTCCTCTTTACGGTTTTTATTATTTTATCATTTTGAGCATTATTTTGAGTTTGTGCATACAAACCCTTCTTTCTCTCATCCTCCCTTTGTTTGGGTTTTCACACCACCTTCAAGGTGTGAAGAGGTTAGTCAAGCCTTCCCTGTAAAAGGATTGAATAAAAGGTGAGCTAGCCTTCACCTGTAAGAAGGCTAGTGGGTTTCTTGCTACAACCAATAAAAAGCAAGCTGTAATAGGTTTCTAGGCTGCCTTAAAGTCTAGTGGGTTTCTTGCTACAACCATTAAAAAGCAAGCTGTCGTATAAATCTCTCAACGGTTGAGTTGGGAGCGGAGACGTAGGCTTGGGATTTAAGCCGAACTCCGTTATCAATTTTGTGTCTTGCCTCTTTTATTTCCGCTGCGCTTTAACTTTTTCTTAAATTGTTAAAACTTTTTTAAAAGGCAATTCACCCCCCCTCTTGCCATCACTCTCCGTCCCAACAATTGGTATCAGAGGAAGTATTTGTGTAATACCTTAACCAGTTTCAAATTCAAGATCAATTGTGATGGCTTTATCTTCTTTCACCCCCGAAGGTTATTCATTGGGTCGTGCTCCATTCTTTGATGGAACCGATTTTACCTATTGGAAAACCCGCATGTCTACTTTTCTTAGAAGTATAGGTTATCCTATTTATATAATTGTCATGCATGGTTACTCTCTCTCTTCTCCCGATGAATCCAAATGGACTCAAGCCGATATTAAAAATTTTGAGCTTGATGGCAAAGCCATGAACGCTCTTCATTGCGGCCTTGATCGTAATGAATTCAATCGAGTTTCCACATGAACTTCATCTCATGAAATCTAGAAACTTTTGGAAGTTACCCATGAGGGGACCAATAAAGTTAAGGATACTCGATTGGATATGTACCGTCAAGATTTTGAGTCTTTTACCATGCACCCACACGAATCAATTACTGAAATGTTTACTCGTTTTACTGACGTTTGCAATGGAAGAAAATCTCTTGGTGAGGATGTTTCTACAGAGATAATGGTCAAGAAGATCCTTTGGATCCTACCAAGCTCATGGGCACCGAAAGTCAGGACAATTCAAGAAGTGAAGAATTTAAAAGAAATGCTGGTCGAAGAGCTCATCGGATCCCTCATGACCTACGAGATCACCATGAGGAGGAAAGCTGAAAAGGAAGGCAAACTCATCGAAACTCTAAAGAACATCGCCTTCAAAGTTCAAAAAGAAGAAAGATCCTCCTCCTCATCTTCTTCCTCTTCAAGTGGCGATTTAGAAATCGAGAACCTTGCCCCCAAGATGCTCAAATTCATGAAGAAGAACAAAAAGAAAAAATCTCGCAAGGCTCGAAAGGAAGAACTCGACGAAAAATCCGAGCCCGAGGTAATATGCTATGGGTGCGGAAAGAAAGTCCATTATAAGCCTGGTTTCCCACTCCACAAGACAAGGGCCAAGCAAAAGGAAAAGAAAAAGGCTTTCAAGGCCACTTGGAGTGATAGCTCCTCATCCTCCTCCTCCTCAAAAGACAACTGTAAAAAATGTCTAATGGCATTTCATGAGGTAACCTCTTCCGACTCCTCTTACTCTTGTTCTTAAAATTCATTCAATCATTTATCTTACGAGGATCTCCAACATGTGAGAGATCAATTGGAGGAAGGTTTTCACGAACTTTGTTCCAAATTTATTTCTTTAAAAAAGAAATTCAAAATTATTTCTTCCGAAAAGGATCAACTTCTCAAAGAGAAGGAAGACTTGTCCCTCAAGATCCAAAACCTTACCGATGTTGATTCTATGGAATCAACAATCAAGGATTTAAGGAAATCCCTAGCTAAGTTCACCGAAGGTGAACATAACCTTTCGAATCTCCTTGGTTCCCAATGCATATCTAGAACCACCCAAGGGCTTGGCTATTCCAAGCAAGCTTCCTCTTCCCATGCTCCTACTATTTTTGTAAGGGGGAGCTCCCAATATAAATTTTGCAACTATTGCAAAAAGATCGGGCACTTAATTTATGAGTGCAACTGAAAAAATGCCCGGTATGGAAGGCCCAAAACCATTTCCTTTAACGATGAATTTCATAGGAGAAGACCCGCCACAAGACAAGTTTGGATTGCAAAATACCTTTTAGCGAGTCTCTCCGGACCAAAATTTGTCTCGGTTCTAAAATCCTCTCCCCGGTGATTTGTTGTTTTTATTTAGGGGGAGTTAGGATCGTTTAAGCCTTTTTTCGTTTTTCAATTCAAAACTTTCAATTCAAATTTCAAAAATTTCAATTGGTTTAAAATCTCTATCTTGTTTTTCAATCCTTTCCTTCAATCAAATTTTATGCCCCGTGCTATTTTGATAATCACAAAGGGGGAGATTTCCTTGGTTGATTGGGGGAGAAATATTTCTCTCATGCTTTGCTTTACTTTTCAATTTATCCTTTAAAGCATGCCTTTCATTTCATTCTTTTACATTGCTTGTTTTGGTGATTGTGATCATCAAAATAGGGGGAGATTGTTGTACCCCTCTTTCTTGGATTTTAATGATCACAATCACTCTTATTTTGTTCTAACTTGTTTCCAAGTGTTTTTGTTGATAAGCAAAAGTTTGCCAAGGAGTTGGGCCAAGAAGGACTGAAAGTAGACTCTCTGAGTCTACCGGCCAACCGGTGGATTCCCACCGGCCAGCCGGTGGTCTCTGGCAGTAGCAGTGGTTTCTGTCCAGAGCCACCGGTCAGCCGGTGTGAGCTTCCCGGCCAGCCGGTATTGTCACCAGCTGGCCGGTGGCTGACCACCGAACAGTCGGTGGAACCTGGGCAGAGAGCTTGCTCTCTCTCTGGAGCACCGGCCAGCCGATGTCTCAGGACCGGCTAGCCGGTGGCTCACCGGCCAGCTGGTGAGACACCACCGGCCAGCTGGTGTGCCCAGTCAAACTAGCCGTTGGGCTTTGACCAGACTTGTACTTTTGACTCCCAATGGCTCCGAAGGCCTCTCCAACGGCTCCGAAGACCCCCAAAGGCCATTTGGGTGTTCCTCTCCTATAAATAGAGGACTAGGAAGCCCCGGAAAAATATAGTAGCCCACGGGAACATTTTTCGATCATTTGGCGAACCTCCGGCGCATTCCTTCAAGGATCCCCACCTGCTCCAACTCACTTCCACATCCAAGGAGCACCACCAAAGAAGCTTGGGAGTGCCCTTAATCATCACCAATCAATCCATTGTCGTCCAAGACTTCTCCTCTTTACGGTTTTTATTATTTTATCATTTTGAGCATTATTTTGAGTTTGTGCATACAAACCCTTCTTTCTCTCATCCTCCCTTTGTTTGGGTTTTCACACCACCTTCAAGGTGTGAAGAGGTTAGTCAAGCCTTCCCTGTAAAAGGATTGAATAAAAGGTGAGCTAGTCTTCACCTGTAAGAAGGCTAGTGGGTTTCTTGCTACAACCAATAAAAAGCAAGCTGTAATAGGTTTCTAGGCTGCCTTAAAGTCTAGTGGGTTTCTTGCTACAACCATTAAAAAGCAAGCTGTCGTATAAATCTCTCAACGGTTGAGTTGGGAGCGGAGACGTAGGCTTGGGATTTAAGCCGAACTCCGTTATCAATTTTGTGTCTTGCCTCTTTTATTTCCGCTGCGCTTTAACTTTTTCTTAAATTGTTAAAACTTTTTTAAAAGGCAATTCACCCCCCCTCTTGCCATCACTCTCCGTCCCAACAATTGGTATCAGAGGAAGTATTTGTGTAATACCTTAACCAGTTTCAAATTCAAGATCAATTGTGATGGCTTCATCTTCTTTCACCCCCGAAGGTTATTCATTGGGTCGTGCTCCATTCTTTGATGGAACCGATTACACCTATTGGAAAACCCGCATGTCTACTTTTCTTAGAAGTATAGGTTATCCTATTTATATAATTGTCATGCATGGTTACTCTCTCTCTTCTCCCGATGAATCCAAATGGACTCAAGCCGATATTAAAAATTTTGAGCTTGATGGCAAAGCCATGAACGCTCTTCATTGCGGCCTTGATCGTAATGAATTCAATCGAGTTTCCACATGAACTTCATCTCATGAAATCTAGAAACTTTTGGAAGTTACCCATGAGGGGACCAATAAAGTTAAGGATACTCGATTGGATATGTACCGTCAAGATTTTGAGTCTTTTACCATGCACCCACACGAATCAATTACTGAAATGTTTACTCGTTTTACTGACGTTTGCAATGGAAGAAAATCTCTTGGTGAGGATGTTTCTACAGAGATAATGGTCAAGAAGATCCTTTGGATCCTACCAAGCTCATGGGCACCGAAAGTCAGGACAATTCAAGAAGTGAAGAATTTAAAAGAAATGCTGGTCGAAGAGCTCATCGGATCCCTCATGACCTACGAGATCACCATGAGGAGGAAAGCTGAAAAGGAAGGCAAACTCATCGAAACTCTAAAGAACATCGCCTTCAAAGTTCAAAAAGAAGAAAGCTCCTCCTCCTCATCTTCTTCCTCTTCAAGTGGCGATTCAGAAATCGAGAACCTTGCCCCCAAGATGCTCAAATTCATGAAGAAGAACAAAAAGAAAAAATCTCGCAAGGCTCGAAAGGAAGAACTCGACGAAAAATCCGAGCCCGAGGTAATATGCTATGGGTGCGGCAAGAAAGTCCATTATAAGCCCGGTTTCCCACTCCACAAGACAAGGGCCAAGCAAAAGGAAAAGAAAAAGGCTTTCAAGGCCACTTGGAGTGATAGCTCCTCATCCTCCTCCTCCTCAAAAGACAACGGTAAAAAATGTCTAATGGTATTTCATGAGGTAACCTCTTCCGACTCCTCTTACTCTTGTTCTTAAAATTCATTCAATCATTTATCTTACGAGGATCTCCAACATGTGAGAGATCAATTGGAGGAAGGTTTTCACGAACTTTCTTCCAAATTTATTTCTTTAAAAAAGAAATTCAAAATTATTTCTTCTGAAAAGGATCAACTTCTCAAAGAGAAGGAAGACTTGTCCCTCAAGATCCAAAACCTTACCGATGTTGATTCTATGGAATCAACAATCAAGGATTTTAGGAAATCCCTAGCTAAGTTCACCGAAGGTGAACATAACCTTTCGAATCTCCTTGGTTCCCAATGCATATCTAGAACCACCCAAGGGCTTGGCTATTCCAAGCAAGCTTCCTCTTCCCATGCTCCTACTATTTTTGTAAGGGGGAGCTCCCAATATAAATTTTGCAACTATTGCAAAAAGATCGGGCACTTAATTTATGAGTGCAACTGCAAAAATGCCCGGTATGGAAGGCCCAAAACCATTTCCTTTAACGATGAATTTCATAGGAGAAGACCCGCCACAAGACAAGTTTGGATTGCAAAATACCTTTTAGAGAGTCTCTCCGGACCAAAATTTGTCTCGGTTCTAAAATCCTCTCCCTGGTGATTTGTTGTTTTTATTTAGGGGGAGTTAGGATCGTTTAAGCCTTTTTTCGTTTTTCAATTCAAAACTTTCAATTCAAATTTCAAAAATTTCAATTGGTTTAAAATCTCTATCTTGTTTTTCAATCCTTTCCTTCAATCAAATTTTATGCCCCGTGCTATTTTGATAATCACAAAGGGGGAGATTTCCTTGGTTGATTGGGGGAGAAATATTTCTCTCATGCTTTGCTTTACTTTTCAATTTATCCTTTAAAGCATGCCTTTCATTTCAGTCTTTTACATTGCTTGTTTTGGTGATTGTGATCATCAAAATAGGGGGAGATTGCTGTACCCCTCTTTCTTGGATTTTAATGATCACAATCACTCTTATTTTGTTCTAACTTGTTTGCAAGTGTTTTTGTTGATAAGCAAAAGTTTGCCAAGGAGTTGGGCCAAGAAGGACTGAAAGTAGACTCTCTGAGTCTATTGGCCAACCGGTGGATTCCCACCGGCCAGCCGGTGGTCTCTGGCAGTAGCAGTGGTTTCTGTCCAGAGCCACCGGTCAGCCGGTGTGAGCTTCCCGGCCAGCCGGTATTGTCACCAGCCAGCCGGTGGCTGACCACCGAACAGTCGGTGGAACCTGGGCAGAGAGCTTGCTCTCTGTCTGGAGCACCGGCCAGCCGATGTCTCAGGACCGGCTAGCCGGTGGCTCACCGGCCAGCTGGTGAGACACCACCGGCCAGCTGGTGTGCCCAGTCAAACTAGCCGTTGGGCTTTGACCAGACTTGTACTTTTGACTCCCAATGGCTCCGAAGGCCTCTCCAACGGCTCCGAAGACCCCCAAAGGCCATTTGGGTGTTCCTCTCCTATAAATAGAGGACTAGGAAACCCCGGAAAAATATAGTAGCCCACGGGAACATTTTTCGATCATTTGGCGAACCTCCGGCGCATTCCTTCAAGGATCCCCACCTACTCCAACTCACTTCCACATCCAAGGAGCACCACCAAAGAAGCTTGGGAGTGCCCTTCATCATCACCAATCAATCCATTGTCGTCCAAGACTTCTCCTCTTTACGGTTTTTATTATTTTATCATTTTGAGCATTATTTTGAGTTTGTGCATACAAACCCTTCTTTCTCTCATCCTCCCTTTGTTTGGGTTTTCACACCACCTTCAAGGTGTGAAGAGGTTAGTCAAGCCTTCCCTGTAAAAGGATTGAATCAAAGGTGAGCTAGCCTTCACCTGTAAGAAGGCTAGTGGGTTTCTTGCTACAACCAATAAAAAGCAAGCTGTAATAGGTTTCTAGGCTGCCTTAAAGTCTAGTGGGTTTCTTGCTACAACCATTAAAAAGCAAGCTGTCGTATAAATCTCTCAACGGTTGAGTTGGGAGCGGAGACGTAGGCTTGGGATTTAAGCCGAACTCCGTTATCAATTTTGTGTCTTGCCTCTTTTATTTCTGCTGCGCTTTAACTTTTTCTTAAATTGTTAAAACTTTTTTAAAAGGCAATTCACCCCCCCTCTTGCCATCACTCTCCGTCCCAACAATTGGTATCAGAGGAAGTATTTGTGTAATACCTTAACCAGTTTCAAATTCAAGATCAATTGTGATGGCTTCATCTTCTTTCACCCCCGAAGGTTATTCATTGGGTCGTGCTCCATTCTTTGATGGAACCGATTACACCTATTGGAAAACCCGCATGTCTACTTTTCTTAGAAGTATAGGTTATCCTATTTATATAATTGTCATGCATGGTTACTCTCTCTCTTCTCCCGATGAATCCAAATGGACTCAAGCCGATATTAAATATTTTGAGCTTGATGGCAAAGCCATGAACGCTCTTCATTGCGGCCTTGATCGTAATGAATTCAATCGAGTTTCCACATGAACTTCATCTCATAAAATCTAGAAACTTTTGGAAGTTACCCATGAGGGGACCAATAAAGTTAAGGATACTCGATTGGATATGTACCGTCAAGATTTTGAGTCTTTTACCATGCACCCACACGAATCAATTACTGAAATGTTTACTCGTTTTACTGACGTTTGCAATGGAAGAAAATCTCTTGGTGAGGATGTTTCTACAGAGATAATGGTCAAGAAGATCCTTTGGATCCTACCAAGCTCATGGGCACCGAAAGTCAGGACAATTCAAGAAGTGAAGAATTTAAAAGAAATGCTGGTCGAAGAGCTCATCGGATCCCTCACGACCTACGAGATCACCATGAGGAGGAAAGCTGAAAAGGAAGGCAAACTCATCGAAACTCTAAAGAACATCGCCTTCAAAGTTCAAAAAGAAGAAAGATCCTCCTCCTCATCTTCTTCCTCTTCAAGTGGCGATTCAGAAATCGAGAACCTTTCCCCCAAGATGCTCAAATTCATGAAGAAGAACAAAAAGAAAAAATCTCGCAAGGCTCGAAAGGAAGAACTCGACGAAAAATCCGAGCCCGAGGTAATATGCTATGGGTGCGGCAAGAAAGTCCATTATAAGCCTGGTTTCCCACTCCACAAGACAAGGGCCAAGCAAAAGGAAAAGAAAAAGGCTTTCAAGGCCACTTGGAGTGATAGCTCCTCATCCTCCTCCTCCTCAAAAGACAACGGTAAAAAATGTCTAATGGCATTTCATGAGGTAACCTCTTCCGACTCCTCTTACTCTTGTTCTTAAAATTCATTCAATCATTTATCTTACGAGGATCTCCAACATGTGAGAGATCAATTGGAGGAAGGTTTTCACGAACTTTCTTCCAAATTTATTTCTTTAAAAAAGAAATTCAAAATTATTTCTTCCGAAAAGGATCAACTTCTCAAAGAGAAGGAAGACTTGTCCCTCAAGATCCAAAACCTTACCGATGTTGATTCTATGGAATCAACAATCAAGGATTTAAGGAAATCCCTAGATAAGTTCACCGAAGGTGAACATAACCTTTCGAATCTCCTTGGTTCCCAATGCATATCTAGAACCACCCAAGGGCTTGGCTATTCCAAGCAAGCTTCCTCTTCCCATGCTCCTACAATTTTTGTAAGGGGGAGCTCCCAATATAAATTTTGCAACTATTGCAAAAAGATCGGGCACTTAATTTATGAGTGCAACTGCAAAAATGCCCGGTATGGAAGGCCCAAAACCATTTCCTTTAACGATGAATTTCATAGGAGAAGACCCGCCACAAGACAAGTTTGGATTGAAAAATACCTTTTAGCGAGTCTCTCCGGACCAAAATTTGTCTCGGTTCTAAAATCCTCTCCCCGGTGATTTGTTGTTTTTATTTAGGGGGAGTTAGGATCGTTTAAGCCTTTTTTCGTTTTTCAATTCAAAACTTTCAATTCAAATTTCAAAAATTTCAATTGGTTTAAAATCTCTATCTTGTTTTTCAATCCTTTCCTTCAATCAAATTTTATGCCCCGTGCTATTTTGATAATCACAAAGGGGGAGATTTCCTTGGTTGATTGGGGGAGAAATATTTCTCTCATGCTTTGCTTTACTTTTCAATTTATCCTTTAAAGCATGCCTTTCATTTCAGTCTTTTACATTGCTTGTTTTGGTGATTGTGATCATCAAAATAGGGGGAGATTGTTGTACCCCTCTTTATTGGATTTTAATGATCACAATCACTCTTATTTTGTTCTAACTTGTTTGCAAGTGTTTTTGTTGATAAGCAAAAGTTTGCCAAGGAGTTGGGCCAAGAAGGACTGAAAGTAGACTCTCTGAGTCTACCGGCCAACCGGTGGATTCCCACCGGCCAGCCGGTGGTCTCTGGAAGTAGCAGTGGTTTCTGTCCAGAGCCACCGGTCAGCCGGTGTGAGCTTCCCGGCTAGCCGGTATTGTCACCAGCCAGCCGGTGGCTGACCACCGAACAGTCGGTGGAACCTGGGCAGAGAGCTTGCTCTCTGTCTGGAGCACCGGCCAGCCGATGTCTCAGGACCGGCTAGCCAGTGGCTCACCGGCCAGCTGGTGAGACACCACCGGCCAGCTGGTGTGCCCAGTCAAACTAGCCGTTGGGATTTGACCAGACTTGTACTTTTGAAGGCCTCTCCAACGGCTCCGAAGGCCTCTCCAACGGCTCCGAAGACCCCAAAAGGCCATTTGGGTGTTCCTCTCCTATAAATAGAGGACTAGGAAGCCCCAGAAAAATATAGTAGCCCACGGGAACATTTTTCGATCATTTGGAGAACCTCCGGCGCATTCCTTCAAGGATCCCCACCTGCTCCAACTCACTTCCACATCCAAGGAGCACCACCAAAGAAGCTTGGGAGTGCCCTTCATCATCACCAATCAATCCATTGTCGTCCAAGACTTCTCCTCTTTACGGTTTTTATTATTTTATCATTTTGAGCATTATTTTGAGTTTGTGCATACAAACCCTTCTTTCTCTCATCCTCCCTTTGTTTGGGTTTTCACACCACCTTCAAGGTGTGAAGAGGTTAGTCAAGCCTTCCCTGTAAAAGGATTGAATCAAAGGTGAGCTAGCCTTCACCTGTAAGAAGGCTAGTGGGTTTCTTGCTACAACCAATAAAAAGCAAGCTGTAATAGGTTTCTAGGCTGCCTTAAAGTCTAGTGGGTTTCTTGCTACAACCATTAAAAAGCAAGCTGTCGTATAAATCTCTCAACGGTTGAGTTGGGAGCGGAGACGTAGGCTTGGGATTTAAGCCGAACTCCGTTATCAATTTTGTGTCTTGCCTCTTTTATTTCCGCTGCGCTTTAACTTTTTCTTAAATTGTTAAAACTTTTTTAAAAGGCAATTCACCCCCCCTCTTGCCATCACTCTCCATCCCAACAATTGGTATCAGAGGAAGTATTTGTGTAATACCTTAACCAGTTTCAAATTCAAGATCAATTGTGATGGCTTCATCTTCTTTCACCCCCGAAGGTTATTCATTGGGTCGTGCTCCATTCTTTGATGGAACCGATTACACCTATTGGAAAACCCGCATGTCTACTTTTCTTAGAAGTATAGGTTATCCTATTTATATAATTGTCATGCATGGTTACTCTCTCTCTTCTCCCGATGAATCCAAATGGACTCAAGCCGATATTAAATATTTTGAGCTTGATGGCAAAGCCATGAACGCTCTTCATTGCGGCCTTGATCGTAATGAATTCAATCGAGTTTCCACATGAACTTCATCTCATAAAATCTAGAAACTTTTGGAAGTTACCCATGAGGGGACCAATAAAGTTAAGGATACTCGATTGGATATGTACCTTCAAGATTTTGAGTCTTTTACCATGCACCCACACGAATCAATTACTGAAATGTTTACTCGTTTTACTGACGTTTGCAATGGAAGAAAATCTCTTGGTGAGGATGTTTCTACAAAGATAATGGTCAAGAAGATCCTTTGGATCCTACCAAGCTCATGGGCACCGAAAGTCAGGACAATTCAAGAAGTGAAGAATTTAAAAGAAATGCTGGTCGAAGAGCTCATCGGATCCCTCATGACCTACGAGATCACCATGAGGAGGAAAGCTGAAAAGGAAGGCAAACTCATCGAAACTCTAAAGAACATCGCCTTCAAAGTTCAAAAAGAAGAAAGATCCTCCTCCTCATCTTCTTCCTCTTCAAGTGGCGATTCAGAAATAGATAACCTTGCCCCCAAGATGCTCAAATTCATGAAGAAGAACAAAAAGAAAAAATCTCGCAAGGCTCGAAAGGAAGAACTCGACGAAAAATCCGAGCCCGAGGTAATATGCTATGGGTGCGGCAAGAAAGTCCATTATAAGCCCGGTTTCCCACTCCACAAGACAAGGGCCAAGCAAAAGGAAAAGAAAAAGCCTTTCAAAGCCACTTGGAGTGATAGCTCCTCATCCTCCTCCTCCTCAAAAGACAACGGTAAAAAATGTCTAATGGCATTTCATGAGGTAACCTCTTCGGACTCCTCTTACTCTTGTTCTTAAAATTCATTCAATCATTTATCTTACGAGGATCTCCAACATGTGAGAGATCAATTGGTGGAAGGTTTTCACGAACTTTCTTCCAAATTTATTTCTTTAAAAAAGAAATTCAAAATTATTTCTTCCGAAAAGGATCAACTTCTCAAAGAGAAGGAAGACTTGTCCCTCAAGATCCAAAACCTTACCGATGTTGATTCTATGGAATCAAAAATCAAGGATTTAAGGAAATCCCTAGCTAAGTTCACCGAAGGTGAACATAACCTTTCGAATCTCCTTGGTTCCCAATGCATATCTAGAACCACCCAAGGGCTTGGATATTCCAAGCAAGCTTCCTCTTCCCATGCTCCTACTATTTTTGTAAGGGGGAGCTCCCAATATAAATTTTGCAACTATTGCAAAAAGATCGGGCACTTAATTTATGAGTGCAACTGCAAAAATGCCCGGTATGGAAGGCCCAAAACCATTTCCTTTAACGATGAATTTGATAGGAGAAGACCCGCCACAAGACAAGTTTGGATTGCAAAATACCTTTTAGCGAGTCTCTCCGGACCAAAATTTGTCTCGGTTCTAAAATCCTCTCCCCGGTGATTTGTTGTTTTTATTTAGGGGGAGTTAGGATCGTTTAAGCCTTTTTTCGTTTTTCAATTCAAAACTTTCAATTCAAATTTCAAAAATTTCAATTGGTTTAAAATCTCTATCTTGTTTTTCAATCCTTTCCTTCAATCAAATTTTATGCCCCGGGCTATTTTGATAATCACAAAGGGGGAGATTTCCTTGGTTGATTGGGGGAGAAATATTTCTCTCATGCTTTGCTTTACTTTTCAATTTATCCTTTAAAGTATGCCTTTCATTTCAGTCTTTTACATTGCTTGTTTTGGTGATTGTGATCATCAAAATAGGGGGAGATTGTTGTACCCCTCTTTCTTGGATTTTAATGATCACAATCACTCTTATTTTGTTCTAACTTGTTTGCAAGTGTTTTTGTTGATTAGCAAAAGTTTGCCAAGGAGTTGGGCCAAGAAGGACTGAAAGTAGACTCTCTGAGTCTACCGGCCAACCGGTGGATTCCCACCGGCCAGCCGGTGGTCTCTGGCAGTAGCAGTGGTTTCTGTCCAGAGCCACCGGTCAGCCGGTGTGAGCTTCCCGGCCAGCCGGTATTGTCACCAGCCAGCCGGTGGCTGACCACCGAACAGTCGGTGGAACCTGGGCAGAGAGCTTGCTCTCTGTCTGGAGCACTGGCCAGCCGATGTCTCAGGACCGGCTAGCCGGTGGCTCACCGGCCAGCTGGTGAGACACCACCGGCCAGCTGGTGTGCCCAGTCAAACTCGCCGTTGGGCTTTGACCAGACTTGTACTTTTGACTCCCAATGGCTCCGAAGGCCTCTCCAACGGCTCCAAAGACCTCTAAAGGCCATTTGGGTGTTCCTCTCCTATAAATAGAGGACTAGGAAGCCCCGGAAAAATATAGTAGCCCACGGGAACATTTTTCGATCATTTGGCGAACCTCCGGCGCATTCCTTCAAGGATCCCCACCTGCTCCAACTCACTTCCACATCCAAGGAGCACCACCAAAGAAGCTTGGGAGCGCCCTTCATCATCACCAATCAATCCATTGGCGTCCAAGACTTCTCCTCTTTACGGTTTTTATTATTTTATCATTTTGAGCATTATTTTGAGTTTGTGCATACAAACCCTTCTTTCTCTCATCCTCCCTTTGTTTGGGTTTTCACACCACCTTCAAGGTGTGAAGAGGTTAGTCAAGCCTTCCCTGTAAAAGGATTGAATCAAAGGTGAGCTAGCCTTCACCTGTAAGAAGGCTAGTGGGTTTCTTGCTACAACCAATAAAAAGCAAGCTGTAATAGGTTTCTAGGCTGCCTTAAAGTCTAGTGGGTTTCTTGCTACAACCATTAAAAAGCAAGCTGTCGTATAAATCTCTCAACGGTTGAGTTGGGAGCGGAGACGTAGGCTTGGGATTTAAGCCGAACTCCGTTATCAATTTTGTGTCTTGCCTCTTTTATTTCCGCTGCGCTTTAACTTTTTCTTAAATTGTTAAAACTTTTTTAAAAGGCAATTCACCCCCCTCTTGCCATCACTCTCCGTCCCAACAATTGGTATCAGAGGAAGTATTTGTGTAATACCTTAACCAGTTTCAAATTCAAGATCAATTGTGATGGCTTCATCTTCTTTCACCCCCGAAGGTTATTCATTGGGTCGTGCTCCATTCTTTGATGGAACCGATTACACCTATTGGAAAACCCGCATGTCTACTTTTCTTAGAAGTATAGGTTATCCTATTTATATAATTGTCATGCATGGTTACTCTCTCTCTTCTCCCGATGAATCCAAATGGACTCAAGCCGATATTAAAATTTTTTAGCTTGATGGCAAAGCCATGAACGCTCTTCATTGTGGCCTTGATCGTAATGAATTCAATCGAGTTTCCACATGAACTTCATCTCATGAAATCTAGAAACTTTTGGAAGTTACCCATGAGGGGACCAATAAAGTTAAGGATACTCGATTGGATATGTACCGTCAAGATTTTGAGTCTTTTACCATGCACCCACACGAATCAATTACTGAAATGTTTACTCGTTTTACTGACGTTTGCAATGGAAGAAAATCTCTTGGTGAGGATGTTTCTACAGAGATAATGGTCAAGAAGATCCTTTGGATCCTACCAAGCTCATGGGCACCGAAAGTCAGGACAATTCAAGAAGTGAAGAATTTAAAAGAAATGCTGGTCGAAGAGCTCATCGGATCCCTCATGACCTACGAGATCACCATGAGGAGGAAAGCTGAAAAGGAAGGCAAACTCATCGAAACTCTAAAGAACATCGCCTTCAAAGTTCAAAAAGAAGAAAGCTCCTCCTTCTCATCTTCTTCCTCTTCAAGTGGCGATTCAGAAATCGAGAACCTTGCCCCCAAGATGCTCAAATTCATGAAGAAGAACAAAAAGAAAAAATCTCGCAAGGCTTGAAAGGAAGAACTCGACGAAAAATCCGAGCCTGAGGTAATATGCTATGGGTGCGGCAAGAAAGTCCATTATAAGCCCGGTTTCCCACTCCACAAGACAAGGGCCAAGCAAAAGGAAAAGAAAAAGGCTTTCAAGGCCACTTGGAGTGATATCTCCTCATCCTCCTCCTCCTCAAAAGACAACGGTAAAAAATGTCTAATGGCATTTCATGAGGTAACCTCTTCCGACTCCTCTTACTCTTGTTCTTAAAATTCATTCAATCATTTATCTTACGAGGATCTCCAACATGTGAGAGATCAATTGGAGGAAGGTTTTCACGAACTTTCTTCCAAATTTATTTCTTTAAAAAAGAAATTCAAAATTATTTCTTCCGAAAAGGATCAACTTCTCAAAGAGAAGGAAGACTTGTCCCTCAAGATCCAAAACCTTACCGATGTTGATTCTATGGAATCAACAATCAAGGATTTAAGGAAATCCCTAGCTAAGTTCACCGAAGGTGAACATAACCTTTCGAATCTCCTTGGTTCCCAATGCATATCTAGAACCACCCAAGGGCTTGGCTATTCCAAGCAAGCTTCCTCTTCCCATGCTCCTACTATTTTTGTAAGGGGGAGCTCCCAATATAAATTTTACAACTATTGCAAAAATATCGGGCACTTAATTTATGAGTGCAACTGCAAAAATGCCCGGTATGGAAGGCCCAAAACCATTTCCTTTAACGATGAATTTCATTGGAGAAGACCCGCCACAAGACAAGTTTGGATTGCAAAATACCTTTTAGCGAGTCTCTCCGGACCAAAATTTGTCTCGGTTCTAAAATCCTCTCCCCGGTGATTTGTTGTTTTTATTTAGGGGGAGTTAGGATCATTTAAGCCTTTTTTCGTTTTTCAATTCAAAACTTTCAATTCAAATTTCAAAAATTTCAATTGGTTTAAAATCTCTATCTTGTTTTTCAATCCTTTCCTTCAATCAAATTTTATGCCCCGTGCTATTTTGATAATCACGAAGGGGGAGATTTCCATGGTTGATTGGGGGAGAAATATTTCTCTCATGCTTTGCTTTACTTTTCAATTTATCCTTTAAAGCATGCCTTTCATTTCAGTCTTTTACATTGCTTGTTTTGGTGATTGTGATCATCAAAATAGGGGGAGATTGTTGTACCCCTCTTTCTTGGATTTTAATGATCACAATCACTCTTATTTTGTTCTAACTTGTTTGCAAGTGTTTTTGTTGATAAGCAAAAGTTTTCCAAGGAGTTGGGCCAAGAAGGACTGAAAGTAGACTCTCTGAGTCTACCGGCCAACCGGTGGATTCCCACCGGCCAGCCGGTGGTCTCTGGCAGTAGCAGTGGTTTCTGTCCAGAGCCACCGGTCAGCCGGTGTGAGCTTCCCGGCCAGCCGGTATTGTCACCAGCCAGCCGGTGGCTGACCACCGAACAGTCGGTGGAACCTGGGCAGAGAGCTTGCTCTCTGTCTGGAGCACCGGCCAGCCGATGTCTCAGGACCGGCTAGCCGGTGGCTCACCGGCCAGCTGGTGAGACACCACCGGCCAGCTGGTGTGCCCAGTCAAACTAGCCGTTGGGCTTTGACCAGACTTGTACTTTTGACTCCCAATGGCTCCGAAGGCCTCTCCAACGGCTCCGAAGACCCCCAAAGGCCATTTGGGTGTTCCTCTCCTATAAATAGAGGACTAGGAAGCCCCGGAAAAATATAGTAGCCCACGGGAACATTTTTCGATCATTTGGCGAACCTCCGGCGCATTCCTTCAAGGATCCCCACCTGCTCCAACTCACTTCCACATCCAAGGATCACCACCAAAGAAGCTTCGGAGCGCCCTTCATCATCACCAATCAATCCATTGTCTTCCAAGACTTCTCCTCTTTATGGTTTTTATTATTTTATCATTTTGAGCATTATTTTGAGTTTGTGCATACAAACCCTTCTTTCTCTCATCCTCCCTTTGTTTGGGTTTTCACACCACCTTCAAGGTGTGAAGAGGTTAGTCAAGCCTTCCCTGTAAAAGGATTGAATCAAAGGTGAGCTAGCCTTCACCTGTAAGAAGGCTAGTGGGTTTCTTGCTACAACCAATAAAAAGCAAGCTGTAATAGGTTTCTAGGATGCCTTAAAGTCTAGTGGGTTTCTTGCTACAACCATTAAAAAGCAAGCTGTCGTATAAATATCTCAACGGTTGAGTTGGGAGCGGAGACGTAGGCTTGGGATTTAAGCCGAACTCCGTTATCAATTTTGTGTCTTGCCTCTTTTATTTCCGCTGCGCTTTAACTTTTTCTTAAATTTTTAAAACTTTTTTAAAAGGAAATTCACCCCCCCTCTTTCCATCACTCTCCGTCCCAAAAGCTAACCTAATAGGTTGTTCATGGATTCTATGGTCTAAAAGGATTAAATGTACAAGGTAGGACATAATGAAATGGATTATCTTGAAAAGGGGGATTTCAAACCAAAGAAATGCCTCAATAATTTTAAACACATGTACCCCAAACCCTTAAGTTTTGAAAGGAATAAATAAAATTCTGGTTAAGACAAGAACCGTCTGGTTCTCTCAAGAAGTGAGGTGAATCAAAAGAATACGACAAAAATGGTTTATAAGCGTCACAGGAAATTTATTTCAAAGATAAAGACAGTGAAATGTGGCATGAGATTCAAAAATTTGAGTACTTTTCATGAAATTACCAAAGAATTGAACTTGAAACAAAGTCATTTTGAGCATTCCTTTAAGCTCAGTTTCATGGAAGAAATTGATTCACTCAATGAAATGGGTTTCAAAAATGGCAATGATAATAATTTTAGCTCAAAAGTTTCAATAAAACACCAAAAACTAAAAAAAAATAAATACACAAAATTTGAAAACACACAATTTTTTTTTATTTTTTTTGAAAAACAAACACAAAATGAAAATCCAAAACTACAAAGGTTCCCTCCACCACACTTAAATTATGCAGTGTACTCAATGAATTAAATTGGATTTAACATGTAAGTAGATTTTAGAATGAACCACAATAGCAAGCAAGTGTAAAGGAGAGGTACAACCTGACTTATTGGTAGTGAAATGTTGAGTTAATCTCCTAAGTGTTTCACACTAAAAACCTACAAGAAAAATAATAGAAGAAAACATAGGAAATTTATTGAAATAAATGAAAATAGAAATAGGATAAGAAATGAAGGATAGATCTTGGTTTAATCCCCCAAGTGGGCCCTGCGTTTTGACTGCCTCCCAATGGGAAGTTCTAATTAGTTATCCCTAATCTGATGGTGGGTTGAGTTTCTTTGTGGTGAACCAACAAAACTTCTTCTTCACATCATGCGCTTCATAATTTTTTTTGAGGACCCCATGGGTATAGTACACTAAATACACCCCTAGGAAAATAAAATACAACTTTCTTGGTGGGGGTAGGACAAAGAATGATTCTCCTCATCTTTCTTGGTTTCCAATTTTACAACCTCCTCTTTATTATCGAGTAGTTGCTGAAGGTATGCTACATCATTGGAAAAATCAAAGGGAAAGTAAGAATGTAATTCTATTTGAACAATGTTAAAGCATGGAGTGTCAATATAAAATTATTCCCTTTCAATATAAGCATCCTATGTCTCTTTTTCCACAGAAAAATCTACTTGGATTATCTCATGTACTCCCTCCAATAAATGATCAACATGTTTGGGGAGCTCCAACTATTCCTCTTTAAGCACATATTCCTTTTCTTACTCATCTTCCAAGACAATACATGAGTTGTTACAATTTGAAAATTTCAATAAAGGGGAGATTATACTTAATTAGGATTCAATAAAATTAGAAAATAATGAGTTCAAGAAAAGATCATCTTTCTGAGTTTTCTCGGCTTCATTTTCTTCTTCAGTGGGAAGTGCCTCTTGAAGTAGAGTGGTAGCAGATGGAGGAGGGTAGTCAGGTTCCTCAACATTCTCTTCAAATTCAACCACGTTGGTGGTTTATTCCTTCAATAATTCTGGATCTTCTACATTATGAGGAACTAGGGGATCAAGTAGTTCCTCACACTCCTTCCAAAACTCATCCAGATCTTGTTGATCTCCCGTACTTAATTCATATGGCACATCTTCTTCATGAATATTCTTCAGCAATGGTTTAGAAGAGCCAAATGGATCTTCTTTTAATTACATCAATGTGTCACATGGTTAATCAACATCAAGTATGAGAAGGGAATCCACATCCACTAATGGCTCATGTTTAGGTTCAGGTTCTTCTTGGGATGTGTGAACATATTCAATTAGCCATTCTATTTTTCTATTGAGGTCCTATAGTGGGGTGTGAAAAAAACAAACAATACCTAATTTAAAATGTAGTAAAGTGGTTAACCTAAGTTTTCTCTAGATAAGAGTGCAAAACAATTATGTTTTTCACTTAAATTTAAGAAAGAAGATACGGTTGTTTTTGAAATTGTTTGAGCTGAAAAATATAAAGCAAGAAATAAAAAAAAGGTTGAACACTAAAGGATGAAGAGAGTGATGGGGTCAAGGTAGTATCACCTTTGCAATTTCATCATAGTCATAATTTTCTTATTCCCTCTCTTCATTTTTAATGACAAATAAAAGATTCCTCGATCGAGTTATCAATCACCTTTGGTTGAAGAATGAAATGGAACTCACTCCTATGTGCATGGAAGTTCATAAAAAATTCCTAAAGAACTAAGGAAAGTACCAATCAGGAATTTATGATCCTTAGAACTCTAGAAAATGTTTATTAGTTCCACACATGTGCCAACGATTTCTGGACACTCACCACCTAACACAATATGCTCGATCGAGACAAATTGCACTAGGCGTAGAGAGATTAAAAGTCTTTAACCAAATCTATTAAAAATGAATACACCAAACTCAAAACACGATCGAATTAAGAGAATTGGGAAACAATAATAATAGAATTCATTCAAAATAAAAAGTGGGTTTTAAATTTAAGAACAAAACTCCGACATTACAAAAGTGCAACTCTCCCTTCCCCGACCACTCAAAGGTTTTACCCCTCAATGTGATGCGTATTAGAGTTGAAAGGGGAATAAGAGAGCATGATGAAATAAAGAAAAAATAAAAAATAAAATAAAAATAACTTCAATAACTCAATCCTCCAGCACAACTCCTCTTTCACCTTCTTTAACCCCCTTGAATGGAAGTGAACACTCCTATTTATAGGCTTTTGGAGTTGAGAATTTCCCTCTAAAATTACTCCACCTAAAGTTTGAGTCCGTTTGGAATAATAAATGGCAGAATATCGGGAAGGAGTCTTCATAAATTTTGTTCAATTATGTATCCTATGTCGGATCACAACATTTAAGCTTTATTGGACAAGTGTGGAGAGATATATGATCTATTTACTCCGACTATTTAATTCTTCCAAACAGACTATTCGTATTCCAATGCATCAAGTTCCAAAGAATTTATGGCCTTGAGAATGAAAGAATCAGGAATGTAAATATTAATGAAACTTATTCCCCCGTATTTCTTAGTGATCCATGTAAAATATCATCTCCAATGGTTTGGCCATTTATGAGATATATTCCCAACAATAAAATTCTCCAATTCTGTCTACACTTTTCGATGCTAGAATTGTGAGCTCGATTTGAGCTTCCAAATGATGGATTGAGCTTTGGGTCCAGAAGGATAAAATGACTCTCATAGAACATTAAAACCTATAAAAGAATAATATTTCAATTTGAATTAGTGTAAAAAATATTATTGCTGAAACATTATAATAAATTAAAACTGTTTTAATCCAAAATAAGCCATTTTTCCAATTAAGCTAAAAAATACCTCTAAGACATAAAATGTGACAATTGCACTTTAAATAACACATTGGTGGGATTAAAAAAATTGAAATTCAGAATAAAATAATTGAAAATATTTCCTCTATCAATTCCCCCACACTTATCACTTGGATTCCCGGATAAGTCAAAATCATAATTAAATCAAAGCAAATTCAAAACACATGTCATTGAGATACACCAATCCCACACCAAGAAATAAAAGATATAATGAATCATCCATAACAATTATTCCAAGTTATCAAATCAGACCATTAAATATTTTTCCTATTCATTTCTCCTCCCATGCACAAAAGACACCTACCTCACATGAATTTTCTCTCATCTCACAAATATCAATTTTTCAACAAAGTTTTTCTGATCCAAACCAATGAAAGGGTCACCATAGGTTTGAAAAACTACTAATTCTCCCCCTGATGTGTGCCAAGGTCATGTGTTTATCATGGGTACTTTTCAAGGTTGTTCTGTGGCTTTCGGTTGGTAGGATTTTATGTGAAAAATTCTGAGGCCAAATGAGGAGGGTTTGGCTCTTTTTGAAGAAAAATTTCACAATTCTAATTTTCACTCAAGTGTGGTATTCTCATCACTCCCCTTAGTATAAATTCATATACATCATCATAAAATCTCAAGAAATGTTCAAATATCTCAGCATTTCAGCAGAAAAAATTTCAATCTTCTCAAACAATATTTTTCTTGAAAGCTCCAGAAAAGGCACAACTTTCTTCCTCCTTTAAAAGCTCTAGAAAGGCACAACTTATCTTATCAAGAAAGCTCCAGAAAATGCACAGATTTCAAAAAAATGATTTTTCATCAGCACACACATCTCTTCATAATTTTATTTTTTCTCCCAAAGTTTCACCAAATGAGGTAGCATAACACAAGACAGCTTCCCCCACGCTTAAGTTCAACTAGATCATGCAATTTCACTTCAAGAGCAGGTTGGATAGGGAAAATTGGCTTGTAATGTGGCTAAACTAACATGTTGTTAATGGATTATATGGGATAAAAGGATTAAATGTACAAGGTAGGCCATAATGAAAGGGATTATCTTGAAAATGGGTCTTTCAAACTAAAGAAATTCCTCAATCATTTAAAATACATGTACCCCAAACCCTCAAGTTTTGAAAGGAATAAATCAAATTATGGTTAAGACAAGCACAGTTTGGTTCTTTCAAGAATTGAGGTGAATGAAAAGAATATGACAAAAATGGTTCAAAAGCCTCACAAGAAAGTGATTTAAAAGATAAAGACAGTGAAATTTGGCATGGGATTCAAAAATCTGAGTACTTTTCAGGAAATTACCAAAGAATTGAACTTGAAACAAAGTCATTTTCAGCATTCATTTAATCTTAGTTTCATGGAAGAAATTGGTTCACTCAATGACATGGGTTTCAAAAATGGCAATGGTAATAATTTTAGCTCAAAATTTTCAAAAACACACCAAAAACTAAAAAAATAAACACAAAAAAATTTGAAAACACACAATTTTTTTTGAAAAACAAACACAAAATGAAAATCCAAAACTAAAAAGGTTACCTCCCCCACACTTAAATGATGAAATGTACTCAATGAATTCAAGTGGATCTAACATATAAGTATATTTTAGAATGAACCACAACAGCAATTAAGTGTAAAGGAGAGGTACAACCTAACTTATTGGTAGTGAAATGTTGAGTTAAGCTCCTAAGTGTTTCACACTAAAAACCTACAAGAAAAATAACAGAAGAAAACATAGGACATTTATTGAAAGAAATGAAAATAGAAATAGGATAAGAAAAGAAGGGTAGATCTTGGTTTAAACCCCTAAGTGGTCCCTGGGTTTTGACTGCCTCCAGATGGACAGTTCTAATCTATTATCCCCAATCTAATGGTGAGTTGAGTTTCTTTGTAATGAACCAACAAAACTTCTTCTTCACATCATGTTATTCATCCTTTTTTAGGACACCATGGGTATAGTACACCAAATACACCCCTAGGAAAATAAAATAAAAATTTCTTGGTGGGGGTAGGAAAAAGAATGATTCCTAATCTTTCTTGGTTTCCAATTTCATAGCCTCCTCTTTATTCTCCAGTAGTTGCTGAAGGTATGCTACATCATCGAAAAAATCAAAGGGAAAGTCATAATGTAATTCTATTTGAACAAAGTTAAAGCATGAAGTGTCAATATAAAATTATTCCCTTTCAATGTAAGCATATTGTGTCTCCTTTTCCTTAGGGAAATCTACTTGGATTATCTCATATACTCCCTCTAATAAATGATCAACATGTTTGGGGAGCTCCAAATATTCCTCTTTAAGCGCATCTTCCTTTTCTTCCTCGTCCGCCAAGACAATACATGAGTTGTTCGAATCTGAAAATTTCAAGAAAGGGGAGATTATAATTAATTTGGATTCAATAAAATTAGAAAATAATGAGTTCAAGAAAAGATCATCTTCCTGAGTTTTCTCGACTTCATTTTCTTCTTCAGTGGGAAGTGCCTCTTGAAGTAGAGTGGTAGCGGATGGAGGAGGGTAGTCAGGATCCTCAATATTCTCTTCAAATTCAACCACATTGGTGGTGTATTCCTTCAATGATGCTGGATATTCTATAGTTTGAGGAACTGGGGGATCAATTAGTTCCTCACACTCCTTCTAGAACTCACCCAAATCTTGTTGATCTCCCGTACTTACTTCATATGGCACATCTTCTTCATGAATCTTCTTCAGCAATAGTTGAGAAGAGCCAAATAAATCTTCTTTTAATTCCATCAATGTCTCACCTGGTTCATCAACATAAAGTATGATAAGGGAATCCACATCCACTAATGGATCATGTTTAGGTTCAGGTTCTTCTTGGGATGTGTGAACATATTCAATTAGCCATTCCATTTTTCTCTTGAGGTCCTGTATTTCTTCCCAAATTCCTTTCAATTTATCTTTTATTCGAATTTCCTCTTCTTGTTGCACCTCGACCATTTCTTGATAAAATTATGATAAGTACTCTTGGATTTCAATTAATTAACTATAAAATCCCTCTAACACTGAGTATTTAAGGTTTGCTTTAAGGTCTTGAATGAGATCCTTGAATTCATCCTCCTTGGTGATTTTGATTCGAGCTCCCCTGATCTGTTTAGAAAAGATAGAAACACTATCCTCTATAGACCAAGGTAAGTCAATAATTGGTTCTTTAACTTGTGAATAATTGTTCCATGAATTAAAGAAAAAATAATTTGAGAACATCATAGAAAAAGGTTTTTTTTGTGTTTTTTTAAATTTGAAAAGAGTCAAATATTTACAAATGGATTGTTGGCACAGCCTCCCCGGCAACGACGCCAAGTTTTGACAAGTGCCTATCATGGGATGTGACAAAAATAATAATAAATAAGTTAAAATTTAGTAAATTGGTTAAACTAAGTTGTCTCCAGAGAGGAGTGCACAACAATTATGATTGTCACTTAAATTTAAGAAAGAAGAAACGATTGTTTTTAAAATTGTTTGAGTTGAAAAAAATAAAGAAAGAAATAAAAAAAGTTTGAAAACTAATGGATGAAGAGAGTGATGGGGTCAGGGTAGGATCACCTTTGAAATGTCATCATATTCATAAAGATATTTTTCCCTCTCATCATTTTTAATGGAAAATGAAAGACTCCTCGATTGAGTTATCAATAACCTTTGGTTGAAGAATGAAATGGAACTCACTCCTATGTTCATGGAAGTTCATAGAAAATTCCTAAAGAACTAAGGAAAGTATCGATCGGGAATTTTTTCTCCTTATAACTCTAGAAAAAGTTTATTAGTTCCACACACATGCCAACGATTGCTGAACACTCACCACCTAACACAATATGCTCGATTAAGACAAATTGCACTAGGCGGAGGGAGATTAAAAGTCTTTAACCAAAGCTATTAAAAATGAATACAAAAAACTCAAACCACGATTGCATTAAGATAATGGGGAAAAATACTAATATAATTAATTCAAAAGAAAAATAGAGTTTTACATTTAATCACAAAACTCCGACATTACAAAAGTGCAACTCCCCCTTCCCCGATCACTCAAATGTTTTACCCCTCCATGTGAAGGGTATTAGAGTTGAAAGGGGAAGAAGAGAGAATGATGAAACAAATACAAAATAAAATATAAAATAAAATTAACTTCAAGAACTCAATACTCCAGCACATCTCCTCTTGCACCTTCTTGAACCTCCTTGAATGGAAGTGAACACTCTTATTTATAGGCTTTTGGAGTTGAGAATTTCCCTCCAAAATTACTCCACCGAAAGTTTGAGTCCGGTTGGCATAATAAATGGCTGAATCTTGGGAATGAGTCTTCATAAATGTTGTTAATTTATGTATCCTATGTCTCCTCACGAAAGTTAAGATTTATTGGACAAGTGTGGAGATAGATATGATCAATTTACTCTGAATATTTAATTCTGCCAAATAGACTCTTCGTATTCCAATGCATCAAGTTGCAAAGAATTTATGGACTTGAGAATGAAAGAATCAGGCACGTAAATATTAATTAAACTTATTTCACCAGATGTATTATTTATCCATGTAAAATATCATCTTTAATGGTTTGTCCATTTATGAGATATGGTCCCAACTATAAAATTCACCAATTCTGTACACAGTTTTCGATGCTGGACTTGTGAGCTGGATTTGAGCTTCCAAATGATGGATTGAGATTTGGTCCCAGAAGGATAAATTGACTCCCATAGAACATAGAAACATATAAAAGAGGAATATTTCAATTTGTATCAGTGTAGAAAAACTTATGGCTGAGACATTATAATAAATTAAAACTATTTAAATCCAAAATAAGCCATTTTTCCAATTAAGCTCAAAAATACTCCTAAAACATAAAATGAGACAATTGAACTTTAAATAACACATTGGTGGGATTAAAAAAATTTAAATTAAGAATAAAATAATTGAAAATATTTCCTCTATCAATTCCCACGCACTTATCAATTGGAATCCTGAACAAGTCAAAATCAAAATTAAATCAAAGCAAATTCAAAACACATGTCTTTGAGATCCACCAATTCCACACCAAGAAATAAAATATATCATGCCTCATCCATAACCATTATTGAAATTTCTCAAATCATATCATTAAATATATTTCCTCTTCATTTCTCCTCCCATGCACACAAGACACCTAACTCACATGAATTTTCTCTAATCTCACAAATATCAATTTTTCAACAAAGTTTTTCTCATCCAAACCAATGAAAGGGTCACCATAGGTTTGAAAAACTCCTAATTCGCCACCCGATGTGAGCCAAGGTCATGTGTTTATCATGAGGACTTTTCAAGGTTGTTCTGTGGCTTTCAGTTGGTAGGATTTTATGTGAAAAATTCTAAGGCCGAATGAGGAGGGTTTGTCTCTTTTTGAAGCAAAATTGCACAATTCTAATTTTCACTCAAGTGTGGTATTCTCCTCCCTCTACTTAGTATAAATTCAACTACATAATCATAAAATATCTATAAATGTTCAAATAGATCAGAATTTCAGCAGCAAAAATTTCAATCTTCTCAAACAATATTTTTATTGAAAGCTCCAAAAAAGGCATAACTATATTCCTCCATTAGAAGCTCCAGAAAGACACAACTTATCTTATAATGAAAGCTCCATAAAAGGCACAGATTTAAACAGAATGATTTTTCATCAGCACACACATCTCTTCATCATTTTATTTTTTCACCCAAAGTTTCACCAAATGAGGTAGCACAACACAAGACTGCTTTCCCCACACTTAAGTTCAACTAGACCATGAAATTTCACTTCAAGAGCAGGTTGGATAGGGAAAATTGGCTTTTAATGTGGCTAACCTAACAGTTTGTTCATGGATTCTATGGGATACAATGATTAAATGTACACTTTAGGCCATAATGAAAGAGATTATCTTGAAAAGGGGGCTTTCAAACCAAAGAAATTCCTCAATCATTTAAAACACATGTACCCCAAACCCTTAAGTTTTGAAAGGAATAAATCAAATTCTGGTTAAGACAAGCACAATATGGTTCTCTCAAGAAGTGATGTGAATGAAAATAATATGAAAAAAATGGTTCATAAGTATCACATGAAAGTGAATTCAAATATAAAGACAGTGAAATCTGGCATGGGATTCAAAAATCTGAGTACTTTTCATGAAATTACCAAAGAATTGAACTTGAAACAAAGTCATTTTCAGCATTCATTTAAGCTCAGTTTCATGGAAGAAATTGGTTCACTCAATGACATGGGTTTCAAAAATGGAAATGATAATAATTTTAGCTCAAAAGTTTCAAAAACACACCAAAAACTAAAAAAATAAACACACAAAAATTTGAAAACAGACAATTTTTTTTTATTTTTTTTGAAAAAAAACACAAAATGAAAATCCAAAACTACAAAGGCTCCCTCCCCCAAACTTAAATGATGAAATGTACTCAATGAATTCAAGTGGATTTAACATGTAAGTAGATTTTAGAATGAACCAAAATAGAAAGCAAGTGTAAAGGAGAGGTACAACCTGACTTATTGGTAGTGAAACGTTGGGTTAAGCTCCTAAGTGTTTCACACTATATACCAACAAGAAGAATAACAAAATAAAACATAGGAAATTTATTGAAAGAAATGAAAATAGAAATAGGATAAGAAAAAAAGGACACATCTTGGTTTAAATACCCAAGTGGACCCTGGGTTTTGACTGTCTCCAGATGGGCAGTTCTAATTAGTTATTCCCAATCTAATGGTGGGTTGAGTTTCTTTATGATGAACCAACAAAACTTCTTCTTCACATCATGCGCTTCATCCTTTTTTTTGAGGACGCCATGGGTATAGTACACCAAATACACCCCTAGGAAAATAAAATACAAATTTATTGGTGGGGGTAGGACAAAGAATGATTCCTCATCTTTCTAGGTTTCCAATTTCATAACCTCCTCTTTATTCTCCAATAGTTGTTGAAGGTATGAAACATCGTTGGAAAAATCAAAGGGAAAGTTATAATGTAATTCTATTTGAACAAAGTTAAAGCATGAAGTGTCAATATAAAATTATTCCCTTTTAATGTAATCATCTTGTGTCTCTTTTTCCTCAGGAAAATCTACTTTGATTATCTCATATACTCCCTCCAATAAATGATCTACATGTTTGGGGAGCTCCAGCTGTTCCTCTTTAAGCGTATCTTCCTTTTCTTTCTCATCCGCCAAGACAATACATGAGTTATTCGAATCTGAAAATTTCAAGCAAGGGGAGATTATATGTAATGACCCAGACCCAAACATCCACCCAAACAGTGCTAAACGGGTCGGGTGTTACGACCTTAGGTGCACATCCCTGAACGCCAAAGGCTTCTGACTAGCATCGAGGGTCTTATAGGTATAGTGGGGAGGCTATACCCTCTCGAAGGATAATAATGGTACTCGTCCGAGTATAATAATAACGATTCAGTGGAAAAAATAACTAAGCAGACTCGAACCAGACCCGCAGAGCGGAAGCACATTCAATATCGATAAACAACAAAAGCAATAATATAAACAGCAACAGTGGAAATAAACACAACAACATGCTGATCACATGTAACTACTACTGAACAATGAAACATGCATCCAAAGCAGGTCATACATATCCATATATATGTAAAGGGTGCCACTGGATAACCAACTCTAGATATATAACAAGCATGCTGATATAGAAAAGAAAATAGAACAAAGTAAACTCCATCTAGGCAAGACCTCAAGGTCCATACCATCTCCATGCAACGGCTAAAACAGTCCATCTCCTGAAGCTGACCTCTTTTTTACAGGTAAATCCATAAAGACTGCACACGTCCTGAAGGGCCCGTGCAGGGTGTGAGACAAATCTCAATAGGATACCAACCAATGGTGTATACCTAATATAAGTGTTTAAACAGACATGCATTTATAAGAAAAGCAGTAAACAGTACGATGCACAAAGAAACACAAACTCCATTGGTGCTCAGTGGCCACCTTGAAGTGTCACCTGCTTCAGCCAATGCCGGAATCTCTGTCATGTAACACGACACCATGTTCCCCTGACACCATGTGTCTCAAGTACCGACTTTATGAAGGCACACCCAAGAATAGTAACCCGACACCTTGTGCCTCCTGACACCTTGTGCCTCAAGTACCGACGTCCCGAAGGCACGCCTAAGAAGTAACCCGGAGGAACAACGATGTCTGTCCTCAAATAAATAACCAGAGGGATAGGGATACCTGCCCTCAAATCAAGTAATCGAAGGGAAGATAATATCTGCCCTCAAATAAGTAACCGGAGGGACAATGATACCTACCCTCAAACCACGTCGAGCCTCATCCCCAAACCCAATATCCTCAAAGCTATCCCATGGAGGCTCCTCACCTCCCACGTGGCTTCCTACGGCAAGCAACCCCAACCAAAGTACCTAAACCGCATATACGGGGGCCTTTACCCACACGAGTGGTCAAAACCACCTCATCAAGGAGTATCTATATGTGCACACTACTCAAAGTTTCGGGTGAGCCATAATCACCAAAATAATACCTAATCCACCACACATCTGACACCTCATGTCCCTGTGACTATGACGCTCAAGTCTGATGGTCTTTCCATGCAAGTAACCCGGGCCATACCCAACATGATAGTCATCCCGCCTCAAACCGACGTCTGCAACGCCCAATCCCGTGGTTAAAACCACCCAAAGTAACCTCGGTCCAAGCCCAACCTGAAAGTCGTACTGCCTCAAGCCGACGTCCATGATGCCCAATCCCATGGTCAAAACCACCCAAGTAACTCAGGCCATGCCCCTCAAAACCCAAAGGTTCCAACATATGAAAAATCACACATCACATATATAATCGCATTTTAACAGAACACATAACAGGAAAAACCATCTAAACAGATGAATTGCACTAAGCAAGTGTCGCCCCATACCAGCACTGAAGTTTTGAAGGTCTCCAAAAATTATTATCAAGGTTTAAATAACTAAACCTAATAGTTTAAACCAATACATTTCAAGTATTATCATTTTGGAACCCCCAGCCAAAATGCCCCATGTGAGCAACGACCTTTCGCCCGACCCTACTTAATCAAGATAGTACAAAGGGCATACCCAAAGGTGTCCCATAGGTGTAATAAACAACTTAATATGCAATAGCAGATAAATTAGGGTCTCTCTCAAAATATCCTAAACACGCCATAGGATCCTCCATACAAATGTCCATGAAAACACAAAAGAAGGTATGCACCACCTACCTCGTACTAGTACGATGATACTCCTCCGATAAAAGCCTCGAATTTGGCCCAAAAGGTGGTAGATCTAAAAAAGAATCAATACCACTCAAACCCCAACAACTCATTCTATAACAGAAATCAAAGAAAACAGCTTAAGAAGAATCAAGGCCTTACTGAGGGGGTTATAACGCATTAAATGATGCTCGAAACGGAGTTCGGATGAAGATCCAGGAGGGATTTGAAGGTCCGGCCGGCTCTCCCCGTGTAAGCCTCGAGTGGAAGGAAGAAAAAGAGGGGAATGGGATTTCCCAGGTGGACCAGAACTTAAAAACCCTAATTTTAAGTGGCCGCACGGTTAACCCTCACAGTTTAGCAAACCGTGCGCCAACCGTGTGGTTACCAATTCCTCACCTAGGAACTTCGCACGACCAACCCACACGGTTTGGAAAACTGTGCACTGCCCATGCAGAGCCCACTGTCTCACCCAGAGACTTCGTACGGTTTTTTTAGTCTGTGCGCCAACCATGCGCACCTGCACAACCTCTCTAACTTCAAATGTTTAACCCAGAATTGTCCAATTTCTCTAGTTTTCTCAGAAGCGAGTCAAAATTTAAATAGGGTCGTGATTTTGACCCGTTCCAAAAATCTGGGTTCTTAAAATCTCACCACCTTAACATAGCTCATCCCTGAGATATCAAATGAAACATGGGGATGGAAATAAACATACCACACCAATCAAAGCAACCCAGACTTCCCCGGTCACAAGGTTCTGGCTAAATTCCTCAAGGGGCTCCCCACCTTAGGAATCACCTAACTCGGTCTCAACCCGACAAAAATTAGAACAAGAAAAGGTTCACAAACCTGTGTTCTGGACTCAAGGTCCTCCCATGACGCATCATCACCTCTTCCCCTCATTGGAGCTCCCGTGTAGTTTTCGACACCCAAACGTATCCCGCACCGTATCGGTGTCTGCCTCCATGAGGTCCTGCATCCCATAGATGATCAAAACGAACCTAGTGCCTAGAACCTCAAGTAACCCACATCCTCGATGCCCCGATGCCCATGGAACCTCATGTAACCCACATCCTCGATTCCCCAATTTCCATGGCACCTCAAGTAACCTGCATCCTCGATGCCCTGATGCCCATGGCACCTCAAGTAACCCGCATCCTCGATGCCCCTGATGCTACGCATCTCATACATATACATATATAAAAATATCACGCACCTAATATGGCGCCAAACCCACTGACCAACATCTAGTCAATCCACATAAGTCATGTGCATCACGTGCACCCAAAACAGACATACCTCTACAGGTCATGCCAAAAGAGAACAAGAGAATCACGACCACACCCGTGGTGTACCTCTAACTGTCGTCAGCTCACCAGCCTGCTCAGCCTCTGGCAGCTCCATGGCGTGCACCTGACTTGTAGTACGACTGCCAGATGCCTGACCGCCCTACGGTGCTGCTCCAGCCACTAGCCACTGACCCCTCAGCTGGATTCCGCTATCTCTGTCATGCCCTCCACGTGCAGCTGAAACTCAGATACTCTCTCCTGGTACCGAACCTAAACCAACTCCGGATTCCATTGTCTGTCCTAGTCCTTATCTGCCGGCTGTCTGGAAAGGCTGCCTACAAAACCTCTCCAGATGCCCGACCTGTCCACATGCTCGACACTCCATTAGAGGCCTATCTCACTGAGTCCGAACATGACCTGGCTATCCGCACTGGAAGCAAACCACTGCAGAACTGCTATGAGACAGTCTAGCTGAGTCCTTGGCCTGACTTCCCTACTGGAACTCATCCCGTCCTCACTTCCTGCTATCTGAACCATCACCAGAAGTTATCGCCCGACTAACCTGGGGCCTATCCCTATGGTTTCCCTCCGCTATGAGTGCCCGATTCACCGCCTCTGAAAAGGAACCCGACATGAAAATATTCACCTAGACCCGAATGTCATGTCGTAATCCATCCTCGAAGCGCCTCACCCTAGCTGCGTCATCGCTTACCATACCCGGTGCAAAGCGAGACAACTCAGTAAAAGTAGCTGCATAGTCCATGACAGACATGTCTCCCTGCTGAAGGCTCAAGAACTACCAATCTCTCTCTTCTCTCAGTGTCTCTAGGTAAAAGTGCTTGAAGAACCTATCCTAGAAGTCCTTCCATGCTAGTATCTCGTGCCTACAAGACTGAACCTGCACATCCCACCAATGCTTTGCCAGTCCTCACAGCATGTACGTCACCAACTTAACCCTCCACCCTGGAGGCGTCTCGAGCTGCTTGAAGATCATCTACATACTCTTTATCCAGTTCTCAGCTACCTGCGAACCAACCTCACCCTGAAAATGCGGCGGGTGATGCGATTATAACTCCCACGTCAGATATTACATAGATGGATCTGTACCCTATGCACCTCTGTCGATCCCCTGTAAGACACGTACCAGGCTAGCTCGGAGCTGCTCATCGAGCCATGTCCCAAACGCTGCCAAACCCGGCTGCTGTCCTGCCTGCACTGGATCCTGAACCTGATCCTATCCCTGAGCCTGTACCTGCGGCTCGTGCTTTTCATGTACCGAATCCTGAACCTGATCCTACACCTGCGGCACTGTATCCTCACTTTCCTGACGCTCCATCGAGACGTGTAGGAGGAACCCGCTGAATACCATAAATGGTCAGACATCCCATATACATATATATAACAATATATATCCTACATAGACAAGGAAATAAGTAAAATGCAGTGCATAACTACTACCCTTACTCTCCCCCAACACAACTCATGCCCCACGACATCCCGGCCTCATGGCCTCCTTACTTTCCTTTAACATAGCCAAGTATCAAAAGTACCTCGGGCCATGCCCGTCCTGAAAAACAACGTTGCCTCAAACCGATGACTGAGTTGCCCAATCCTGGTGATCAAAATCACCTCAACCGATAGTACCTGCCTTCACTCATAAGAGCCAGACCCAAATGCCCTGCCACATGCAATTCTACAAATATATAAATCATGGCATAACACATTGAAATAAACAAGAAATTGTATCAGGAATTTCACCAATTCACATTTCATATCATACAAATCATGGAAATTGATTTTTATTCACATGGAATTATCACTTCACAAAGCATACGTGCAATTATGAAATTGAAATACCCTAAAATGTGCCTATCAAAAGCCAAGCAAACAAGCCTCACCATACCGCTCCAAGGTCCAATTCTCCCTTACCTCACCGGGTTAAGGGTTACATATCACAATAAATAACATCACACACCAAGTGAGCCATCGAGGTGAAAATCATATAAACTGTAATCTGAGAAAAAGCAAACAGCAATTCCCACCCATGGCAACTAGGTCCATTCCTCATACCTGGGGCTGCAGGCACCCAAGAAAAAGCTATAAACCCAGTTCCAGTAACAACCTATCTCCAATATACCATAACCCAAATAGTAAAACTAGTATAAATAAAAAGAGAAGTCTCAAACTCATTAGCAGTCAGAAAGGAACTATTACTGAATCCTTGTCAAGAACTCCTCTGATACCGCTTTGTAACGACCCAGACCTGAACAACCACCCAAACAGTTCTAAATGGGTCGGGTGTTACAACCTTAGGTGCACCTCCCCAAATGACAAAGGCTTCTGACTAGCGGCGAGGGTCTTATAGGTATAGTGGGGAGGCTACACCCTCTTGGAGGATAATAATGGTACTGGTCCATGTATAATAATAATGATGCAGTGGAATAAATGACCCAGCATACTCGAACCAGACCCGTAGAGTGGAAGCACATTCGATATCGATAAACAGAGGAAGCAATAATATAAACAACAACAGGAGAAATAAACACAACAACATGCTGATAACATGTAACTACTACTGAGCAACAAAACATGCATCCAAAGCAGGTCATACATATCCATATATATGTAAAGGGAGCCACTGGCTAACCAACTCTAGCTACATAACAAGCATGCTAATACAGGAAAGAAAACATAACAAAGTAAACTCTAGCTAGGCAAGAACTCAAGGTCCATACCATCTCCATGCAACAACTAAAATAGTCCATCTCCTGAAGCTGGCCTCTTTCCTGCATGTAAATCCATAAAGTCTGCATGCGCCCCGAAGGGCCCGTGCAGGGTGTGAGACAAATCTCATTAGGATACCACCCAATGGTGTGTATATAATATAAGTGTTTAAGCAGGCATGAATCTATAAGGAAAATAGTAAACAGTACGATGCACAAATAAACACAAACTCCACTAGTGCTCAGCGGCCACCATGGAGTGTCACCTGCTTCGGCCAACACCGGAATCTCTATCATGCAACCCGACACCATGTGCCCCTGACACCGCGTGTCTCAATTACTGACATTTTGAAGGCACGCTCAAGAATAGTAACCAGACACCTTGTGCCTCCTGACAACTCGTGCCTCAAGTACCGACGCCCCGAAGGCATGCCCAAGAAGTAACCCGGAGGAACAACGATGCCTGTCCTCAAATAAATAACTGGAGGGACAACGATACCTGCCCTCAAATCAAGTAACCGTAGGGACGACGATATCCACCCTCAAATAAGTAACCAGAGAGACAATGATACCTGCCCTCAAATCACAGCGAGCCTCATCCCCCAATCTGATATCCTCAAAGCTATCCCCTGGAGGCTCTTCACCTCCCATGTGGCTTCCTACGACAAGCACCCCCAACCAAAGTACCTAAACCGCATCTATGGGGGCCTCTACCCATGAGAGTAGTAAACACCACCTCATCATGGAGTATCTATGTGTGCACACTACTCAAACTTTCGGGTGAGCGGTAATCACCAAAATAGTACCTAATCCCCCACACATCTGACACCTCATTTCCCTACGACCATGCTGATCAAGTCTGATGGACTTTCCATCCATGTTACCCAGGACATTCCAAACCTGACAGTCATCCTGCCTCAAGCCGATGTCCACGATGCCCAATCCCATGGTTAAAACCACCCAAAGTAACCTCAGGCCAAGCCCAACCTGACAGTCGTACTACCTCAAGCCGACGCCCATGATGCCAAATCCCGTGGTCAAAACCACCCAAGTAACTCAGTCCATTCCCATCACAACCCAAAGGTTCTGGCATATTAAAAATCACACATCACATATATAATCACATTTTAACAGAACACATAACATGAAAAACCATCTAAACAGATGAATTGCACTAAGCAAGTGCTGCCCCATACCAGCACTAAAGTTTACAAGGTCTCCAACAATTCATATCAAGGTTTAAATAACTAAACCTAACTGTTTAAACCAATACATTTCAAGTATTATCATTTTGGCACCCCAGCCAAAATGACCGATGTGAGAAACGACCTCTCACCTGTCCTTGATCAATCAAGACAGGACAAAGGGCATACCCAAAGGTGTCCCATAGGTGTAATAAAAAACTTAAGATGAAATAGTAGATAAATTAGGGTCTCTCTCAAAATAACCTAAAACACATCATAGGATGCGCCACACAAATGTCTACAAAAACACGAAATAAGGTATGCAACACCTACCTCGTACTAGTAGGATGCTACTCCTCCGATAACAACCTCCAATTTGGCCTAAAACACAGTAGATCTACAAAATAATCAAAACCTCTCAAACCCCAACAACTCGTTCTAGAATAGAAATCAAGGAAAACAACTCAAGAGGAATCAAGGCCTTACCGAGGGGGTTCTAACACATCAAACAATGCTCGAAACAGAGTTCGAATGAAGATTCGAGAGGGATTTGAAGGTCTGGTCAGCTCTCCCCGCGTAAGACCTAAGTGGAAGGAAGAAAAAGAGGGGAATGGGAATTCCTGGGTGGCCCAGAACTTAAAAAACCTAATTTTAAGTGGCCGCACAGTTAACCCGCACAGTTTAGAAAACCGTGCACCAACCGTGCGGTAGCCACTGCCTCACCCAGGAACTTCGCACGACCAACCCGCACGGTTTTCCAAACTGTGCGCCGCCCGTACAGAGCCCACTGTCTCACCCAGAGACTTCGCACATTTTTTCCGCATAGTTTTTTCAGACCGTGCGCCAACCGTGTGCACCTGCATGACCTCCCCAACTTCAAAAGTTTAACCCAGAATTGTCCAGTTTCTCTAGTTTTCTCAGAAGTGAGTCAAAATTGAAACATTTTCGGGATTTTTACCCGTTCCAAAAACCCAAGTTCTTACATTATACTTAATTTAGATTCAATAAAATTAGAAAATAATGAGTTCAAGAAAATATAATCTTCCTAAGTTTTCTCAGCTTCATTTTCTTCTTCAGTGGGATGTGCCTCTTGAAGTAGAGTTGTAGCAGATGGAGGAGGGTAGTCAGGCTCCTCAACATTATCTTCAAATTCAACCACGTTGGTGGTGTATTCCTTCAATGACGCTGGATCTTCTACATTATGAGGAACTTGGGGATCAATTAGTTCCTCACACTCCTTCTAGAACTCATCCAGATCTTGTTGATCTCCCGTTCTTACTTTATATGGAACATCTTCTTCACGAATCTTCTTCAGCAATGGTTGAGAAGAGCCAAATGGATCTTCTTTTAATTCCATCAATGTATCACTTAGTTCATCAACATCAAGTATGATAAGGGAATACACATCCACTAATGGCTCATGTTTAGGTTCAGGTTCTTCTTGGGATGTGTGAACATATTCAATTAGCCATTCCATTTTTCTCTCGAGGTCCTGTATTTATTCCCGAATTCCTTTCAATTGATCTTTTGTTCGAATTTCCTATTCTTGTTTCACCTCCAACATTTATTGATAAAATTATGATAAGTACTCTTGGAGTTAAATTAATTCTCTAGAAAATACCTCCAACACTGAGTATTCAAGGTTTGCTTTAAGTTCTTGAATGAGATCCTTGAATTCATCCTCCTTGGTGATTTGGATTCGAGATCCCTTGATCTGTTTAGCAAAGAGAGAAACACTATCCTATGTAGAACAAGGTAAGTCAATAATTGGTTCTTTAAGTTGTGGATAATTTTTCCATGAATTAAAGAAAAAATCATTTGAGAACATCATGGAAAAATGTTTTTTTATGTTTTTTTAAATTTGAAAAGAGTCAAATATTTACAAATGGATAGTTGGCACAACCTCCCCGGCAACGACGCCAAGTTTTGACACATGCCTTATGTGGGGTGTGAAAAAAACAAATAATAACTAAGTTAAAATGTATTAAAGTGGTTAACCTAAGTTGACTCTAGAGAGTATTGCACAACAATTATGTTTTTCACTTAAATTTAAGAAAGAAGAAACAATTGTTTTTGAAATTGTTTGAGTTGAAAAAAATAAAGCAAGCAATAAAAAAAAGGTTGAACACTAATGGATGAAGAGAGTGATGGGGTCAGGGTAGGATCACCTTTGAAATGTCATCATAGTAATAAATATCTTCTTCCCTCTCTTACTTTTTAATGACAAATGAAAGACTCCTCAATCGAGTTATCAATCACCTTTTGTTGAAGAACAAAATGGAACTCACTCCTATGTGCAAGGAAGTTCATAAAAAATTACTAAAGAACTAAGTCAAGTACAAATTAGGAATTTTTTCTCCTTATAAATCTTGAAAAATTTTATTAGTTCCAAACACGTGCCAACGATCGCTCGACACTCACCACCTAACACAATATGCTCGATCGAGAGAAATTGCACTAGGCGGAGGGAGATTAAAAGTCTTTAACCAAAGATATTAAAAATAAATACACCAAACTCAAAACTCGATCACATTAAGAGAATTGGGAAACAATAATAATAGAAGTCATTTAAAAGAAAAATAGGGTTTTACATTTAATCACAAAACTACGACATTACAAAAGTGCAACTCTCCCTTCCCCGATCACTCAAAGGTTTTACCCCTCCATGTGAAGGGTATTAGAGTTGAAAGGGGAATAAGAGAGCACAATGAAACAAAGAAAAAAGAAAATATAAAATAAAAATAACTTCAAGAACTCAATCCTCCAGCACACCTCCACTTTCACCTTCTTGAACCCCCTTGAATGGAAGTGAACACTCTTATTTATAGGTTTTTGGAGTTGAGAATTTACCTCCAAAATTACTCCACCAAAGGATTGAGTCCAGTTGGCATAATAAATGGCAGAATATTGGGAAGGAGTATTCATAAATGTTGTTCAATTATGTATCCTCTGTCGGATCACAAAATTTCAGGTTTATTTTCCAAGTTTGGAGAGAGATATGATCTATTTACTCTGAATATTTAATTCTTCCAAACATACTCTTAGTATTCCAATGCATCAAGTTCCAAAGAATTTATGGCCTTGATAATGAAAGAATCAGGCGCATCAATATTAATGAAACATATTCCCCAGGATTTCTTCTTGATTCATGTAAAATATCATCTCCAATGGTTTTACAATTTATGAGATATGGTCCCAACAATAAAATTCTCCAATTCTGTGCACAATTTTCGATGCTGGATTTGTGATCTAGATTTGAGCTTCCAAATGATGAATTGAGATTTGGGTCTAGAAGGATAAAATGACTCCCATCAAACATAGAAACCTATAAAAGAAGAATATTTCAATTTGGACCATTTTAGGAAAAATTATGGCCTAAACATTATAATAAATTAAAACTGTTTAAATCCAAAATAAGTCATTTTTCCAATTAGGCTAAAAATAATCCTAAAAAATAAAATGTGACAATTGCACTTTAAATAAAACATTGGTGGGATTAAAAACATTGTAATTCAGAATAAAATAATTGAAAATATTTCCTCTATCAATATTATTTATTCATAATTAACATTTTTGATCATATATTGGAAAAAATCATTAAAACACACCTCATGTATACATTTAATACTAATACTCCCAGACATTCATGCTTGAGTATTTCATTTACATTCTCAGGACAAATATAGTCTCTAATTTCATTTCCATTGATCTATTCTTAAAAATCAATTGTGGTTGTATCACCACTTGATAACATTGTAACCACATAAACCTTTAATGTCAGTAAATGCATATATTGAATGGGTGGGGTAAATGTGCGTTTTGAAGATATTTTCAATTCGTTGGTTGATACTTTAGATCATTTTGATTTAACCTTCCATTTCACCCCTTAAATTTTTTCATCTTTAATAACATTCACCATTTTAGGCCCTTTTTCATTAATTTTTAATGGATTTTTTTTGTGAAAAATAAATTATAAATGAATACCTCCTTGTTGACATGTATTTTTTATAAGATCTAACGACAATTATAAGAAGGTTCAAATAACTTTCTTGATAATATGAATATCTGAATAATTAATAATAATAGGTATATCAGTGTTTGGATCATGATCTAAATGAATCCCCACTCTCACATGACCTATTTGAAGTTGTTTTTTTGTGTAGAATACATCCTTGGATATTATACACAGTACCCCTCACAGCAAGGCAATGTGTGAGTGTTGATAGATATAAATCATAATCATCTCCCCCTATAGAATATTAGTACAGGAAATGTATCAGTGTCCACTTGATTCACATTTCACAGAAACAATTATTATAATATTGATTACTTATTCTAAGACAACCCTTTGAGGTGAATGGATCACCTCAAAGATGGGTGGGGGTGGGGGTATTCACGTAGTGGTTTTTATTGTGTAGTTTCTTCTCTTTGATTCCCTCCCATAACATTTTATAGAAACTATGGATGCCAATTATTTTTTTCTTATAGATAATCAAATCATGTTAACAACTCTAACATTTTCTTATCTTTACACCTGTTCATTTATTTTCTCAAAAATATTTTTGGGGTGACAACCCAAAACCCACACCTTTGACACATCCATATTGTTCTGACCAATTCAAGGGCACTGATAGTAGCTATTCATCATGTATAGATGATGATGATTCTTATTTCTAAGTCAGATAAAAAATAAAGGAAAATAAGTAATAATTTCTATATAATAATGATTTAAATAAAAACAAATTTTTATTATGTCATACTTACACATGATTCCCACTTTTTTTGTTTGCTTTCATCTATTAGTATTCCATATTTATTTACACATGCCTCATACCATAACACATGACATGGAATGGAAGTGGATTTGGATTCTGATTCATCATTATGTATATAAATAAAGGAATATAATTATGTTGTTGTTTTATGTCACATAAAAGTATTACTGTAGATTTAAAATACATACAATTTTTTTTCAAGTTAAGTGTACCCCATCCTAGCTTCATGGTAGGGGTATGTTGGATTTACTATACATTGCTTATTTTTAGTAATAATTTAACATTTACTTAACTAAAAATTCTTAATAAAAGTGATTAATACACATAATTTCAAGAAATGTATTACCAGGTACAATGTACCTAAAAATATGTTTCCTCACGATGACTAATAAACATATCCCATGCTTGTTGGTTTATCAGGTGTGCATACATCTGTGGTGGGTGCGGGTTTATTTTACCTTCAGCATATTTTAGATGATACTTCATAATAATTGATTGAAATATTTTATGAGCCTTTAAAGTGAGCATTAATACAAATTTCATTTAGGATTATTCTACTATAAATTCTCTTTAAAAGGTATAATGAAGAGTGAATAAAATTTCATTATTTTGTTTTTAGTAAAATAAATTATATCATAATGTTACCCCAATCTATTCCCAAATCAGTACCTTAAGCATGGGAACAATATTTTTCTACAAATCTACATCAATAAACACATGTATTTGAGTGGTGAGACTAATTTAACTACTGAACATGGCTTTATTGGGGTTAATAGGTTGGACATGTGCATTCCATCCAATCTCAAATTTGATGCCTTAGTTTTTTGATTTAATAATTTTTTATAAAATAGTCATTCTAAGACACTCCTATTTTTTTGGGATATAGGTTTTTAATCATCTACTATTTAATCAGCTTCAACATCATCAATATGTTTTTTTATGGATTAGCATCTTCAGAATGTGTAGAATTTTGTTTTTCCTATGCATTGAGAGCATAAACATGTTGAGAAACCTATTGTTCCTTAGGATTGGGAGCATCAACATGTAGAGAAGTCATTATCTATATAATTAGTTGAACATTTAATTTACATTACATAAATGAAGTAGTGAATATATAATAATATTAAGTAAAACAATGTATATTACCAAAAAATATAACCTGATTACTAAATTCTCTTTTTTTTAAATGTTGAATGGATTTGAACCCTATATAGAGTATCCAAATCCCATCATTATAGTCTAATATAACATAAAATACCTTATATACATTGGGACCATTTTTAAATGACATTTATGTCCCAATTAAAGGGTTATCCTCTATTGAATTGACATACGAACCCTCGGAATTTTTGGTCGATAACAAAACAATTGACCACTCTTGGTTTACAGGATCTAGAACACAAAATATTTATACTACCTTTGACTCCATTATAAATTATTTTTATTTGTACCCTTCCTTACTAAAATCCACTTACATAAATCCCAATTCATCTATTTTAACTGAAATCCTATTATCAACCCAATTGCATTGAAAAATAGACACTTGGAATATTGTATAATCTAACTCCAATATTTATTTGGTAATTCCTAAAGTATGACATATTTGTATAAATTTAATTTTTTATTCCCATGGTACTATATACATATATCGCTTCAGAAAAAAGAGTAAATCCACTATTTTTCATGGTAATACATTCATCATGTCCATTTTTATAGAACATACAATCATTAATTACATAACCATTATAAGATAATACATGCACACTTGGTCCCCTGGGTAGACATAAAAGTTGATATGAAATTGAATCTAAATTTTTAGTTGACTCCTTAAAAATATAGTCTTAAAACCATCCTATAAACTATTGATTATGTGTAGTTGATATCCATATTTCAACCCTTGATGGATTAAAATTACTAAGAATTACTTTGTGGGTTTCAACATATAACATAACCTATAAACTATCATTAAAAATGTAAAGGTGAGGATGCTCCCACTCTATAATAGTAATTGTAAAAAGATATATTTTAGAAATTCCTTTACCCATAATCCACCCTGTGTGATGATATTTTAGTATACCAATACTTTCCACATCAGACAAGTATTTAGTACATAATTTAATGACTTCCTCAACAACATATCGCTCCATAATATAACCTTATAGGTGAATTCAAATTTTGAAATACCCTTTTAAAATATTTATATACCATTCAATTTGGTACATTCATCTATAATGTACAGGACCACATAGTCGAATCTCTCTTACCAAGTAAACCATAAAGTGAACCATCATATCAAATAATTTCGGTGGGAAGAACATCTCTAATTCATATAATATGTCATAAATTTACTTTTCCATAGTTAGAAATTTCACCAAGTTTATAAATTTGATACATATAGATTTTAAGATGAAATAGAGATTGGTTATTGTATGATGGATACTCTTGGGAAAATACAACATAATGCTACAGACATTAGATCTTGCATCAAAATATGAAACTCATCTGATTTTAGACCCTTTAACTTTAAATTAGTCATTGGCAGGATGTTCTTGATATTTGATGAATAACCATCTGGAAGCTTTAAATAATTTAAGAAGCTTTAAAACTAATATCTATATTTCCTAGAAATAGTGTAAGTAGCTGTAGGAAGAAAAGTCTATTTTCCACTCTTCACTGGTGCCAAGTCTTCTCATATCCCCATGTCAATCATGTCCAACTTAGCCTTAATTCCATACTTTATTTTACCAGGTTCATTTAGTAACATGATAATAACACTATCACATAAATTTTTCCTACATGTATAACATAAAGAAAATGATTGACATACAAATAATTATAGTATGAAAACTCAAACAAGATCTCTTTTTTCCAATATGTTTTTAAGGTTATTTGAAAAAGTTTTACCAAAAGCAATGTCCATATCATTTTCTTTCTCAAATATTTGACCATCTATTAGTGGAGATGATGCTGTATGTTCTTTTGAACTCCTATATAATGATGTTGTATAATATTGGTACTTATGTCGCTGGGATAAAAATATGTGATGTCTAAGAAACATAGTATTTGATGAATGTTTCAACCTAATAGACTATATACCTTATTAAAAAATAGGCCACCCTTGAGTTCCTTTAATGATATATCCTAACACATTTGTATAAGAAGAATATTCATTTATCATCCCATACAACATGGATACCAATTTGAAATATTCATCTTTGTAAGAATCATACAATGTAACACCTGAATCCCATAATAATCTCAAATCTTCAATCAATGGAGCTAAATAAACATCAATATCATTAACTAGTTGTTTTGGTATTAATATAATAAGAGATAACATAATGTATTTTCATTTCATTCATAACTATTGTGAAAAGTTATAAATTACCAACATAATAAGTCATGTACTGTGAGTGATGATTTGAAATCCAAAAGGATTCACTCAATCTGTAGATAGCATAAAACAGAGGTTTCTTGAATCGTTTCCAAATTCATGATACTTATGATTGATTCTATTCTCTTGAGGAGAGTCTGTTAGGTGATGAAGTTTCCCATCTTTATTTCTTGTATCTATGTGCCATGTCAATTGTCTTACAATTTCCTCACTTCCATATAGGATCCTAAACCTTAGAATGATTGGAAAGTACCATACACATTTCTTAGGACCCAATTTATCTTTCTTGTATAGATATTCACCAAAATTTGGTAAATTTTGAAGTGATTTGTGGTCCTTGTGAAATAGTATACATTCATTTAGGTAAGAATGTATTCTTTCAGTGGTCATATCCATTGAACATAGAATTCGTTTTGTGTCATATATTTGTAAAGGAAAATCATTATCTTCTGGGATCATATCATTAAAGAGAGAAATTAATTAAATATAATTGACATCCCTCTATCCATTGTCAACCATTAAATTATACAGCTTTAGTATGGATGAAAATGATGTATATTTAGTTCAACCAATATACAATGGTGTCTTTGTACAACTCTTTAACTTCTCATTTTTTTTGGATAATCACAATGTCAATCTTCAACTATCATTTCCATTTACTAAATATGATATTCATCATCATTCATACCTATAATCACATCCTTGATATGATCATGATCATTGTTCACACTTTTAATCATATCATATGATCCATAAAACATAGTCTTATCCCAGTCACTAACTAAATTTAGTTTTCCAACATGTTTAGTAAAACATTTATAACTTCAATTTATTCTGTGATAGATCAAGTGTTCTTCCAACTATGATGGACTAATTAGTCTTGAATAATAACAATATAAACATAGAAAAAGGATTTTATAAGGGCCATATACATGATATTTTTCAAACTTGATGAACTCCTTCACCCCATCCTCATACTCTTTTATCATACGATTGGAATCCATCCATTTTCAATTAATATCCATCCTATTTTATTTAATAATATAAATATTTAACAAAATATATAAATACACAGAAATCCTAATCTTAGAACTCATAAAATTTCATTCTTAAAGAATCATTTAAGCTAAATTAATTCATTTTTCTAAGATATAAGATCCGAATGATGGATATTCAGATTGTTTTTTAGTGGTGGAAATCATTGAAGGAAAGGAATGTGTGATACCTGTAAAGTTATAAAGAATCTAATTAATTTTTTATCTATTGAAAAACATAGAGATATCACATAGGATTAATTCATTCATATCTTATATGATTAAAGTGACAGACAAGGTATAAAAAGAGAAACAAGTAATTGAAATTAACAAGAGGGAGGAGTTAGTGTTTATTAATTTCTTCACTTGGTACGTGAAATGATAGGTGGTGTTTCAATGATAGGGGTATTAGGATATAAAGTTGATATTTTTATCAGATAATAAAAATGTTAATAGGGCCCAATCACATGGTATTGAGAACCCAATGTTTGAAGAAACTTTTGAATTTAAATCAAATGAACCAAAAGTCTCGAGATAGGGTTCCCATGTTCCATTACCATTTCAAAAAGTTCACTTTTTATAAAATGGTACTTTCAATAACCCGTGGAAATCAATTAAATTTATTAAACACCACATTCCACTTTAATGAATTACATTTCTTAAATAAAATTAAAAACTTTAAATGTCCTAAGAACCATAAGAAAACCATTACTATCATCATAACAAGTATTTAAGCAATTAAATCACTTTTTATAAAACATTCTATGAAAGTAAAACAATCCAACTGGGGAATTTTAATTTTAAAGGAATACCAACTTTTGAAAATATCATTTGTAGAATCCCATTTTTAAGAACAACATTTAAAAACCAAGTTTAATATATAGAATTTGAGTTCCTGAACCACCCTTTGTCCTTACTGTTGGATCTGAATCTACGGATTACACACAAGAGGGGGGGTGAATTGTGTCTTTTCAAAATTATTACAATCTCTTCAATTTAGACAAATTCTGTCCACTATGCTTTAGCACGATTAAATATGCAGCGGAAAAAGTAAAAGCATGAACACACGGATGTATAGTGGTTCGGGGAACAGAAGGCCCCTAGTCCACTCCACCAACGCTCAAATCCACGAGCTTGGCGATTTTCACTATCTGGTCCTCGTTTCCACAGACCTGTTCACAACTGAGTACAGGCAGTTGACACCTTTACAAGTTTCAGGCAAACACAGCCTTCCTGGTTCAAACACGAACCCACACAGCTTATAACGAGAAGCTGATCACTCAAAAATAAAAAGGGTTTCGATAAAGAAAAAACTTCTCCAGTTGTTCTTCACAATTGCAACAGAATGCAATTGACAGTAGATAGATCGTCATCTTCAGAAAATAAAGATCTGTAATCAAAACAGTTCTGAGTCGATCCAGTTGCAATAGATATTACAAGAAACTTCACAACTTCAGCAGTAGTAGATTCACAATAGATAGTCGATGTAGAACACGTGAATCTGCTATCAAGATCTTCCTTCTGTAATAAAGGTTTTACACTTCTTCTCGATCACCAGAAAATAACGCCTTCACACAGTCTCTGTTTCTTGCTCGTTAAAAGATCAATCTATATATTTCATACACTTTCTTGTGTATATATATATCCGAAGTTTCCAAGATAGAACATATATATTCAAATCTGAGAAAATCTTCCGCATAAATAGATCCATGAAAATATCCTTTAGATTCGTGATATTAAATGAAATAACAGAGCCGTTGTAACTCCCCTGAAGAATCGGCATAAAAAGCTCCGTTTAAATCAATCATTAATCCGTTGAAAAACGTCTTTGATTCAGTCAAAGTCGTACTTAAGAATCGGCTCGAAATCTGCTTAATAATCCGCCTGTTTGACCAATGCAAAAGGAAATATCGTCTGTCAAAAATATCCCGACGCCAAACGTAGGGTTGATGACGTGGCTCCAAACGTAGGGTTCACAAACGTAAGGTTCAGAACGTAAGGTTCAGAACGTAAGCTCAAACGTAAGGTTGAACATACATACTTTCTCTTCAGCATTCAAACGTAGGGTTGATCATCCATACTTTGTCTTGCTTCAACTCTCCAAAGAACGTACGGTTGATTATAAAAGTAAGGTTGATGATCCATACTTTTGAGAAACAAACTCAACACTGAAAACTAACGTACGGTTTCTCTTCCATACTTGTCCAACAACAAAAATGTAAGGTTCCTTCCAAACGTAATGTTCTTCTTCCATACTTTTCAACAACGTAAGGTTCATTAACCATACGTTTCAAAATAACGTAAGGTTCCTTAGCCATACGTTTCTTTTAACATAAAAAGTAAACTTTTCATCCATACGTTACGTTCATCAACGTAGGGTATGAACAGTGATTCCAGTACGCGCTAAAACTGATCTCATGCTACAGTGATTCCAGAACGCGCTAAAATTGATCTCGCGCTACAGTGATTCCAGAACGTGCTAAAATTGATCTCGGAATAAATGAAGTATGAAATATCGTTATATGAAATAAATAAATAAAATAAATTCCTGAAAAATACTCAACGAAATAATTAGTAAATAATTAAGGGTATTTGTGAGCATCAAAATCATCATAAAGAGACAGAGTATTATTTAAAATAATCTCCCCCTTTGCTCAACAATCTCCCCCTTTTTGATGATCACAAAACCCATAAAATAATAGAACTAATTTAATTGCAATCTTTATTGAAAAAATTAGTTTTATAAAATTTTAGAATTTTGAAAGGATTAAAACAATATTTAACTATAATAAAATTTCTCCCCCATAAAAATAAATTTCAGCTAAAAATAGATAAAAGATAAATGTCGTATATATCCAAATTCTCGTATATATCCAAATTCCTTTATAGGAAACAAATGAATTTAAATGTTGTGTTTATCCAAATTCTCCCCCTTTTTGTGATATCAAAAAGAATGAAAAATTACGGATTTGAACACATTCAATATTGCACTGAACTATAAGTAAATGCTATAATTAACTGTGTATGAATAAGTGAATTTGTTATACTGGCTAAATCAATCATAAATCAATAAACAACAAAACAAACAAAAAAAAATTTTCATTCACAAGCTGTTATATATAAACGATTGTGATATACAGAGGAATAAAGGTTCATAGATAAGACAGGGAAAAATGTGTCTATCTCCTTTGAATCGCGGTATTTATCTCTGTAAACTGTTCTCTGAGCCTCTTCATCATCCCATCTCCTAACTTGATGATAAGATCTCTGTTTTCTTGAGTCATATGAATATCTTCAATCAAATTAACTCTGAAAAACTCATGCATTCTTTCTTCTTTTTCAACAAAAGAGCCAGTTTTTCTGATAACTGATTCAAAAGAATCCTAATCGGTTGCTCTCCAGATGTCAACTGATCCACTAAAAATCTCTGATTATCTAGCAAAACTGACAAAGGGGAACTATTACACTGAAGATCGTGTAATCTGTCACTCATATTGCTCGTTGCTGCAGTAATTGCTTGAAATCTCCGAATCAAATCAGGTGAAGAGCCTGATCCACTCACAGCACTGTTTGCAATAGACTCAAATTTATTCTCCATGTAAATCTTCAACTCAGACAAATCATCTTTCTTTACCATCTCTGATTTTAACTGATCAACAGCATGCAGCATATCAGTCTTAAACAAATCTACTTCCTGTCTTAAAACAGTACATTCTTTCAGCTTCTGAAACTTCAACTGCTCTAAGTTCAGAGAATTTCTGAGACTAACATTATCATATTCTAACTGAGAGATACGCTTATACAACTCAACAACTTCTTCTTTTCTCGAATCAGGGGCACCCTGTGCTCGATTCTCATGTCCAGAATTAGGTTGATGAAGCAGGGCAAGTGGTAAGGAATCTGCATCTGACTGTTCTTTGTCCTTGTCTTGACAAGGTTGATCCACTGAATTATCTTTTGAAGCCTGAAACTCTTCCACTGAAAAATCTTCCTGAAGTACCTCTATATTAACTTCAGAAGTATGTTCATCACGAACAGTAGTCTCTCTGACTTCTACTGATTGGTCAAGAACAATATTTTCATGTAAATATTGAGGTCGGGCCACTTCTTCACCAGGCACTGCCTCCATAAGTTGTTCTTGTTGAATTGCTTTTTCAACAGCCACAACAGCAGATTGAGGTTCTTTTTGAGTTTCTGTTTGAGCTGCTGGTTCCTCTATCGGTGTAGTCTGCTCCACAACAGCTTCTCTCACAAATGAATAAGAAATTAACGGTTCAGAGGATTTCAAGGAAGGAGAGAGAATTTCTTCATCAATTGACATCTTCCTTCTAGATTGAAGTCCTTCTTGACTTCTCTCTTCCTCAACTTCCTCCATCTCAAAACGAATTCTCCTTGCCACTGTACTAACTCTTGATTCTGCTTGTCCCTCCTTGGACTTAGCCAGTTGAGCCTGAGCACTCTCCGAGTTTTCCTCAGCTCCAACAGGTAAGAGTTTTCCTTTAATTGTGCTCCAGAAGTATCCTACTTTCCTCAAAGTTCCAGCATTAAAAACATTACTGTGGTGACATTTCACCCCAGCATCTACCAATCTGATCATTCCTCTTTTAAACAAAAACAAAGAAATGAACCTTCCATAAGGGAAAAAGGTCATTCTTGCTTCACTCTGACAGCAGTAACTCAGATATCTTATCATAAACCGAGGAAAATTAAACTTAATATCACACATCAGAAGATACATTATGTACATGTCAGGGTATAGGATTTTCTCCATCTCAGCCATTCTTAGTGCTAAACCAGTCTGAACAAATTTTACCAAAATTTTCTGATCGGGCTCCAAATCCTTAATAAACATCTTCTTTATCACTCTGGTTCCAAATAGAAAAGACATAATGTCTTCAGACTTATGTACAGAATCTCCAATATTCCGTAAATCGAAATGAAAAACTCCTTCATGAGGGCAGTTAAGAATTTGACTTATCTCTACAAATGATATCGAAAAGTCCTTATCCTCTATTTGAGCCAATAAACTATCCTCTATATCTCCAAGGCTAAACTGAACAGTTCTAAAGAAATGTCTCATTTCTGCCTCATATAGAAACTCATAATTTTCACTATTAAAAGCTTGCTCAAGGCTTTGAAACGACAATGCTTGCTTCAACAGTAAATTAGTTTCAAACAGCCACTCTAAATCTATGACTTTACCTTGCAGTATTTTCCGACCAACTACCTTAGGTTTATTTGCAACACTGCTCTCGGCTTCATCTGGACGCTTAGTCTTTTCCATTCCGACAACGATTTCTGAAGGTTCGTAAGTTTAGGGTTTGAATATTCAGAAAAGGGTTTTGGAGCAGATGTGCGGTTTTAGGTTTTCGAAAGGGTTTCCGAAAAAGGTGAAACGGTTCAGAAGGTGAAACGGTTCTGACAGCCTTGATTCCCGTGTAATCACTAATCATTACTTTTATTTAAAACAAAATAAAATTACTTATAGCGGGAAACAGAAATTAAGCAGAATTCGAAAACAGAATAAGATTTAAAAAAAACTATTTAAAATTAAATAAACCTAACTCCCCCTTAATAAATTCAAACCTTGCCGTGGGAAGTGGTTTAGTAAAAATATCTACTAATTGATTTTCTGTATTTACAAATTCTAAAAATATATCCTTTTTAAACACATGATCTCTTAAAAAGTGATGTCTTATATCAATGTGCTTAGTTCTAGAATGACTAATAGGATTTTTTGAAATATTAATTGCACTAGTATTATCACATAAAATAGGTGTATTATTGAAATTTAATCCAAAGTCCATAAGAGTGTTTTTCATCCACAACACCTGTGCACAGCAACTACCTGCAGACACATATTCTGCTTCGGCTGTTGACAGGGCAACTGAGTGTTGTTTCTTACTAGACCATGATACTAAAGACTTCCCTAAAAAGTGACATGTTCCTGAAGTACTCTTCCTATCTAATCTACAGCTTCCAAAGTCAGCATCTGAATATGAAATTAAATTAAAATCAGAGGTTTTTGGATAAAGCAGAGATTGATAAATAGTACATTTTAAATATCTAAAAATTCTTTTAACAGCAGTTAAATGGGATTCTTTGGGATTTGATTGAAATCGAGCACAAAGACATACTGAATACATTATATCTGGTCTACTAGCAGTACGATATAACAAACTACCAATCATACCTCTATATAACTTGTTGTCCACTGATTTTCCAGTTTCATCCAAATCAAGTTTTATATTAGTACACATAGGAGTTGTAAATGGCTTGCTGTTTTCAAGTCCAAATTTCTTAAGTAAATCAGTAATGTATTTGCATTGATTTAAAACATTTCCAAAATCTTTTTGAAATATTTGAAGACCCAAAAAGAAATTTAATTCTCCCATCATACTCATTTCAAATTATTTTTGCATTAATTCTGAAAATTCATGACAAAGAATTTTATTGGTTGATCCAAAAATTACATCATCAACATAAATTTGAACCAACAAAACATTATTTTTCACAGTTTTCTTAAAGAGTGTTGGATCTGCCAGTCCAACAGTAAAATCATTTTTCAAAAGAAAAGAACTTAGTCTTTCATACCAAGCTCTAGGTGCTTGTTTAAGGCCATAAAGAGCTTTAGTAAGTTTGAAAACAGAATCTGGTTTTTGAGAATTTTCAAAACCAGGAGGTTGCTCAACATAAACTTCCTCCACTAAATAACCATTTAAAAAGGCAGATTTAACATCCATCTGAAATAATTTAAAATTCATATAAGATGCATAGGCTAAAAGGATTCTAATGGCTTCTAACCTGGCTACAGGTGCAAAGGTCTCATCATAATCTATTCCTTCTTCTTGATTATATCCTTTAGCTACTAATCTTGCTTTATTTCTAGTTATTATCCCTTGATCATCCTGTTTATTCCTAAAGACCCATTTAGTTCCTATTACTGGATAATCATGTGGTCTTTCAACTAATTCCCAAACCTTATTTCTCTTGAACTGGTTCAATTCATCCTGCATTGCTATTACCCAGCTCTCATCATCTAAGGCTTCTTCTATGGTCTTAGGTTCTTGTTGGGATAGGAAAGCAGAGAATTCAACTATGTTTCCAAGGTTTCTTCTAGTTTGAATACCAGTTTCTAAGTCACCTATCACAGATTCTAAAGGGTGATTCTTTAAGGTTCTAGACTGTCTAGGAATTACATTCAAAGGTTCTTCAGTGTCATGTTCTTCTGAACTGGACTGAATTTCTTTTATATCATTTTCAAAATCATTCTTTAAATTCTCAAGTCTCATGTTTTCATTAGAATCAGGTTCATCTATTTGTTCTATCCTTTTCTCAAAAGGATCATATTCATCAAATTTCACATGAACTGATTCTTCAACAATCCTTGACTTTTTATTATAGACTCTATAAGCTTTGGAGGTTGCAGAATATCCTAAGAAAATACCTTTATCAGATTTTGGATCAAATTTACCAAGATTATCTTTGGTATTCAAGATGTAAACCTTGCATCCAAAAACTTTAAAGTAATTTACTTTAGGTTTTCTGTTATTCCATAGTTCACAGGGTGTCTTTTTCAAGATAGGTCTTATTAAAATTCTATTCATTATATAACAAGCTATATTAACAGCTTCTGCCCAGAAATATATAGGTAGGCTATATTCATTTAACATAGTTCTAGCCATTTCTTGAATAGTTCTATTTCTTCTTTCTACAATCCCATTCTGTTGAGGTGTTCTTGGAGCAGAGAAGGTGTGTTTAATACCCATGTTTGAGCAAAAGGAATTAAATTCATGGTTCTCAAATTCTCCACCATGATCACTTCTCAATGAGATTATATTAAAACCTTTTTCATTTTGAATAGATTTACAAAAACCTTCAAATAAACTAAAAGCTTCACTTTTAAATTTCAAAAAGAAAATCCAAGTAAATCTAGAATAATCATCAACTAATACATAAACATATAATTTACCAGCTAAACTTGCTACTCTTGAAGGTCCAAACAAATCCATATGGATAAGTTCTAGAGGTTTAGTTGTAGCAACTTTATTAACAGATTTGAATGATGACTTGTGTTGCTTGCCAAGCTGACATGCATCACATAATCTGTCATTTTCAAATTTGAGACTAGGAAAATCAGAAACTAGATGTTTCTTAGATAATTTATGTAAAGCATATATATTGCAATGACCAAGTCTTCTATGCCAGATCCAGGATTCACTTATATTAGCAGTTAAGCAGTTTACTTGTTGTTTACACAAGGAATACAAATCCAAAGTATAAACATTATCAGTTCTGGGTGCTCTAAACTTAAACAGTTTATCTTTAGAAACAGTACAACTATTTTTAGTAAAATCAACAGTGTATCCATCATCACAGAGTTGAGAGATACTTATCATATTGTGTTTTAACCCTTGTACATAAAGTACTTTGTTGATTGAGACTGTCTCTGGTTCTCCAACTGTTCCAATACCAATAATCTTTCCTTTGGCATTGTCACCAAAGGTGACAAGTCCTCCTTCCTTTCGAGTAAGAGAAGAGAAATTAGCTGAAGTTCCACTCATGTGTCTTGAGCAGCCACTGTCCATATACCATATTTCTTTCTTTCTTTGGTGACCTGCTACCTGCAAAGACATTCAAACAAATTGCTTTGGTACCCATATTTTGTTGGGTCCAGGAGTGTTAGCAAGCAGTGATCTGGGTATCCAGATTTGCTTTGTTTTCTTAAAATTGATTGAATCATATAGATCATTGGAAATATAAGCTTTCTTAATTCCACATATTTGAGGTTGTCTTAGAAAACAGTTTTTATCTATATGACCTTTTGTTCCACAGAAGTTACAAATAACCTGTTTAGTGCTAGGAACAAAATAATTTTTGTATAACTTAGGTTTTTCTCCTTTACTTCCAATTCCAAACCTTTCCCTTTTAATTACAGTTTTTCCAAGTATCTCATTTAAGGTGTTTTCTCCTTTTGTAAAAACTAATGCAGCCTTTTTATAAGATTCTACTTCATCCTGTAGAGTTTTTATTTTTGATTCAAAATTAATTTTATTTGAGTCAGCAGAGTTGTATTTGTCAATTAATTCCTTATGTTGTTTTAGAAAAGTATTTCTCTCATCTGAAATAGCTTTATGCAAGTTCTTTATAGATTTATATTTTTTAAATAATGAGTCATACCTTTCTTCAAGCATATTGCAGTAAGCTGCAAGTTTTTTATTTGAGAAGCTTGTTTCAGAGTTTGATTCATTATTTGAGTCAGAGGAGTAGTATGAGTGTACCTCATCAGTTTCAGCCATGAAACACATATTTGCTTTTAAATTGGCTTCCTCCTTTTCTGAGCTTGATTCAGAAGAATTACTTGAGTCTTCAGAAACACTCCAAGTAGCTTTCATAGCTTTCTTGTCTTTCTGCTCATAATCATCTATTTTGAAGAATTTCTTCTTCTTTGCATTTTTCAATTTTGGGCAATCTGGTCTGATATGTCCCATCTTTTTGCATTCATAACATCTCACTTCCTTGCTATCCTTCTTGAAGGATTTCTTGAAGTCTTTCTTCTTACTGTAGAACTTTCTGAATTTTCTGGCTAGCTGAGCCAGTTCTTCATCCGAATTTGAAGAATCAGAGCTTTCTGATTTAGCACTTACTTCTCTGTTCTTCATCTTTCTATCCTTTTGTTGAGAAGTCACTTTCAAAGCAGTATTTTCCCTTTTTATGTAGACTTTATGCTCATTTACCTCATCTTGCATTTCAGCCTCGTACATCATCAATGTACCAATCAGCTCTCTCATAGTTAGATCTTTAACAGAAGTTGATTGTCTGATTGCTGCAGAGATTCCATTCCATCAAGTAGGACGTACTCTCAGTACCTTTAACGCTTGATCAGCCTGCTTGATTGGTTCTCCTAGAGCTGTTATATTATTGACAATTTCTGTCAATCTTCCATTCATCTGAGTGATGCTCTCTCCTTCAATCATTCTGAAAGTATCGAATTTTAATTTAGCAGTTGCATATCTCATCTGTCTTACATTATCTGTTCCTTCATAAGCAACAGCTATTGTTTTCCACATTTCATATGCATTCGGGCATTGAGATACTCTGTTAAATTCATCCGGTCCTAGACCACAGATGATTGCATTCATAGCTTTTGAATTCATGTCATACTCAGCCTCTGTAGCAGCACTCCATGTATCGGGATTTTCAGGAATTTCATAGGGAGTCAGAATCTTTGAATAGACTTTGTAACCAAGATTTTTCAGATAAATAATCATACGTGATTTCCAGCAGCCATAATTATCTCCATTAAAGTAAGGTGATCTGACCATTGACATTCCCTCTCTCGTATCAGCCATGATACACTATGTATAATCTTTAAATACTTCTAGCTTGACAAGACTTTAAAAATAAGAAGCTCCTCCTCTGATACCAATTGTTGGATCTGAATCTACGGATTACACACAAGAGGGGGGGTGAATTGTGTCTTTTCAAAATTATTACAATCTCTTCAATTTAGACAAATTCTGTCCACTATGCTTTAGCACGATTAAATATGCAGCGGAAAAAGTAAAAGCATGAACACACAGATGTATAGTGGTTCGGGGAACAGAAGGCCCCTAGTCCACTCCACCAACGCTCAAATCCACGAGCTTGGCAATTTTCACTATCTGGTCCTCGTTTCCACAGACCTGTTCACAACTGAGTACAGGCAGTTGACACCTTTACAAGTTTCAGGCAAACATAGCCTTCCTGGTTCAAACACGAACCCACACAGCTTAGAACGAGAAGCTGATCACTCAAAAATAAAAAGGGTTTCGATAAAGAAAACACTTCTCCAGTTGTTCTTCACAATTGCAAAAGAATGCAATTGACAGTAGATAGATCGTCGTCTTCAGAAAATAAAGATCTTTAATCAAAACAGTTCTGAGTCGATCCAGTTGCAATAGATATTACAAGAAACTTCACAACTTCAGCAGCAGTAGATTCACAATAGATAGTCGATGTAGAACACGTGAATCTGCTATCAAGATCTTCCTTCGGTATTAAAGGTTTTACACTTCTTCTCGATCACCAGAAAAGAATGCCTTCACACAGTCTCTGTTTCTTGCTCGTTAAAAGATCAATCTATATATTTCATACACTTTCCTGTGTATATATATATCCGAAGTTTCCAAGATAGAACATATATATTCAAATCTGAGAAAATCTTCCGCATAAATAGATCCATGAAAATCTCCTTTAGATTCGCGATATTAAATGAAATAACAGAGCCGTTGTAACTCCCCTGAAGAATCGGCATAAAAAGCTCCGTTTAAATCAATCATTAATCCGTTGAAAAACGTCTTTGATTCAGTCAAAGTCGTACTTAAGAATCGGCTCGAAATCCGCTTAATAATCCGCCTGTTTGACCAATGCAAAAGGAAATATCGTCTGTCAAAAATATCCCGACGCCAAACGTAGGGTTGATGATGTGGCTCCAAACGTAGGGTTCACAAACGTAAGGTTCAGAACGTAAGGTTCAGAACGTAAGCTCAAACGTAAGGTTGAACATACATACTTTCTCTTCAGCATTCAAACGTAGGGTTGATCATCCATACTTTGTCTTGCTTCAACTCTCCAAAGAACGTACGGTTGATTATAAAAGTAAGGTTGATGATCCATACTTTTGAGAAACAAACTCAACACTGAAAACTAACGTACGGTTTCTCTTCCATACTTGTCCAACAACAAAAACGTAAGGTTCCTTCCAAACGTAATGTTCTTCTTCCATACTTTTCAACAACGTAAGGTTCATTAACCATACGTTTCAAAATAACGTAAGGTTCCTTAGCCATACGTTTATTTTAACATAAAAAGTAAAATTTTCATCCATACGTTACGTTCATCAACGTAGGGTATGAACAGTGATTCCAGTACGCGCTAAAACTGATCTCGCGCTACAGTGATTCCAGAACGCGCTAAAATTGATCTCGCGCTACAGTGATTCCAGAACGCGCTAAAATTGATCTCGGAATAAATGAAGTATGAAATCTCATTATATGAAATAAATAAATAAAATAAATTCCTGCAAAATACTCAACGAAATAATTAGTAAATAATTAAGGGTATTTGTGAGCATCAAAATCATCATAAAGAGACAGAGTATTATTTAAAATAATCTCCCCCTTTGCTCAACACTTACACATGTATTAATTTATAAATATGGATACCACTAATCACATTTTACATATTCACACATAATTTTGTGAAGAAATTAAATAATGTATATATATTTATATCTATACAGTCTTCATTCAATTCCTTTATTAACAACTGATGGGAAAAAACTTTTATTTTTTATATTGGTAAAGCACTGTATAAATCAACTATCATTTTCATAAACTACAAAATCCTTTGAGCTTACATAAATCACCTTTAAATTACTTCAAGTACCATTAATTGTTAGACAATTAAGTACAATATCAAAAAGATAAACCAGTGTTAAATACTCAATATATAGTGTAGAAAGTTGGAGTTCAAAACCAGTGGAGGAGTCGAGCATCACAATGTTCATTGTATTGGATTGATTTTGTTTTCTATGTTTGAATTAGAGAAATGGAATATCTTGTGTCAATATATTCGTATAGTATTGGTGGTATTGTAAGATGTGTTGGGTTGTGATGTAATATAAACATCTGATGGAATGTAAGCAATTGACTTCACCCATGTTCTGGTTATATCGTAATGTCAAGTTTTTTCTTATATGATAGTTCATTTTGAATCCATAATCCAAGTGCATAACCCATGTGTTCATTCCATATCACATGTGTAAAATATATAAAAAATTGGTATCCATAAAAAATATAATAAGAATGTTAAAAGATATTAAAAAATATAAAAACTTATTAATTCCATAACAAGATAAAATCATTAATAACAAATATAAAAACCAAAAATTAATCATATAAATAATGAGTATGTATATAAGTATTAAAATTATCATGAAATAATTTTTATCAAGAACTATAATTATAAAAAATTGGTATAAATCATACAAACTAAATTGAACCCATTTCACAATTCCTATAAAAATTATAAATAAATCAAGAGATATTAAAAATGAATGGGGTTCTTTTTCCTAATAATGGAAGAAAATGGACAAAATTGTTTAATTTTAATCCATGAGAGTAGGAGAGATACTTGGAACTTGGATCCCATTACCATATATGCACTGCAAAAGCTCTGACTACTTATCATTTGCTGTCACCATATTACATGATAAGTGAGCAGGGTTTTTGCGGTGCATAGCTAGGAGCTCCATGAAATTGGAGTGAGAAATAATGATGAATGAGTGAAATGAACATGAAGACAAGAGAGAGGGTGGACCAACAATGACTCTAGGAAAGGGAGATTTAGTGGATAATCAGTGAGGTAGATCGAGGAAAAATGATATCGCTCATTCAAACCATTCAAACCATTTGGGAAAATTAAAAACAAACAAAGATATTTGAAGGGGAGAAACCAATCATAAGTTATCACATACCTTGGCTTTTGAAGACGATGATTCATCTGAGATGATTGAGGGAGATTGATGATAGAGATTTGGTTCTATGAGAGCTTGAATGGAACTTGCGAGGAGAACTCTATTAGGGTTCTATATAAAAGACCAGGAAGAGTTTTATAAGTGATTTTAAAAAAGTGCAAATAAATAGTGGTTTTATCAGTGCTAAAATAATAAGCACTGATAAAACTGATCTTTATTAGCATTAACAAAGCACTAATAAAGGCTATATTTTAATAATATAATTAATATATTTAAAAAATTTAAATTTATATAATTGTAAATAAATATAAATGTATATAATTATATATAAATATTTAAGGAATTCTAAATACGTATTTATAAATATAATTATAAATAAAAATAAAAATAAAAATAAAAATATATAATTATAAAAAAATAAGTATTTATATATTTAAAAATATATTAAATGAATTTTAAATATGTATTTATAAATATAATTAATGATAAATAATTATAAATAAATATAGTTATAAATTTTTGTATATAATTATAAATATATTTATATATTTATATAAACATTTATTAATATATAATATATATAATCATAAATATAATGTATATATATATAATTAAAAATAAATATATTTTAAAATACTTGAATATAATTATAAATATATTTATATATATTTATTAATATATAAATATATATAATTATAAATATAATAAATAAATTTATTATTTTAAAAAAATTATTATAATTTAAAAATTATTTAAATAAATATATACTTATTTTTAATTATAATTAAAAATAAATATATTTATAAATATTTGTATATAATTATAAATAACCAAAGCGGTGAAAACCATGCATTTTAGCTCATGGTCCCCAAATTTTATTAAAAAATTAACGTATAATAAAACAATAATGGGGTGAAATAATTACCCCCAAACACAATAGTGTCCAACGAAGGAAAGGACCCAACAAAAATGAGACCTAAAGACCCCCAAAATGCATGAACCATTAGGTCCACAAAAACTAGCCTGATGCTCAACGTAAAACTTAGGTCGAAACCCCACTGTATGATACCATGCGACCACCATGACCACCTCCTGTGAAGACCCATGAACTCCTGAAGCCCAAATATTTTCATGCTTCCATCCTTTAGACTCCACCCCGAGTGCATCACTGTTCCCTCAACATTGCCACTCATGTTTTATCCGCACAACATCACATTAGGGGAGATTACATATGAAAATAACCCATGGTCTTAAAATTTATTGAAAATAAAACAAGCATAAAGTAAAATGGGAGATGAAATATGAAAACTAGTGGAAAACCACTGCCACAAAAATAAAAGTAGACAACTACACAATAAAAAAGAGAAGAAAATTCATCTATGGGAATGAGATCAGCCGCCTCTCCTACCTCTTAGATGATGACCACTCCTCCAAGTTTTGGGCTTTTTCTATGTCTCATCATCAATATTATCATCCAGTGGGGTGTGATTCTTAAGGGGGTGAGGATCCTGTTCTTCAGCCGGACTTGAGCCCTTAGATTATACCTTCAAATCAAGATTTCTCCTTTCCTTGATAGTCTCAGTGCCCAATGATTGTCCTTTAAATCAGATAAATCCATGCGCATTTCCAAATTCCTCAAAAAAACCTCCCTGCTATTAGATCTATTTAAAATTTCAACTAGACTAAAACTATTTTAACTAGAACCCGATTCTGGTGGAGTCATCTCTCTACCTAAAGTGGCACCCTTCTTGCCAGTGGTCTGAGCAGTTATAGGATCCACAACATTCTAGATCTCGGTTGCATCCTTCCCTTCTGATGTACCACCAGTATCTAGATTTCCTGATACATCCCCATGACTAGATTATTTATCCTTGTCTACTCCCTTTCCTATTGGTGAATCCTATTTTTCATCAACAACAATAGTACATAAAGTCTGAATATACATGATTTTAGGCTAATCACCTATCCTTGTTGCAGAAGCCTCAACTGGATATGATAGTCCAGTAGTATGATAAATTTTCACCCCCAAAATGATATAAATTCCAGCCATAATGCATTGATCCTAAGGGATAGTAGCAACAGAAGGGAAATGAGTCATCCCCAAGAGTTTTCAGCAATAGATCTCACTAAATCAATGGGAGGATATTCTTTATAATCCTTATGATTTTTTAAACCCGAAAGTTAGAATTCCCCTTACAATTACCAGTACTCAGGTATTTATCCCCAATAACATCAGTAATATCCATCATATCCTTAGAATCATATGACCCATTCACATGATGTGAGGTATGGGATACCTATCCACCATCCACACTACCCAATAATTGGGTGTCAATAACATCATCCTTCATCATGATGGAAGTACCATCTGAATTGATACCAACAACCACATCAGCAAACAAAATAGAATCATGAAATGGACTATCCCTATAATCACTCATGGACCGAAATAATATATGTTCCAACATGTTTTCCTTATTAGATGGTAGGTAAGAAGTAGAAGGCTCCCTTACCTTCTTTTATGATTGAGTATCCACACTTCCAGAGTCTTTGAGCTACATCATTATGAGGGATCTACCACCATTAGATTGATTGGATCCTTCATTCACAGTGCCTGGAGATGGAAGCTAGAATTTATATTTCTAAATCACAAGTCTAAATTTCTTAAAATTAGTATAATGTAATCCTTTATGGAATTTTTCAATATAATTCCCTATGTTGAAACATTTATGATAGAAGTAAGGTAGTTTTTTAAATTCAATATTCATCTTGAATGTTTATTCATCATGCACCAATACTACTGTATTGGTGAGAGTCGAACTCATATCAAACTCAATGAGAATTCAAGAAAAATTCCCAAACCTTACATGTTATGTTACTTTTAAAAATTTTATTGGGATCCCAATAGGAGAGGATACATCACACAAGATTTAAGGGTGCCGAAAGTACCAATTGAGGCCAAAAATCCAAATCTAGACTTGAGTGGTTGAGTTTCCAACATTTACTAGATTAAAATGAGGATCCCAATCTTGGATTCTAAGAATTCCAATTTTGAGAGATAAAAAATCCATTCCCCAAGATTTAACCTTCAGATCAATCAAAGGAAATATAATGTGGAAAAATCCCTTATCGAGTGATGTGATTTTCCATCTTCCAAAGCCCCAAAAATGAAGAATATGACTTCATAGGTCTTCAATAATCTAGGTATTTGGACCCTATTGGATCCCCAAACAAGAAATTATTGAATGTTTTCACTAAAGAATACATTGAGAGATAATCGAATGATTTTCTTCAATGAACGCAAGTGATACATTTTTCATAATACACCCAGAAGAAGAGGACCTAATTTGAGAATCATTGAAAAACCTGGATAAGGAACTGAGACCTTCCTTCAGTTAATCATTTTAATCCAAGGATGGACTACCCTCCACAACAATCTTCTCATCAACAAGGGCATCATTCAGGCCATAAGATCCAGAACTAGTGCCATCCTAGATCCTCTTTATAGAATCATTATGATTTGAGGGAGCGCAAACCAGGACCTCCTTAAATGAGGGACCAAAACCATTATCCTTCTTTTAGGGATTAATAAAAACATTGATATGGTTAAATTAGCATTCGAGGTTGGAGGCCAATGAGACAAAGGAACCCTAATCACCATTGCCATCTAGAGAGAGAAGCTCCCAAGATGCCATCAATTATTATTATTATTCTTTATATATATATATTATTATATAAATATGTATAATGATAAATATAATAAATATATTTATTTTAATTTTATAATTATTTAAATACATACATATATATTTATTAATATAAATACATAAAATTCTAAATATAATAAATATATTTATTGTAAATTTTCAAATATTTAAATATATATAATTATAAATAAATATATTTATAAATATTTGTATATAATTATAAATATATTTATATAAGTATATATATTTATATTTATATACATTAGGTGCTTGGGTTACAATTACATTAAACACACACACACCACACACACAGGCTGGAAAGGCAGGCCATAGCCCCCCCTAAGGGATAACCTACCCATCAAGCCTTATTTATTGAGTATATAGACCAAAGGCCTAGTGGGCATGAAACATATTACATAGCCCAAAGGCAAAAAAACTAGCCCGAGGGCCCAGAGCAGCATCATGCCTACATCATATTGCCTACGTCACCACTTGCCTGCATCATGCGTCATGCCTGTATCACTACCTACATGAGGAAATTCGCTCCCACCCAGATTTGAACCCGAGTCTGATGTAGGATTACAGGGAGCCTTTACCACTCAGGTAAGCCCCCCAACTGTATATATATTTATATAATTATATATATATATATATTAATAAATAAATAAATATAATTATAAATATAATAAATTTATTCATTATTTAAATAGATTTATTAAAATTTTATAATTATTTAAAAATATATATTTATTTATAAATTTAGAAATACATTTTTTAGATTATATATATTTATAATTTTATAATTAACTATTTAAATTATGAAATTAATAAAAAATACATTTAAATAGATTAATTATTTAAATTTAAAACATATTTTAAATGTCAAAACTTAATAAAAAAATGAATAAATATTATTCATACAAATTACAAACATATTGAAAATATTACATGTATAATAAATAACTATATGTATAAATAAATATTACAAAATGATTAAATTCCAACAAATATAAAAATAAATAAATATTAAAAACTAATAAATAATATTAAATGAAATCAATATTAAAAAATAATAAATAGAATTAATATATAAAACTATTTTAAAAAATGAATTCATAGATGATTAATTACACGAATTGTAAACACATACAGAAATGGAGGAAATATTACAAAATGCATTTAAATAACTTAATTATATAAATTACAAACATTTTTAAAATATTAAAACTTAATAAATAAAATTAAATAAATACCAATCATAAAAATTAAAATCATATTAAAAATAATATTTAGTAAAATATAAATATGTATAAAAAATGAATAAATTCCAAAAAATTTATATAAAAAATGGAAAAAATTTACATCAAATGTAAAATAAGTTCATACCATACATACCCATGTACACATGTTATATATATATGTACATACCATGTACATGTACACATACACATACACATATATACATCTGTACACATACAACATCTATATATACACATACAAAAAACACACACACACAACATAATGCCTATATATATATATATTTGCACATCAAAATTGATATAAATATATAAGTTCAAATATCACATATTAACAATACATCATTTATATTTATATAATTGCTTTAATTATTAAAAAAATTAATATATCATATTTATATTAATTATATACATGCATTTTATAATTAGTGTATATAAATAAACATTAATTTTTGAATATAAAGATAATATATATATATATATATATTATTAATATTTTTTTATTAAAAGTTTTTATTAGCACTAAGAAAAGAGTAGATAAAGATTCAATTTTATCAGTGCTAAAAATTCACTAATAAAGGGTATACTTTTATCAGTGTTTTTTTAGTGGTGATAAAAGTTATGTTTATTAGCGCTTTTAGCTAGCGTTGATAAATGCCAACACTTGATAAAGCCTGATCTGTAGTAGTGAGATACACCAATGATTTGTCCCAAGGGACTAAAAATAGGACTAACAACACCCATGGGTGCCTCTACATCCTCCATGGGGTCTTTGTGAACATGTTGGCGGGTTCCTTGTAAGAATCCACTAAATGAATCCTGATCTGGTGTGTGATGATTTCATCAACTAGGAAGGGATAATTTAGAGGATTATACTTCAAGATCCCTATCAACAACATTAAAAAGTACAACTAGATCCCTAATATTCTCATAGGAAAAATCATCCCACATATCCTACATATACGTTATTATTGGATCCTTTGAAGTCCTTGTGAGTTCATCTCTTATAGGATCCAAAGTGGAGTTATAACAAAAAAATAACAACAACAATAATAATAATGATTTTTTCAATATTCAAGGAGTATAAGGGGTAAATAAAATGCAGTCATGTATAAAAACCCACATAAAGTAAATAATAATGATAATAATCTTTATTATATTTATAGGATTAGAGACCAAAAACATGTATACACCTAAGGACCCAAGTGGGTCTAATCTCTCTCACAAACTCTTCACACTGGTGATGTCGTAACACCATGATTCCCATGATGCAGCCCATATCATCTTCTCTCCATTTTCAACACCACTATACACCCCTAATACCTAGCCATACGTGACACTACTAACTCGACAATTCCACACCCCTTGCTTCTTTTCCATATGTGATGCTACTATCCCTTGTATCCCAAAATGTTTCCTGATCCTATTGCAAATGAATTCCATGAAAAGAGGCCAACTGGGGTTAAAAATTGACCACCCATTGATGGGTATTGTGGATATGTTCAACCGTGTGGTATGTTGAAATGCCATGTGAATCGAAGTTGGTGACCTGGAATACACTCTTGAGGTATATGGGAATGACTAGATACATGGGAACTGCTAGAGTACACAAGCATGATCAGAGCAAACAAGCACAACCAAGTACTCAGACATGGATAGGTACACATGGATGATTAGTGTACATAAGAATAACCAAACTACATGAGGATTAGATGATGAACATGATAACGTACAAAGATAGGTTCGAACATAGTAGGACACACCATGTACTCCCAGTACACACCATATAATTTTTCTAGGGAAGGTTGAGGTCCTATTTATCTTTAGTGTGGAATAGTATCCATAGGGTGTGTTCCCTTAGTCCATCCTTATGAGGGTACAATGATTAATCATTTTCTGATTATATAATTTTATCCCCTATAAAGGATTAGTGTCAGATAGAGTCAAGAATCACTCAATGTGGTCCAGGGTGTGATTCTCTATCATTTCTTATTCCCTAAGTAGGGTTAAAAATCACATAACCTATGTATCTAGGTGTTCAATACCCTTACTAACATGTTATTCTAGTTAGTTTTAGGAACCCCCATAAGACATAGTATTAATCCCTTGTATGTGTATCAAAATATTCTGAGTTATAGCATGTACTATCTTCTTGGAGAGACCTATCGAACAAAAACTCTCAGATGAGTGCCATCTGTGATAGAAAGGATCATGGAGTGAGTTTACTAGATGATAATTACCTTGAATCCTCAAGTAGGATCCTAGGATGATAGTATAGTTGTGACATTTCTTTAATATTTGGTGTCTATATTGAGTATATTTGGGTTATCTTTGTTATTATTTCATATTATGATTGACAAACATTCATGATGATGTCATGAATACCCTCTTAATGTTTGGTGATTTCAAGGTGTCATGCTAGGTATGTTATACTCCCCCATGAATGGTATCTTCCCACACATTTCATGTATTATGCAGATGATAGGATTTACGATGGAGTCCTGGGTAGACCAGGAGAAGGCAGAGCATAGTTGAGATAGACAGACCATAGTTTGTTCCAGGAGTTACATATGATAGTAGTCCCCTCTTTATTAGTAGGCTGGACTCTTTTATAGTTTTAGTGGGATTTTATTTGGTCCTTTATGATTTCTCATACTTGTTTCATACTTTTATGTGGGATATAGATGTATGAATGAATTTTGGTATGAGTTGTATCTTACTGTTTAATATTGTATTGGTCTTTGGAGATGTGTGTGTGTGTGTACATGTACCTTAGGATAAGGCCTCCCATGTTCATGTTATTACTAGTCAGTTCTAGTTTGCATCCCTTGAATTATTGGAGGTAGTATTTGGGTTTCAGATTCATATTACTGCTAGTAAGGTAGGCCTCGGTTGGTCAGGTAATGACAAAGTAGTATCAAAGTTAGGATCATATTAAGAATAGATTTTATAGCTGTGATGTTTGGTTTAGGAACTAGGAAAATAGTGTTAAAGTGTATCATATTCAGATATCAAGTTAGGGAACTTAGTTTTAGTGTGGTGGTTAACATATCCATTCACCTGGATTCTAATAACTTACCTTTCAACTCAGAAATTGTTGGAACTAGTTATAGGGAAAACATGGGTACATGCATTATATAGGAATTATTTGTGGTTTCCATTTACATCTAAAGTCAGGTCCCCAAATATACTCATTGACCATGATATGTCTTGATTTTATTAGGATACCTCCCTAATGAAAACTAGTTAGGATTCTGTAATAATATCACGAGGATGATCTTCTTAGTAACAAGGATTCTTTTCAGGGGCCTATACAGGAGGTGGTATGCCCAAGTGGTTTTATAGTCTAACCTCCACCCATTGAGTAGTAGTTTGATCCAATAGTTACAAAAAAAGATGTATGTAGGATGAGAATGATCCATGAGTTTCAGAGGCAGAGAACCCTCAGGTTTCATGGCGAGCTAGACCCTCAAGTACTAGAGGGATGTCATGAGCCAGTTAGGAGATTTTTACACCTTGTTAGGACCCCTACCGATCATATGGTGTTCTTAGCGGTGATTATTCTCCATGGATCATTAGGGAGATGGAAGAGTTTGGTGACTCAGATTCTTAAAGAGGAAACTCTTTCTTGGACATAGTTCGTGCATCTTTTTAGGAGGATTTTTACCCATCCATTTTGAGTGCAGTAAAAATCTTAGAGCATTTGGTGCTTCAGAAGCATAGCAAAGCAATTTTTTAGTATGCATATAGGTTTACTAAACTCATGAGATACTCCATGTATATGGTTTGTGATGAGTTATTTTGAGATTAACCTTCAATCATGGACTATGTTGAGATATAGAGAATAATTTGATATCTCTTTACATTCCTAATTATGCTAGGGTTATAGAGTGTGCCTTAGTAGTGGATAGAGTTATGGATATGAAGACGTTGTCAGTTGGTGATGGTAGTGGGTTTTATGGAGTTGATACTTTGTTATATGGTAGCTGACATTAGATATATAGATCTAGGTATGTGAGGTTCTTCAAAAGATATTCTTAGGATAAAGGGTCTTTAGTTCAGGGATCCCATGACAGTTCTATTCATCTGAGGGAGAGGCCATGTTTCTCTTGGATGGGATAGAACATATCACACGGGATTTTCTGACCCTCTATGTGAATGATATGGAGATGGTCGATAAACCGCCTATGCAGAGACAAAAACTAGAATAGGGAGTTCTGTAGGGTGACAGATGTGGAATAGTAGCTGGGAGAGCTGCAAGAGGTGGCCAGAAATTTGATCTGTTTCCACAACCACCCTAGGTGGTCCATGCCAGGCACATGGAGCTGGTGGTTAGGGACAAGGGAAACTATAGGAAATAGAGGATTTTTACCCATATTATCTAGGGATAATTCGAGGTATGATATGTGTATTCTCTACATTATCTATAGTATTGATATAAACATTTGTGATCCACTCTTTACTTTCCAATTCCCTTGTTCGAGATCTAGATATTCTGATAGAGCCTTTATCACAACCCTTGCGCTTGAAAACTCATATTAGAGGAGATTCAATGATCATAAACTTCTTACAATAGTGTGACCTAAATCATAGAGGATAGAGATTCCCTTAGGATCTTTTCATATAATGAACTGACCTGAGATAACCTAAAAAATTGGAACCTAACCCAATCTACCACATACTCAAAGGGCTTTACCAATCCCCATGGGTTAGAGACTAGCAACTAGGAATCAAACACATACAAGAGGGAATGATTTATCTTAAACTAAAACAAGCTACAAGGAATATATATAAATACATACACAACATAAATGAATAATTGAAGAAAAAAATATATGTCATAACCAAAGGAGAAGTAAGGATAGCGATACAACTCAAAAGTAGCTACATAAAACTCTAAGGTACAAGTCCAAAAACCAAAAAGTAAAAAAAAGAAACCACTACTCCATGTGATGTGTGGGAAACATCCCACCATCTCACCACCGGCTACCCATACCCAACTAACATGAACCTCATTGTCTCACTGTGACACCTTACCTTTTTCTATTTCAAAAGAGAATGCAAGGTCTACACACCAATGAAGGGGTATGCAAGGTGTGTTATAAAAATATTAAATTTATAGAAAAACATGGCATGATAAATAGTAAAATAGTCTATATCAAAATTATGGTAAACCATTTCCCATTTCTCCCACAGTTATAAAAAAATCCAGATAAAACAATTCCAAACCATAATTTCCATAAACACTTTTCAAAAAGGTATAAAAAAGAATAACAATATAATTCAAAGTAATGAAAATTAAATAAAAGAATAATGGTAAAATATTCCTTGGATCAATCATGGTCTAGCTAAGTAGGTCACTCGTACATATGTTATGACTAGTGCACACTACAAGACTCAAGAAAACATACATCAAGGTCTAGGGAACAAAGGAACTTCCTAGAAAGTGAACCCTCCTACCATTTCAATTAAGTCCTAGATCTAAATTCATCTGATCTAGGAACACGAGAACACCCCACAAAGTGAACTCCTATACAGTATCAAAAAACAAGTCTTATTACTACACCTTGCAAATAAGTACCAATGATCCCATTTTTTTCTTTTCAAATCATTTAAAATGGATTACACATTTCACAAAACAATTTCAAACACAATTTATCCATCAAAATATTGTTTGAAATATATTTCACAATCCATTTCACATGCATTGAAAATGCCTTTTCTTTTTACTAAAACAAAGGGGAAACCATCTTTTCTCAACAGTCATTTCATACACACACAAATAAAAAAATAATGAGAATTTATTTAGAAAATTTTTTAATAAATCAAGAGAAAACAAGGTTAAACCAACATAGGCTAGAGATGGAATGACCTACCTCCAACTCGGGTCGCACACCACCTGCAACAGGATCTATACACACCAAGAGGAACACAAATACAACTATGAAGGACCTCAAAATTATTGTCTTATATTAAAAATAAATTCCATAAATAAAATTTTCGACATAGAGGATAGATCAACACATACCTCAAGGAAAAAACACACCATACGACAACCAACACAAGGGTTGGCCTATGGGAGAACATTGCTCAAGAGATCTATAAGGATCAGAAGAGAATCAATAAATGATTACAAGTCACATAAACACATCCCAAAACCACTATTTTAACCAAGAGAAATGAATAAGTAGAAAGGTATCTTACACAGAGAGAATCTATACAACCAATTTGGTGATTGAGCACTGAAAAAAGTGATCCGAGAGAGGAGTAGACACCCAAAATTCTTTGAAGGATACCTAGGGTTTGAGAGAGTTTAAAAAATAGAAAGTTTTGTGAGTGATACCCAAAAACTAATGGTCATGATGATTTTATACCAAAAACCCATGTTTTATGGCGTAAATATCCTATAATTCATGTATCCTAAAAACACATCTTTTCAGTTTAAAAATACATGATGACATATTTACAATCTAAAAACTTTTTTACAAGATAAAAATATTTTACCCCATAAACTATTTTTACAGTTTGTGTGTTGGATTTGGAAACTTAGAACCAATTTATGATTAATTTATGATAACTTGTATTCATAGTTTTGAATATTAATAAAATCCTTATCAAATCACTATTATTCTTCTAAATAACATAGTACATGATAATGTCTTAATAACAACTGTTACACTAAAAGGTCATAGCAGTTCCCCATTATGATGAGAACTCATAAGTTCTACAACACTATTACTAAATATATGTTATATAGTAAGATGATATCATTTAAGGGACACAAATGATATAGTCTATTAGGGGTGGAGACTCATAGGATTTTGAGTAACCTTCTCATGGTGTACACCCTTAGTAATATACAATATAGGATATTATGAGAATGAGACATGCCAGTAGAAAATCCATATTCATATATTTCATTGGATGATACTATCTGTGGAGGAGTTTATTTATCCTTATAATTTAAGAGTGTTATTAATTAATATTATAAGTCAAGTACTTTGATGTATTGACAAAAACTATAATGACATATATTCATAGCGAGGTAGGAGACATTGGGTGCATCATGAGTAATATTGAATTAATGATTAATGTGAGAATGGATTTATCCATGCTGTTATTTAATGGAAGTTTATATATCAAGACATTTTATGGAAATGATATAGACTAAATAAATCCATGGACATAGTGTTCTATAGGAAAGTTTGAAGTTTGGAAATTCAAAGAAAGATACTTCAAGCACATAGGTTGATGACACCAGCATGCCACATACTTGATTACATATATCATGATAAAAGAATTATATTACATAGTGATCATCTATATGAGTAATTATGTAATTGTGACATTAAATTATTTCTCAATGGGTTAATTGACATGTTTATAGACTCTAACCTTTAACTTTAGGCTGCTTCACCTAATGCCACTGAGAAAGAGGCCTAAAGAGTCACACAATAAGTGTATCCATAATCTCAGTTAAATAATAAATTATTATTTATTATTTAACAAGTTGAATAAATATTATTCTTGCATGTGGTTTAATAATTATTCATGTGTTCTTGATCATATATATTCCATCACTAGTTATTCGAGAGAATATTATGTGAGAAGAATATTTAATAAATATTTATTTTCTATTTAGTGAATAAAATATTTATTTATTTATTTATTGGAGAATAATGCAGTGATATTTATTTATTAAATAAATAGTCATTATTAAAGGCTCTATAATTATTGTGGAGGAATGGTGAATTGAGTTTTTTGGTCCGGTGAGAAATAATATATATTGAATATTTGTTTTATTAAACAATATTGAATTTAATTATCATGTTAAACACATGTTGAGGAAATAATAATAATATTATTTTATACATGGGGTTCCAAAATGGATTAAATAAATATTAAAGGGAACTTGTGAACATATTTATTTCAAAACCCTAGATGTATTTAAAAACAATTATATTATTTTTCCAGAGATTCAATTTTATTTGTGTTGTGCAAAATGATAGCCATAGAGAATCCTCTAAAGACCTAGAGAGACACCTCTCCAAGATGGTTCCCAATAATGGAGAGAAATATTCCTCTACAATTCACTCTAAATTTTAGATAGATCAATGAGAATTATTTGAAAGATATTCTTGTGGAAATAAAAGGAGAACTGCGCAAATGACAGAATCTACCATGATAGCACCCATAGATTCTTATGACGATGTTCAAAGATTTGTGGAACGCATGTGGATAACTTCTAGATGGAATATGATCTCGATTCCTATAATGAAATTATAGAACTAAATTTATCTATTGTTAGATCCATCAATGAAGAAATAATTATCAGAGGTAATTATTTAATTGATTAAATTAATTATAAATAATATTTGATGATCCTGTGCTTGGTTCTAGAGTTCTATCCCTTGTCTATTTTCTTTGATTCAATTCCATTGATCACAATGTTCATCATCATATAAATCTTAAATTGATCATCAATCATGTAAAAAAGATAAATGTTAGGCATGACCCTTTTCATGCTTCCACTGATCCTAGAACATTCAAGTGGTATCAGAAAAATCACATAATTATTTATAATTATTTAAAAGTTCAATTATTGATTTATGCATTTTTCATTTAGTTTTCAATTCAAATTTAATAATTATTTAATCTGAATTGTGAGATATTCTTCTTTCTATTTCATTTCTTGTAGATCTAATAAAATTAATTAATTTTATGAAAGATATAAAACCAAATATCTTTTTCAGAGTTGTCATGGATTCAAGATTGATAACAAAAGAGTATACACTATGAAACCAGAGTTACATGTCATGTACTTATATCCAATACACCAGGAATTAATTCAAAATTAATTCAAATGATGTGAAATGAATACATGTGGTGCATTTAATTTTACACCATGTGTTTATTGGGCCATCCTGGAACACAGTTAGCTGGAGTACACACCCTATAGAGTACATACATAGTGTGTAGTCCTGTAGTCATAGATAAGACGTGTATCAGTTTACACGGCCTACCTGACTGGTGACCATCTAACTCGGAGACCACATGCCATGTATCCCTTGTACACACTGTATACTCCAATTTTTACAAGGAATGTCTTACACACTGAGTCCCTAGACATGTGCCTCAGATATACAGTGAGAAATGTACATGCCGTGTAGCTCATTTGTACACACGATGTACTTATACCAAATTATGCAGAATTAAAATTAAATTTTTATACTATTTAAACCTTATCAACATGTTCTTGTATATGGTCATTAAGTAGATAGTACACACCCTGTGATGGGTTTTAAAATATGTATAAATGTTTAATTAATTTCTGTTCAATATTTTTAGATCTTCATATCATGTGTGATTCGTATTACAATTATTAATCTACCTACATTGAATCATTATAAATGATAGAAAAATCATGTAATTAATGTAATAATTAAGTTGATAGTACCCATTATTAAAGTACATGACGAGTCGTGTATTCCATATGTCACAAGAGCAAATAGTATACAAGTATAATACATGTTGGATAGATTCTGACTAATATTCACCATGTTTCTTCCAAGGTAAATTTATAAACACAATTAATTTTAGATAAATTTATTTAATTTGTTTAAAATTATGATGGATGAGAATCTCAAGGAAATTAAGATAATAAATAATATAAAATAATTTATTAATGAAAGAAGATAATTAATTGATTCAAGCATGATTTATATTAAATAATAATGATTAATAATTTAATTTTAGTTTTATTAAATGTGTAATTCATTTCTTGCATCTAGATGATCATGATATTATACCAGACCTTTATATGTGATTGGTTTCTTTTTAATTTAATATTAAATTAAAATTTTGTCCTATGTGCCATCACTCCTTTTATTATGTGAGGTCCTGTGTTCCCATGGTTTCTTTTATGTATACCATTTTCCCCTAACCTACATGTGAGTAAAATCATATGTAATGGATGGTGATCCCAAGATAGTGGAGGTGGTTCAATTTTGGAGATGAGGAAAAACCAAACCAAGAGAGATACATAGGTGGAGCTATAACATAGAAATTAATTGGTTCAAGGTGTTTTTTCCTAGTTCTATGATTAGTTTATCATCTTATAGATAAACTAAACATTTGTAAAATCTCATGATCATATCTCTTTATTATTTTATTTCTATCAAGTTTCATGGTTATTTCATTATGGATATTTTCTCATGATCACATGAATTAGTGAATTAAAAAGCATGAATGATAGAAATAAAATGAATTGGATTATACATAAATACTATATAAGACATGGTTAATCACGAAAGTAAATACACTTAATATTAACATGCATGTAATAAATATAATAATTTTTTATTTATGCATAAAAGAATAAAATCCGTTAATAATATATATTAAGTTGGTATAGCCTTCCACTACTTCAATTAAAATCAAACCATAATTCAAAGTGCTTGACTAGAAAAAGTTATGGTGCTTTCAATTATTGGTGAATTATAACAAGAAGTTTTGGATTGACTTAATTAGTTCACTTAAAGGGTTGATTTCCAAAGAAAAACTTGGTGTAACTAAGAGGCACATATTGAGGAAATACAATTTAAGGATTTCAGGATTGGGGATTCCAATCAATAGATAAAGGAACTGTGAGTTAATGAAATTGACATTTGGAATGCCTACCTAAAACCATTCAAGTTACTTGACCAAGAAAATTTGGGGTAATGGGAAGGGGAATATAGATCCTTGCCACTAGAATGTACAAGAAACAGGATATTCTGAATCCAATGGTGAGGTCTATTGGGTTTCAATAAAATAGTGAGAGATTATTAAATATAATATTTAGTTATCTATATAAATTTTGTCAAATAAAGTACTAAATTTATGCCTATATTACTTATAGAAACAATAATAAAATGACTTCAAACATATCATTGTGATCCATAATTGATAAGGATAACCTTCTCACCCACACAAATTTCCAACATCGTAAAAGTTGATTACACATTATCCTTCACCATGAAATGAAATTGTATGTGATGGAAGAACCAATTATTGATGCACCTAGAAATGAGATTAGTTATGAAGAGTTGTCTATATATGAGATAAATTTTAACGATGATACAAATGTTCAATGTTTCATGCTATCATACATGACCAATGATCTTTTAATGAAACATGAGGACATTGATTCATATAGAATGTTGTATCACTTTCAAGATATCTATCAGAGGAAGGTGTGAAAAGAGAGATACAAGATATCCAATGATTTTTTACAACTAATCTTAGAGAGTTTATGCCATTTGGATCTCATGTAGTCAATATTATTACCTATATTGAATACTTAGACATCTTAGGGATTAAATTATTGAATGAGTTGCACACAGATCTCATTCTTCCATCACTTAAAAAGACCTTATATAGTTTTAATATTAATTATAATAAGATAAAAAATTATAATAGTATTTTTGGAAATTATTACATTGATTCTCCAAGTGGATAAGTCATGGGGTGTGACCAAAGATCGATTTTAGAAAACCACTTCAACCCCTTTAACTGATCAAATAATTCATCCAATTGAGAAAAAGAGTACTTATTCTTAACTGTTACTGAGTTAAATTTTCAATAGTCCACACACAAATGAAGTGAACCATATTCCTTCTTGGAAAATAGTATAGGGAATACCATAATGAAACACTAGGGTAAAAAAAAATTTCTCCATCAGATCATCCAACTAGGTCTTGATCTCCTTCAGCTTAGTTAGTTCCATATGATAAGAGGGTATCGAGATATATTACATCCCCAAAACCAGATCAATCATAAACTCCACATCCATTTCTAGAGGGATATCGAAGAAGTCATCTAGGAAGACATAGAGTAAGTCCCTAAAAAATAAGGCAAGATTTCCAACAAAAGAAATGATATTGTACCCAACTAAAATAGTATAAAAAATCTTGAACTCTGGGAAGGGAGGTCCTGTATGACCAGAACTTGGATCCCACTCTCCCTAAAACACCTGAGAGATCCCATCAGAATAAAAAAACATGACACTCTAATAATAAAAATCAATCTCATCATGGTGATAAACTAATAAATCCATCCTGATGATGGTGTTAAATAGACCCAAATAAAAAATACTAACTTCTCATCAGCTATTGATAAATAATAATATGGACATAAAAACACCTACCATTTCCTCTTTATAAGAGGTGTTTCCAACTCCATAATAAAGGAAGTGAGATCCATTTAAAGTTTAATCATATCAACAAAAAAGTTAAACATAAATGAGTGTAAGGAACCTATATAAAATAAGTTAGTTTATATAGAAGATGAAACATAAATGGAAAATATCACTATCGCTAGACTGGTGTCATCCTCTTCTGGAAACTCAACCACTAAATAAAGGTTCATCTATACTAATTTCTATGGATGAAGAACTATAGAATTTAAAATTTATAACTACACTGTAGTTTCATTTATATCCAAATATCCCTGACCATAATCTGAAATAGAGATATCCTGGCTTAATCACTATATGTGGCCTCTGTGGTCAAAAGTATTGTAAAACTTTGCAAGCACAAACAAGTATACCTATTGTATCCTTCTTTTCCACACTGATAGTAAGTCAGAGTCACACTATTGGCTATAATTGATGGGTAATAGTGGAACCACTATTGATAACTACCTCCACCACTCATGTGATTATCATGCCACTTCCTCTTCTTTCCCTATGCACGACTGAAACTACCATTAGGAGGAAGAGAAGTACCATAAGATCCAATATTTCCTTCCATATTAATATTTACCATAATTTCCTATCTACTATGTTAGCATTGGTAGAAATAATTATCATATATTCTTATGATATTATATATGGTCACAACCCCTATATATATTTCTAATCTCTTAGCCGATCATTCATCACCACCTCTAGAGAAAAACATACCAGCATCACAAAATGATTGTTTCATTTCAACACAAAATTCTCTCCTTTATGTAAGGAGAGGAGATCCAAATACTTTTTCATCACCAGAGACTCTAGGAATAACTTTTGAAAGAAGAGGGTATTGAAACCCTTCTAATCCAAGACCACATGTCGATTTTTCTACACTATGGAATATCACCACCACTTTTTGGGACCCATGATTCTGAACATCACACACCTTAGCTTGATAGCCTTAGGTGTATCTAGGAAGTTGAAAACCTAATCAATATTTTCTATTTAGGCCTCCAACTCTTGGGGTTTATTAGTACCCTTAAAATATGTGGGCTTCTCATGTAATAACTCTCGATCTCAACCCCTGCCTCCTCCAGTTCCAGGTTACACCTCAAAAACTAAGATATGAGCTCAAGGTATGTTGTGTTATTTGGCACAAAACATTCAAATGATAGCCTCTATAATATTTTTATCTAGAGGATGATTCAATTGATGAGCCTTTCTTGTAGCTCCCTCCTATAAAACCCATGGAAGATGTCTTAGATGCATATGCATCACACAAAAAATAGAAGGAAATGATTAGATAATGGTACAAGTTTAGTTTAAACTAGATAAAAAAAAGTATAAACTAAGATAAGGATAAAAATTCAACACAATACACACACACACACCCCAATATCCCATGGTAACGTGAGGCTTGTCACAATGAGATCTAGCTAGACACTCACTAAAATCTACCTCTCAAGTCCTAAAAATCTCATCTTATTTCTACCAAATTTCAAAGACTAACAATGACCATGCTATGATACTATTTTGTAATGAAATGACCTAGGATACCCTAAAAAATTGGCACTCCACCTAATCCTCTACATACCTTGAAGGTATTTCCAGATCCCCATGAGCTAGTGACTAGCACTCGAACATCAAAAACATACAAGTGGGAATGGTTTATCCCAACCTAAAACAAGATACATGACATATATATATATATGAATAAAAAATGGAAAGTAATAGAGGAATAAAAATGAAATAAATATATTCCATAACCAAAGGAGCAATAAGGGTAGCAATATAACTTGAATACAGCTAAAAAAACTCCAATTTACAAGTCCAACAACCAAAAAGACATCCAAAAAAGAAACCAATACTACATGTGATGTGTGGAAAATGTCCCACCATCTCACCACTAACTACCCATATCTAGTTGAACCGAACCTAGCTGCCTCACTACGGTGGATTTCCTTTTCATGTATCAAAATAAAAAGCAAGGTCTACACAATGATGAAGGGGTGCATAGGGTGTGAGCTAAAAAAATTAGTAGGTTCCCACCCAAGTTATCCATATCAAGTATCTGTAAAAAAAATCCCAATATATTAAATTTATATAAAAACATGGAAAGATAAGTAGTAAAACAATTTATCCAAAAATCATGGTAAAACATTTCCCTATTTTCTCATAGTTCTAAAAAAATCCAGGTAAAATAGTTTCAAATAATAATTTCCATAAACAATTTTCAAGCAAGAATATTAAAGTATAATAGTATAAACCAAATAAAGGAAAATAAAAACAACGAACAATGGTAAAACCTTCCAAGGATAACTCACAATAAGGATAAATAGGCCACTAATACATCTATCATGACTAGTATGCACTAAAAGTCCCAAAACCCATGCATCAATGTCTAGGGAATATAAGAAAAATCCAAAAAGTGAACCCTACTACCATGTCAATCAATTACTAGAGCTAAATTTGTATCGATCTAGGAACATGAGAACACCCCCAAAATTGAACTCCCTTACAATATCAAAAGATGAGTCCTATTACTACACCTTCAAACTATATACCCAAGGCTCCCATGTGCTAAGTTACACATCATTTCAAAGTGTTTACACATTTCACAATACAATTTCAAACACCCTTTATCCATCCAAACCTTCTTTGAAAACCATTTCACAACCCATTTCACTTTCTTTTAAAATACATTTTTTGTAACAACTTAAGTACTTGTAAAATAATTTGTTTTCATTTTAGAATTAAATAGTTAAATTCATTGTAAGTGTATAATGAAATAAGTGGTATTTATATAAATTAAGGAATATATACTAATAGAATCATAACCTCACTTATAAAAGTATAAATAAAATTTATGTATATTATAAGTGAAAATATGATATATTTATATCATGGAATAAGTAAATAAATGTTTTAAAAATGATAAATTAAGTGTTGGTATTTTTATAAAACATAATTTTTTATTTATAAATTTTATAATTAATTTAATGATTTAAAATAAAATTTATTTTCATAAAATAGATTCATAAATTATTATTTTATTTTCTTATGATTATAAGATATTTTTAAGAGATGTTAATTAACTTTTCAAAGTGTTATAAAATCAGTTATAGTTTTAAAATCAGTATTTTTTAAATAAATTTTGATTTTAATTAAAAATTAAATTTCTCATATATAGAAAATTATTTTCAAAAACTGGAGTTCATTTTTGAATTCTATACATCAAAAAATGGTTAGGGTGAATTTTTGGGATTTTTCTAAAATAGATGAAATTTTGGTTAATAGTGAATTACGATAATTTATAGTATAAGATAAATACATGATTTATTGAGTCATAGATTATGTAATCCCATAATATTAAACTATAATTAATTATTTTAATATATTTTTGTGATAATTCTCAAACTATTCATATTCTTGATCCAAAATAAAAAAATAATGAATAAAATAGTTAAAAAAAACATTTCTTATCCACTATAAATAGAACCCATAACCACCTCTTATACTCACACCTAAAAGAATAATATCTTGTTTAATTTCTAACCAATCCTCTTACACATTTCCAAGATCAAATTTTCTCACTGAAAGGCCGAAACCAAGGGCCTTATGGAGGTTCTCAATAAGAAAAATTCAAGAGGTAAAATCCTCTTTCATTTTATTTTATTTTCCTTTTAATGTTTTTTATTATTGTCTATTCACTTACCCTTATACAAGTGGAATTAAAACTCCATTATCATATATATACTATAATTTTATCCTTTTTATGGAAAAATTTATCATCAAACTCATTTTTCTCTCCCTTTTATTCAAAAAATGAGAACATCTTCTGTGATGTGTCGATTTACCACCATCGTGGATGATACACTTTCATTTTACATTAACACCTTCAAGTATGGTCATAAAACCCTTATTATGGTTAAATTATATTTTATTATAAATTTTATAAGTTATATAATTTTATTGAACCAATATATAGACATGATATTAAATAAAATGATATAAGTTCGTGATGGTCATAAAAATCGCCAAAATAAATTAAATCATTTTACTTAATGTTTTATCTAATGAATCATACTAATATAAAAACATGATATATGGTGTCATTTAAAATTTTTGTAACATATTAATACCATTTATTTTCGCTTCTAAAGTTTTTATTCCATTCGACAAGAAAATCCATTACAAACCGATCATGGAAACCATGAAAAGAGCACATCCGAAACAATGAAAATAACAAAATATTATTAATAAATGGGTGGAAAGTTGTTATAATATGGTTATATAAGGTATTATAAAGAAGATTATAGTTCAATAATAAATTAATAAAAATATTTAAATAATTATACAGGAGGTTTGAACACGTTTTAAGTAAGATGAACCTGAGGTAAGGGACTTTTCTTTAAAAATCCTCTTAAATTTCTATTTCTATTAAAAAATTTAAAAGGAATGTTTTTATGATGAAAGTATTCATATTTTATGATTATTCTCTAGTTATTTGGAATTTTTTATGATTAAGGGGGGCACCTATATCTCCCTCCAATGCATTGGTTATGTTTATGTTGTAGGTCGAATGTATGGTTACTCCAAGTGTAACTGCGATGGTTACACCGTAAGGTAGCTATGCAGGTTACATTATAAGGTACCGTGAGATTTACACTATAAGATATTCATGAGGGATAAAAATATTTTGGTATCCACAAGGGTTAAAATCTTAAGTAAGTAATTCCCCAAGTTACTGAAATTTTTATTTATGTTTTCGATGTTTTATAGAAATATCATGTTTTCACAAAGTAACTATAAGATACTTAATGGGTGAGAAGTATGTATTTGTGAAAATTATTTCATATGTTAATAAGTTTTCATGGATTAATGATTTATATCCTCCTTTTTATGTTCCATACTGATCTTTTTGTGCGCTTCCCAAGTTTTAAAATGTTTTTTCACAGAGTTTAAGGATGGGTAACAGAAAAAAAGAAGCAAAGTTGGATGTTGTGAATAATTCATATTATATTAAAAACTTTTGTATTATAGAATAAATAGATACTATTTTAGTAGTATCCACTTTGTATGATTGTGGGTTTTCATGTAGGTTTTAGGGTATAATTCTCTAAAACTCTAAACTGAAAAGATATTTTGGAATGTAATAAGTGTATTCTAGTTGCCTTAACTAGATTATGTAATGTTTAAGGTCAGATCCTTATATTTTATTTTTTCCCAAAGAAGGTGAAAATAAATATTTTCTTGAAACTCATTTATTACACACAAAAATAAAAAAACCATGCTAATTTATTTAGAAAACCATTTAATAAATCAAGAGTAATAAAGATTCACCCAATATAGGCTAGATATGAAACCACCTACCTCAAACTTGGGTCGCACACTACCCACAATAGGATATACACACACCAGGAGGAATGTAGAGATAACTATAGAGGCCCTATAAACAATTATAACATCTTATAATTGATTCCATAAAATAAATTATTGTATTAGAGGATTAATCAACACATAACTCTTGGAACACGCACGCCACACCACAAACAACATTGGGGTTGGCCTCTAGGATAAGATTTCACAATGGATTTAAAAGGATGATACAAGTATCAATACATTAATATAGATCCCATAAATGTATCCCAACACCACTATCATAACTAAGAGAAACAAATAATAAGAAATGTCACTTACCCGAGGAGAAGAAAAGAAACTGCTCTAGAGATTGAGCAATGAACAAAGAAATCCGAAAGAGGAGGATACACCCAAAATCATCTATAATGATACCTGGGTTTGAGGGATCTGGATTCAAAAATAATGAAGATAGAGTTATGTGAGTGGAACCTAAAACCTACTCATTTTAGTAGGTTTATGATGTAAACCCAAGTTTTATGGAATAAATCTCCTATAATCCATGTACATTGAAAAACACGTCATCTAAAGTTAAAAATCATGGATGACATATTTAAGATATTTTTTTATAGTGTAAAAATATTTCACACCCTAAAACATTTTCATGGATTGTGTATAGTGAAGAATTTATTTCATAAATCATGGATTTATGGAATAAATTCCCTCTATATCCAGCTTTAGTATCATGTTCTACAGGAACTTTCAAAATAACTCCCATACCCTCCGAACCAAAAAGACAAGATATTAAAAATTAAAAAGAGAATACATTTTATCCATAATGTAACATTTTATATCCATGATGAGGACTTATGATGTAATTATGGGTATAGAATGTCTATATATAGTTCATGCATATATTTATTATTTCATGTAGAGGATACAATGTGTATTAGTGGATGAGATGGTGTTTTCCCACTTATGTGAGAAAGAAACCCAAGAAGAGTAGTATGGTATCATATGCAGGAGGATACATCTAATTACTCATTAATTGGATAGTATTACCCTTGGATAAGCTGATTCTAGGAGATTTCAACTTCCTAAATTGGTGGAAAAGTATGGGGATGTCTTCCTAGAGGACATATCGATCTTACCTTCCCATCTAGAAATCGACTTCAGAATATTCTTTCACTAAGATATCGCCTCTATATTTACACTAGCATATCAGATGGATCCCAGATATCTTAGAGAGATGAAGGTACTATTGGAGGATTTTTAGGGTAAGGTCTTTGTTATACCCATTGTGTCTCCTTGGGCATCACATGTGTTATTATCCAATAAAGAGAATGAGATCTTGAGGTTATGTGTGAATTACCATCATCTAAATCACTTGACTATCAAGAATAAGTATCCAATTTTGAGAACCTATAACCTCTTCAACTAGTTAAAAGGGGTGGGGTGGTTCTCAAAGATTGAACTTAGGTCAGACTATCACCAGCTCCAAGTTAGAGACAAGGATATATTGAAGATGAAATTCTAATATCATTATAGTCACTATGAGTACTTGGTGATGATATTTTACATGATAAATGCCCAAACAGTTTTCATGAGAATCATAAGCTAGATCTTTCAGCCTTTCTTATACTAGTTCATATTAGTGTTCATCAATGACATCATTGTGTACTCAACATCATAGGAGGAGTATGCAATACATTTGAGGATGGTCCTTGACATAATCTGGGAGAACCATATTTATTTGAAGTTATTGAAGTGTTAGTTCTATATTTGGGAGGTCCACATCCAAGTACTTGTCATCTTAGAATTGGGTGTATCAATGGACCCAACAAAGGTTGAGGCAGTGCTAGATTCAGATACACCAAAGAGCGTGTTAGAGTTATAGAGATTACTCAGATTGGCAGGCTACTATCACAGATTATTGCAAATTTATCTAGTATATCAAAAGACTTGACTTCTTTGGATCATAAGGGCCATACTTTCATTTTTATGGAGTGGTGATAACAGAATTTCCAAGAGTTTTGGCATACGTTAATGATCTCCCCCATAAAGAGACTTCTAGAGGAGGGTGTTGAGTATGTGGTGTTCTATGATGAATTTGGAAATGGTATTGGATGTTTTCTTAATGAATAGGTAGGTAGTGATTTCCTATGGGTCCTAATATCTGAGACCCCATGAGTAGAACTATATAACCCATGATCTTGAGCTAGTAGTGGTGGTCATATCCTTGAAGATGTGGCGACATTACATTATGGGTGAGAAAATTATCATCTATTATGATCATAAGAGTCTCAAGTATATCTTTTTGTAGAAGGATATTAACTTGATATATATGGTATGTGTCACATACATGACTTATTTTTAAGTTAAATTTCATTTATTTTCCTTTAATTCTTTGTTTTGAATGGTTTTCAAAGGTTTTATGGAGAAATAGATGAGTTTTAAGGAATTGGGCCAAACCATGAGCCCAATTCCAGATTTAAAAATAAATTTTGTTTTCTTTATAACTTTTTAATTTTTTTAATATTTTTCCCTCATTCCAATTCCTAAATGGTCTCCTCTGACCTATTAACACCAAAATATAAATTTTTAGCCTTTATAAATCCATAATCATGGTGGATATGAGTTTTTATTTAAGATATTGGGCCTGCCCGAAGGCCCATTTCCTACATTAAAAATAATTTTAAATTTTTTTATATCTCCTTCATTATTTGCGTTTTTTCGGTGATTCTGCCTCCCCCTAGACACTAATAAACCCAGGAGCGCTCCCATTGCCTTTCCCCCCTCCTTGGAGCTCTTTGAAATCACGAATTAGGGCTGATCTTCATAGGGTGTCTCAGATCGTCCAGAATTGAAGAGGTAACTTCATCCCTTCTTAAATCTCTCAATTCTTACTCTTTTACCTCCATTCCAATTCCTAAATTACCTCTTAAATCTTGTTCGAACAATCCCTGAATTTTGGCTATTTTCAATTTCAGAAAATATTGGTTTTGGAGTGATTAATTCAGGATACTTCAAGTAGGTGAGTCTATTTCTTTCCTCTTTCAAATTTCTTAGGGTTTCTTCCCTAATTATTGAATTATAAAAATTCCATAAGTTAGGGTTCGTGCCTAGGTTCTAATATACTGTATTTTGGGTGAAATATTGAGGTTTTAGGTTCCTTTTAACTTCCTTGAGGTGCGGCGGTCATGCGGTTGATGTTTCACCCCAATATTTGAGGGTTTCAACACATTCGGTAGGTTATCCCGTGGATAACCATTTAATGATGAGTTAGTTTGCTTGATTAAATAATTTTACATGTTACTTATGTGCTGTGAATTATGGGAAAACCATTTTTGGTAGCAATAGTAAAGCATTTGTTTTTAAAGTTACATTTTTGCTTGAAGTGTGTATTTTTCAAATGTATTTCATGTGTTATATCTTGTGGTAGTTTTGTAAAATGTAGAAGTGGTTTATTAGTTGTTGAAAGGGGATTACAATTATGGTTGGGCAATGATATAGTTCCATGTGGGCCTAAAAAGGGGGTGTATTTAAATGGTTTTATTTGTATAACCTTGTTATACTCCTTGAAAGTGTTTTATGGATTTGTGTGTTCTCATGGGTATCTTTTGTGATATTATTCAAGGTGATTATATAACATTTGAAAGTGGATTATTACATGTTGATTGGGCTGAAAATTCTGTTTTGGTAGGTTCTTGGTGTGTTTTTGGCTTAAAAAGAGGTTTTTGAAATGGATTTTATGTGCAAAGTTTGGGTATACTCTTTATAATTGTTTTATGAAAGTTTTGAATGGTTTATTGGGTTGTGTAATAGGTGAAACTATATCAGAAAACTATTTTGGTAGGATTATATTTTTAAAAGTTTCATTTCATTTGTGAAAAGGTTGTTATGTGATATGTATCATCTTGGAAATATTTTATTAAATTGTTTGAAGGAGATATTGAGGAGTGAAAGTGATGTGAAAGTGATGTGGAGTGTTTTGTGTGAGTGTGATGTGAAAAATTGATTTTTTGATTATGAAAGAAGTGTTATATTCCATGTGTGTGGGCTGTTATATGAGTTTAAATATATTATAATTGTTTTATAAAATTGTTTAATGGTTTTGTGGAAGTGTTGAAGAAATGTGAAACGTGTTGTGGGCTATTTTGGTGTGATTCGGATTTCAAAATCATTTTGAATGAAAAATGGATTTTTGTGACTTGTGTGGTATACATATGGGCTGTTTGGTGAATTTCTGATGTGGAAATGATATTTTCATGTTCAATGTATATTTATTTACTTGTTGAACTTGTTTGAGCACAAGGGGAAAACCTGGGTATCTAGGTGAGTGGACGTGTACTAGTATGCTAGTGAATCCGTGGGGTTTGGCCTCAGTTTCACTTAGCAAGATTGACGCTTACAACTCTAAATAAACTATGATGATGATGATTGGGGACCACTAGGTTATGGGTATGCTCCCTACTAGTGGCTCGTGCATGATAATGGATATTTGTGATGGTTAATCTCACCGAGATACGAGGTACTTGGGACCCACATCTAGCTAGTGCCTAGGTGTTACTTCCTATTTATTGTGATCATTATTTACTTTGTACTTACCGTCAGCATACGGTATAGTTGTCTGGAAAATTCAGTAGTGTTGACATTATTTTTAAAAGTGTTGATTCTTAATGATAGCCCACTTGAAAACTATTTTTATTCAAAGTTGCATCTTTTAGAAATTGTAACTAGCTTTTCATGTTTTTGAAAACTTGCATGCTTTTCATCTTTAAATGTTTATCACATGGAATCTCTTAGTGGTGGTATCCTACTGGGAATTGGCTCACACCCTACTTACACCCTTGGGTGTAAGTAGACTTGGTTATTTTTGTTGTCGCAGGTTGGGTACAGTTTTTTGTTCCAGTGGTTCGGGTTTCTAGCAGGTCCTTGGTGGTGAAGTCTTGTGGAGGTGGCTTGAGGGCGGTGCCCCTTGCCATGAGGGTTCTTGAGCTGTCCTTATTTGGTTTTGTACCTTTGGTATAGACCTTTTGAGTTGTTTTAAGCTATGTAATTCAGTTCTGAATTTTTTTAAAAGAGTTTGGTTTGATAAATCCAGATTTGTTTCATTGGATTCTTTTGTTGTTTTATGTTTATAAACTCGGGTAAATCGTTCCCAATTTTCATTTTATGATACCCGGGCACTTGTGCCACCCCGTGGGGATCGGGAATTACCTTCGAGCCTTTTCATGGGATGGGTTTGGTGCCATTTTTGGTGGCGATCGATTTGGTTAGTGACAAAATGGTATCAAAGGAGGTTCAGGTTAACTCTTTGGGTCATGTTATTTGGGGAAGAGTCAGGATAGTCTGGAGTTAGGATTGTTGGGACATGGAATTCTAGTTATGGGTAGTGTGCCTGATCACCACATCTCATAATGGGATTCAAGTTTCCAAGAGAAGTCAGGATTTATCTAAGTCCTTCAGTTTTCTTGGTTCGTTGATGATTAAGGGAAATGAAAAGAGAGTTGGGTTAATGGTCCTAGTGAGATCACAGGGCCTGACAAGCCATGTTGAGCCAAGGATATTCTCTAGAACACTCTCTGTGATAGTGAAGTGATTTGAATATGGCCGCCAACCATATTTCCATGTCACCCATTGAAACTAGTTTCCTCTTGAACTGTTTTGTGCTTAGGTTTTGAAATCTTAGCACTTTGGTTTTAAGAAGTGTAAAGTTTATGTGAAATGATTTTCAAATAAAGAGGGAATGGTTTGGTTTATGAAATGGAAAGAACTTAATTTTCATAATTGTTTTTGAAATGTAAAATGGCACGCTTACACCTCTTTGAAAGCAGGAACTATATTGAAGTTGGTTTTGAAAAGTGTTTCCAATAGAGTTTTCTAAACAATCAGAGTGTGTTTTAATGGGATGAGATGTTTTGAAATTGATGTGAATATCTTGAAAGTTAGTTATTTTGTAAATGGTTGTGACTTTCTAAAATTTTTTGTAAGATGTGAGTTGGGATTTTGATCTCATGGTTAGCAGTTTTGAGAAAAAAATGATGTGTTGGTTGACCGTTTTAGTTTTGAAAAGTGGAAAGAATTTTTGTTTTAACCTTTGGTATTTCCATTAGCAACCACATGCATGGGGTTATATGGGATGATGGATGGTTGATGGCATGACTGGATGAGTTCTGGGACGGATATGAGGAGGGTGTCTGGTGTGGCACAAAAACCTGCATGTGTGAGGCGCATGGGGTACCATTGGTGGATACGCTTACTGCTAAACTGTTCGTTCTCAAAGAATTACTTTTAAAGAAAAACATGATGTCCTGATGAATATTTTTGTATGGTTTGTATTATGGGTCTTTGAAAATGTTGATGTTGTGGGATTTTTTGATTCCAAGAATCCCTTCTGTTTGAACTGTGTTTTGGGTTTGTGTTTGGTCGGTAAGCTGTGTTGTAGGGACAGTTAGTGGTCTCTTTTGAAAAATGTTTTGGGATGCCTTTACGGTGGTTCCCTTCATGTGTTTGGAGCTAGTTTATGGCTTGTTTTGACCAATGGACCAGATTGGTTGGGTCCTTGGGTTCTCTCATTGGATAAGGTACGCCCCCATTAAAGGTTAATGCATAACTGAAGTGCAACCCAGATTGTTTATCCATTGGAAAATCCTCCAGTTGATCAATATAAGGAATCTATTTCTTGAGATTTTTAGATTGAGTATACACCCTTTCCTTTATTGGTTTTGTGTATCCTCTTGTAGTGGGAGATTGATTATGGATGGTTGAAAGTGACCTTAGCCTCTTAAGTTTCCTAATTTTTAGAAGGTGGAAGTGTTCTGGGGTTGTTAGCATGGATGGGTATTTAGATAGTGTCTATGAGGAACTCTCGGTCCATCATAGTCTCTTCGAAGAAGGAGTTCATGTTAAACTACTAGTGTGGAAAATCTGGTCATGAGAGGATATTATGGACACTTTCTAGAATTGTGTGTTGTTTTGGGATGTTGTACAAGTTCCCTCTCTATTCATTATTTATATCAGTCGCAATGGTCATGTTCGGTGATTCCTTGTGATGGCATGTGCTCGATTGACTGTAAAGGTGAAAGTTGGGAAATCATCTGAGAGTCTATATTATGTTGGGAGAATGGCTCCCTTGAAGAAAAACATAAAAAATATATTCCATTTTAGAGGAAGGTGAGTATAAGTGTTCTTTAATTCTATTGTTTCTCACCCGAACAAACAAGGTGTGATGTGTGTACATCTTCTAATCCCTTGTTTCAGTGAAATATCGAGTTAGGGTAAAGTGAGTTTGGAATGTGTTATGTCTTGGAAAAAAACTTATCGGGGGGATTGCGGTGTAGTTGTTGTTTGCAACGAAAGAATAATTCTCATTCAGGTGGATTCCAAAGCCTAACTGCGAGGCCGAAGATGCTTCAATATTTTGAGCTCCAGCCATAGGTCCCAGAGAGAAGCTGGCGCGTAGTCAGGGGAAACCCCAGTGTCATTTAAACCCTTGTGCAAAGTCTTATCCTCAATATGAAAGATAATAAGAGTTTAAACCTATAGTGTCATCATATTTCTTCTACTGTTCATGTTCGGTGGAAATAGGTGGAGGGCCTTGTACCCATGTCATCGACCAATGTTATTCCCTCCCCCTTTGGTTTCCATTGAGTCTTTAGAGAAAGGTATGAAGTTTGGCTAGACAGGTTGACCATACGGTTTGCACTTGGTTAGTAGTGACCATGCCAAAAAAAACATGTAGATAGAAGAATATCCACTGTTAGTTCATGGTTTCCCAAACCGTGCAGACTAACCATGTGGTCGTCCCAACACTTTATATTTTGGGGTCTTTCTGTACCGGTCCTTGCTGGTCGATTAAGATTGTTTATTCTTATGGTGGGGAGCCTATTTTTTTCCCTGTACCAATAACTTAGACTTATCCATGGTCAAGGATTGGTGGTAGGTAGTCTCATTCGGATCTATCAAGCTACCTAAATCTTCCTTGGGTAACCATTGAGATTGGAGAGTGCCCAATGGTTTAGTTATAGCAAGGTATGTGTAACCTTGTTCGATGTTGTTGTTCGTTTGAGTGAATTTCTTGAGTCTTGTTCGGATAGTGTTTGAGGAGTTTTCCTTTGGGATAAAGACTGAATGTGATTGATTGTTTTAGGAAAGTGGTGTATGATTTTGTTGTGAAGTATTCCTTCCTTAATTGATCAATGGAGGTGTTTTGGCCTTTGGGGGCGAAAACTGGAAAGGGAGTACATCTTGGTTTATTAGTTCGGTTTGTCTTTTGTATCTGGCCTTTCTGTAGCTTTCCGGGGACGGAAAGTTTTCATGGTGGGGAGAATTGTCACATACATGACTTATTTTGAAGTTAAATTTCATTTATTTTCCTTTCATTATTTGTTTTGTATGGTTTATTGGGTTGTGTAATAGGTGAAACTATATCAGCAAACCGTTTTGGTAGGAGTATATTTTTAAAAGGTCCATTTCATTTGTGAAAAGGTTGTTATGTGATATGTATTATCTTGGAAATATTTTATTAAATTGTTTGAAGGAGATATTGAGGAGTGAAAGTGATGTGAAAGTGATGTGGAGTGTTTTGTGTGAGTGTGATGTGAAAAATTGAATTTTTGATTATAAAAGAAGTGTTATATTCCATGTGTGTGGGATATTATATGAGTTTAAATATCTTATAATTGTTTTATAAAATTGTTTAATGGTTTTGTGGAAGTGTTGAAGAAATGTGAAATGTGTTGTGGGCTATTTTGGTGTGATTCGGATTTCAAAATCATTTTGAATGAAAAATGGATTTTTGTGACTTGTGTGGTATACATATGGACTGTTTGGTGAATTTTTGATGTGGAAATGATATTTTCATGTTCAATGTATATTTCTTGACTTGTTGAACTTGTTTGAGCACAAGGGGAAAACCTAGGTATCTAGGTGGGTGGATGTGTACTAGTATTCTAGTGAATCCGTGGGGTTTGGCCTCAGTTTTACTTAGCAAGATTGACGCTTACAACTCTAACTAAACTATGATGATGATGATTGGGGACCACTAGGTTATGGGTATGTTCCCTACTAGTGGCTCGTGCATGAGAATGGATATTTGTGATGGTTACTCTCACCGAGATATGAGGTACCTGGGACCCACAGCTAGCTAGTGCCTAGGTGTTACTTCCTATTTCTTGTTCTCATTATTTACTTTGTACTTACCATCGGCATACGGTATAGTTGGCTGGAAAATTCAGTAGTGTTGACATTATTTTTAAAAGTGTTGATTCTTAATGATATCCCACTTGAAAACTGTTTTTATTCAAAGTTTCATCTTTTAGAAATTGTAACTAGCTTTTCATGTTTTTGAAAACTTGCATGCTTTTCGTCTTTAAATGTTTATCACATGGAATCTCTTAGTGGTGGTATCCTACTGGGCATTGGATCACACCCTACTTACACCCTTGGGTGTAAGTAGACTTGGTTATTTTTGTTGTCGCAGGTTGGGTACAGTTTTTTGTTCCAGTGGTTCGGGTTTCTAGCAGGTCCTTGGTGGTGAAGTCTTGTGGAGGTGGTTTGAGGGCGGTGCCCCTTGCCATGAGGGTTCTTGGGCTGTCCTTATTTGGTTTTGTACCTTTGGTATAGACCTTTTGAGTTGTTTTAAGCTATTTAATTCAGTTCTGAATTTTTGCAAAAGAGTTTGGTTTGATAAATCCAGATTTGTTTCATTGGATTCTTTTGTTGTTTTATGTTTATAAACTCGGGTAAATCGTTCCCAATTTTAATTTTATGATACCCGGACACTTGTGCCAGCTCGTGGGGATCAGGAACGACCTTTGGGCCTTGTCACGGGCTGGGTTTGGTGCCGTTTTTTGTGGCGATCGATTTGGTTCGTGACAGTATGGATAGAGTTCCTATAGAATTATGGCTTCAATATAATTTATACTCTCTGAAAGGGGAATGTGGTGGTAGATTCTCTCAGTAAGAGATCTTGTTCATATTTGTTGAATGAGGCATCAGAGTAGTTGGCCTTGTTGTAGTTTTCTTTAGTGGATGAGGATGGTGAAAATTACCTCCAGTTGATGGTTGGTACCCCACCTCTTATATAGAATTTTTGGGAGGCTCATCTTAGATATAATGACTATGAGACCTTACATGTTTAGATATCCACTGTATGTTCTCGTGACAGATTTTATAAATGTGGTGAGAACCACATCCTTTTCTTCAGGTAGATGATGGTATTAGTGAAACAGTGAGAGGAAGTACTAAGGGAGGTTAATATCCCCCCTTAGTGGTACATCTAAGAGATGATAAGATTTTCTAGGACCTTTTACATTAGTTCTAGTGTATAGGAATGAAGAGATGTGTAATTGAGTTTGTTTCTCAATGTCTCAATTTTCAATAGGTAAAGGTTGAGCACTAAGTTCCAGTGGATTTGGATCAACCCCTTGAGGTTCTAGAGTGGAATTTGGATGGTATATATATAGAATATTTCATGGTTATTGTATTATCTTCTAGAGAAAATAATTCTATCTGGGTAATCATAGATTCACTCAACAAGTCAGCCCAATTATTATCCATATAAGAGAATATTTTAGTAGAGGGTTTGGGATGCCTTTACATGCATGATATATTCAAGATTCATTGATTTATATCAATTATTGTTTCATAATGTGATTATTTATTCACATTATTATTATATAGAGGATTACAAGAGGCATTTGGGACTCAGTTATGTTTAAGCATAATGTTTTACCCACATACTGATGACCAGATAGAGAAGACCATTCAGGTTTTGGGGAACATGCTTCAGGCATTAATGTTAGACTTTGGAAATAGTTGGGAGGATTACCTACCCTTGTTGGAGTTTGGGTACAAAAATAGTTACCAATCTACTATCTATATGACACTATTTGAGGCTTTGTATAGTAGACCCTACAGGTCACCACTATGTTGGACATATCTTGGAGTGTCAACACTAATGGTCCTAGAGTTGGTGGGAGTGAAAAAATAGAATTTTAACATCATCCAAAAACAGATGAGGACTTTCCATATCCATCACAAGTCTTATGAGGACCGACAACAGAGACCTATGGAGTTTTATAGGGGATACCGTGTGTTCCTTAAGGTCTCACATTAGTGAGGATTGTAGAGATTTTATAGGGTGGAAAGTTATCTTTTAGATCCATTATCCCTTTATAGATACTACTTAGTATTGGAAAGGTGGTGTACTAATTAACCCTACCAGTATATTTGGATAGGGTGCATGATGTATTTAATGTGTTGTAGTTGAGGAGGTATGTACACAAACCCTGGAATGTTATCAAATAGCGTGAGCTGGAAATTGAGGATGGAGATTCATTGGTAGAGTATTTGAAAGATATCGATGATCATCAATAGAGGATACTTTATGGAAAAGTGATTCCATTGGAGTGTGTCCAATGGAATCATGTGAATCATCAAGAGAGAACCTAGGAGTGGGAGAACCAGATGCGAGCTCAGTAACCTCACCTGTTTGAGTAGGTTTTGATTTTCGAGATGAAAATACCTGAGATAGTAAGAATGTAACAACTTTTTTTTTCTCATTATAAAACATTAGAATATTTTATGAAATATTTTCAGATATAGGAACTGAGTCAACACAACATTTCAGGGCCTGAGGATACTTGGTGTTGATATAATAAAAATATTAAATATATTATATCATGAACACATGGTTTTTATGAAATAATGAAATAAAACTTGAAAAAAGGCTCATATGGGAAACCTGATATCACTATTAAGTCTTTAATGTGGATTTTACACTAGGAGAGACATAATATTTATGCACATTAGATTTTTGGTTTAAGCACAACCGTGGATGGATTAATAAATGAATAAATTTAATTAATTAATTAATTTTTTATTTAAGGGTGATACCTAATACTCCTCTATATAATCCTACTTATAGAAAATTCTAAGGTTTATCTGCAAAACCCTTGGGATTTGATAGAGGTTACATGGAGGAAAACCTTTGGTTAATGACAACAGATCATGGATTAATGATCAGTGTGAAAATGTGTTTTGGGATATTACCAATGATAGAGATTTAGAACTATTATTCATCAAATATTGATCCAAAATCAAGGTAGGAATTTTATTTATGTTTGTTTAATACACATTTTTAATACCATGATGAGTGATAATTAATTCCTCTAAAAAATTTATTTTTGGTTTGATCTTCGATTTATGGATGTTAATTTATATTCCTAGAATTAGGAATTGATATTGTTTTTTATCTATGATTATCCCTTATGATTGTCGTTATCTTCCTCAATTAATGGAATCCAACTTGAAAAATGGAAAAAATTTTATTCTCACTTTGATGTTTAGTGATTTTCTCCACACATTATTTATATTATCATCGTCATTATTTAATTTGGTTAGCAGTTTGACAGTACCGAAACTTGATCATTACACTACCGATCTTTGTCACAATAGATCATTTCCATGAGTTTGGATTTAGGATCAAGAGAATTATTAAGGGCATGACCGAGGTGCTATGATGATGATAGATGATCGAGGAGCATATCAAGTGTCTTAGTTCATGGTTTTGAGATGTTAATGGGGATTGAGTACCAGATAGATGGGTGTCCATGATCTGGCCACTGGTGATGTCTTATGCACCATCAAACCTAGATCCAAGTTCTACAGGTGTGATTAATAATGGAATCAATAACACTAAATATATGATAAAGATGTATATAATGGATGGGGGTTTCTAGAGAATCCAAACATAAATTATGTATACTTCAAAAGAATACATGTCATGTAGTCCCTTCCTGAAGAGGATAGGGTTATATGTAGAGTTAAATACCACATGCCGTGTGGTTTTTCCACATGAAGTGCAACCCAAATCTAGTGACTTGGTATGTACTCCTGAGGCCCATGGGAACATGCATGAATATATAACCTGGAACAACTAGAGTACACAGGCATGACCAGAGTACACAAGCATGTCCAAGTACTCTGACATGGCCAAGTATAAGAGCATGACCTATGTACATGGGAACAATCAAAGTACATGGGAACAGACTGATGAACAAAAAGTAGACACATGAAGGTTTATAATTAGAGGTACATGCTATGTACTCCTAGTACATGCTGTGTAATTTTATCTATATATCTTGAGACCCTCATTATCTTCAGTGTAGAACAATATCTATAGGGTGTGTTTACTTGGTCCATATTTATGAGGGTATAGTGAGGCAGTATATCCCAAGAATAGGATGCAATCCCCACTACATGATTTGTATTAGATAGATCCATGAATCCCTCTATATGTGTTGGGTGTGATACTCTCTCATTTATTATTACCTATGTATTTTGAGGAATCATGTGACCTACATATCAAGGAATTCAATCCCCTACCTAGTAGGTTATTCTAGTTAGGGTCTAGCATCCACCATAGGCCCTGGGCATGATTCCCTATTTTTTATTGACATATTCTATGTTCCAATGTGTACTTTATTCATGGTGATACCTGAAGATCATGACCTATCAGATGAAAGACATCCGTGATGGAAAGTTTCATGTAGTGAGTTCTCCCAGATGAGCATTACCTTGAAGCCTCAGGAAGGATCCTAGGATAACAATATGGTTGTGATCTTACATTGAGACTTGGTGTATATCATGAGTATATCTGGGTTATATTTGATACTGTCTCATATTTTGATTGAAGTACCTTCATAATGATGAGTTGAATACTCTCTTGATGATTTATGTTTATTGATTTTTGGGTGTCTTACTGAGTATGTTATACTCACCCCTGCATGGGATCTTCCCACACAATCCATGTCTTATATAGATGTCAGGCTTTACGATATAGTCTTAGGTGGACCAAGAGTTGGAGGAGCATAGTTAAACTATACATACCATAATTGGTTCCAGGAGTTTCATTTGATACTAGTCCCCTCCTTATTAATAGTTTGGACTCTTTTATAATTTTCTTGGGCTTGTATTTAGCCACTTATTCTTTATCGCACTTGTATTGTACTCTAATGTAAGATATAGATGTATTCATTCATTTTAGTATTATTTTTATCTTACCTTTCAAAATTGTATCGGTGGTTGGAGATGTGTTCATGTGTATAATTACCTTAGGGTAAGACCTTCCATGTGTGTTTTATGCCTACTTGGTGCTAGTTTCCATCCCTTATTCTATTATAGGGGGGATTGGGGTGTCACACTCGACTAAATGCTGGCCAGGTGGGCCCTGGTGGGTCAATTAATGACAAATACCTCCACAGATAGTTTTGATCCATAATTTATTTTATGTATCTTAATAGAAGATTTTTTTTCTAATGTTCTAAATTAGGAATAATTGGAATTAGTATCTGATACCTCCTTGGATGAGCATCCATTTCATATTCTCAAATATCAAGATCAAGTGATGTAGGGGAAACCAATTCCTTTAGTTCATGTTTTTTGGTAGCATTGAAGTGACTCACCTCTTCTTGGATCAATAATGTTAATGAAAATTTTATGGGGCCATAAAATGCTTTGATAGAGGTAATTTTTTCACCCTCGATGTCACATTTCGGTAGAAAATATGTTATATATGTATTTTATAAATTATGTTTTGAATTGAATTGAAAATTTGGATTTTATGTAGAAATTCCAGGAATACATGGTTATGGTTTGTGGTTACCCTAACCGTGCTTGTAAACCGTATAAGTATAAATGTCAATTCAAGAACCAAATGCATGGTTGGTGCATAGTTTGTTTAACTATGCATCCATACCATGATTTTTTTTAAAATCATAAATATTTTTAACTTTAAAAATGGAATTTTAAATGAAAGAACCTATCATTTATTCCTCATTTCATTATAAATCTTCTAGATATTGACCCCTTGAGTCTTCCTCTCATGGTATCTTCCTTTGGTGACTTATTCCCCAATTTAGCTTGATTTCTCAAAGTTTGTCACTCTAAACCATATCCTATTTTCATTTTTTCCACTTATCCTCCATGTTCTTACTTTAGAGGTACCTTGGTGGCCTAGGGTTCCACTTAGAAAAATCTTTATTTGGGATTTTCTAAATCCAGGGATTCAAATATATTTCTAAGTATCCCCCTTCTTCTATATTGCTGGAAATCACTATTTGAAAATAAATTCATCAAATACCAGTATGTTGATCTATATAATTACCTTTACTGACGAAATCATTAATAAATTATTATTTTAAATTGGGTTTTCAATTGAATATAGTTTATTCTAGACATCTACAATGATTTATTTTTGATTATATTGTTATTTTTTTTGGTTTTCAATTGAGATAGTGAAAGGATTTTCCTCAATGGTATAAATTCTATTTTCCATAAAAAGTTCCACATAATGTATTTTTAAAAATGTCAAGTAGATTTTTATAGTTAAATAAATGGAATTTTTTTCATTGAATTTCTTATATGATTTATAAATATTTTTTAAATGTTTTCATAAAGTATTATAAAGTATAATGTGGGGTTTAGAATATTGAAATAACTTATTACATTATTTACCTCTACATTTCCCACTTTTTAATATATAACTACCATATATAATTATTTTTTATCAATGGATAATGGGTGATGGTGAATGGTCTATTTATTTAAAGAGTTTCGGGGATGAAATGAGTGTTTTCATTATGTCTTAGATTGAATTATTGTTTTTTATCATGAAAATTTCATGGTAATACCTTGGGTATTTAGAAGGGAATATAATGTCAAGAACTTATTCTCAATGATAATATAACTCTACCTATCCATGACTATCCTATTTACAATTCCACTTTGGATACTAATAGAATTGTTAGTATTCTACTATGGCTAGTTCCATGAATGACTTCATCACTAGTATTGGATGCCACTTTGGCTGGTGATTACTCCCACTATTTTAGGAAGGTACTATAGCTAGTGGATTACACATAATTGTATATAGATATATATTATATATCATATGAGGTTCATATGTTTACATTCCTTAGTCTCATGGGTACTCTCCCATGATTCCATGATATAAAAATTATCATGGAATTGTTCTCATTTATACTTTCATTTATTTAATTTAATATTATTATCTAAATTGGATAGCATTCTTATTTTTAAATGAAAGGTTTAAAGGTGTTTTTTCACATTACTTTATTTTTATAAAATTTAAAATTTTATATTATTATATTTCAAACTAGCATGGCATAGTTTTTTATAAAGGTTATACATAGAGAATGTGGTGGAATCCTATTGGCCATTTTTATTACACCCTATATATACACACTTTGTGTATGTAGACTTCAAATCATTTAATTCAGATAAAGAGAAATCACTATGTTGTGATAGTGTATTTTTGTTATCCTTTTTTCAGGTATGGAGTAGGTGAAAAGTTGATGGATTTATATCATTACATGGATATAAGTAGTTTTAAATGTTCTTTTGGTTATGTATTTTTGGTGTCCATATGTATTCAGAATTATCAACTAACCATCCCATTTATACCTCATTTTTATACATAATTTAGATTATTTATTTGATGTATATAATGTTTCGGGTTATATTCATTTTGACGCCAGCATGCTTTATAGTTATTGAGTCACTATTTTATATTATGCCTTTTTGGCTATTTTTTATTCCAAAAGTGTTTACGTCACACGTATGACACATCTAATATATGGATTATTCATGACGAGTTCAAAGAATGAACTTATTTTTTATTTCTAAATTTATTTGGTTGAAATAATTCCCATTGTTTTTTTGATTCCCTTGGAACTATTTTCTATCCAATGGTGATTGAGAGAACACATTGGGCCTTGAGGAAGACCAACTCTAGTATCGGGATAAGGTTGCCTAGGTTGGATCATTACAGTTCTTCCTAAGGTATTACGTCTTCACTCATATGAAAGTATTATTCTAAAATACATGGTTATGGTTTTTATGGTTCTAAATAAAATAATATGGGTACATAGATATTAATTGAGGATAATAAATCAGGTCCTAATTATATATATTAAACCTTAACATATAATATCATTACATAACACTTAGGATTTATAATTTTCATGTCAATACTGTAATTTATAGCTAATTTTTATGTCATAATGTTTTTATCTAACCTTATAATTATTTGTTAGAGATTTTAGGAGAAATTGAAGTTTAAAAATATTACACCATAACAAAAGACATTATTTTGTATTATATGATAGGTCTATAAAAATTTTATAGATCAATTTAATGATGTAATGTATAATTATTTGAAATTTTATCGTTTATTTTTTGATATGAGTTTAACCATGTATTACACCACAATATAGAGTGTTACACTATGATTTTGTAAGTATTTTAAATATTTTTTGTTTTTCTTAGAGAAGTGTGATGAAATATTGAGTTATCTGGAAAAAAATTATAGGGACCATTCCAAAGATAATTTATCCAGATTTTAGGAGAAGAATGAAGGTGCACACTTGATCCGTACCTCAAAGAACTTGAGAAGGATGGAAGAAGATCAATCATGAATGAATATTTTTGGATCCTTAAAAGACTAAGGTGATTAATGAATGGAACTAACCAAAAATAGTGATTAAGATACATATTTTCCTTGGATTAGCTGGGTATTATTGATGAATTATGAGAATTGTTTGTTGATTTCCAAACCCACTAACCAAGTTAAGTTAGAAAATAGTAAATTTGAATAGATAGATGAAATTCAAGTGAAATTTAAGGAGTTGAATAAAAATATATTCATAAAACATTTAATCACACTAGCTTCAAGTGTGGAAGTATTTGTGATATATAATTATTCTTAAAAAATTGTATTGGGTTATGTACTCATGATAAAAAATAAATTATAGCCTATTCCTCAAGACAATTGAAGGTACTTGAGAAAAATTACCAGACTCATGATCTGGAGTTGATAGTGGTAATCTTTTCCATGAAGATTTAGAGGAATTATCTATATGTATAATTATATTAAATATATAGAGACAATAAAATTATAAAGTATATAATCACATAAAAGGAGATAAAATGTTCCATTTAATATGGTTAGAGTTGATCAAAGATTATGACTACTGAATCCATTACCATCCTATAAAATCAAACAAAGTGGAAGATGGTCTATATAGAAAATACATTGAAACCTTACCATGATAAGGATTTAAAAGGATATTATCTTATTATACATGATATGTATGGACATGATAATCATAAATTAAGATATGAAATCTAACCTTACTAAAATTATTATTCAACCATATATCTTAGAGAAGATTAAGGATACACAAAGGAATGAATTGAACATATAAAATAATGTTTAAGTGATAGTGAAGGGGGAAATATTAGAGTTTAGAATCAATAAATATTGATATATAATTTTTGGCACATGATTTTGAGTACCATTTGAACCTAATATAAACGAGCTATTAGATAATGTATACAACTCAACATTTGTTATTTACTCAAGAATCAGAAGTATATATATATATATCTAAGAACACTTCTGATGGGATAATATGAAGAAGGATGTTGTTGAATATAAATATAAGTTCTTAGTATTATAAGAAGTTATTTAATAATGATATAAGTTTAGGGTATGATGCAACCATTACCCATAACAACATAGAAATGAGAGAATGTCACTGTTTCGGTGCGGATGTGCGTCGGGTTACGCTGTTCCGCCAGGACGCGTTCGCGCGTGCACCCGTCAACCCGAGGGGATGGGCGCGCGGCTTGTGGTCCCGCAGTCCCGCTTTCCAAGGGCGGGCGGCATCCGTCCCTTATTCAGGGGCGTCTGCTCCTTGATCGAAACCGGGATGATGGGATGTCGGCTTCTCCTTCCTTGGACGTCTCCTCGGAACTTGTCGCCTAATCCGGGTCTCCCTCATAGACTTAAGAATGTTCGTGAATCTCGTTCCCGGCGCCATATCTTCATGGACACCGGTTAATTACGCTGCTTCCGCCCGGACGTTCCAAGGAGTCTGGGCGGGGCAGCAACCTGCGGTGAGAAGGCCGGGTGGCTCTGGGTGCTGGGGGCGTGTCGTAACACTGCGGCTCTGCACGTCTGTCTTCCGTCCCTAATAGGGCTTCTTGAAGGCACGATGGCCTGAGGCATCCCGTACTAGGTGCGGGGAACTGTGTCACCTGAGGTTTTCCTCAGCTTCCCGTGTTTAACACGGGGTATGCCGCGAGTTTAACGTCCAGCGGGGACGGCATCGGACCGATCAACACGAAAAGTGGATCAGATGACAGAACCCCTTGCGGGGAACCTCCGACGCTGGGGCCAGCACATGGGCGGCTTCCCAAGTAACGTGGAGTGAAGTGAAGTGGCATGACCCCACCGGGATGTGGCGGCCCGGGTAAGGATCAGGGTGGATGATGGAGTAAAGAGCTTGGACCCCAGAGGGGCTTCCTACGTACCGCGCGTTAACACGGATCAAAGTCAACGTAGTTCGGGCATACAGTTTAACGTCATGCTGGACGTCGGCAAGCCGACTCACGAAGAGGTCGAGGCCGCCGGGCGGAGGATTGAACCGAACCACCTCGCACGGAGGGGGATGGAACGGCCGGGTGGATCACAGTTTCACGTCATGCTGGACGATAAAAGGGGAAATGGAAAAGGGGGGCTGTGGGGAGGCACCGTGGAGATACACACGGGCGGTCTCCCACAGGGGCGGATTCATGGGTGAATCAACGCAAGCGTGAACCCTGGAGGGGTCCACTGATGGACGAACCGACGTAAATACGACCGGGACGACCAGGTGGTGGGCTTGGACCTCAGGGAGGCTTCCTACGTACCCTGTATAGAAGACAGGGATCAAAGTCCACGTAGTTCAATCTGTCAGGACTTACGCACTTGGGGCAGCCCGGATACTGCAAAACTCAGTTGGAAGGGACTTGGACCGAAAGCAAAAGACACCTCGATCCCAGTCAGACCCTCTACTGGCTTCGGCAGTGGGGAGGTGCAATGGAGATACACATGTGCAGCCTCCCACGAGAAACTAGGGGTTTGTAATACCCTGCCCCCGTAGGGAAAAGCCACTCCCATTAAATCGTCCCAAAAGGGGGACAATCCCGACATCCCTGCAGAGACGAGCGGGTGGGGGCCACGTCCAAACCAGGGGAGACCCTGCGTGCGGAGCACGGGATCAGGTTGCGGACGGTTTAGCGTCTTGCCAGACGAAGTACAGTTTAACGTCATGTGTTGAGGACGAGGCACTTGGCAGTTTAACGTCTTGCAGCACGGACGATGGGGGCTAGGCAGTTTAACGTCGTGCAGCTTGGACGGGTGTGCAGTTTAACGTCATGCTGGGCATAGGTTGCCGGACGAAGCACTTGGCAGTTTAACGTCTTGCAGCGCGGACGATGTACAGTTTAACGTCGTGCAGGACGTATATGCAGTTTAACGTCATGCTGGACGAGTATGCAGTTTAACGTCATGCTGGACATATATGCAGTTTAACGTCATGCTGGACATATATGCAGTTTAACGTCATGCTGGACATATATGCAGTTTAACGTCATGCTGGACATATATGCAGTTTAACGTCATGCTGGACATAGGTGCGTGTCACTTCGCGCAAGCCTGAAGGGCCGCACGGGAAGACAACGCACGGTGCGGGCACCCGGGATGAGAATCATCGGGTGCCACACAGGCGGGTAACCTTAGGAGGTCAACGGGGACGACCCTGGCAGATTGCGCGCAAAAAGGAAGCTTTGCGCGCAATACTGCGGGCCGGCGCGCAATCGGGGCGGCTGGCGCGCAATTGGGCCAGCGCCTTGCGCGCGGATGCTTGAGATTGCTCACACCGGGCTTCGGATAGCGCGCGGGGGCAACGGCTCATTCTCTAATGAATGGCCACTTGAAAGAAGGGGGGGTGCGCGCAATCGGGCCGGATTGCGCGCACCCCGGGGCAATTGCGCGCAAGCGGGTTCTTTTGCGCGCAAAGGCCTTAGGGTGAGTGTTTATTCAAATGAAAGGAGCCAGCGGGGATTGCGCGCGAAGGCGGACCCCGAGGCTTTCTTGCGCGAAAGAAAGGAGGTTACCTGAAGTTCGTCATTGCGCGCGGAAGGGGTTGAATTGCGCGCACGGGAGACGTTTCGACTTCCAGCAACCTTTGAAACGTTGGGGGTCGCCTTGTATTTATAGGCAACCCCGGGCGCGGAATCCAGGGTGCGAGCGCGAAATTCTTCTCGCGGGCGCGGAATCGGGCGCGGCGCGTAAGGGAGTCGCGCGGACCCGCGGCGCGCAGAATTGCGCGCCGGGCCGGCGCATTGCGCGCATCCCGGGGGTTTTCCGCGCGGGACATCACCTTTGCGCGCGTGCCTCTGAAATTCCGCGCAAGGCCTCCGGGCCCTCCGAAACATCCTTCCGACTCCAAATATGACCTCGCTTTCCGCATCCGGAGCTTCGTTTGGGAGCAACGGACTTTTCCGGCGTCTACAAAAGCCCCCCCTCGGAATCTGATCGGCGAGAGGTCGCAACGATCGGGTTCCGAGGGAGACGCCGGAATGCCGAAGTCCTGGGCGGCGCGGGACTTAGGCGCGCAAAAGGGGCACCGGTCGCGAAATTCGCCGCTGCGGTCGCGCAAAGCGCTTTCCGCGCAGCGCGGGCCCGGCCTCGCCTATAAATAGGGGCGCTGGGTCCCGCGTTCCGTACTCTGGCCTTCCGCGCGATAAGCTCCAAAGCTCTCGTGCGCGAAATTGCCTCTTCCGGTCGCGAAATTCGCCCGATCGGCGCGCAAAACCGTCCGGATTTCGCCTGCTTTTGCGCGAAAACCCGGAACTTTGCGCGACAGTCTTCCCAATTGCGCGCCGTCCCCTTGGATTGCGCGCCAACCTTCAAACTTTTCCACCAGCCTCGTCCGATCCCGCACTCTTCATCCCTTAACCCGCACGACTCCCGAAACTTCTGAGATGGCCGCGCACAGAGGAAATGAGGGGGATGCCGCCACTCGCAGAGCTGAGATGGCGACGAACGAGGAGGTTTACGGAGCCAAGGAGATTGTTTCCAACAATCAATCCTTGTTCGACTTACTAACGCCGGCCCAGAAGACATATCCACTGTCGGACAACCTGCCGCTCTGGAACTTCGGCATCCTCGATGAGGTTCCGGTGCCAGGGTTCGAGATTGATGCGCCGCGGACCTGGGTGACCCGGGAGGACGAGCTTCTCCGCTATAACATCACCAACAATGGGCATCCTGCCAGGGAGACCAGACACTTGGATGTCTATGTCCTGAACCCGAGGACGCGAACCATTGATGGGGGTGAGCCTACTGTGGAGAATTCTCCAGCCCTCTACTCGAGCACATACCGTCAGAGTGTCACTGACGACACCAAGGGCTGGCTGAAGGACTGGGACTTGCGATCCGGGGGCAACTTTACCAGTGAATGGGCCTGGGCGTTCTGGGTACGCCACACTTGCGATCACTTCGCAGAGGAGCTGCGGTACATCGGCCTGTTCGAGGCGGTGTGGACGTCGCAGTTCCACTTCTACCAGCAGTCTGAGCTCGGGCCGGAGCTGTTCACTCGCTGGTCCCCGGATACCAACACCTTCCATCTTCACCATGGGGAGGTCGGCATCGGTCTCTGGGACATCCACTGCATCGGAGGTATCCCGCTGGAGGGCTACCAGTACGATGAGTTCCTGCCACCGAAGAACATCTGGGAGGACAGGTCACGGACTCCCATTCTGACCTGGCATCTTCTTGACCTGGCTACGCAGCGGCTCGGGATCCAAGACTTCCAGAAGGACATAGCCTACAAGGATTGGTTCGGCCAGTTCCTGGAGCATGACCCGGCGGTCAAGATGCCAGGCAGGGGGAAGCGGTGCCCGACCGCAGCTCAGAGGAGCCGGAACGGGTCGTACTGGCGGGTCCTGGAGACGGGCGATTACCGCTCATGGGGGTACCGCGTCATCGAGGCCCGGGACCCGAACGTCCGGTACGCGGCGTTCCTGGCCGCCTTTCTGAGCGGGTGGCTCCTGCCAGTGCGGGATGCGAGGATGGGCGTCCGTCCGGCGACGCTGGCGATGGCGGGCGCCATGGCTGCCAATAAGAGGTACAACCTCGGGGTCCCAGTACTGGCGAGGCTGTATGCCATTCTGGGACGCATCTCACGAGGGGGGTCGCCACGAAGGATCTGTGGGCCCTTTCAGTTCTTCCACGGCTGGGTGGCTGCTCACCTTGGTGGGTATACGTTCCCAAATGCCATCAGTCCTCCGGGCAACGGCCTGCGACCCTCCCTGCTGAACATTGCGGGGGTCGCTCCGATGACCCTCAGTGAGGAGGGCGTGAGGGTTCGGATTGGCAATCATGCCAATTTCAACTTCAGCCCGTTCCCCACTCCCGTCGGCCAGATGATCGACAACGGACAGGGCCCGCTGGAGCAGCATGAATACTTCCTGAACATGCGGGGCGGGGTGCTCGTGGCTCGGATCGACGGGAAGGTGATCTGCGAGCCTTACGTGCCGACCCGGTTCGCCAGGCAGTTCGGGTGCCTTCAGCGGATGCCGAAGAGGGTATTCACTGCTGTCCGGGAGGAGACGAACCCCGGCGTCCTTCGCCAGATGTGGCTGATGTTCGTCGCCTTCGGCTCTGGCGACGTCATCACCCTCCCTCCTACCGGAGTTAACGCAGGCTTGGCAACCGAGTACGCCGAACACTGGGCCATCGCGTACCCTGAGGGGCTCTTGCGAAAGCTAGTTCGGCGGCTCGAGGCTACCCGTGCGGAGACCGGGCGTCAAGGAAGGAGGCGAGGCGCCGCCACACGGGGGAGAACGGAGGCGCGCCAAGCAGCGGAGCCGGCGCGGGCAGGGACTTCGGCGGCGGGCGCATCGCAGGCTGCCGCCACGACCTCGGCGCCCAGAGAGGGGGCACATGCGGCGGTCGAGGAGCGGCCCGGGAAGCAGGTGAGACGTCTGCTCGAACCCTCCCACGATGCAGTCTTCCCGGCGCTGTGGTCGGCCTGGATGACCCTGCGGCAGTCACTGGGGACCGACGTCATCTGGCGAAAGATACTCAGAGAAGGAATCTATCTGCCAGAGGTCGGGCGCCTCCAGATCACCGACAGGGTGGACTTCAACCGGCAATATGCATATCTGACGGCCATGGACGAGTACGCGCGCCAACGTGGTCAGCGTGCGGAGCCATCCCTTCTGGTGAAGGTGATGCTCGGTCTCGAGCCCGCTCCGGAACAGATGCCGCCGGAAGAAGATGACAGTAACGACTCCGAGGAGGAGGAGGAGACGGGGGAGGATGAAGGCTCCGAGGGAAGGTCCCATCGGGGGAGCCCACGGGAGAGCGGCGAGGTGGCCGGCTCTGACAACGTTGATGTCACTGAGCTCCTCGAGGTCCGCTTCTATCCCTACTCAACTTGCTTCATCCATTCTCTTATGCAGCTTCTAACCCGTTTCTCCATCCTTCTCAGGAGCACACGGACGTCGGTCAGGCGTCCTCAACAGGAGTAGGAGAGGCGCCAGCAGGACAAGGCGGGGGCCAGGCACCCATTATCGAATTGACAAGCGCTAAGGGGTCCCCTGCTGCAACTGTTCCTGCGGCGACCGGGGTAGCGGAAGATGATGCTCCGAACTCCCGTAAGTCTCCCTACTTTACTGCTGGTGCTTGCCATTGACGATCCGTGACTAACCATGGCATGCCCTGCGCAGTGATCTCAACATCGGAGGCTCGTCGGGTTGCCGAACCCGGGCCATCTACGAGTGGACCAGTGGTGGACATGCCGCTTGCTCCGGAACAGGCTTCCCAAACCGAGCCGGCCCCACCAACTGCTGATCAAGGGGCTGCGGACGTCGGCGGTGCTGCCACCGGAGAGAGGCTGGGGGCTGACGAGGGTGTCAGCGTCGCTGGGGAGAGAGAAGAAGGTTGCCCGGATGTTGGGGAACCTTTCCCTCGTGAGGACCTCCCAGGGGCGGACCCTGCAGCAGACCTGCTGGCTGCCTTCCCTGCCTACCGGCCTGCCGACCCAGAGGAGATGGATGACTCGGACGCGGAGGCGGTCGAGGATAGCCGGGTAACGCGACGCAGGGGGTGGAAGTGCATCCAGCGCTTCCTCAAGCGAGACCCATCGGAATGGCTGGGGCGCATGGGATCACTTCAGACCTGGCTGCGCTTCCTGTGTGCCGGGGGAGCTGATGCTCAACGCCTCCATCTGACGGTCCGTGATTTCATGGCCGAGAAGATGCGCGAGAGCCGCCGGCGTGCCGACGTCGCACAAAGTCGGGACATGTCGGAGAGCACGCAGGCGCTCATCGCGGCAGAGCAGGAAGTCCGGCGCCTCGAAGGGCAGGCGGCAGAGAAGGAGGCCTTCGTCGCAGCATGTACCGAGCTTGTGGAGCAACTATCGGCACAACTGATCGACACTCAGGTACAGCTGACGGAGGCGGGCCAACAGATGGTCACACTCCAAGTCGAGCGGGAGCGTGCACAGGCCAGGATTGACGAACTGCGTGCTGCGACCGCCGACGAGGAGAGGGCACGCAGAGAACGAGAAGCAGCCCTGGAGGCCGCCAGCCAAAGGGTAGCGGCATTAGAAAGACTCATTCAGCACGCTAATCCCTAAGGGCTGTTTTTTTGCCATTCCCAGAACATTTGCTTCCGCTACTTAATATTTGATCCACTTGTACGAATCGCCATATTTATCTGCGTCTTTTGGTTTAACATGCTCAACCACAAATTGTCTCGTGGGAGCGTTAACCAAGCATCAGGCATCCATAATTGGGCCTGGGTTTCTGGAGAAAAGAGGGAGGTCATTCCTGGGAAAGGAGACCTCAGACCTAACCAATGTATCGTCCCCCAACTTGTTCCAACACACGAGCGGGACAACGCTAGGGGCGTTGAGATTTTATCCGAACATAGGGAAATGAGAAAGGGTGAATCGCGTGTCCCGAATCCAGACATCCACAACGATCGGCCTTCCAGGAAATGCCCAAGACGGTAGGCGGACAGTGGATTGACCATAACAACTGCAATAGACGGACCGAAAAAGGCCATCATTCATATTGCAGGAGGCGGACCACATGTCATCATGAATACCGCTTTGGGGTTCCTTCAGGCACAAGGGTGGAAAATCCAGATCAACAGGGCATGCGAAGCGTGGGGCGAAGTGACGATTTGTTCGGACAGAATCCAACGCTCTCAAAATTGCGCCACCGTGGGGAAAGCGTATTGGGCGGATGCACTAATCTGGCCGTGAGTCACCTCAATTCTCAGACAGCACCTCTCTGACGAGGAAACTGTCGCTTCCCATCATTGCGATGGGGCATCCCGAGCTGAATCGGGGAGAATATCACAACTGCACCACTCTACCCGAAGTCAGGCCAGACGGCCGGCGACGAGGAGGGGCGGGACTTATCGATCCCTGAGGCTGGACCCGAGTCGAAATGCCCGGGCGTTCCTACGTACTCCATCAGGCTGGAGATCAAGCCATACGTAGTTCTGTGAGTGCAGTTTAACGTCATGCAGGACGTAGGACCCCATTTGGGGTAGATCTTAGTTTAGGGTCTTAGAGCTCGGACCATAAGGGCTGGATCTTAGTTTAAGGTCTTAGAGCTCGGACCATAAAGGTGGAGGATCTTAGTTTAAGGTCTTAGAGCTCGGACCATAAGGGCTAGAGGATCTTAGTTTAAGGTCTTAGAGCTCGGACCATAAGGGCTAGATCTTAGTTTAAGGTCTTAGAGCTCGGACCAGAAGGGGAGATCTTAGTTTAAGGTCTTAGAGCTCGGACCATAAAGGGGGGATCTTAGTTTAAGGTCTTAGAGCTCGGACCATAAGGGGAGATCTTAGTTTAAGGTCTTAGAGCTCGGACCATAAAGGGGGGATCTTAGTTTAAGGTCTTAGAGCTCGGACCATAAGGGGAGATCTTAGTTTAAGGTCTTAGAGCTCGGACCATAAAGGGGGGATCTTAGTTTAAGGTCTTAGAGCTCGGACCATAAGGGGAGATCTTAGTTTAAGGTCTTAGAGCTCGGACCATAAAGGGGGGATCTTAGTTTAAGGTCTTAGAGCTCGGACCATAAGGGGAGATCTTAGTTTAAGGTCTTAGAGCTCGGACCATAAAGGGCTCAAAGCACGCCACATCGTGGTCATATCCCCTGGATATGCGAAGATGCACTGAGGGATAGTGTCAAGAGTGTCGAGGTTTCGCCTGGTCAGAATGGGAGGTGGAAAATGTGAATCATGCGGCCATTCACTCGAGGACCGGGAGCACCGGCGTGACGATATGAGAATACTGCCGACCGTGGCGGAAAAGCAGCATCAACATCGCACCAACCGTTGGTGGAATGAGGCAGCAAACGAGCATCGACCGCTCAATCGCAGGATTTATATCGATTTGCTGCCCGAGGCCATTGGGGGTACCGGCCCGAGTCGGTGGGAGAGCACTGAGGCATTGTGTCCGAACCGTTCACGGGGGCTCCACCCAGGGCGTAGACGATGGGTCCGAATGAAAGGGAGCACGAAGCCTGAAAAGTGGAGGAAACCTGACCAAGCGGATCCTGACCCTCCTGGCAATAAACCAGAGTACTCTTGACACCGGTGGACCACGGCAAGGGGTCGGGGAACACGCCTTGAGGGTGACCTGAAGGCGGCGGATTCCCCAGAGAAGGGGGAATCTCTAAGAGGTGGGGGGCTGGACCCGAAGTTTCAAACATCCGGGCGTTCCTACGTATCCCATAAGGATGGGAATCAAGCCGCACGTAGTTCTTGAAGCGCGGTGCAACACAATCGGGCACCAGCGCGGGGAAGAGTGCGGGTCTGACCCTCGCACACAAAAGGAGCGGCATTTGATATTTCTTGTTTGTCCTTAAAGATGAATGGTTTTTCTTTGTGCGGCGACATGCCCGTGATTGAGAAATCGCTGGCGTCGCCACAATAATCAAGCCATGGAAGGCATTGATGAATGGCGTGGTCATTAACCAGCGCCCAACATGAGTGTCCCCTGAGGAGGACATCACGATGCAGTGCCGTTTCTCGTCGGGCGGCCAAGACGATCACAGTTTACGGTCGTGTGGTAGGACCAGACAACACAGTTTAAGGTCGTGTGGTTCGGACCATGGAGGAATCCGCTTACCGCGGTACGGCGGACACGGCGGAGGTGGGAGCATACCCAGCCCTGCGGTCACGCACGATTCCAGGAGAAGAGTCTTGGGATGGGGGTCTGCGTATGTCCATCACCCGAGGGGCAGAGATGCTAGCCTCCAGATATACTGGGCCCAGAACGCAATTGTTCGGGCGACTCCCTCCTCCTTATGGGGACGAGGGTCCAGCTACGCATGGCCCTTAGGGAGGATATCTGCATATATCCTTGGTGCTCAGATCATGGGAGCCTCGAACGACATCATTACCCTGGTTGGTCTGCCTAACGTGTAGAGGCGTACCGGAGGTCGGTATGAAGAGAGTGTCAAGATCCCACTACAACGCACAAAGGCGGAGTGTGATGAGGACTGCGCAACCAATGTTCAGAGCCCGAGAGAGCTGACATGGCGATCAAGGACGTTGCTGACGCATTCGCAACACAACATCCGATCGCGTCAGCCTAAGACGGGGCAAGCAAACGAGCATCAACCGCTCAATCGCAGGATTCATATCGATTTGCGGCCCAAGACCCGCCGGTAAATCGACCCGGAGCGGTGGGAGAGCACTGAGGCATCGTACCCAAACCGCTAACGAGGATCCCTTTGAGTGAAGGCTCGAACAAGAGGAAGCGCGAGGCCTGACAAGCAACACAGGACTTGTCGGGATTGAATCTGACACTACGAGTCATAGACCGAAGCACCCCAAAACATGTTAACAGATCTCCGGAAAGGGTCGGAGGACTCACCCTGAGAGCAACCGAAGGGGGGCAGGTCCCCGTGATCAACCAAGAGACGGGGCTGGACCTGAGACACAAGCGTCCAGGCGGTCCTACGTATCCCATAAGGATGGGAATCAAGCCATACGTAGTTCTTGAAAGGCAGTTTAACGTCATGCAGGACGATGAGGGGTGTGAGGTAGTCCCACACACGGGGGAGGCGTACGGCGCGGCCAGTAGACCGACGCGAATGAGGACATAATCCCCCGCTCACGCGATACGCCTCGCACAAAAAGGAGGGGAACTGGGGCCAGAGGCCCAACGCGGGATAGGGATTCCCGGGAAATGGGGCTGGGCCTGAAACATGATGTCCAGGCGGTCCTACGTATCCCATAAGGATGGGAATCAAGCCATACGTAGTTCTTGAAGTGCAGTTTAACGTCATGCAGGACGATGAGGAAAAAAAGAAGGGGGGAGCAGAAGGCATCCCCAAACGTGGAGGGGGGCGTACAGCGTGACGAACAAACCGACGTAAATGAGGGCATAGCCCCGCACTCACACCATACGCCGCACACCCCGGGGCAACTGGGCCAAGGGCCCGAGATGGGATGGAAATTCCCGAAGGATGGGGCTGGGCCTGAAACACGAGGGTTCAGGCGGTCCTACGTATCCCATAAGGATGGGAATCAAGCCATACGTAGTTCTGGAGAGGCAGTTTAACGTCATGCAGGACGAATGCTGAACAGTTTAACGTCTTGTAGCTCGGACGTAGTGCAGTTTAGCGTCATGCGGGACGAAACACTTGGCAGTTTAACGTCTTGCAGCGCGGACGAATGCTAAACAGTTTAACGTCTTGTAGCCTGGACGAATGCAGTTTAACGTCGTGCAGGACGTGGTGACACTCAGGCAAAGTATTGCTTGAGGAACCTAGCGTTGGTGGGAGGAGTGACACGCTCACCATCCATAGTCGCTAGGGAGTACGCGCCATTGGGATAGACCTTGTGGACAACAAAAGGTCCCTCCCACTTGGGCTCCAACTTGGGCGGCTTCCTGCCGGGGATCATCGGTGCTCTTAGGGCTAGCACTAGATCACCCTGTAGGAAGGAGCGGAGGCGAACCTTCTTATTGAAAGCTCGAGCCATCCTGCTTTGATGCCTCTCCAAGTTGTGCAAAGCGCGAAGTCTATTCTCATCCAGTGCTTCCAACTCGACTAGACGGGCTTCAACAACTCTGTCCGGCGCTTGCTGGTCGTAGACCGCAGTGCGCAAGGACGGTAACTGGATCTCGATGGGCAGGACGGCCTCAGCTCCATACACCAGGGAATAAGGGGTCATCTGGGTGGAATTGCGAGTCGTCGTCCGATAAGCCCAGAGGGCGTTGGGGAGCTTGTCCGGCCAACTCTTCTTGTTCTGACCAACCATCTTTTGCAGAATGTTAGAGAGGGTTTTGTTAAACGCCTCGATCTGTCCATTCGCCTGCGCATGATAGCGAGATGTATGGTTCGAGCGGATGTTATACTTGGCGTACAACTTCTTCAACTCGGCTGCTCGGAAATTGGTTCCGTTATCCGTGAGGATAGCGTGAGGCACTCCAAATCGATAGATGATGTTGGAGGTCACGAAGTCAGCGATCGAACAGGATTTGACCTCTCTGAGCGGAATCGCTTCTGCCCATTTGGAGAAGAAGTCCGTGGCGGTCAGAATGAACCGGCACTGGCGAGCTGTCGCCGGCGGGTAAGGTCCCACAACGTCCAGTCCCCAGACTGCAAAGGGCCAGGAATACCTTGTGGTATGGAGAGGCTCCGGCGGCCGATGCACAAAGTTCGCGTGAACCTGGCACGCATGGCACCTCCTGGCGTACTCGATGCAGTCATGGATCATAGAGGGCCAGAAGTATCCCAACCTCCGAATCTGGTGGGACAGCTTCGGCCCAGTTTGGTGGGCGCCGCATGAACCAGCATGAACCTCTTGCATGACTCGTGGGATCTCAACTCCCTGAAGGCAACGGAGGAGAACACCATCAAATCCGCGTTTGTAGAGGATCTGCTCCAGGCCGGGACTGCTCTGGAGGACGAACTGCGATGCGCGGCGTCGAACTCGCTCGCGCTCGGCCCGATCTGACGGAAGAATGCCATGTTGGAGGTACTCAACCAAAGGCGTCCTCCAATCAGGGGCTGATCCGACTGCTATATCTGGGGTACTCGGGGCTCCGGGCATAGGGGCAACCGTGGTGAGATTACTTACCAACGGGCCGCGATCTTCTTCCGGGATAACGGGAGCGATGAGCCTGCGGCGCGTCACGCGGACGATCAGGTTGTCCTGTTCAGGTTCCGCAAGTGACGCAGCCAGGCTGGCCAAAGCATCTGCTCGACCGTTCTGCGACCGGGGAATATGGACAATTTCTGGCCGAGAAGGGAACCGGGCCATCAGAAGGAGGGTGCACTCCAACAACGGCACAAGTTCCGGCTTCCTGACAACATAGTCGCCATTGATCTGCTTAATGACCAGCTCGGAGTCCCCTTTCACACACAGATGGGGCACGTCGATCTCGAGAGCTAACTCGAGGCCGGTGATGAGGGCATGGTATTCCGCCTCATTGTTGGTACAGCCCTCTGACAACAGGAAAGAGTATGGCAGCACGGCTCGCTCCGGGGTAATGAAGACGATGCCCAAGCCCACTCTATTGAGCTTAGGATTATCGAGTCTTCTACCGGTGGGGCTCCGGGAGGCACCGTCAAAGTGCATCTGCCAGCATGGATCGGCTCGATCAACCGAGAGAATGGTCTCATCAGGAAAGCCTAGATCCAGCGGCTGATCCGCGGAGGTCGGGTGAGCGGCCAGAAAGTCTGCCAACGCTTGCCCTTTGATGGCCTTTTGAGACACATACCTGATGTCGAACTGCTGGAGAATCACAGCCCACCGCGCTAGACGGCCAGTCAACATAGGTCGGCTCAGGATATATTTCAACGGGTCTACCCGAGAAACCAACTGTACCTCATGGTGCTGCAAGTAGTGCCGTAATTTCTGTACGGCAAATACGAGCGCCAGGCAGCTCTTCTCGATGGGGGAATACCTAACCTCCGCATCGAGGAGCATGCGACTGAGGTAATAGAGGCTATTCTCTGTTCCCTCGTTGTTCTTCTGGGCGAGAAGGGCACCCAGGGACCGTTCCAGGGCGGTCACATAAAGGACCAGCGGCTTTCCGGATACGGGCGGCATCAGGACCGGAGGTCGAAGCAGGTACTGCTTGATTTCCTCGAAAGCGGTCTGACACTCTTTATCCCATACATAGGTGACACCCTTCTTCATAAGCCGAGAAAAGGGCTTACACTTGCCGGCCAGATTCGCGATGAATCGGCGTATATAGGCTAAGTGGCCTTGGAACCCTTGCAGTTCCCGGACGGTACCCGGGGGAGGCATCTGGCTAATCGCCCTGATTTTCTCTGGGTCGATCTCAATACCCCGATATCTTACCACAAATCCAAGGAACTTTCCGGAGGTGACCCCAAAGGCACACTTCAACGGGTTCATCTTCAGGCAGCGAGACCGGAGGAAGCTGAACACTTTCTCAAGATCTTTGAGATGGTCCTGACGCTGGCGCGATTTGACAACCAAGTCGTCGACGTAGCATTCCACCAGTGTGCCGAGGATTGGCTTGAATATGCGGTGCATCGCCCGTTGATAGGTGGCACCTGCATTCTTCAGGCCGAAGGGCATGACCCGGTAGCAAAAGGTACCTTGGGGGGCCCTGAAGGCAGTGAACTCCTCATCCTCAGGGGCCATCCGAATTTGGTTGTATCCGGAGTATCCATCCATGAAGGAGAGGGCTTGGAACCCTGCCGTGGCATCAATCAACAGCTCTGTCACTGGAAGGGGAAAATCATCCTTCGGACAGTGGCGGTTGAGATCGCGGAAGTCGATGCAGACTCTAATCTGCCCGTTCTTCTTCCTGACCGGCACAATGTTGGCCAGCCATTTGGGGTACTGAACTTCCCTCACGAAGTTGGCTTTGATAAGCTTGTCAACTTCGGCCTCAACCATGGCACCATGGGATGGGTGCATCTTCCTGGGAGGCTGCTTGAACCCGCGATGGTTCGCCGGGAGACCTAGGCGGTGGACGGCTACCTGAGGATCTAGCCCCGGCATCTCGTCATAGCCCCAAGCGAACACATCACGGTGCTGCCTGAGAAAGTCCACGTACTGCTGCCGCTCCTCAGAGGGCATGGCGGCACTAACCAACGTGGGTCTTGGATCGGCCTCGGTTCCAAGGTTCACCTGTATTAACTCATCGACCGTGGCGGGGACGCCCTCCTCAAAGGCTGGGGGTGCATCTTCCACGTCCTCTCCACTCGGGGAGGGATCATCCACGGGAGAGACTGCGTTGGAAACTGCATTGGGGCTACCAGATCCTGCTGGGCCACTGGTGCTGGCGCGGGCAGTCGCGGCCGTCTCATCAGGAGACTCGCGGACCGTCAAGACCATGGCGACGTCCAACCGGTGAATCGGGAGGACGTAAGCGTCATCCAGACTTGCCCAGGGATCGCTTGCAACAGCGACAGGCTCAACCTCACCTGCCAGGATCTGCTTATCCTTGCTCTTGTAATAGTCCGCGTCCAGATAGCGGGCTTCACATGAGGCAAAAGGAGAGGCATCTCCTTGAAGCACGCCTACTCGACCATTAAGGGAGTATTTGAGGCATTGGTGGTATGACGAGGGAACCGCCGCATGAAGGTGAAGCCATGGCCTGCCCATCAATGCGTTATACGCAGTGTCCTGAGAGACTACCATGAATTCGGTGTTGGCAACCAAGTCACCGAACTGGGTCTTCAAACGTATCTTGCCGACCGGGGTTTGCTCGGTGCGGTCGTACCCCTGGATCCTGAGGTCGGAGGGAATCAAGTCATCCTCAGACAACCCCAATCTCCGGAGCGTCCGAGTTGGAATCAGATTAATCCCGGACCCCGTGTCGACAAGACAGCGCCGGACTTCAAGGCCGTTGAACTGGCCGGTGACATACAGCGGACGAATGTGTCCCTGTATAGGAGGGTCTTCATCCTTACCAGAGAACGAGATAACTGCCTGACATTCGGCGTCCTCGATCGTTTCGGCGTGGAAGGCCTCTGCAGCCGCAACCTCTGTCTCAAACTGGAGGGGGCTTTTCAGGGCTTCAGCGAGTGCCTCGCGCATCTCAGATGACATGCGCAGAGCCTCAAGGATGGAGAGCCTTGCTGGGATGTCGGCCAAGTGCTTCAGGACATCATACTTTTTGGCCAAGCGCGAGCTCCTGGTTGCAGGAGATTGCTCTGCGGTTGGTGGCATGACGGGCCTTACCGGTTGGATCGGCGGCCGACTGGTACTTGGCGCATCTCGCTGTTCACTGGTCGCAGTCCGGGAAATGGTCACCGTACTGGAGTCAGGAGGCCGGGATGGACTTGTGGCAGGGCGGAGCTGGTCGCGACGCGGCTGAGGCGGTTCTGCCCGGTCCCATACCACAAACAGTGGCGGAGGCGAATCCGTCATCCCCGGATGGGGAGCCTGCGTACGTTGAGCTCGATCTTGAGCCTGCCGCCTAGTCTCAGTGGCGTGCACGGCCTGGCCGGAGGTACGGACGGCTGTGCCCCGGCGACTCCTGCTGCTGCGGTTCTTCTGACGGTGGCGACGACCGGGGACGCTAGGGAGGTCCACCTGGTGTTCTTCAACGTCGGGAACCGAAAAGGGATTTACCAGCTCGACGGTGTTAACCGAAGCGTACCCACTACCGTCATCGGATGAATCATCCATCACCGGGCGGATCCGAGGAGGGACCCCCATCTCCGGGGGCATGAAATCGCCGAGAGTACGGGATAGTGGCGGAACTGGCGGGGCGCGCTCTTCCTTCTTGCGCTGCCGCCGTTTGCTCCTCTTGGAGGAGGCAGACTGGGACGACGATGCCGAAGCAGCACCCGCAGGTTCTGGGGGCTCAGGCCGATTCAAGCGCGCACGGATGATTCCCTGGGCGCGAATGGTCGTCTTGCGGGCCATCCAGTTATTATACTTCTGGGACCCGCGGTCGGAGACCAGCTGCCATTCGTCCTCGTTGCCACTATCGTCATCTGATCCCACGAACACGCCCGCTACATGTGCTGGAGCTGGGCCCAACCTGATTACATTGTTGTTAATCTGGTCTTGGAGCCAGTCCTTAAACACATAGCACCGCTGGATGGTGTGCCCCAGGGCCCGATGGTAGGGGCAGTAGCGGGGGTTATCCGTGAGATGTGCCTCCTCTGGCTTCCAACACTCAGGCAGTCGCACAATCCTCTGCTCCAGGGCGCTCCGGAAATAACCGGGGACCTGATCCTCATGGAATGAGTACGTCAGGTGTCGTGGGCCCCTGGGAGCGCGGTCTTGACGAGGGGCTGGAGGGGCCTGCCGAGGAGGTGGACCCTGATTATCTCGCCTGGGTTGTGGCGGTACATTACGCGGAGGGGCCGGCCGGTTCTGAGGCTGCCGCTGCTGGGCCGGGAACTGAGCCCGTGGAGGCGGATTCCTGTGAGGCGGTGGAGCTGGCCTCACCGGCAGCATCTCCAACGGCCTGGGAGCCTCTATCTGGGCCACAGCAGCGGGCTCAGCCCTGCTGGCTCTCCTTGCAGGAATCATAGGAGGCAGCGGGTGTGCCTGGCTGGCCTGTTGCAGGGCTTCCTCAAGACGTTGAGCTTTGTCTGAGAAGTCCCTGAACCCTCCGGGGTAATTCTGAGTAATCAGGGAAGGGACCAGCTCGGTCTTGACGTTCCCGACGCACATTGTCAGCAACTGCTCCTGAGTCAATGGCATGTCAAGGGAATACGTGAGACCCTTCCATCGGGCGACGAAGTCCGCGACTCGCTCATCAGGCCTCTGCTTGCACTTGAAGAGGTCTGCGATACTCGTCTTCCGGGTCGTGGAACTGAACTGGTAGAGGAACTGTCTACGGAGGTCCTCCCAGCTGGTTACCGACCCGACGGGGAGCTGGCTGTACCAGACAAATGCTGGCCCTTCCAGTGTCTGGACAAAGCAGCGAAGCTTAGCGGCCTCTTGCTGCGCCGGAGTCCCCAACATAGGCCCGCACCTCGAGTTGAAATGGGCCAAATGTTGTGGCGGATCTCCGGTCCCGTTGAAGGGGGCGAAAGTGGGATTCCCGAATCCCGGAGGCGCCGGCATGTCATCCACCCATGCTGGGTATGGCTTGCCGTCCGGTGGGATCGCCACCTGCCGAGTCTCCAAGGCTTCCAAGCGGGCAATGAGTGCCGCCATCGGATCGTCCGGACATGGGTTCCAGTCCTGGCGAGGATCTCTAACCACGAGCGCATTGCATGGCCCTTCAATCGGGTCGTCGACCGGATCGTCGAACTCGGCAGCTCGTGGGATGGCTGGCGGAGCGGCCCTTGGGGCAGCGGGAGGAATCCGAGCGGGATCTCTCGGGTAGTCGCGCTGCTCGGGAGGGTGTGGCGAAACATACCGCGCCCTCTTGCCGTAGGCAATGGCCTCTCTCCTGTCGGCGAACACGGCGTAATCACGGTTGCCCGGGAGAGTCTCATCGAGGGGTGGTTGTTCCGGTCCCTGCTGCCCTGGCCTGGGATCACCGTAGTCAGGCCGCCGTTCTGCAGCGCGCTCGGCGAGGAGCTGGTCAACCAGCCTCTTCTGTTCGGCGAGCTGCTGACGTAGCGTAGCCTTCTCGGGATCCTCCTCTGCCTTCCGCATGGAGGCAGATGGGTCGGCGGGCCTTATAGCCTCGCTGTGCTCTTTTCCTTTGCTGACGTTTCGGCTCAACGTCAGTGCTTCAGTGGGTGCGGGGAGCCCCAGGAGGTTCCTCTGATGACGAGTAACTCTCACTGATGGGTCTGACGACGGCTTGTCTTCGGGGGGGAAGCCCCCGTCGAGAAGTTCCAAGTCGTTCCCCTCTCCCGACAGGTCAGCCATATTGACTGTTCCTGTCCCTGGGGATATACCCTCAGGGCCACCCAACGAATCGGGCTGTCGGCGAATCACACTGAAGCGTAGGGCAGCGTACTGCCCCCATCCACGGATATACACGTGGGGAGTGGCTTCCTCGATAACTTTGCGGAGTACTTGAAAGCACTCAACGCATCGTTGTTGGAGGGCCTCGTGGTGCCCAAATGACCCGGGGTGCCGAACCGCGGGGAGCATGGCCAGGTCAATTTGACGGCACTGCTCACCAATATCCTCCAGGTGTAGTTGACTCCCGGGGTATGGCATTTGTAGGCAGTGAAGACGGGAGTGAGTCTCCCGGAGAGTTCGGCGGAAGCACTCGAACTCATCCGGGGTGAGCGATTCGGGTGCATCAAAGCCCGGTCCTGCGACTGGCCAAAACTTCTCAGGGAAGTGGCCCTCTGCAAGGACGGTCCAGAAGCTCCACGACTCAAACTCGGGACCCAGATCTCCTCGGTCCTCTTCCATGGCTGGGAACGGACGGGGAACTGGTAGTGGTGCCGAGGCGGGCCGTCGGGCCGACGGGCTGGCCGGCGGTGAATACGGCGAGCAGGCCGATTGGCCTCCATATCCCGGGCCTCCCCCTGAGGGTGGCGGTGCCCCAGCTACCACATCACGATAGGACGGGCCGGCGAGCGAACATCCTGCCGTAGCATCGGTGCTCGCCGAGGGCGCACCAGATCGTGGTTCGACCGTCGGTCCCCAGAAAAAGTCTCCGGCTTCTCTGATCGAGACGGAAGGCACTTCCGGAGGGGCCGGTACCAACCGCAAGTTTGATCCTTGGGGGTCTACCAGGCCCTCGTTACTCCGGATATACCTTCGGAGAGACGCGGGGATCACATCGATCTCGCTCTCGGGGAGCACGAGGCTGACGTGCCGCATTCCTACCCCTGCCCTTGACTGGCGGGATTGGGGAAGGGGCTCTGTCGCCGAATCGTACTCTGCCTCTGAGTCAGAGAAGCAAACCGGTCGGATCTCTGTCCGGAACTCCGCAACATTCTTCCCTCGGCGTCGACGCCTTGCCTTCCTGCCCCTGGGTGGTTCTTCGGGGCAGGGCTGATCTCTGTCCTGGCGTCCTCCGGCCGCACTGGTGCTGGGGCCGAGAGGACTGGGAACCAAGGTGCGAGGGGCACCGGGACAGATATCAAAGGGGACGCAGGGAGAGATGATCCCGGGCAGGACTCCGGGCCGGGATCGGGAGGTGGGATGACCCATGCCTCCTGGATCGGCCACACAGAGTAGATCCTGCCGGTGAATAGCGCTACCGCGAGGTGGTCCGCGGTGGCTACTGCCAGTGCCAGCAACCGGGAGAGTCAACCCAACCTGCCTTTGGGGCGGTCGGGGCCTCGATCCGGGTCGGGCATAGGAGTTCCCCCGCTCAGGATGCGCAGAGGCCTGGCGACTGGAGCCAGCAGTGGCTTGGGCCAATGCGGCCGCTGTTGCTAGAGCCCCAAGGTGGGCATCCTCTTCCGCTCGTGCCCGACGTTGGCGTCGAGACAGACGAGCCGGGATGAGCGGCGCGGGCAGGTGGAGAGCCTGTTCCTCGACTTGAGGGGCCTGGCGGCGATGTCGCCGTGGCCTGGCGGGAGCCCTTATCGTGGATCCCTGGAGCGGACCTCGGATAGGGTGATCCTGGGCATCTTCCACTTCATCCGCATAGGGAAGGGAACTGTCAGAGCGCTCCGGGGATAAGCTCCCGAAGCGGTTGGACGTTGAGGTAGGCGGCGGTGCCTCCCTGCGCGGCCCTCGGGGGCGGCGGTGGTGGCGAGGCGCAGCCTCCTCAAGGTCTAGGCGAGCCATGTCCCTAGTGGGGATGACTCCCTCTTCCTCGTATCTCCGCACCAGGGTGTTGATCACCCTTCTCTGGATGACCTCCGAGGGGGAGAGAGGGCGTGGTCGTCCCGCAATTGCGGCTGCTGGGACGGCTGTGGAACGGGCGGGACCGCGCGGAGTAGCCGCGTCGGTGTTTCCCCTGTCCCTGCGCCAGTGGGCGGGTGGCGTTCGGGCACTAGATCGGGCGACCTGATTTCTGAAAGCAGGGAGAATGACCCATTAATACTGACAGGAAAAAGGAATCGACAACCAACCATTAGCGCCACGACGCCTTCCATGGGGGGAACCCAGGCCCTCGACGTTGCGAGACGGAGTGCCCGATGTCCCTTCCCCAGCCCCTGGCGGGTAAGACTGAATGCTTGGCCGGGCAACACGCCGGTCTTCCAACACCTCTGAAAGCCATCGGTCTTCGTATCGAGGAGAAGAGATTCACGTCGGGTTCACCATTTTTCTGTTTCGGTGCGGATGTGCGTCGGGTTACGCTGTTCCGCCAGGACGCGTTCGCGCGTGCACCCGTCAACCCGAGGGGATGGGCGCGCGGCTTGTGGTCCCGCAGTCCCGCTTTCCAAGGGCGGGCGGCATCCGTCCCTTATTCAGGGGCGTCTGCTCCTTGATCGAAACCGGGATGATGGGATGTCGGCTTCTCCTTCCTTGGACGTCTCCTCGGAACTTGTCGCCTAATCCGGGTCTCCCTCATAGACTTAAGAATGTTCGTGAATCTCGTTCCCGGCGCCATATCTTCATGGACACCGGTTAATTACGCTGCTTCCGCCCGGACGTTCCAAGGAGTCTGGGCGGGGCAGCAACCTGCGGTGAGAAGGCCGGGTGGCTCTGGGTGCTGGGGGCGTGTCGTAACACTGCGGCTCTGCACGTCTGTCTTCCGTCCCTAATAGGGCTTCTCGAAGGCACGATGGCCTGAGGCATCCCGTACTAGGTGCGGGGAACTGTGTCACCTGAGGTTTTCCTCAGCTTCCCGTGTTTAACACGGGGTATGCCGCGAGTTTAACGTCCAGCGGGGACGGCATCGGACCGATCAACACGAAAAGTGGATCAGATGACAGAACCCCTTGCGGGGAACCTCCGACGCTGGGGCCAGCACATGGGCGGCTTCCCAAGTAACGTGGAGTGAAGTGAAGTGGCATGACCCCACCGGGATGTGGCGGCCCGGGTAAGGATCAGGGTGGATGATGGAGTAAAGAGCTTGGACCCCAGAGGGGCTTCCTACGTACCGCGCGTTAACACGGATCAAAGTCAACGTAGTTCGGGCATACAGTTTAACGTCATGCTGGACGTCGGCAAGCCGACTCACGAAGAGGTCGAGGCCGCCGGGCGGAGGATTGAACCGAACCACCTCGCACGGAGGGGGATGGAACGGCCGGGTGGATCACAGTTTCACGTCATGCTGGACGATAAAAGGGGAAATGGAAAAGGGGGGCTGTGGGGAGGCACCGTGGAGATACACACGGGCGGTCTCCCACAGGGGCGGATTCATGGGTGAATCAACGCAAGCGTGAACCCTGGAGGGGTCCACTGATGGACGAACCGACGTAAATACGACCGGGACGACCAGGTGGTGGGCTTGGACCTCAGGGAGGCTTCCTACGTACCCTGTATAGAAGACAGGGATCAAAGTCCACGTAGTTCAATCTGTCAGGACTTACGCACTTGGGGCAGCCCGGATACTGCAAAACTCAGTTGGAAGGGACTTGGACCGAAAGCAAAAGACACCTCGATCCCAGTCAGACCCTCTACTGGCTTCGGCAGTGGGGAGGTGCAATGGAGATACACATGTGCAGCCTCCCACGAGAAACTAGGGGTTTGTAATACCCTGCCCCCGTAGGGAAAAGCCACTCCCATTAAATCGTCCCAAAAGGGGGACAATCCCGACATCCCTGCAGAGACGAGCGGGTGGGGGCCACGTCCAAACCGGGGGAGACCCTGCGTGCGGAGCACGGGATCAGGTTGCGGACGGTTTAGCGTCTTGCCAGACGAAGTACAGTTTAACGTCATGTGTTGAGGACGAGGCACTTGGCAGTTTAACGTCTTGCAGCACGGACGATGGGGGCTAGGCAGTTTAACGTCGTGCAGCTTGGACGGGTGTGCAGTTTAACGTCATGCTGGGCATAGGTTGCCGGACGAAGCACTTGGCAGTTTAACGTCTTGCAGCGCGGACGATGTACAGTTTAACGTCGTGCAGGACGTATATGCAGTTTAACGTCATGCTGGACGAGTATGCAGTTTAACGTCATGCTGGACATATATGCAGTTTAACGTCATGCTGGACATATATGCAGTTTAACGTCATGCTGGACATATATGCAGTTTAACGTCATGCTGGACATATATGCAGTTTAACGTCATGCTGGACATAGGTGCGTGTCACTTCGCGCAAGCCTGGAGGGCCGCACGGGAAGACAACGCACGGTGCGGGCACCCGGGATGAGAATCATCGGGTGCCACACAGGCGGGTAACCTTAGGAGGTCAACGGGGACGACCCTGGCAGATTGCGCGCAAAAAGGAAGCTTTGCGCGCAATACTGCGGGCCGGCGCGCAATCGGGGCGGCTGGCGCGCAATTGGGCCAGCGCCTTGCGCGCGGATGCTTGAGATTGCTCACACCGGGCTTCGGATAGCGCGCGGGGGCAACGGCTCATTCTCTAATGAATGGCCACTTGAAAGAAGGGGGGGTGCGCGCAATCGGGCCGGATTGCGCGCACCCCGGGGCAATTGCGCGCAAGCGGGTTCTTTTGCGCGCAAAGGCCTTAGGGTGAGTGTTTATTCAAATGAAAGGAGCCAGCGGGGATTGCGCGCGAAGGCGGACCCCGAGGCTTTCTTGCGCGAAAGAAAGGAGGTTACCTGAAGTTCGTCATTGCGCGCGGAAGGGGTTGAATTGCGCGCACGGGAGACGTTTCGACTTCCAGCAACCTTTGAAACGTTGGGGGTCGCCTTGTATTTATAGGCAACCCCGGGCGCGGAATCCAGGGTGCGAGCGCGAAATTCTTCTCGCGGGCGCGGAATCGGGCGCGGCGCGTAAGGGAGTCGCGCGGACCCGCGGCGCGCAGAATTGCGCGCCGGGCCGGCGCATTGCGCGCATCCCGGGGGTTTTCCGCGCGGGACATCACCTTTGCGCGCGTGCCTCTGAAATTCCGCGCAAGGCCTCCGGGCCCTCCGAAACATCCTTCCGACTCCAAATATGACCTCGCTTTCCGCATCCGGAGCTTCGTTTGGGAGCAACGGACTTTTCCGGCGTCTACAGTCACCATGGAGTTTTTCATGAGTCTTCTAAAGTCATATAAATTAAAAAATGTTATATGGGTTATGGTGGATCATCTTAAAAGGAATTACCACATAATTTTCATTCATGAATACTTCTCCCTCAGTCAACTTTAAAAGATATATATGAGAGAAGTGGCAAGGCTATATGGAAAACCATTATCAAATGTATCTGATCAAGTGCCAAGGTTTAAATAAATGTTTTGGAGGAGTATTTATAATACATTGAACACAAATTTGAACTTCAATTTAGTATATATTCCTTGAAAAATGATCAATTTTAAATGACCATTAAAACTCTCTAGGAAAGGTTTAGAGCTTTCTCTATGGACTTTAAAGGAGGTTAGGATCATCACTTTCCTTTGTCTGAGTTATCTTACAACAGTATCTTCCAATCAATCTTTCATATGTATTTATATAATCTTATCTATGATATGAATTTTATATCTACAATATTCTAGGATAAAGTTAGGGAAAGAAAGATCTTGGGACCTGAACTGGTGGAAGAGATGATAGAAAAGGTCCAAGGAATTTAGAAGCATATTAGAGTACCTTAGAGTTAACATAAGAGTTATATTTATATTGTAACACCCTAAGTTTTTAAAAGAATACTATGATTGATATATTTCTTAACATGAAATAGTGGGTGTTAAGTTAATTAGGATATACTATAAAAATATTATTATTTAAATGTGACTGTTATAACTTAGAAATTGAATTGGTGGGTATGAATAGGATTAATCACATTGTGAAATATATATAAAGGTATTAATAAATAAAAATTTATTTATAATTTCATAGTAATTAATCACTCAATATTTTAATAAAGCCATTTTATTCATAAAGAAATATGTTTTCTTCAAAATGGTTTTATTTATTTTGTGAGAAAATATTATAATTAATTTATAATTTTTTTGGAAATTTTAATTGATAAAAGTATATAAGTTTTTGAATCATAATATCAAAACTATATTTTGGTGAAATTTTGAGATATTTTTGATTTTTTTTATTTTTCAATGAATAATGAAAAATACTGATTTTTATTCAAAATTGTATTTTATTTTAATGTATTTACAAAGTAAAATTCAATTTTGGATTAGTTTTAAAATTTCATTAGTTATTTTTTTTAAAAATAATCAAATTATAGTCTTTGGAATGAATTTTATACTCGAATTTGGTATAATAACATTTTTATACTTAAAAATCATTTTTCTGAAAACAAATCACTACATTTTTTGTTTTAATCAAAAATTAATTTCTACCACTTCTAGAAATTTCATCTTGAAAAATAGATTCTATATTTGAAATTAATAGGTCCTAATTAAGTAAATATGACCCTTTTATATTTGTTCATTATGAATAGTAACCATAGTAAATAATTGTCACCACTGTAAGGGTAAATCGAGTAATTAATTTTAAAAATAATATGATAAGGAATAAAAATGAACATAATCATTGCATTTATCCTATTCTATTAGTTTATTTCTGAAATTTTCATAATATTTTAGAAAATATATCAACTTGGTTCTATAATCCTTTTATTTTTACATTTATATAATTTTATATGAAGAAAATTCAATAATTTCATTCTCTTTGTTTTATTATATCTAAAATTTTAACAGAGGTATAAAAAGAGGATATATTAAGTTATAAAAGGTTAATTTAAAATATAGAATATTTTTTTATCATGTAAATTTATTTTTAATTTTTAGGAATGAATTAATTACCTTAAATTCTTATGCAACACTAATACAACATTTATTCAATTAATAGAAAAATAAAATAAATAATTTTTAAAATATTAAACGTAATATAATTTGAATTAATTATTGTGGCCCAAAAATATTTTAGATAATGATGAAATATTATATAGGTTTTAATATTTTATATTCAAATTTAATTTTTGTCAGGTTGTTTTCAATATCAAATTAAATGAATAGTTTGAAAAATTACATTAATATTATTTTATAATAAGTAATATTTTATTAAATGATTTAAAATCCATAAAAGTCCTATGTTTATTCATGTGATTGGTAAATATTTTAAAATATCAAATATGGTCCATTTATGTACCAATTTTACTTTAATAATTACTCTCTAATCCCCTAAAGAGTAAAAAAACAATGTTATCGCTATAATTGTCAAAGAGGTTAACGAGGGGTTAAAACAAAAAGATAAGGGTAAAAAAATTATCTAAAAATGTCAAAAATTTATTTTATGAGATTATTTCGACCCATAATTATCTCATTTGAGCCTTTTTCCATGAAAATTAATTTATATTAATTTAATATTTTAAGTAATTCCAAGAGTGCCCCTCCCCTCACTTATAAAAGGGAACATCCTATCCTATTTTCTTCACACCTAAAAATCCTTTTACTTTAGTAAATCCAAGGAAAATTAACTTTCTAAAATCCATCCCCATTTTATAGAGGTATTGTTTTAGTAAGATACCAACCTTATAGGGCTTAAGGTGTACAACAAAAGATATTGTCTGAAGAAGACGTATAGTCTTTACTGAATGTTTTAGTTTTATTTCTTATTCCACCTCCTTAAAATCTTATTCAAACATGATGATATAATAACATAAGTATCTCCCATATAATAATATTTTAGTTTTTTAATATCATGACCTACATCCATATCCTCTTCCATCAAATGGGAAACAAAGACATCATTTGGGTGTATGGTGAATTACTTCCTCGCGAACCAATGTGATCTGTTTTCCATAATTACCTCTCTTGGATACTTATAATGATGTATTTAAAGTATATATATGTCATTAATGATTTATTTATGATTTTTTAAAATTAATATATCATATATTTTTTAACCTTTCAATTCTTTTAAAAATGATAACGTCATTCGTGCGTACATGTAGATTTCCACCTCTATGGAGTGATGTGATTCATTTTTCATTATCACATCACATCGATTGTATATACAATTATATATAAATAAATAATATTATATTTATTATATAATTATCATTATGAAAAGATACAACAATACTAACCTTATTTCCATCACAATCATTGAAAAATGGAAATGTTACTCATGCGTACATACGACCTACCGTCTCTATGATTGTAATGTAGTTAATTTTTAATAACCATATTTAATGGTTGGTTTTAAAAGTATAATTGATATATAAAATTTTTCTGTATTGATGAAATAATATAATCTTTGACCATATTTAACCTATGAAGTCATTTTGGACATATGAGTCGAATACCGTCAAAACACCCGATGAGAACTTAATAGTTTAAGTAACTGTATAAAACATGGTAATAAGTGAAATAAAAGGAATAATAAACTTGAAAATGTTAATTAATAAATTAAATAATAAACATAATTTTATTATTCATAAATTTAAGGAATGAAAATGACGAGTCAAGCTCAAGGTTAGAGACACTTTACTTGAAAAACCTCATTTTAAATGTTTTGAGGATTTATATTATAAATCTTTCTCTTCCATGTAAATATTATTAAAATTATTTTATTGATATATTTATATGGAAATTAATAAATTATAAATGAAATTTTATTTCACTTTTTTATTTTCTTTCAAAGGTTTTAAAAGGAATCTTTTTACATATTTTATACGGAACGTTTTGAATTTCTTTACAAAAGATAAAAATGATATTCTATTTCAATGTATATGGAGTCAACTATTTTTATCACTTCCATAAACATTAATTTATGTTTGTATTCATTTTTAATATTCCATATTTTATTCAATTAAAAAAACACTATTTCCTTTTTTTTCTATTTATTTTCAGAAAGGGTTTTAAATGAAATGTATATTTTGATATCTGGAAATGTTTTTCTTATAGGTGTATGAGATCTCTCTAAACTCCCATTTTTCTTTAGGTCATGACCATTCCATTTATAAATAACTTTTTGTATCACTTTTATGATATTTATTACTTCTAAATTATATAAATATGTATCTTATATGTATAACTAGCTCATTATCCGTTCCTTTAATGGGGGTATACATTCCATAAATTCATTTCTCAAGTTCATTCTTTAAAATAAAACTCGATTAAGGGGAGATTTGATATTCCTTAATATTTTTATCTAATGATCATTTAAAGTTTTTGTTTCCTAATGAACACCTTATTTTGATATCTATGACTATGTAATTTTATATGAACATCCATAATATTTAATTCCTTTTTATCTTTTGAATCTTTATGATATTTCTTTTGATTATGATATGAGGTATGATTATACAACCCATTTATTTCCATGATAAATTATTATGATTATGTTTTATGATTTATTTTATTTTTGGAACACATAATCATGAACATGTTATGATTGGTGAACCCAGATAACGCTCTAATGAAATGGGTAATTTTTTTGTCTCTTGAGATGTTATGTATGGTATTAGGGAGTAAACCTAATTCATAACGAGACTCTATCCACCAAGTGATGTTGTATTAGAATTTATCCTTGACTTATGATTATGTCATGTTTTATGTTACTACCAAATTTCATATGTTACAATAATATTATTCTACCATTTTCTTTATGTTATGCTCCCATGTGATTACTCATGAGTTTATTTTTAAAGGAAAGTATATGCTACTTCATAAGGGTGAAATGTATAACATTTTCATAAGTTTTTTCATGATTAAAAATGAACCTTTATGACTTTTATTTTGGTTTTAAGATTTATTATGAAATGTTTTATGAAAATATTTGAAAATAAAAGTTGATTTATTGGGTAATAAAATGTTTATTTTGATCTTAAAGTTTAGTTTTTAAAAATAAAAATATGGTATATGTATTCATGAAGTAACAAGTTTCTTTCTTTCTTTTTATATATACCTTATTGGGCTTTTTACACTCATACCATGTTTTAAAATGCTTTTCACAATTTTTTAAGGATGTTTAGGGACAAGGATGAAGTCAAGATGAAAATTGTGAAGATATATAATGAAAGAAAAATTGTAATTTCATAAATTTTTTGTTTTTTTGAGAAAAATGGATACTAAGTGGAAATGTACACTTTATGATGTAATACTAGTGATGACCTAATTATATAAAACTATAAACAATAAAGATACTAAAATGTAAGAAAATTAATTCTTGACTTGAAAATAAAGATTATGTAATATTTACGGATAGGTCCTTATGGTTGGTATTAGTGGAAAGGTTTAGATAACATTAAGATTATAATTAGAGACCTTTGATGGAAAACCTAGGTATAAGCCTAAGTATAGGATAAAATTATAAAGGTTTGGTAATATAGATGTTATATTGTTTCCCTATAAATACATACCTATATAGATACTATAAGTGGGAATTTGTTCGGAATAGATGCATCTTGGGGTAATAATCCAAAAAAGAGTTTTTTAAGTATATGATGACCATTATTATTATACATGGCGAGTGTTACCTTACAATGCACCTGATTTGAAACTCCTAGAGGATATGATTGGGATAATCCACATTTTATTTATGAGCTATCATGAAGGATTTAAATATATAATGATTATGGATGACATATATTAAAATTAATGTTTCATAGATTGAAAATAAGGTGTCATGATTTAGACATCCTTTAATTTTTTTTCATAATTATGATTATTGTTACTCACACCATGATCTTTGGTTATTGTCACTGGTTGGAACTAAGAGGAATTATTTTTACAATGAATGTGATGGAAAATGTGGTGATTATGAGAAACCAAATGGTATTATTACTGAAGTGAAGTATATTATGATTATTCATAATCATTTATCATGATATATTATTAACAACCTATACCATAACCAACTATCATACTCACCAAAGAATAGGAGGATTGAGTCTACTAAGAAATCAGCTCGTGAAGACTATGGAGGAAAGAAGGATCAATTTACTTTATGTCAGAAATGTTGAAAGAGGCACCGAAGATAATATCTCAAATGAACATACAAATGTTTTATATTTAAAAAATAAGGGAATAAAGAAACAGGTTTCCAATGAAAAGGGGGAGTTCAATGGATAAAAATAAATTTCATATTAGAGATCAGTTTATATTTATTTGTCTCAAATGTGGAGAAATTTATAATTATCCAAGTAAATTCCCTCTTCTAAAGGATAACTCTTAGGAAAAAAATGACCTATGTTATACTAATCATTGAAGTGATGGGATTAATGTATTTATGTATTCTAATTCAAGAATTATATTATATAAGTATTTATAAAAATAGTATTTTGTTTATAAGAATCATGAAACATATAAGTATTTTTCCACAATAGTATTTCTTTAATAATTTTAATACATATGTTTAATGGTACTGAAATAAAAGAAAAATGATTTTGTGTTAAAGTGATATTTTTAGAAAACATATTTTTAAGGGAAAGATAAACCAAAACATATGTCTACTATTAATTTAATAATTTTAAGGATTGATAAAGAGATTATTGAAATTGATGAAGTAAATGGGATAATATTGGTAACCCAAACATTGGTTAACAATTTGATGAAAAATTTATTTAGGTCATATTTGATGAAGTTTATTTCATTTTCGGATTTATGGAATATCTTCAATAGTCTGTGATTAGTAAGGTCTATGTTAATTTTTGGAAGCATACATATCTTCATGTGAGGTGGACTTAAGATTTATAGATAACATCATGAGTTTATAACTTCAAGGATTATAATATTTTCAAAGGCATAGATACCTCTTTTGAGGTGTTAAGTAATGAGATTTTGAAATGATTTGAAACTTTTTCATGGTTTCAGGAAGAATAATTGATTGGAGTTTAAATAACCTTTGTATTAGTATATTATTTGATGTTAATTTAATTATATAGTGAGATATATATAGATTTTATGGTTAAAAAGCGATTCATTAACAAGGAGTTTTTTAGAGATATTTATGGTCAAGTGAAGGATTACCTTTAAAGTTAGTTTAAGAATATTATTCATGATATTTTGGTGAATTTCACTACATTATAAGATTATATAGTAATTTATCATGGTGATTAATGATATTTTTCAAGATAATTCTTTAGGTTGAGATATATGTAACCTTTAGTTTTAAAATGTGATGTAACATGAAAAATTATTCACGAATAATGAAATCAAAATTTTTTAATGTAAGATGAAAGGCATTAGGTAACCTTTAATGATAAAACACTATTTAATGTTAAGGTTATTATGGTTTTTTGGGTTTTTGGGTTATTTATGAAATGATCTAAGTAGAGACTTTGTTAATATTATGGACATCTTAAAGTTAAATGTATTATTTCATCATATGAGGGTTTATAAATTTTGGATATTATCTTACCCTATGATAACCATTCAGTTTTTTTAATATTTAAAGATAGTCAGAATAGTTTGATATACATTTTTGAATTATGAAGTTTATTTTAGTTCTTCAGGATAAATTTTTTATCTTGAATACTCATCGTCTAGAAAAAAAGAGAATATGGTAGAAATTTATTAGAGGATGAAATTATAATTTTCTAGTAAGTATATTTCTTTGTGTTATTAGTCTAGATGGTAAAGGAATTACTTAACTCTTGGAAAAGGATATTGAAAAAAATTCTATCATATTACCATCATTTTTTATGAATTTATGGTCTTTTACACACCTCTTTTGTTTATGATTTTGTGGTTATTAAATTTCTCATGATCATTCACTTTCTTATTACCAATGGTTTCTATCACTCTCCATAATTATTTGAACATCATAATTCTATTATATTTCTATATTTTTACATCCCAATAATATTATCTAATTTTTAAAGCTAGTTATTTGTTATTCTATATGACCTTTCTATTTCCCTTTCCCTCTTTTTAAAAGAAAATTTTATTAACTCTTTTTACGATGTGAGAGTTTAAAAAAGGTATTTTGAAATGTAAAACCCTTAATTAAAAAGCCCAAGTTCAAATTTTGAGGAAGAAATTTATTAAAGGGGGAATAATTTGACACCCCTGGTTTTTAAAATAAAACTATTCTTGATAGCTTGCTTAACATGAAACAACAGGCTTAAAGAAAACCGGTATATACTCTAAAAATATTATTATTTAAATGTGACCGTTATAACATAGCCATTGAATTGGTGGGTATGAATATAATTGAAATAATTATTAAATATATATAAATTATAAAATAAATACAATTTTATTGATAAATTATTATTAATTAATCACTTCATTTTTTATTAAAGCCATTTTATTCTTTAAAAAATATGTTTTTTTTCTAAAATGGATTTTATTGATTTTTATGAGAAAATATTATAATTAATTTCTATTTTTTTAAATTTATATTATAAAATGATATCATTTTTTAAATCATAATATCAATATTATATGATGGGGAAATTTTGAGATTTTTCTAAAAAGTTTTATTTTTCAATGAATAGAAAAAATGCGGATTTTTATTCAAAACTGTGTCAACTTCTAAAGTTTTTACATAGTAAAATTATATTTTGGTTTATTTTTAAAATTTATTTAGTAATTTTTTATTAAAATTAATGAAATTATAGTTTTTTAATGAATTTTATACTTGAATTTGGTATAAAAACACTTTTATACTTTAAAAGGCATTTACCTGAAAAATAGTTTTTCATTACATTTTTCATTTTAATATTTAGTTATTTTCTCCAAGTTCTAAAAATTTAATATTTAAAAATGGATTCTATATTTGGTATTAGGATTTAATTTTTTTAAACAAAACCATTTTATTTTTGGTCTTTATTAATAGCAACTATAGTAAATAATTATCTCCACTGTATGGGTAAATCATGTAATTACGGTTTAAAATAACATGATCAAGACTAAAAAATGACTCTAAAGCTTTAATTTGCATTAATGGACGAGTGATGTTCATAAATATATATAATTGTTTGGAAAATATGGCAAAATGGTTCCATATTTATTTTATTTTTACCTTTATATTTTTTATGTAAAGAAAAGTCAAAAATGACATTCTCTTTCTTTTATTATCTATAAATTTCTAAAAATGTGATAAACATAGGATATTTTAGATCATAAAAGGGTTATTCTAATTATAAATGATTTTTATTTTATAATGGATATTTATTTTTATTTTTTATAAATGAAATAATTACATTAAAATCTTACACAACACCGATACAAAATTTATTCAATTGATAGAAAAATTTAAAAAATGATTTTTAAAATTCTAAAAGTAATATAATTTGACTGAATTATTATGTCCCCAATTTTTTTCAGATAAAAATAACATATTATAGGGGTTTTAATGGATCATATTATAATTCTATTCTTTTCACATTGTTTTCAATGTCAAATTAATTGAATAGTTCTAAAAATAACATTAATTTTATTTTTGTAATAAATAATATTTTATTAAATGATTTAAAATTCATAAAAATACTATCTTAATTCATATTATTGGTATATGTTTAAAATTTTAAATGTGGTCCATTTATTGATAAATTTACCTTTTATAGTAACTATCTTAACCCCTAAATAGTAAAAAACTTTGTTATCATCATAATCACAAAAAAGGTTAATGTTGGATTAAAACAAAAGGATAAGGGTAAAAACATAGTCTAAAATTTTCTAAATTTTATTATATGTGATAATATAGATCTATAATCGTCTTATATTTTAATCATATCAGTTTGGAACCTTTTTTACCATTAAAACTAATTTATATCAATGTAATATTTTATATAATTCCAAGAGTTCCCATTGCCTCACTTATAAAAGGGAACCTCATATCCTATTTTATTCACACTTTAAAATACTTTTAGATTGACCAAGACCTACCAAAATATCTTCCTAACTTACAACACTTCATTATATAGGTCTTGGTTTAGGTAAAATACCAACCATAAAGGGATTAAGGTGTAAAGAAAATGAGATTGTATGAAGAAGTGGTATAGTCATTAACCAAATGTTTTAATATTATTTATTCTTGCACCTCCTTAAAATATTATTCAACCATTATAATATAATAACATTAGTATATCCCATATACTGAGATGTTATTTTGTTAATGGTATAACCTATATCCACCACCTCTTCCATCAAACAGTAAATGAAACCATCACTCATGTGTAAGGTAGACTACCACCTCATGAATTGATGTAATTCATTTTCTATCATCACCTCTCACTCCTATTTATGATATTGGATATAACATCATTCGTGCATACATGTGGATTACCACCTACATAAAGTGATGTGTTTTATTTTTCATTTTTTCATCACATGGATGGTATATATAAATTTATTTAAATAAATAGTATGATATTTAAGACACAATGATCGTTCTATAATGATAAAATAATACTCACCTTTTTTAAATCATGATTATTGAAAAATGGAAACGTTACTCATGCATACATATGACCTACCATCTCCATGACTGTAACAAACTTCATTTTTTATAACCATGTTTCATGGTTTATTTTAAAAGTATAATTGATGTATAAAAATGATAAATATGTGATGAATATTAGAGATGATGAAATATTGACCTATTTGGCCATATTCAACCAACCAAAGTCATTTTGGATATATGAGATGAATAACATCAAAACATCTGATGCGATATTAATAGATTAGAAAATTTTATATAACTTGGTAATTAGTGAAATAAAATTAAAAATAAATTTTAAAATTTTTCTTAAGTATATAAATAATTAAAATATATTTATTATTTTGGAAGATAAGGAATTAATGTGATGATTTAGGCTCAAGGGTAAGTCCAATTTACTTTAAAAACCTCATTTTAAATTTTGTAATGATTTCTTTTCTAAATATCAATCTTCCATATCTATATTATTAAAATTATTTTATTGATGTATTTATATGATCATAAATTAATTATAAAGGAAATTTTATGTCACTTTTAAATTCCTTTCAAAGGTTTTAAAAAGGATTATTTTTACATATTTTATATATAATATTTTCAATTTATTTACAAAATAAGAAGAGAATGTTATATTTTAATGTATACGAAATCAATGATTTTTCCACCACTATAATTTCAACTTGATGTTTAGATTAATTTATAATATTACATAATTTTTAATTATAAAAAAACATCTTTCACTTTTTTCTTAGTATTTTCAAAAAGGGTTTTAAATGGAATAAATATTTTGATATCTAGAAATGTTTTGATTATGGGTATAAAGGATCTCTCTAAACCACACTTTTCTTCAATTTATGAAAATTCCCTATCTAACTCACTTTATACCACCATTTTATGTTATGAATTAATACTAAATTATTTATACATTTCCCTTAAATATATACCTATCTCATTCTACCTTCCTTTTATAGGTTAATACATTCAATAAATTTATTTCTCAAATTCTGTCCTTAAAATCAAATCTGATTAAGGGGAACTTTTCTATTCCTTAATATTTTTATGTAATTATAATTTCAAGTTTTTATTTCTAAATGAACACATTAATGTGAGACCTATGATTATATAATCAGATATGAAAATCCATAATATTTAATTCCTTATTCTCTTTGTAATTTTTATGAAATTTTATTTGATTATGATATAAGGAAAGATTATGAAACCCATTTCTTTCCATAGTTAATTATTTTGATTCTTTTTTATTATTTATTTCCTTTTTTGGCACACATAATCATGAACATGTTTTTATGGGTGAACCCATATGGCACTCCAATGCATTGGGTAATGTTTTGGTCTCATGAGACATTATGTATGGGATTATGGAGTAAACCTAATCCATGATTAAACTCTGTCTACCATGCGATGTTATCTTGGTAGTTCGCCTTGAATTATGTTTATTTCATGTTTTATGTTGCTACCACATTTCTTATGTTTTCATAATATTATGATATCATGTTTTTTATATTATAATCTCATATGATTACTCACGAGATTATGTTTAAAGGAAAGTATATTCTACTTCGTAATGGGGGAATGTATAACTTTTTTGAAAAACTTTTCACATGTTTTTCATGATTTAAAAGGAAACATTATTAGTTTTATTATTTCCATTAAGACTTATTTTAAAATGTTTAATGAAAATATTTGGGCAGAGAATTTGATTTTGGGGGTAATAAAATGTTTAGTTTAAGCCCAAAATTTATTTTTGAAAAGACAAATATCATATAAATATTCATGAACTAATAGGTTTCTTTATTTCTTTTTATATGTCCCTTATTGAGTTTTTTGTTCTCATAAAACAATTTAAAACTTTTCTCATATGGTTTTACAGATTATTAGGGACAATGATGAGGTCAAGATAAAAATTGTGTGATATTTCATGAAAAGAAAAATTGTTATATCATATTTTTTTTGTTTTATGCTAAAGATGGATACTAAGTGGAAGTGAACACATTATGATGTAATATTTATTTATATAAGGTTTATGAACTAATTATCTAAAAATATAATATGTAAAGATCCTCAAATGTAAGAAAATAAATTATTTACAAGAAAACTCATGATTATGTAATGATGAGTCCTTACAGAGAACCATCAATATGACATAGAGTTTGAAGTTGGGGATAAATTATTAATCAAAATATATCAATAGATTAATGTTGTGAGGTTTGAAAATAAGGGAATGCTAAATCATAGGTACATAGACCATTAATATTCTTGATCATGTTGGATTTGTGTCATGTCAACTTGATCTTCCAACGAATATGTATGAAGTACAAAATGTGTTCCATATATCTCAATTGAGGAAGTAAAATAACATATCGTTCACATGTACTAAATACAGAGGTGGTATAGTTCGGTCATGATCTCTCTTATGGGGATCATCCAGTGAAATTCTTGGGTCATAGAGATAAAATTATAAGAAACAAGACCACTCATTTTATTATACTATGCTAAAATCACAAGTATGAGGAGGAAACATAGGATCTTAAGAAAGTAATGAAACAAAAGCGCTCTAATATATTTCATATTTGAGTTTCAGTTAAAATTTTGATGATGAAAAATCTAAAGGGTAGAATAATGTAATGACCTAGAATTTTTAAGAATGAAAATTAACCTCTCTAAATATATGCATGATATAATGTATAGTATAAATTCTACACATTACATACTAAAAATAAACATAATTTTATTACATCAACACAAAATATTACATGTGAAGTATAAATATACTCCATTAAATTGAAAATAATATAATAAAGGAAATAAGTACATACAAATAACATAACTAGATTTTATAATATTTGTGTGTTTTGGAATCCTAGAATTATCAAAAATGAAAACAACACTATAAAAATAAAACAAAATATTTGAAATAATATAATAAATTTTAAATGAAATGTAAATAACTTTTTTAAAAATTGAGTTGACGAATAATTATGTAAATAAGGATTATCTATGGGAATTATAGTGGTTATATGACCATAGGAATGGTAGTTGACCATTGGTAATATTGACTAACAGTTGAAATGGTAACCACAATGATAAGAATAGTAAAATTTCAAAAAAATAAAAAAAATGAGTAAAATAAGTTAATTAAAATATCATAGTTATATAAAATTATTTTTCAAATCATATAAATTAAAATTAAAATAAATATAATTTTAAATAATGTATGTTTTAACATATTTAGTAAAATATTAATTTTTATGTTCAGATTAAATTATATAATTTTGAAACTTATTCTGGTTAAATGATATATAATAATTAATTATCAATTATATAATAATCAGGAATTATGACAAATAGAAATGTAATCGTTCATGTAAAATAATTGTGTTTATTTGAGATAAAATTGTTTTTAATGAATTATATAAATTTATAATATTCAGAAATTTTATTTGATAAAATTTAATTAATTTTTTAAGTCATCACATCTAAATTAGATTATGTTTAATTCTTGTAATTTTTCGGAAAATTTTATTTTTTAGTAAATAGTAAAAAATAATGTTTTTACAAATACTGTAACTTATTTGACATCATTTTTTAATAAATATGATATAAAAATATATAAAATAGTTTGATCAATATGAAAGGTTTTTAATTATTAAATAATATATTTAAAAATAATATACTTAATTTCCAAACCTATTAATCAATTTTTAAAACCTAAGTTGCATTCTATTTTAATAAAAAACTATATTTGATTCGTTAATTTGTATAAAAAATTTCCAGGATTGTTTTTGGTTTTTAGGGTATTAAAATGTTAAATAAACCTATATTTTTAAACCATACAGTAATAAAAGTCAATTTAATCAACATTATTAATAGTCCTTGGCCTAAATAATAAAATAATCAATACTTTATTCTAAAATACCCCTCCCCTTGGCTATAAAAACACCCCTCATTCACCCTCATCTACCCACATATAAAACTATTTTACATGAAAAATATATATCCAAAAAACTCTATAAACTACATTATACTTTTCCTTGATCCCTCAGTATATCCAAACTTCCCTCCTACAATGGATTTAGGCTCAATCCAAAGGAGGTGTCTCAAGGTGCGAGGTAACGATTTCAAAAACAATGTTTTCATTTCACTTATCCACTTAATTATTCTATAATATAAGTAATCATTAAAAATTAACTTTACAATTTATGTTTTAATATAGATTAATGTTTTTATAAAACTATAATATTTATTATTTCTCTTATATTTTTTTAAAACTCTCTTAAAAACATCTTTTCAACTGTGGTAGATTTAGGATATCAAATTTAACAGTGATATTTTATTTTTCAATTATTCTTTAAATGGTTGTTATTAAAAATTAATTTCATTATTTAATATAATATAATAATAAAATAATATCATTTTTATAGTTCTTGAATTTAAAATAGGCATGGTAATAATGATATTAAAAGTATATAATCATAACATTTTTTACCAATAAAAATAATCTTATCGAGGAGGGTTCTCAGAATTTATAACTATATATTGATCTATTTAACTCTATTATTATTTGAATCAATTTAATTATATAAATTTAAAATTATTGATATAATTTAACCATTGGAAAATATATTTCAACTATTACCTCTACATCTATGAGGTTCTGGATCTATGAACCGAGCAATATCGAAAAAATCAATGTAAACAATATTAATATAATAAATGAATAAAAAATGATAAAAATTAATTACACTACTAGAATTTTTGCTATTTTCAATAGACTATTTGCGATGGGATCCCTTTGAAAATAAGCTTTAACGACGAGGTCCCATCACAAATAGACCGCTACAGAAAACGACGTCGCAAAAAATATTTTTTGCGACGAGGAAGTTCCCCGTCACAAATAACTCTCCGATTATATACATTATATATAAATAAACTTTTTGCAACGGGCATGTTGCAAATAGTATTTGCGACGGTACCAAGGGCCCATTGCAAATACTATTTAAAAATATATTTTTAAACTATTTGCGATGGGATCCCGTCGTAAAAGATCCCGTCACAAATAATAACCAAAATAAAAAAATATATATTTATTTAAATTATAATTAATGAAAAAATAATATTAATATTATTAAAATAATAAAAAAAATAAAAAATATTAAAATTCTCAATATTCTCAAAAAAATATAAAAAATTCATAAAATATTATTATTATTATTTATAAAATAAAAAAACATTAGAAAATATAATACTAAAACAAATATTTAATAAAATTATGATTAATGAAAAAATAATATTAATATTATTAAAATAATAAAAAATATTAAAATTCTCAGTATTCACAAAAAAATATAAAAAACCTCATAAATTATTATTATTATTATTAGTAAAATAAACAAACATTAAAAAATATAATATTAATAATAAATAATAAAATATTAAAAATAAAAAAAATTAAATTATACAATATTCGCACCAATATAAAAGAATGAAACTGAAAATAGTTCATATTACAACAATTCTTGAATTCAAATGTTTTTAACATAAAAAAATCTCTGAGGGGGTCATTTTCTGGAGGAGGTGGAGGAGCTGTAGGAGATGGTGGACGAAACTCCATCCCTAAACTATGAGTCACATGATGCATATAATCCATCTGCTTGTGATGCTACTGCTGCTGCCATCGACGCATCTCCTCCTTGTGCTATTGTTGCTGCTGCTGCCGACACCTGTCTTCATGCTGCTTCTGCAAACTACCTATAAGCTCAGCCTGAGTTCACAACTGCTCTTGATACTGTGAGGTAGAAGATAATGCCTCTCCATGAGCTCCTCTCGAGCTGGACGCCGATATCGCATCAGTACTATAATAAGTACTAGGAGTCACATGAGAGCTGATACCAACTACTCGGACCTTCTCAAAGCCATTCTGTGTCGCCTGCATCCATGCCACCTCATCGAAATGGTGGGCACTAGTTTGATAAGTTGCCTCATCCTGACTCCCAGCCTGTGTCTAAGAGGTCCCATCCTCATATGACACATTCAATTCCAATTTGAAATTAAAATTGTGGAAATATTATATGCAGTTAATTTTCAAACTGAAAAAAATAATACTAACCACAATCTGATGCTGATGATCACCTATAATCTCTCTAGTGGCTGGATCACTGTACATCCTCCGATAAATTTCGTACTCCATAATATTGGGACGCTTGAATTCCTATAAAAATATAAAATAAACTATTTATATTTAAATTTATATAAAACATTTAAAAAAGATATTTACCAGATGCTCTCTATGCGTACCGAATGTACGACTACCAGCTCAATGCATCACCTCCTATCTCCCCCGGTTCTGCTGATCCACCGAAGACCTCCTTTAAAATCCACCACTCAACCAGTGTAAACATATTCCATACCAAATGTGATATGAAATGTAATTTGGTCTGTGGGATCTACAAAACTCATCAAAATCTGTCACTCCTACTTTCTTAATGGATGTCCTTCTCAAATTGTGCAAAAACTGACGAAAACGACCACGCATAGACGCCTCCCATGCCGTGTGGATAGTGTCACACATGCTATCATATATGGGATACCATAAACCCTATAAATAATTTATAATACCAAGTTATTAATAAAATAAATTGCAAAATAAATATTATTTATTTACGTACCAGCCAATGATTGAACATGCCGATCTGTACATCAACAAGAATCTGTTCCCATGTGATCCATGGATGAGAAAAATAATTGCGCAAGATAGATCTTCCATTTCCAATATCTACATGCTTAAAACTGTGAAAAAAGAATAAATAATCAAACAATTAGTATATATATAAGTAAATTAATGAAAGCTAACTAAAATATACAGGTTACCATACCTCCGTGTGCATGGATCGAAGCCAAGACATGGATATCACTTGGGTATAGGGTTAGGAATCATCAGTCGCACAAGACCGCACCCCCTCCGCATACCCCCTGAACTGCCAGTAGGATGAGGGTCAGATGATCCCAAATCCCCCTCATCCAAAGGTAGCTCAACCTCCTGTAACTCACAAAATAAATCAGGGTCTATCTGAAACACAAAATGATTGTTGTTAGCAGATTGTTGAAAATAACTATTATATATAGATATATATTAGTTATTATTATAACTAGCATTTAACTATGTTAATGTTCACATTCATCATCATCTTCATATCTGACGATGTCAATGCCTTCATATTTTTCCTCAGCATCATCAATATCCATATAAGTTTTAGTTTCATCATCTCTTGTCATTTAAAATTCATTTGTAACATCATTAACATCTTCATCACCATCGACCCTTAATTGTGGGGTGTCATCATCGATATTCACATCTATTTGTGAAAAAGAAATATTTTGAGCAGTCTCTTGAAAAATTTCAATTCCTTCAACTTCAGCAGAACCACATTCAGTTTGAGTAAACTGATTTTCCTGAGATTTCATTTTTATTATGCTCCACCAATCACTCATGTATCTTGAAGTAGCACAATACTTGGTGTAATAAATTTTATGTGCCTGTTGAGCCAGTAAAAATGGTTCATTTACTACAAGAATACTTTTATATTTAATATCAATGATTCCATGAGTCATATGAACATGAAATCCTCTCTCAGTATCCAACCACCAACATTTAAACATCATTATGTAATTATGTCCTAGATAACACAACTCAATAATTTCATCCAGAATGACGTAAAAGTCAACTTTAGTATCTCTATGATGCGATCCTCTAAAACAAACTCCACTATTCATTGTTTGTTTTATTCCACATTTGCACGTTTATGATATCGAAAACCATTCACCAGATATGTATTATAAGATTTAACCATTTTGGATGGTGGGTTACTCAATATACACAGTTGTTTATCAATTTTATCAGCATGTTGAGACACCTGAAAATTTATAAAACAATTATCAATATAATAAATAGTAAACTGAATTGATATTAAACCATCAATAATTTATGTTACCAGTTTTTGAAACCATTGAGAATTTGTTTTTCTACGTTGTTCAAGAGTAGCTGCTATAATTTATGGAAGTTGTTTCTTGATATGATTATCATATAACCTACAAATAAAATAAGTTTACATACTATAACATAAATTATATAATAAGTGATAGAAGAACTCACAGTAAAAATGATTTCATTTCTTCACAATTGATCTGAACATATGTATGAGCTCTGTGATGTTCATCATCTGAAATCCATCGTTATTGAACTCCACCGAAGCCAAGATTTGGCTAATTAAAAACTGATAATTTATTTTCCATTTCATGATTAACATTTCCCTAATTTTTTCCCATGCGGTTGTGTTTTGAGGTATATTCAGATTCAAAATATTGAGAGTAGAAAAAAGAAATTTCCTTTTACAAATAAGCTTTAGCAATTGAGCCTTCAACTGATGCTTTGTTGCGTACTTTTTTCTTCAATTTCTACATGCATCTCTCGAATGGGTACATCCATCTAAACTGTAGTGGACCTCCACATTTTTCTTCATATGGAAAATGTAATATCAGATGTTCCATTGAGTCAAATAAAACTGGCAGAAAGATTTTTTCCAGTTTACATATAATTACAACAATATCTTCTTCCAGTTTTCTTAGCGCATTATAGTCTATTGCTGCTTCAAAAATGTCTCGAAAAAAAAATGATATGTCTGTTATCGAATCCCAAATCATATAATTAAACAAATCTCTGAATCCAATTGGCATTAGTCTTTCCATTATAACATGACAATCATGACTTTTTAATCCAGTAATATGACCGTTCTTAACACATTTACCCAAATTAGAAGCATAGCCATCGGGAAGTATCAAATCTGCAATCCAATAACAAAATAATAAGAGACACTCTTTGGTCAGTGTATAAGCTACTTTTGGATTCATTAACCTCTGTGATCTGACATTTTCAAATAGTTCAAGTTCTGGTTACTTGAAAATTTGGGAAAGATCTAATCATGCTTTTACAGTATCTTTGGTCTTACCTGGTGTATCCAAAACTGTATAAAATAAATTATCAAAATAGTTATTCTCTATATGCATGACATCCAACATGTGGCAGACCTAAAAATCAGACCAATATGGAAGATCCCAAAAAATGCCCCGTTTTATCCAATTATATTCTTTTCCAAAGCCATGAATTTTCTGTTGGTTTACTATTGGCCCAAATGTGATGGGAGTTAATGAAAATACAACCAATTTTAACTCTGTACCTGAGATCATTTTTGGAGGTTCATCCCTTTCAATTATGCCTTTTTTGAAATGAGATTTGTTCCTTTGAAAAGGATGATCAGTTGGAATAAATCAACGATGACAGTCAAAATATCATGATTTTTTTTCCATTGACAATAATAAAGGCTATGTTTTTTTTTCATAAAATAAGGACATAATTTTGGACCATGTGTTATCCAGCCATATAACATGCCATATGACAGAAAGTCACTAATATTCCATATCAATGTAGCTTTTAATATGAAATTTTGTTTCACAGCAATATCATATATACTAACACCATTACTCCACTATGCATTTAACTCATCAATCAATTTTTTCAAATAAACATCAATATTCTTTTTCGGATGTCCTGGGATTAATAATGTCAAAAAGATATAGGGCTCCTTAATCAACATCCATGAAGGTAAATTGTATGGAGTTATAAAGATAGTCCAACATGAATACTGACTACCATAAGAACCAAACGGATAGAAACCATTAGTAGAAATACCCAATCACACGTTTTGGACTTCTAAATCAAAGTACGAATGAAGACGGTTAAAATGTTTCCATGAATAACCATCAGATGAACGATTCAAGCTTTTATCAGTTGAAATATTGGTTTTGTGCCATGACATCATTGATGCTATGTTATGAGACATAAATAAAAGTTGTAGCCTGGGTGTAAGGGGAAAATATCTCAACTTTTTTATAGGAATCGATACAGACTTCCCTAGTTGAGCTTCTTTATACCTCAATTGTCCACATGTGGGATAACTATCTAATGAATCATTTCACCAGAATATAAGATGCAATCATTTTCACATGGATGAATCTTCCGATAACTAATACCTAGATTACAAACCAACCTCTTTCTCTCATAGTGATTTGTAGGCAACACATTTTCTTCAGGTAAAAATGTTTTAACCAAAGAAAATATTTGATCAAAACAGTTGTTTGACATTGCATTATCTGATTTAATAGCCATAAATTTTGCAACCGTTTCAAGTTTTTTTATCTTGCAACCAGGATATAATGCATCCTCAGTAGACCTCAACAACTCATAAAATTCAGATGGTGCTAACTCAGAAGTTAAATCAATACCATCTTGAGTTTATGTTTGTTGAACAGATGGACCTGCAACATCATGTACTAAATTTTGAAACTGTGATGGATCAGGAATCAAGTTATTAGTATCTTCTTTGGAACTGTGTTCACCGTGTTAATACCAAAAAACATAATCTAGTTGAAAACCAAACCGTAAGAGATTTCCCCCAACCTTGTCAAATGTGTCAAATGTTCTCAAAGAACATTTTTTACAAGGACACTTAATTGTGCCTTCTGAAACATATTCTGGGTTTGATGATGCAAATGATAATAAAGCTTCAACACCATTAATATATATAGTATTTAAACCAGAACCATTTGGATTTCTGTGCTGATTTATCCTAGCACGATCATCTAATAATGACTAATGTTAATTTCATTGTTCCATATTTTTTCTACAAAATATAAACTCATCACTATTTTTGAATAATTTGAAATTATAAAACACTATATGAAAAAAGAAGATAAATAATTATAGCTACTTCTTAATAATTACCATTAATTTTTGGCAACACAATTTCCAGTGGATTGACGACTACTCTTTTGTCCAACAACTCATTTACATGCAAATTTATCTCACTGAAATCATAATGAAGAATATTCTCAGAGGTACGCATATTCATTCTCATGCATATGAGAATGTATAAGCATACCTTTGAAAAGATTCTTTATTGTGATTTTAGTGTGAGAAAGATGCAAGTAAATGAGCTCTTAGACAAAAGAGCCCCCTTTTCGTCGATGAAACATCTTCTTGCAACTATCACCGCCTGAAAACATTATAAAAAATGTGGTCCTATGAGTTCATATTCAAACTCGTGCATACAAGATTGGATATGCATATGTAGAAGCATACTTTTCATAATGTTTTGAGTTAGTGAAAGTTTAAAGAAGAAGATTCATCAAGCAAAAAGAGTTCCGTCAATCCACTGGAAATTTTTCCAAGTTATTATAAGTTATTACGATTTATTACAATTGATATTATTCCTAATTATTCCTAATTATTTTTAATTATTACAAATTATTCCTAATTATTACTAATTATTCTTATTTATTCCTATTTATTTTTATTTATTCCTATTTATTCCCAATTATTGCTATTTATTCCTATTTATTGCTATTTATTCCTGTTTATTACTAATTATTCTTAATTATTCCTAATTATTTCTAATTATTACTAATTGTTCGTATTTATTTCTATTTATTCATATTTATTGCTAAGTATTACTAATTATTGCTATTTATTACTAATTATTTCTATTTATTACTAATTATTCCTAATTATCCCTAATTATTTCTATTTATTACTAATTATTGCTATTTATTACTAATTATTCCTAATTATTCCTAATTATTCCTATTTAATACTAATTATTCCTAATTATTTCTATTTATTACTAATTATTCATATTTATTACTAATTATTACTATTTATTACTAATTATTACTATTTATTGCTAATTATTACTATTTATTACTAATTATTACTATTTATTACTATTTATTGCTAATTATTACTATTTATTGCTAATTATTACTATTTATTACTAATTATCACTATTTATTACTAATTATTACTAATTATTCCTAATTATTACTATTTATTACTAATTATTTCTATTTATTTCTAATTATTCCTATTTATTACTAATTATTCCAATTTATTACTAATTATTCCTAATTATTACAATTTATTTCTAATTATTTCTATTTATTTATAATTATTACTATTTATTTCTAACTATTCCATTTTTTTTAATTATTGCTATTTATTTCTAATTATTGTAATTTATTTCTAATTATTGCTATTTATTCCTAATTATTGGTAATTATTCCTATTTGTTTCTCATTATTCCTATTTATTGCTAATTATTTCTAATTATTCCTATTTATTTATAATTATTCCTAATTATTCCTATTTCTTGCTAATTATTCATATTTATTGCAAATTATTCCTATTTATCGCTAATTATTCCTATTTATTGCTAATTTTTCCTATTTATTGCGAATTATTACTATTTATTCCCATTTATTAGGAATTATTCCTATTTATTACTAATTATTTCTATTTATTACAAATTATTGCTAATTATTACAAATTATTGCTATTTATTACGAATTATTGCTAATTATTACTAATTATTCCTATTTATTACTAATTATTCGTAACTATTCATAATTGTTGCTATTTATTACTAATTATTGCTATTTATTACTAATTATTTCAAATTATTCCTAATCATTCCTATTTATTACTAATTATTCCTAATTATTCATATTTATTACTAATTATTCCTATTTATTACAATTAATTCCTATTTATTACTATTTTTTCTAATTATTACTAATTATTGCTATTTATTACTAATTATTCCTATTTATTTCTAATTATTGCTATTTATTACTATTTATTCCTATTTATTACTAATTATTGCTATTTATTACTAATTATTGCTATTTATTACTATTTATTGTTAATTATCATTAATTATTGCTAATTATGACAAATTATTGCTATTTATTATTAATTATTGCTAATTATTGCTAATTATTACTAATTATTGGTATTTATTACTAATTATTTCTATTTATTGCTAATTATTGCTATTTATTTCAAAATATTCATAATTTACTAATTACTCCTAATTATTCCTATTTATTACTAATTATTTCTATTTATTACTAATTATTCCTATTTATTACTAATTTTTCCGATTTATTACTAATTATTCCTATTTATTACTAATTATTCCTATTTATTACTATTTATTTATAATTATTACTATTTATTGCTATTTATTACTATTTATTTCTAATTATTGCTATTTATTACTATTTATTGCTATTTATTACTATTTATTGCTAATGTTTCCTATTTATTCCTAATTATTCCTATTTATTACCATTTATTACTATTTATTAATAATTATTCCTATTTATTACCAATTATTCCTATTTATTACTAAGTATTCCCATTTATTACTAATTATTCCTATTTATTACTAATTATTTCTATTTATTACTAATTATTTCTATTTATTGCTAATTATTCCTATTTATTGCTAATTATTCCTATTTATTGTTAATTATTCCTATTTATTACTAAATATTCATATTTATTACAAATTATTAGTATTTATTTCTAATTATTACTAATTATTAAAAATTAGTACTAATAATTTCAATTTATTATTACAAATAAATACTGATAACAAAACAATTTAAATCTAATTTAATTACAACTAATCAAAAATAATTAAAATTAACATAAAAAAATGAAATAAATACTAAATTAAAGAAAATATAAATACCTTTAAACTTGATCTCCTATTGATGTAGATGGCTTCACAACTTTTTTGTGAAAGAAAACTAACTCACCCAAATTTTCTCTCTAAAAATTGAGTTTAGATAGAGAAAGGGAGTAAGAAATGAGAGGTGGATTTGGAAAAACGGATGGGGGTATATGTAGGTTAGATTAGTTGCGACAGGACCCGTCACAAAAACTTTGGCCCGCTTTAATTACGGTCGGCGGTTAAAAGAGTATTTGCGACGGGACCCGTCGCAAAAGGTACCTGCCGACCCACTATTTGCAACGGGAGAACATCCAGTCGCGAAAACCTGTTTACCGCCGTTGGGTATTTGCGACGGGACCCGTCGCAAATACCCGCGGACTGACGCACAATTTGCGACGGTGGAATACCCCCCGTCGCAAATAACCTTCCTGCGGTTTGCTGTGCAAACCACGCCAAACCTTTTACGACGGAACCCCAAATCCCGTCGCAAATAAACAAGTATTTGCGATGGGTAGAATCCCCCGTCACAAAAAGCTATTTTTCCAGTAGTGTTACAATAGATTAAATAAATTTGAAATTATTTTTAATTAAGTAATTAATGAATGTAAATTTACTATTTAATAAGTTATAAAAGTGTTCAAAGTAATTTGGGCCTTGTGGTAAGGATTCCTTATCTTTTTCATTGTTAGTGTTATGTTTTCTATCACCATATATATTTATCTCTTACCATTTTTATACTTATTTTATATCCTATATGATTCCTTATTATTCATTTTATCAGGTATATACATTCATTTATGTCTCCATTTCTATTATTTCATTAAGTCAAACACTATGAAGCTTACAAGGGAAGCTTTTCCAATTTCTTTCTCTTTTTCCCAAATTGTCCTTATGTTGTTCCCCACGTTTATTCTTTCCTTTATGGCCCAAAACCATTTATAAAATGCTTATTATAACCTTTGAGCATCTAAAATGTTATATTTCCATACTTCCTTGGGTATCTACATGATTGTCATCTTGACTAAACCTTTAGACGTCATATGTAACCCTTTTTTTTATTGGGTTTTAATGATTATTCTTTATGTATGTTTATTTTATATGTGGTGCACATATGTATGATTTTTTTTGATAATAGGTGGGATATGATTTATAAATACCCCCAATCTATTGGGTAATTCATTTTATCCCATGAGATCACTATAAATAGGTGTGGCAATTAGCTTTTCCCATTATGCTATGACGTCATAGCGGCGAGCCTTGACCTATGCTTATAAAGTTTTGGTGATCTGATTTAACTATTTTATAATATATTATAACTAATCCTTGAAATATTTTTATGATTACATGACCTATGTTTGTTCCACATCCTTATATTTATCATGATTACTATGATCTTATGACATGTTGTCTCTTATTCTATGTTTCCATTATTAATTCCATGTTTTGAATATTGAATCTCATATCTCACCCCATGTTTATCCTATTTTACATAAACACTAATATTTATGGATCACCCTTTATCATATACATTTCCCCATGCTATTCTAAATCCTGATAGGAGTACGATGTTCTCTAGGAGTGAATAGTGAAGATTGAAATAAAATATTGAGTAGTTGTTTTGTAAATGTTTTGTATTGTACCTAATTTTCCAAACACACTAGACCACTGGGTTTTGGTCATGTTTTATGTAAATTCCCAACCCGAATGGCCAATAAACCAAGAGCTATACCAATGGACACATGACCTCAAGCGCACATCCCCATGCACCTGTGGTCAGGTGGCAACCATTCCGGCTCCCGATTTATTGGCCAGTCAGGTTGGGATGTTACATTTTATATGGGTTTTATATTAAAAATGGTGTAAAATTATTTTTATGAGATACAAGTAATAATAATAATAATAATAATAATAATAATAATAATAATCACTCACTAAATAATATAATATGTATAATATAGTAGACACCTTCAAAGTATAAAAGGGACCCCACAAAACAACTTCTTCCAACCTAGTCACTGATAGTCCCAATGCCTCACATCATTAAGAAACTAAACTCCCTTCCCCACTCCTCATGACCAAATCAAGAACATATACACATCATAAAGTATATTATCCTCATCCCCTCTTCCTCATGATTATCTGAACTATATATATTAATTATAACAACATTTGTAGGAAAAAACGGGACTAGCTATATTAGTTAACCATCACACTGGTCCACTCCATCATTATGTGTTGATTCGCACATGAGAAAAAAACCCATAGGAGGTGATTATGTATTTAATATTACTCAAATCACTAAAATAACATCAAAATAAAATAAAAGTATCTCACATAATCCCATACCCATAATTGGGATACTGATTGACGGAACTTGCTATATAGGGAAAGCATAAAATCAAATAAATTTTTAATTTTATTGAATTGAATCTATCATAAATAACTTGAGTTTTCATAGAGTTAACAAATTAAATACAATAATACCATGAAAATTAATTTAAGTATAAAAATGAAATCAAAATGGTACCTTGGTGAAAAATTGCGATCTTGGGGATTAGCTATTCTCTAGATCACCTTAGCTTGAAGACACTAATGTAGATTCTATAAAGATGACCCACATGTGCACCACAACTCCAAAAATATCATGCTTTAATTATTGAGTACTATCATGGAATATCAAAGGCCTTGCAATGATCAAAAGGTCACCAGAATATCATAAGATGAATCCCAAAACTTGGATTGATCCATTCTTGATCCCACTATCTATAGAAGCTTGAGATAAGTGAGGAGAGGATGAAAACTCTCTAAATTAGTTAAAATTGTAACACTTAATATTAATGGCTCAAAAATGATCATAAATTGTTAGGTTTAACTTTCTAAAGTTTACTTTTATCCCATGGATAAGTTAAACCTCTTAAAATGGCCCATAACAACATGAATAATAATTTAAACATGATGTCCCTATTATAAAAAATTTCATCACTCACTGGTAACATAATTAAATATTATGTCATGAATCATAAGCTAATAAATAACCCCATTCTTCCCATATTTATTGAATAAACCTTTAATGGTATGATGTTTGTTTGAAAAAAAAACACTTTCTTGTATAAAATTATTTATAATTAAACAACATGAAAATACCTTGAGAAATAAATTCAATTTTCATTATTCCAAACTATAATAAAATAATTGAATTAACTGACTTGTGTTCATTCACTTGGACATCCACCGGTCCCAACACGTGGGGCCCACTTCATCCTAAACTCAAATTCAACTAAATTGATAGAGCCTATAAATACAAATTTTTTGTGACCCTCTAGGCCCTCATCTCAATAGCAATGTGTATAAATCATAGAACCAGAGTAATATCTAGCAACACATCATTCACCTAAAGAGATAAGGATAAGTAATAACTATGACTACTAATTGTGTAATATAGTCCCTTTTTATTGATATCTAATTAAGCAGGTTGTAACACTTATGTCATCAGCATATGTGATCAATATATATTTCATCAAATTTACATAAATAAACTCATTAGTAAACTTCCATGGACTTAATCAAATAGTTCCTCCTCCATCAAAGGGAAATAGATATATACTTAAATTAATTTGAAAATGATAAATCCTTTCTGTACTTATTTAGTAATTCCATAATATTTGGGACACACCCAACATACCCAACTTTTTTGCTAACATATTTCATCATGGTTTATGGCAATACATCAATATCTGTAAATCATGATATGAATTAATAATAATCACAAGTATAAAGACCAATTCACATGTACATAGTTTCAAATGTCCAATAACACATAAAACATGTGGAATTCCAAGTGGCAGGTCATTTCTCATAACCTTCTATCTTTAATATTATAAAATAAGAACTTCATGAGAAGAAGTTTCAATGTCTTATGATCCCCCACCACTGGTATAATGTATCATCTATGTTTAGTCTGAGTTTCCTCTAGCTAAATAAAATATATTTAATAATATACTCATAGAACTTCAAGGTTATCATAGTAGTAGGGAACTAATATGAAATTTTAATGTAATAGATACTCTAGGGAAATTATCACATTGAATTTCATGAAGATGAAAGTTCATTATGTGATAAGATACTTATTAAATATTCAATACTTTTGAATATGTAGGTAATTGAAAATGAAAAGTCATTTGGTTACAGGGTATCAACTCCAACCAAATCCCACTTTCACAAAATCCAACTGCTAACTATCCATTTGTTAAGTCTCATATGATAAACATGATTTGGTGAATAATGGATACAATCATTAGGCATACCAAACTTCAGTGGTTGTTTGGATTAATGTGACCTCATATCTCTATGAAAATCCCTCAAGTGATGATATCACTGAGTTTATACCTTTTTACCACTATCATCCCTCACATCTTGGATAATACCATAATATATTTTTCTTTATAATATTATTCCACTTTACTATCTTGGTACAATACCAAAATATAGAAGAAATATTTTCTAATTTCTTTTCTAAAACTGTATCAGAAGCTGAAACATACTTGGTCTATATAGATAATACCACCCAAAGTTATATTATGTTTTCCACTAACATATTGTATTATCCTAACCATGATCATAGTTCAAACTGATCTAAAATAAGACTTATTTTCCCCCTATTCTAACTAGTATTTTCATTTCTCTAACAACTAGGTAACCATCTAACCTTACTTTCGCAAGAACTGTTGGATACTTTTTTCTTCCAACTTTTTAATTCTCTTTATTGTCTCTGTTACTATCTCTCTATATGTTTTATTAGTAATCAATATCAAGCCTCATCTCACATCATATCATGTGAGATAGATCTTTAAAGTACTCTTAGTTATATGTAGTTTATTAATCACATTTCTCTCATTTTGTGTCTGAGGACACATTTATCTTAGAGAAATGTATATCATGTGACAATAGAACCAATACCCTCTTAAATTATTCTAAAATAAATATATTTAATATCTATTAAATATATGTACTATGACTTGAACTAAGAAACCCTAAATATCCACCTATAGAGATCATGTTCCTTGAAATTGTGTTGATAATTTAAGCGATTCTTCGACTAATTATCTTTAATCTTATCTAAAAAATAATAATTTATTTTACATATGTTATCAAACATATATGTCTAGGAAAAAAATCACTCCCACTAACCTCTTGTTGACACCCGACACACAATTGATTCAAATGAATATTATACAATCATTATGAGTTCTTTAATCCATTAAGTGATCCTAGAAACTTACATATCTTATTGGTTTCTTTTGGACCCACCAACCCTTTCTAGTCATGTAGTATAGAAATTTTAAATAATTATTACTCCAATGAATGTGGTATTAATATCCAATAACCAATATAAAGATCATATAAAGTTTATATGACAAGTAAAATTCAAATGGATTTAAGCATGTTAACTTAGAATAAAAAATCGAGATTTATTGGTACCACGCTTATACCATCCATGTCTAGTTTCTTTTGAATACCCACTAATGAATTTACACCAACTATAGAAAATTCCAAAACACATAACCAAATTTATTATATGGAATCAATACCTTAATTAATATGAAATTTTCAATCATATCTTGTGAAACTTACTGATCCTTATAGGATTCATTATTCATACTGAATAATATATCACCTGTATAGGTGAATATAAAACCACATATATGGTTTTAACTTTCCTAAGAAGTATGTGTGTATGGATAAATACCTCACACTTAAAACATATAAACTTTAGTGTTCCTATTCCAACTTATATACATTTAGAGCCTAGATCTCATTAAAGTATAGCTTACTCCTACTACCACCAAATATATATTCTTTCCTCATAGAATAATAGTTAGAATTAACTAACATATTACTATCTTGAGGGCGCTATAATATTGAGTAACTATAGGGTAATTAATCAAGGTGAAAATTTCGTTTCCTTTAATGTACATTTGTATTTATAAACATATTTAAACAAACAATTCCCATAAACACCTAAGGCTGTAACATAGTGCACTCCCATCATATTTAAAGTTATATGATTTCTATTAGTTGATATATTTGGAATGAGGTTAGTTATACACAATTATTTTCAATACATGTATTGAAAGACTGTGGAATACTTTCAATAAATATAGGACTCCTCATTGAACTTCCTTGTAATACAATCATGACTATGATGTGTATAAGGTAATTTGCTTTTAGGAAAACCTTCACTCTATATTTAAAGTGATTGATTAATATTTTTTTAAGATATAATACGGAAAACAAAGTTAGAGGATCATAAATATTCTTAACAAGTACATTTATTACTTATATTTTCATTCCTAAAATCACTTAAAGGAATCTCATTAAGTACATGAATTTACATCTATCTTTTTCTTAGAATAGTCCATACAGTTTTATAAAATAAATCAAAAATATTTGTGCCATACCTTTACTACTAAAATATTTTTTACCTAAAACATATTATGTATGCCTATAATACTGAATGGTTTTATCTCCAAGGACTTTAAACACCCTTTGGGGTATATAATTGACAATTAAATTTATTTTTAGTTTAAAAAATAATTATCTTTACACAACTAGGTATGGGTCTTATATTCTTTATTCACCAATCATTTCCAATATTGGATTTCTATCATTCAAGTATTACATAAAATATTAATTATAAATCACCATAATAATGTTATTTTAAAAATAAATAATGTCTCATTGTGTCTAACTAGTCTTTGAGATTAATGTTTTTAAAAAACTCAATGCAAGAACATAGTTTTACAAGAATCAATCCTATTTTAAAACTAGAGTCTTTAGATTCTCACTATTGATATAGGAATCACCTGTTTTCAGCTATTGGAATAATTCACCTTACCACATGTGATGTTTCTAAACAAAAGTCATGTGATACTCCCATATGATATATGAATAACATTTCTCACCTACTGGGATAACTCACCTTATTTATTAAGATTTTTCAAAACTGAAGTCATGTGATACTCACATCCAACACAAGAATCACACTTTCATAGCTACAATATTATTTTTTTAAATATAATATTATTCAAGAAACTTCCTATGAATCATTTGTTAATTTTAAATAAATTGTAAAGGCACCATTGACATTGAATTGGTTATGGGATCTTTGACCTATTATTTCATTTTTTTTCACCATAAAAGGCGAGGAACCATATTCCCACAAATATTTATCTTCTTAGAAAAAAATAGTTAAAAGATTATTTAGTGGCCTCTATATACTTTTCATCTAATGTTGGTTGTGATCTAACTTAGACTGAAGGTTCTGAATTGGCGTTTAAGGCTGACTGCAATGCTACTTCTGTGAAGCAGGGTGGACCATATTCTATTTTGATCACTCAGATTGATGGAATTCTGAACTCAAGTGATGTTACCTAGGTAAGTCTGAAGCTATCTAAGCCTATAACTCCAGAACCAAAATTTAAGAGTGTTTTTAGTAGGATAATAGGTGATCTCAATGGTCCGAATCTTCCAGTGCTAGTGACTCCTGAAAATGCACTGGGCGTGGGTGTTTGTAGTGATGCTGATGATGTATCTTAATTAGGGATGCAAAGGGATGCAATGCATTTTGAGTTATAAATTTATGCAAGTAAGATACATTCAACCCATCCTGAGATGGAAATATCTGATTCAGTTAGTGAAAGGGATGACAAAATGTTTAAGGCATCGCCCAAGAATCCATTAGGACCATCATTTGTGGAGGTGGTGTTCTCATGGAAAGGCAATTAGACAAAACCTAGTATGGAGGTGGCAGTAGTAGAGTTGGGTAATCGTTTTGAATAGTTGTTACTTGTTGATCCAATTAAGGAGATTTAGGATGATAGAAAATCCAGTGTGGGAGAAGTAGAGGTGGAGATTCTAGGAGATAGATCTCCAAGCCCAGGGAGAAGTATAATCCAGAAGGGTATCCATAAAGAGAGGAAGAATTACTCATATTTTCCTCCTCTAATGGAGACACGCTCAGAAAAGAAGTTGAAAGCTAAGAAGATGAACAAAAATGATACCTACCAACAATAGAAATCAGGTGAGGTGTTTGAGCAATCTTTATAATTTCTTATGAGATTGTAAGAATAAATGGTTGAATAGACTCTATCTCTTAATGCTACTAAGGAGGAAATTGTTAGAATGATAGTGAGGTCTTTAAAGGTGGACCTCAATGAGGAGAAATATAATTGGATCGAAAAGTAGGATCTAATCCTTGTTGGGGGGATTCAATAGCAGAAAGATCAGTATTGAGGAGTATATCTAGTCTTAGGACAAGATGAACTTTCATTTTTAAGATTTTCTAAGGGAGGAACCAAACACCTAGGTAACCAACATCTCTTGGAAATTGTTTAGGGAGATTAATTATGGTAGGCTTAAGATGTCCTTCAATGGTCCTACTATGTACATTTGTTGTTTATCTCATGGTTTCTCACTTTTTCTTTAAAAGAGTTTGAATAATAAAAATTTAATTTTCAATCAATTATAAATGAATGTAAAACCCTTTTAAAATAAAAGGAAATACTTTTCTGAAAAACTATTTAAATGTGGAAAGGTGTGGTTTATACCAATAAATATAAAATAAATATTTTTGGATTATATTAATTAAATATATATGTAATATATTCAATATAATATGTAACATTCATATTATTTGTTTTCAATACATGATATAAGAACAAATCCAGTTTTAAATATAAAAGAATTATTTTTCAAAAAGGTCAGTTTTGTTGGATTTTGATGGTGCACTTGTTTTAAATATAGTTTTGAAAATTTTATAAGTATATTTAACAAAATAAAATTATTATTTATAAGTGTAGTATCAATATTTACTTTGGTTTATTTTTTTTATTTTTTTGAGAACTTTCATATTTTGATGAACAATGAATAATATAAAATATTAGTTCAAAACTGTTTTTCATATAATTTATTGATATAGTTAAATTATGTTTTTAATTAGTTTTAAAGTATTATTAAATAAAATTTTATTATTTAATATAAATTAGGTTATTTTAATCAATTTCACAGTGAAATTGGATATAAAAACTTTGCGAACTTCTGAATGTTTTTAGTTTAAAACCCGTTTTCTCATTCCGTCAATGATATTAAATTTTAATTAATTTAGCCAATTATGTGTTTTTAATTTGAAAAATAGACTCCATATTTGGAATCAGAAGTTTCAAATTATGTAAATAAGTCTCTTTTATTTTTGGACATTTTGAATAATAATTTTTGGAATTTGTTTTATTGACACGTTTAAAGGTAAATCGGGTAATTAAGGGTAAAAATAATATTATAAATATTAAAAAGATACCCTGAAACGTTTCCTAATTTTATTTGATGAGTTATTTTCGACCAAAATCTATATTTTTATTATTTTATGTCCACTTTGAGCTACATTTAATACTTTAATTCTTTTATAGAATTTTATTCACAGAAAAGTTAATTTTGTCACACTCTTGTTTTGAACAAGTATTTTTTTAATATGGGGTTATATAAGATATATGTTCACCTAAAAAATTATTTATAAATAATTTTTTTTAAAAACATCATGGTAATTTATTTATAATTTTTAGGAAATAAACAATTAAACTAAATGGTGACACAATGATGATACAACAATTGTTTAATTAATTAAAGGATCAAATAAATGATATTATAAATATTAAAATAAATATTATTTGGTATAATTTATGGCATAGAAGAATTTTATGGAAGAGTTGAAAATGTTATGGATGAGTGAATATAGTTTTTATAAGATATCAAGTTGTTATGACATTTTTAAAAAGTCAAAGAATTAATTGTGTCAAAATTTACATTAATGATCTTTTAAAATAAATAATATTTTATTAAATGATATAAAATTTATTAAAATATAAATTTTAGAAAAATAATTGGGGTAAGTCTAAAAATTTCATAAATTAATTATTTTTTTTGGAATTTTTTTGTAATTACATTAACCGTCAAAGTGTAAATTAAATGATATCACTGTAAGAATTAATAAAGGTTAAAAAAAAGATAAGGATTAAACAATTGTAAAAACTTATATAATTTTCATTGAATGAAGATTATTCAAATCAAAATCATAATATATTTTAAATAGATAATTTTTGATCCATTTTTATTAGAAAATTAATTTATATTGATTTAATATTTTGAATAATTCTAAGAGTGCCCCTCCCCTCTCATATAAAAGGGAACACAACATTTTCTTTTCTTCACACCTAGAAACATATTTTTTCATGAAAATATATGAAAAAATAAATTCTTAGAACCCCAAAACATTATGTAGGGATTATTATAGGTATAAAACCCTCTTTAGAGGAATTAAAGTGTTAATCAAAGAAGATATTCTGAAGAAGAGGTATTAGTTTAATCATGTATTTCTATTTTATTTCTTCTTCCAATTCCTTAAAATATTGTCCAAACATGATGAGATAATAAATTAAGTAACCTAAATATAATTAAATGTTATTATGTTAATATAATCACCTCAATCCATCTCTAATCCCATCAAATGGGAAAAGAATCAATCCTTCATGCGTACGTGTGAACTATCACCTCCACGAACCGATATAATTTGTTTTTCATCACCATATCTCAAGACTTGTTATAATGATGGAATTAATGTTTATATGTGATATTTTGAAATATTTATCATTATTAAATAATAATTATATATCATATATGTTCTTATATTTCCATGTACATAAAAATAACAACGTCGTTCGTGCATACAAGTGAACTATCACCTCCACGAAGCGATGCGATTCATTTTTCATAACCACATCTAATGGATGATATATATAATAATATTTAAATTAAAAGTATGATATTAATTATATTAATATATTTTTGGAAATATAAAAAAATACTTACCTTCTTTCCATAATGATCATTGAAAAATGTAAACGTTACTCATGCGTACATATGGCTTACCGTCTCCATTATTATAATGTAGTTCATTTTTCATATACATATTTAATGAATGTATTTAAAATTATAATTTATATATAAACGTTATTATTATTTAATTAATATTATTCTTGAGATGATGGACTAATGACCAAATTGACTATTCATATCATACCAAAGTCATTTTGGACTCTTATACCGAATATCGTCAAAATATCCAACGTGAACTTAAATAATTAAGTAATAGTTATAACATGATAATAAGTGATATAAAAGGAATAATAAAATTTAAAAAGCTTAAAAATTAATTAAATAATTAACCTAAGTTTATTATTTAGGAATATATATAACATGATGAGTCATACTCAAGGTAAGAGATTTTGTCTCAATCTCTTTTAATTGAGCATTTCTTGATGCTACAACCTTTATTCCATTATATGGTGTATATACAAATACTGTTAAATTTAATATCCATATTTTATCTATAATAATTTTATTTAATGTTTTAGTAAATGTATTATTTCACTGAGATTATGATTTAAATGTTCAAAGTGGTATGAGACACTTTAAATATTTAAATATTTAATTATCAAATATTTTTCTTCATGTCAATATTCTTGATATTACTTTACATATTTATTTAAATGGATATAAAAAGATTATAAAGGAATTTTTATGTCTATTTTTAATTTCATTAAAATGTTTTAAAAAATAAATATTTTTACATTTTTTTATATAGAACGTTTTGAAACATGACAAAAAGAATGTTCTATTCTTATGATATGCGATGAAAATGTCTTTTCTACCACCATGGCCATCATTTTATTTTCCTTTGAAAGATTTCATGTTTCCTTAAATAAAAAACCATATTTATCATTTTTATTATTTTGGTATTGAAAATGGTTTTTCAAAGGAAAGGGTGTTTTGGTGTTGAAAATGGGTTCTTCAAATAAAATTTTATTTTTATACGGAAGTGTTTTTCATATGGGAATAAATATTTTTTACAAGGGTTTTATGATGAAAGTGTTTTATTAATGATATGATACTTGAAAATTATAGGAAATGGGAAATCCTATAATAGATAAATATGGGGTGGTCCTGATAGCGTCGAGAAATCCTGTTATAGCTTAACATGGAGTGACCCATATAGCACTGAGAAATGCCATTATAGCTTAACATGGGGTGGCGTAGATAGTGCTGAGTAAGCCTGTAATAGCTTAATTAGAAGTCAGACTTATTTTTATTCTAATTGAAATGGATTTTAAAGGGTTTTTATGTATACGATTATCCAATTCACCTAAAGGATTTTTAATTTCATGCTATGGGTTTTAATTATTTTCTTTGAGAAAAATGTATGTTTGTTTTTCATGTGAAAATGTTGTAGTTCATATACTCAATGAAATTTTAAGATAAAGGTAAAAATTATATGAGTTTTCAAGTTTTTATTGAACTAGAAGTTTCCTTTCTTTTTATATCCCTTACTGAGATTTTGTGCTCATACCAAGTTTTAAAATGTTTTTAACAGGTATTAATATTGGTAAGGATAAAGAAGATGTCCTGATGAAAGTATTAAAGATGTGTCTTGAAAAGAAATCATGTTTTATTTTAAAAGTGTTTCCTTTGGTGGAAAATATGGATACTGAGTATAAGTGTCCATTTTTAATGTATGGGTTACTTTGTAAGAGTTTTTTCTAATTTTATAAAACTCTAAACTAAAAAGATCCTCAAATGTGAATTCTAGTTCTAAAACACTAGAATATGTAATGCTTAAGGATGAGGCCTTACAATAGGTGTTAAAGAATGGTTTAGATAACTTTAGATATTGGGATGTTTTCTTAAGAGTTATGAATATCATCATTGGTTTATAATTTTCAGTTTGATCATAAGTTTAATGACTTAGAAACCCTTTTGAGGATTTAAGTTATGAAATTTTAAGGCGATTAATGGTATTTTCAGAGACATTTATTTTTTAGTTAATTATGGGCTATTGATTTTTAGGATGAAAAATGAAATTTATGAGATAAAATTTGAGGTTGAAAAATGTTATGGTTATTTTTTGAGGTATTTATCATATTTTTGGAGTGTTATATGAATTACATAGTTTTATAAATAGGACAACCCATAAGATGGGTGACAACCCATTACGTCTGGAAAGACCGCATGAATCGAACCATAATCGAAAAGCGATAAGGGTGCATCACCTACCACTAGCCTGTGTGAAGTCTTGGTTAGTATGAATTTATCTTTTTAAGTTAAATTATTTTATGGATGAAGAATACGTTTATTTTTGGAATATATATTTTATTTAATGGATAACCATGGGATTGGAAAATGATTTGGTGGTTAAGTGATTAATTTTATTTCGGAAGATGTTCACTATTTTGGGAAACCAATATGATCAAGGTAAATAGAATACCATGGTATTTTATTGAATTAAATTTTGGAATAATCGATGATTTTATCATGGATTTAGGGTGATTCGGGTTATTTATGGAAATAATTATCATATATTGGAGATTATGTGATTTAGTAAATTACAATCTTTGGTAAGAGGCATTAAGAGTGATGGATGTTATTTGGAGATAAATGTTAAAATTTATCTTGGAAGACTATGTTTTCAAATCCTTATAAATTTTGGGTTTTAATCTTAGTTTGGATTATTTTTAGGAATTTTAAGGACTATTATTTTATGAATTTTCTATGTTGAAATTTGGGTATTACTGTTGAATTTTGGAGATTAAAATTAGTTTTTCATCATACATTGGTTTAGTTTTTTGGAGAATTGTTTTAGATTATCCTAACTATATTGGTTTTGATTAATTTATCAAGATTAGAGAAATAGATAGTTAAATCTTGTGGATTATGTGATTCTATAGAAGTTGACTCTAGTGATTTAGGCATGAAAAATTCATCATGAATGCTCATCGTTTGGAGGAAAATATGGTTTTTTGGTGGAATTTGATTAATGGATGAATCTATACTTGTAAATTTAGTATATTTTCTTATGTTCTTAATCTAATTAGTAAAATAATTCATCAAATCTATGAAAAGGATTTTTAAATAAAAGCATTATCCTTTTACTTTTATTTCTAAGAAATCAATGACCTTTTAATACATCACAAATTTATTGTTTTGTGATTGTTAACTTTTTCCTGAAAATGTTATATATCAATCTCTATCAGAACTTGATGGTTAGTTTTATATTACATGTCCATGTTTTTCTATATAGAACCCTAATATGTGTTATCTCAAGTGACCTTCAAACTTCCACTTCTTTACTTTAAATTGGACATTTGATTTATTCTTTTCCTAATATGGGATTTAAAAAAAGGTATTTTGAAAAGTCAATACCCTAGTTTTTAATCCCTAGTTCAAATTGTGAGGATGAAATTTATTAAAGGTGATAGAAAATGTAACATCCCAATTTTTTAAAAGGAAACACTATGTTCGATAGTGTACATAATATGCCACATAAAGATTAAACGAATAACTAAATATTATTGTCTAGATGATTTCATTAAACTATCAATTAGAAATGTGATAATGAATAATATTAATTGAATTATGAAAATATGGTTTACACATGTTTATATAATTATTTTACTAATTAATTATAAATGAATGTAAAACCATTTTAAAGTTAAAGGAAATGTTTTTTTTGAAAAACTATTTAAATGTGGAAATGCATTGTTTATAAAAATAGATAAATAAATTAATATTTTTGTATTATATTAATGAAATATATTCAATATAATTTTTAACATTCATATTATGTGTTTTTAAGACATTATATAAGAACAAATCTAGTTTTAAATATAATAGAAGTATTAAAAAAAGCTAGTTTTGCTACCTTTTGATGGAACACTCATTTTAAATATAGTTTTGACACCTTTATAAGTTATATTTGAAAAAATAAATTTATTATTTATAATAAGACTATAAATATTTTCTTTCATTTTTTTTTATTTTTCTAAGAACATTCATATTTTAATGAATAAAAAATAATACAAAATAATAGTTCAAAATTGTTTTTTGTCTAATTTTGTTATATAGTTAAATTTAGTTATTAATTAGGTTTAATGTATAATTAAATTTTTTTATCATTTAATCCAATTTAGGTCATTATAATAAATTTCACATTGAAATTGGAGATAAAAATTTATGAAATTTTGAACGTTTTAACTTTCAAAACTCGTTTTATCATTCCATCAACGAGATTAATTTTTATTTAATTTATTCCAATAATATGTTTTGAATTTGGAAAAATGGATTCCATATTTAGACTCAAAATTTCCAAATTATTTAAATAGTTCCCTTTTTATTTTTGGATGTTATAAATAGTAACTTTTGAAATTTTTTTATTGACACAGTTAAAGGTATGCCAGATAATTGAGGGTAAAAATAATATTATAAATATTTAAAAAGCACCATAACACTTGTAGTAATTTTATTTGATGAGTTATTATTGACCAAAATATTAATTGGTATTATTTTATGTTCACTTGGAGCCACTTAGAGGACTTTAATTATTTTATAGTATTTTATTCATAGAAAATTTAATTTTATCCCACTCTTGTTTTTAACATGTAAAATATTTTTAATATGGGTTTATATAAGAGATATGTTCAATTATAAATACTATTTATAAATAAAAAAATATATACCTAAATCATGGTAATTTATTTATAATTTTTAGGAAATAAATAATAGAATTAAATGGTGACATAATGATGATGCAGTAATTGCATAATTAATGAAAGAATCAAATAAATGATATTATATATATTAAAATAAATATATTTTGATATAATTTATATCATAAAATAATTATATAGATGACTTAGACTTGTTAAGGATGATTTAATTTTTTTTAAATATATAATCTTTTTATGATATTTTTTAAAAGTCAAATAATGATTAGTGTCAAAATTGACATTAATGATATTTTAAAATAAATAATATTCTATAAAATTATATAAAATTTATAAAAACCCAGATTTTGTCCCACTAATTGGGTTAAGTCTAAAAATTTCATCCAAAACTCCTTTTTTTCATTTGGAATTTTATAGTAATTATATTAACTCTCAAAGTGTAAATTAAATGATATCTTTGTAAGAATTAATAAGGGTTAAAACAAAAAGATAAGGATTAAAAAATAGTAAAAACTTATCTAATTTTCATTGGATATAGGGTATTCAACCCAAATAATCATATCTTATAAATAAATAAGTTTGGAGCCATTTTTATTATAAAAATAATTTAAATTAATTTAATATTTTGAATAATTCTAAGAGTGACCCTCCCCTATCGTATAAAAGGTCACCCATTCTTATCCTTTATTAACACCTAAAAACCTATTTAGTATAGAAAATAGCTTCCAAAAGACCTTATTAGAACCACTAATCACATTCAATAGGCCTTAGTATAGGTATAACACCCTCCATAGAGGTGTTAAGGTGTTAATCAAAGAAGATCATCTGAAGAAGAGGTGTTTTTTTAATCATGTATTTCTATATTATTTCTTCTTACAATTCCATCAAATATTATACAACCATGATGGGATAATAAATCCAGTATCCTAAATATAATGATATTTTATTATTTTAATATCATCACCTAAATCCATCTGTGATTCCATAAAGTGGGAAAATAATTAATCGTTTGTGCGTATGTGTGAACTATCACCTCCACGAACCGAAATAATTAATTTTCCATAAACGTATCTAATGATTGGTTATTATAATGGAATTAATGTTTATATATTATATTAGTGACATATTTATCATTATTAAATAACAATATATCATATATTTTATTACCTTTCCATGCACATAAAAATGACAATGTCGTTCATGCGTACGTGTGAACTATCACCTCCACAAAGGGATGCGATTAATTTTTCATCCCCACATCACATGGATGATATATATAATTATATTAAATTTATTAATACGATATTAATTATATTATTTTCATTCTATAAATATAAAATAATACTTACCTTCTTTCCATAATGATCATTGACAAATGAAAATGTTATTCATGCGTCCGTATGACTTACCGTCTCCATGATTGTTACGTAGTTAATTTTTCATATCCATATTTAATGAATGGATTTAAAAGTATAATTTATATATAAAATTTATTATTATTTTATTAATATTATTTAGGATATGATTGACTAATGATCACTTTGACTATTAACATCATACCAAAGTCATTTTGGACTCTTATACTGAATATCATCAAAACATCTAACGTGAACATAAATAATTAAGTAATTTTTATAACATGATAATAAGTTTTATATAAGGAATAATAAAATTTAAAAAGGTTCTAAAAAAATTAAATAATTAACCTATTTTTATTATTTAGGATGATAACAAACGTACGTGACGAGTTAGACTCAAGGTAAGGGATTTCGTCTCAATCTCCTTTCATTGAGGCATTTCTTAATTATATGCACCTTTGTTCCATTATAAGGTGTATATACAAATAAATTTACATTTAATATCCATATTTTATCTATAATAATGTAATTTAATATTTTTTAATCATATTATTTCATTTATATTATGATTTAAATGTTCAAAGTGGTATGGGGAACATTGAATGTTTAAAGATTTAATTATCAAATATTTTCTCCATGTCAATATTTTTGATATTATTTTAAATATTTACTTATATGGATATAAAAGGATTATAAATTAATTTTTAATTATATTTTTAATTTCATTTAAATGTTTTCAAAAATTAATCTTTTTATGTGTTTTTATATGGAATGTTTTGACAAATAGAAAAAAATGTTATATTCTTATCGTATATGGTGACAATGAATTTTCTACCGTTGTGGACATTATTTTATTTTCCTTTGTAATATTTCATATTTACTTTAATTAAAAACCATCTTTATTATTTTGGATATTTTGGTATTGAAAATGGGTTTTCAATGGTAAGGGTGTTTTGGTATTGAAAATGGGTTCTTAAAAGAAAATTGTGTTTTTATATAGATTTTTTTTTCATATGGGGTTAAATGAGATTTTAAATGGGTTTTATGATGAAATTATTTTATTAATGATATGGTAATTTGGAATTATATGAAATGGGAAATCCCATTATATCTTAACATGGGGTTTCCCCAATAGCATTGGGAAAGCCCGTTATACCTTCACATGGGGTGACTCAGATAGCACCGGGAAAACCTGTTATAGATTTACATGGGTTAGACCAGATTGAACTTGGTAATACCATAATATGTTAATTATACGCCGTACTTATGGTTATTACAATTTAAAGTGTTTTGAAAGGGTTTTTTGTATACGATGCTCTAAGACATCTAAAAGAGTTTTAATTGCATGCTATGAGTTTTAATGATTTCTTTGAGAAAAACGTCTGTTTGTTTTTCATTTTAAAATGTTTTATTTTATATACTCAAAAAAAAATTTAAGATAAAGGAAAAATTTATATGTTTTTCCAATTTTTTACTAAACTAACGGTTTCCAGTTTTTTTAAATATGTTGCTGAGCTTTTATGCTAATACCAATTTTTAAATTTTTTTCAGAGGTCTTAAGATTGGTAAGGGCAAAGACGATGTGATGATGAAAGTATTGAAGATGTGTCTTAAAAAGAAATCATGTTTTATTTTAAAAGGGTTTCCTTTTATAAAAAAAATGGATATTGAGTATAATTGTCCATTTGTAATGTATGGTTTACTTTGTAAGTTTTTTTTCTTAATTCTCTAAAACTCAAAACTAAAAATATCCTCGAATGTAAATTTAAGTTAAAAAACACTAGAATATGTAATGTTTAAGGCCAGTGCCTTAAAAATTATCCTTTTAAATTTATAGGTGATGATTTACCATTATCTATACATCCATATAATTATTTTATGAATCATTCAAACCAACAATTTTTAACTGAGGTGGTTGAACTGGAATAGGGGTCTCCATCACAAAAAGATTTTTTATAGTAGTGAAATGTGTAAATTATTATATCACTCTTGTAAATTTTTTATGATATAAAAAATATCATTTTATAGGAATGAACATAGTGTTCCCATGATTTAACCTTCTATTTTTTATATTAAAAAAAAGTTGATTTTAGTACATATATATTTATTATAAAAAAGTGATGTAATAAATCTTATTTTTTAATCTACCACTATTTTTTGAAAAATCCTAATAGGCCTCACAGTAGGACTTAGAATATCCTATCATGTAGATAATATAGTGAAAATTATAAATACTGTCCTTATCATAACCCAAATAAGGTATGGGTCAATTACTTCAAGGTATTTAGGTAGGTGAGTATTTCAAACTATATTAACTCGTAGCTCCTTAATCCATTGGATGGATTCCCCAATCCTAAATTCCTAGAATCATATTTCATCAACACTTGCCACCAATTTTCACTAATTATAGTAAGTTACAATCTTATTGATATCAAATTAGTTCAATTAATGTAAAACTTTCATTAGAACTCCTTGATAAATGGATTTTTCTTGAAAAGGTTCAAATCAACACTTTAATCCATGGCTTCATCCTAAATCAATAATGGATAGAGATATATGATTTAATATTTTATTAAGGGATTTTATTTATCTTTTTCATAACTATTATTTATTACATCATTTCACATTATTATTAATATTTTGTGGATTTTATATAATTAATCAACCAGGTTATGATGCGCTGGTGTTCCTCTCTTTCATCGTCTGATGCCAGTTCTCTTTGCACCCTAGCCTGGATCATTTGGGTTCGGCGTAACGATTCAGTTTTCCACCAAGTCCATAAACCCCCTGAATTCTGGATTGAATGATTCATTTCATGGATTGAGGGCTAGAGGGACCCCAAATGACACCTTATGCCAGGTGTTACCCCCTCTTTTCTCCATCATTGGACCCCCCCAACGGAAGGGAGTCTTAATATTAACGTGGACACTTCTCTCCCCAAGGATGGTCCTGTTGCTCTTGACCTCTTGGCTAGAAATCATATGGGGCTGATCATTGCAGCAAAATATGAATTACATCATGCCCTATAATAACCTACAGTTGCGGAGGCCTTTGCCATCCTTGCAGGTATAACGCTCACTATGGAACGTGGATGGGCTGATATCATCATTGAGTGTGACTGCCTTACTATTATCAATGCTATTAACCACAATGACACCGGACTCCATCCTTTTGGCTTCATCATCAGGAGAATCCTCTCACTTTGCCAAGGCTTCTCTTGCTGTAACTTCACCTTTACCAAAAGGGAAGGAAACAATACATCCCATCAGCTAGCGGCCTCAAGCCCCTTCGATGTCAACCAGCTATGGCTGAACAATTTCCCTTCATGGATCTTCTTTTTTACGGCTTCTGATATTCATCCTTAATATTAATACTTTCTTTATTTCAAAAAAAAAATTCATTTATTTCTTACAGGTACTAGAATATCATTTTATCAGTACTTCTTGTTAATATGGGATCAATTTTCATATTTGATGATGTATAAATATAAACATTCATTATGAAATTATTCATTTTTTATTTTCACATGTATCTTAACTATTCTACATGATCGTATAATATCTATGCAATTACATAGTTAACCACGAAAGAAAAAAAATAAGTAAATAATGATATGATCACTAGTTGTTATCTATTGGTCAATCCATTGATCAAATAAATGATCAAATGAGAACTTAAGGGAATACCTTGGGTTGTTTTTAGACTCGTATTATAGAACCCGCCAAATTCTTATGCATTATACTTGTTCTTTTTCATGTTTAATCTTGAATCAAGTCATGCTATTATGAACTCCTCTAATATTTTGAATGTATACTCAAACATAAGTGAGGGGAAGATGAGATATAGGAATTATATTTTATCACTCAAATATTGATATGTATTCCCTTATACAATTAAAAAGGGAAGAAAGATTCATAGATCATCAAAATAATAAACAATTATTTACTTTTAAAACTCAAATGTAATAATAAAAAAATAACCAAAAATGTATGGGTTGGTCTCTTCTCATGATCAATAAACATGTAATAAAATTGTATAAAAAAATAAGAAATGATAAAATTCAAATTGAAAGTATTTTTAGTTAATTAAAATCTTATTAAAATGATTTTAATTAATTATCAGTATGTCTCGTTAAACCTAAAATAATATTAAAAACATTCATGACCTTGAAATTTTTTTTATGATTTTTTTAAAATTATTATGGGTTTCTTTGGACCTGAAATAAGTCCTTGGAAGTGAGAATAGTACTAGGGAAGGTAGGCAGGGTGATGCGGTTTAGGTTTAGTTGGACTTGAACCTAGTGCAATTCTAGGTCATGTTGGAGAAACCTTCCTATGATTGAAGGTAAGGGATATTCCCTTTGTGATGCCACACAAAATAAAAAAATATTTTTCTTTTTAAATTTTTTTCATCACCCCATGTGGAGAGTTGTTTGTTTTTTCCAACCACCCCCAATCAATGGGGGGTGGGAACTCTATTATAAATTCCTTCATAATGTGGGTGTTATAGTTCATTTTTTATTCTTCCTTATCCCATGATACCCCCCAATCAATGGGGGGAGATATGTTATAAATTCCCTTATCGTGCGAGTGTTATCTTCCATTTTTTTTATTCTTCCTTATCCCATGCTAAACATGTGACCACCCCTACACTACTGACTAAACTTTAGAAACATGCCCTGCGCCATTGATCATTCTCTGAAAAATCACCCTGTGTTAGCGATTGAATCCGAAGACATGAATATATATATATATATATATATATATATATATAATTTTGGATTTGTATTTATGAAAATCAAATTGATCTTCAAATGATCATAAATTGATCATTCAGATTTTTATTAATGCCTCATTAGTGGTGTTGGAACTGTATCAAATCCCTCTATGCATATTATAAGGATTCTAACCGAAATTTTGAATTAAATAATTTTATGATTTCTATGATACCATTAAAGGGAACTTCCATGTATGAAAGGATGAAAGTAGATAAATTTTAAAATCTTAACACAAAATCTATCATAAATAACATGATTTAGAATAGAATTACCTGATTCAAGATAATGACCCCATAAAAACTAATTTAAGTGAAAAAATGAAATCAAAATGTTATCCTTATGGAACATTGTGATCCTAGTGATAAATTCTATTCTCTATATTTTTATAACTAGAATATATAAAATTAGATTCATTATTTATCATCCTCACATGCACCACGACTCGATTAATTTCATGATTTTATTTTTGGTTGCTAGATCAAAAGATCGAAGGCCTTATGATGCTCGTATGATTGTTGAAGGATAACATGATTGATCAGTGAACTTGGATCAATCCATTATCGATATTTTCATCTCTAGAATATTTATATAAGGAAGGAGAGGATAGAAAGTCAATAAATTCCTAAAAATGGGATTATGTACTATTCATGTATAAATAATATGCTCAAATACTTAGTTTTAACTTTCTAAAATTTCCTTTAATCCTTAAGTTCAACATCTTAAACTAGGACAAAAGGAAAAAAATATCTAAGTAAACATGATGTTCATGTCATGAAAATTTTCATCACTCATTGAAGACATAATTAAATATCACATGAAAAACCAAAATCCAATAACTTAGCTCGTTTCTCCATTAATTATTTAAGATACCCTGAATGGTGTGATTTTAATTAAAAAATAATGAGTTTTCATATTCATTTATTTATAAGTAAATTTATTGGGAATACCTTGAAAAATAAATTTAATTTTTAATATTCTAAAGAATAATATTATAATTGAATTAATTCACTTGTGATAACTCAATAGGACATCCACTGGTCCACAAACATGGGGCTAAATTTATCCTGAACTCTAATTCATCCAAATTAGTGGAGCCTATGAATACACTAAGTATCTGACCCTATAGTATGTTATCTCGATAGAAGTGAGTCCAAATTATAAAACAAGAATAGTATCTGAAAAAATTCATATCCCCTAAAGAGATAAGAATAATCTATAACTATGAATACCTCCTATGAATTATCACTGTATAATATGATATATTTGTCTTGATATCTCATCAATGAGGTTGCATCAGTTATGTCATCAATATATATGCTCAATATATCATGGAATTTCTAGAAATAAAATCATTGATAAAACATCATGGAAATAAACATTATCAAGTAGTTACATTTCCATAAAGTGTTATAAATATCTTCTTCTATTAACTATGAATGAAAAAAATCAATTCTTAAATAACTAATTAATTTCATATCAGTTGTGACTCACACAACGTACCAAATTTCTCCATGGACATATGTCATCATGGTTTATAACAATAAATCTAAGTGAATGAATCATGATGTGTATTAATTATAATATAAATTCTAATTACTAATACACATTTTCATCGATAGGAATATACAATTATACATAAAATTGGTGTAATTATTATAAGATGGATAGTTCTCATTACCTTCTCTCTTAGTGATTAACAACGATGAGGTTTGTGAGAAGAAGTAGCAATGTATTTTGATCCCACTACCCATGATAATCTGTGTCATCTGTGTCTATTTATATGATATAATCTGGCCATAAAACATATATTCAATAATAGTATAATGACACTACAAGGTTCTCATCATAGTAGGTAACTTTTATGAAATTCCAATGCGAAATAAACGATTGAAATTATCACATTAAATTCCACATAGTAAAATTATCATCATGTAATAAGATATTTATTAAATATTTTAAACTTTTGAATATATAGTTAATCAAATATACAAATCCAGTTGGACATAGGGAACCAAATCCAACACTAATACGATTCATTATAACCTACTAACTCAAAACTATCACAAGGTCAAGGTACACATGTCAATAATTATAAAACTACCCTTCACCTAAGCATACATCTAAAAGAAGAACCATGGTCATTTCATCATCATATGTAATCCACATCATCATCACATTAAAATCATTATAATTTATGTCTCTAGGATAGTCCCCTAAGACAAATAAGTTAATGAACAATATTTCAAATTGCTTCATTCATAATTAGTTAATATATAAGGGTTATATAGAAATACATTAAATAGTTTTTCACAAATAAAAAAACCACACATTGTGTAAACTACCCTCTTATTATATAAAATAATAGATAAAACGAACATCACAATGTGTACTATCACATCATAGAAAAAATTTTAAGCTCAAGGAACACACTAACTCACACCATTCACTAATCATCCATGATTAATATATTAAGATCAATATCATTACTAAATCAAACTAAAATTATGTCTATGTGAATTATGTAATGTTAATATGTGGGAATAAAAGTATTGAATTATCATTTTATTTGAGATTATACATTAACCACCTCCAATTGTTTGTTATTTTTACTTGGACCATAATAGATTCTGAAGGGTTTGTTACTAATATTTTTTATGATTAATATCCTAAAGTTATTATATCATATTGAATCAATAGATTATATAATTCATGTTTTGTTTATTATTAACCATGGGTCCCTTTGGAGTATTCTCATACATCATAACTATCATGTGAATCATTAAAAAATTATGAAAACGCTTGTATCCAAAACTTATTTTATCATATTCATAATATTAAATGCTCCAAATGGACCAAATGAGTGTGTCATCATGATCTACTCATGGAAATGACTTAAATGGATATTTTTGAAATTTTTTTATGATCAATGTTATTTACAATCATAGTGTATATTATTTTAAAATGTAAAAGATACCCCTTTTCAGACAATAATGACCTCAAAATTGTAACCATCATGATATATGTGAAAATAATATAATTTTTTTAATTATTCAATTATTTCATTTGAAATACCCACTATTGATGTTAAAGTTGCCTCCTAAGATTGGGGTTTTACCATAGATACTCCACACTAAATCCAGATTCCTCTTACTATCTACTTTGAAGCTATCCGTAGATATAGTCTCAAAGATATAGCATCTGCTTCAAATTTTTAGTTATGAACTCAGATTATAGCCAGCTTTAATGTATCTATATAAGAAAATAATAGTAGTGAAATTATTATTATTTATCTTAAAATTAATATCCTTTAAGAGATGAATATTAATTATCATGAAAGGAAGTGATAAAAGATTCCTTCCTAAATATTCATATATATATATATATATAATATTAATTAAACTTGTATTTCATCTATTCATTCTATTTTTTACCAAATCATTTTGAAATAAGAAATAAAAAAGTACACCCAAAGAAAAGGAATTTATACATAAAATGTAGGGATTATATAAAAATTTATTACATTGTAAAATAAAGTAACTCATGATAAAAATGAAACTAAATAAATTATAAAATAAAATTTATTTCTCCATCAATTTAATATTATATGATAAATTTTTAGAAAATACATTATAAAATTGGTTTATATGTGTGTTCTTATGTATATATATTTGATATTTTATATATTTAACTATATTTATAAAAGTTATAAATATTAAAATTATTGATAATATAATAATAATATACCACCTTATATATTTTTAGATAAATAATAATGTTAAAATATAATATTATAGTGTTTATATTATTATTCATAATTATAATAATATAGAAACTTTACACTATTATTATAAATATGTATTTTGTATTTTTATATCTTAAATACATGGAGTGAACCTATAAAATGCGTAAAACTACAAATTTTTTTCAATAAATATAAATAATGAATAAGATATATATACACAAAAAAATATCATAGTGAACAATTTAGAGAATTAATTTTACTATAATTATATAATTAAAATTTACAAAGTGAAAATTAAATACATTATTTGAATTATTTATGAAGTATTTTGATATTTAATGGCTCAATAATGATTTCTTCTAAAATACCACTAAAATTACATATATTTTATTGTCTAAAAATTACATTATGTGATGGATAGTTTACTAATAATACCACTAAAAGTTGATCATCTCATCCATAGAAGTTCATAAAAAAGAATATCACCATGAAATAACTAGCATGCTTAAAATTATTGAGCCTAACTTTGTGTAAATGTACTTAGTATGTATTTGGGTAACAACGCTATAATAATCATAAAAAAAGTATACGTAATAAAATCGACAAATCTATTGTTAAAAATTTGAGAATAAAAGAAATTAAAAAAATAACTTTATATAAATCATTTTTATGTATCATCAAACTGATAAATTTTTCTAAGTTATCCATCACCACTACTTGTAAATCAACAGTGAAATTCTTTGAATAATTCCTACACGATTTTATGAAATTTTTTTTTTCTTTTTTTAAGATAAATGCCCGAATGGCCTGAAGGCCTTCATTTTTATTGATTTTTGATGACCCCCATTTCAAGGGATGAGGGGTAAACCTTAAAAAGCTCTTAGTTTTAGAGATTTCATGGACCGTAGGCTTAAGAGATTACATAACCCGAAGGTCTTAGGGAATTCAACTAGACTATAACTATAAGGAATTTCCCCTCCCTAACATCTGCATCATGATGATAGCTCTCTACCTTCACATGGCCTTCTAGCTAGGCTTCCCGTGCAAGCACAGGCTAGTCCTGATGGCATAGCCATACCCTCTCATTCTTCCAAATCTATCTAGTTCTACTCTGGTGAGTGCACTTGCTCTGAATCCTTTATCGAATGATTCATAAACCACGTTGAGTGAAAAAATACAGGTTTCATGGTTAGAGATTTGGTCAATGGACCATCACCAACTCATTTGTTCATTTAAACACATTATATTTTGTTTCATGTTACTATATTTCCTTCCAAAACCACTCAGTTAGGCTCATGAATATAATAGTCATGTGTAATGTTTTAGAATACATGATATGTAGAAGAGGAGGTCACTAACAATTATCTTATCCGATCATACCATCATTATTCCCACCACCATCAAAATAAATCCTTATTTATTAAAATATTTAACATGTTTCCTACCATTAATACTAGACTCAAAAGTAAAACATATTAGTATCCATGCTGTAAATCAATTATTTGTCTATAATCTTTTCTTAGGAGGGAATATTTATATTATGCTCAACTCTTCTTCTAATTAATAAAACACATATAATTCTCATATAGTTATAGTACCATTGTTTCCCATGGAATCACTTCCAACATCCCTATGATCCTCAAATTAAAAACAAATTACCATAATAATAAATTTAGTGTTTATACTAAAATACTCAAGTGGTTGTGAGAAAAAAACCAAACCCAATAGTTTCACATTAAAAGAGAAAAGATTTAAAAAAAATTCACATTGTTTTCAAAAACCTAATAATAAAATAATTATTATATTATTTCAAAAATGTATTTAATTATCTAAATTTTAATGAACCAACACCCTTGGATAGATTGACATAGAGGATCCAATTACAAAAAAATTTAGGATCAAATGAAGGAAAAATTTCAGAAATCACAAACTAATTTTTTTATATAGATTAAAACTATAAAGTAAGTTATTGATCATAAATCATATATTTTATTATAATGATTAAAAAAAATATTTCCTAAATAAAATTAAAAAACTAATAAAAATATTTTTAGAAACTAAATCTAAGAAGTTATTATTAAAATAACTAAATTGATATGAAATAAAAGCATAAAAGGCATGGAGGATTTTAATTGGTATGACTATATAACCAAATCAACGACTTTAAATGAGTTCCAACTTATAATATTCAAGTGTAGAAAGTAAAAAATATTGAAATAATTATTTTAGGATCATTATAAACTAAAAAATAAAGCTTCACATACTTCTTCAGCATATTTAATCATATATGAGCAAATTAACCAAAGGAATTTTGGAACCAAGGTTATCCTTTGCTAGAAATGGAGTATGGTTTGTGTTTGTTGTCATTCCAATTTTTTTTTAAAGAAAATCTAGAAACACTATGATTTTGTGAATCTAAGGGAGATTTATTAATATGGATTTCTTTATGAGATTGAGCATCACGAAAAGACTATTAGTATTAATTGATACCAATGTTTTTGATTAAAGTGTGCTTTGCGATGATGGGGTATTTAACGTTGTCTCAGTGAGCTTTGAGAAAGAGTTTAGTCCATGAAGGTAGGGGTGCTTCACGAAGGTAGTTTTTTCCTAGAAGACAAGGAGCTTCATGAAGGTAGTGATCTTCATGAAGAAGATTTGTGAAAGATAGTATTTAACATCAAGTTTAAGTGGGCAGGGCTTTCAGTGTGAATTAACTCAACTCTATGGTTCATGTAGAGTCTTGTGCTAGATAGAGACAAATAATTTAATGAAAAAACATTGAACCGACATTGAAGTTGATAAAATGAGTTTGAATTCTCACAAATAAGTGATCTAGGGGGAGTTGACGGAAGTGTTTCGATGGATTTAGTGCGCTATCCATAAAAACTTGTAAATACTGTGTTCCTGGCATAGTGTGACTGTGTCAAAACTTCTATATTCCACATCTAGTGAAGATTAGTGGATTTAGGTATGATTGACACACTGTCAGTGCATGGTCCTTGGACCAGTCCTTAGCGGTGAACTAAGTTAAATTATTGCGTTGTATTATGAATTGTGAATTTTTTAGTTACTATTATTTACCATCCAATAGGTTTAACAAGTTTATACCAATGTGGAAAAAAATACACTAATTTAAAAGAAAATTTTGACACCCTGATTCACAACTCCCCTCTAGGGTGTTTCGAGGTCCTTCAAGTGGTATCAAATGAAGGTTTTTGGTGTTAAATCTGTCATTATTTTCTATCATGGAGAATACAATTAATGTAAGGGGAGTCCCCATCTTTGATGGAATTAACTTTCCGATATGGAAGAACAAGATAAGATATCATCTAAGATATCCTGGGATGGAAGTACTCTTTGTGACTGCACAAGTAATACATGTCACTGATCCTATATGGTTGTATATGACTGATACAGAAAGGAAAATGATTGATGTAGATTATAAAGAAAATAATTACCTCACTATAGATCTTTATGATCAAATCTACCTAAAGGCGATGAGTTTTACTTTATCAAAGTCCATGTGGGAAAAAAATTGGAGAATATTTATAAAGGAGACAAAAAGTTAAGGAGGAAAAACTTCAAGTCCTGCACAACAAGTTTTATGACTTAAAAATTCATCATAAGGAAAATGTTGATAGATTTTTTAATTGAATTACTAAAGTTATTGGAGCTATACGTATACTTTGTGAAGAAATAAAATACATTGACATTGTAAAAAAATATTGAGAAGGGTTCCAACTCTCTACAATGAAAATGTGTCAACCCTTGAGGAAAGGGATATATATAAACTTTATCTAGATGAAATGCTAAGTAGTATGGTGGCCTATGAAATTAGATTCAAACATGAAGATGAAATGACTCACGTAAGAAAGGAAATGAATTTCCAGTCCATGAAAAAACTTTAGGTGTCTGGGGATACTGTTGATGAAGATAATGAGGAAGATAAAATTATTTATCTTCTTGCAAAGAAATTCAAGAGAGGAAAAGTGATATTTGAAGGAAATACTCCCTTGGATTTTTTTCATTGTGGTAGAGTTGGGGACATTGCCTCTCGGTGCTCAAGGAAGCTCTATGGTGAAGAAAGTGAAGTAGGAAATTTACAAAATCCTTAGAAAATGTTTTATCAAAAGTTTGACTTCAAATCTAGAAAGAAAGTATAGAGGAAGAGTTTTTTTATGTAAAGAAGGAGATGATGATAATTAATTCTTTGAGGAAGAAGAACCAGAGTTTAAATCTGGAACCCACACATCTATGATGAATATAGTTGAAAAGTATGAATCATCAAAATATAAAGCTATAGATAATCAGTTGATTTCTGATAATGATATCAAGTTTTGACTTAAGGATTTTCTTGAAAATCCTGAGAATCAAAGTAATAGATGAAAAATTTGGAGACCAGTTTTGAAAGAATCATCAGAATATGTTTATTAGCTTGAAGAAAAAATTCAACTACTAGAAGAAGTAGTGAAAGAAAAGTCAAAAACATTTGAAAGTAAATAAGATGTAGTGGAATTAAATATCAGAATTAAAGAATAGGAAAAGTTCATCAATGACCTTACATCCAGGTTGGAGGAGAAGTACAAGAATGTTTAGGGTCTTGAAGAAGAAGTTGTTACTCTTAGGAGTAAACTTGAAAGTGAATCAAATTAAAAGAGAACAAAGAATAAAATATAGTTTGGAAGATTCTCAGATATTGAGATGATAGAGAAAGCCCAGCCTTGTTTCGAAGGAGTAGAGAAGGCTTTGTATTTTCAAATATCCACATGAATGGGAAGAATTGGAATTTTTTGTGATGATGAAACATTAAAGTATAAAAACAATATTAACAAAAATAAAGAGAAGTTAAAATTTGGAAATATCACAAAGTTTCCTGAAGTCTTAATAAAGAAATTCCCAAATCCAAATGAATAAAGAACTAAAAACTATCCATAAGTTTCCAGAAATGATCATCATTCAAACTCTTTTTCTAAGGAAGGCGATATAGGGAGAAATAGAAGTGAGAAGACATTTCCTCTTATGAAATTTCAATTTTATGTCTATCTGGACCATACCATGTCATACTGTTAAGAGGTAAGTAGCTATTTAAATTGATAAGATCTAGGAAGTCAACAGAGGAGAAATAATTCATATCCTACTTCTTATAGAAGAAATAATTTCTTTGGATATTGTTTTCATTGTTCTAACTTTGGCCATAAATATTTTTATTGTAGGAAGAGGAAAGGAATGAGAAATTCATACAGAACTGAGAGACTAGACAATAATCATCAACCAAATGGTGTTTCTATTACAAATATATTTTCTTCTCTAGAATAATAGTATGAGTATAATGAAATGTGAACATGGAAAAGAGATTTGAAAGTCCATATTCATCCTTCACTCAATATTATATTTCATAGAAGGAAAAGAAGAAGTTCGAGAAATCCAATCCTACTGAAGTTTATCTCAAAGCTACAAAGAATAGTAGCACCTAGATTCCTGATAGAGGATGCTCATCCAATATGATTGGAAATGCAAATTTATTGAATAATGTAAATAAAAGGGTTGATGGAATAGTTAGGATCAATAATTATGGTGCTTTGAAGATCATAGGAAGTGGGGGTACTGAAATTGAATGTGACGAGCTTAAGAAAACCGAAGTTCTTTATGTTGATGGTTTGCATCATAATCTCCTGAGTGTGAGACAACTTTGTGAATTAGGACTTATAGTAACATTCAATCAAAATGGGTGCACTATAAAATAAAGTAAAAATAATTCCCTAATGAAAGGATGCATAACATATGGAAACTTATATAAGGTTGATAGTAAAGATAACATTTGTTACACAACAGTTGAAGAAGAGAACATCTTGTAGAACCAGATGTTGGGTTACATTAATCAACAAGACATGGAAAAGATATCTAAACTAAATATTGTCATGTATATACCTAATTTAAAACATAAACATGATAATACTTGTGATGCTTGCATACGAGGAAATATGGTCCGTAGTTCATATCACCCAAAGAAGAAAATGGCATCGAATCTCCATGATCTCATCTACACAAATGTATGTGGACTGATTAATGTAGATGGAACATATAGAGTGAGGTAATTTTTTTGGTTTATTCATGATTTTAGTAGAATAGATTGTGTGATGGTTATTCATAGGAAATGAAAAGTGCTTGATTGTATGAAAAAATATCACCAAATTTCCAAGAATGATACTGGAAAACCAATCAAATTTATGTGGTTTGAAAATGGAGGGGGAATTCACATCTATTTGAATTTGAAAATTACCCTAAGAAACATGGAATAAAACATGAGGTGGATTCTATGAAAACTCCATAAAAAATGGAGTTATTGAATGCATTAATCAATAATTGAACAATATGGATAGAACTATATTATTGAGAGTCATATCCCTTTCCATCACAGGAAAGCGGTTGTTCAAGCTACGATGTATACTCAAAATTAAATAGGGTTTTATATGGGAGAAATGAAGACACTATATGAGTTGTGGCATGTAAAGAATCCCTATTTAAAGTATTTTCATGTTTTCAGAAGTAAATGCTTCATCTGAAACAAATAAGGAAAACAAGGGAAGTATGGTGATGATGTATATGAAAGAATATTCCACAGATATTCAATGAAGAGAAAATCCTTCAAATGTTTCAATTATCATCTTGTATTTTTTTTGGAAATCAGTGATGTGAAGATCATTGAAGATAAGAACACAAATTACTTAAGGAATTATTATGATGATATGATAGGAGATGAGGAATAATGTGGACATGGAAGAGATCCAAATGGAGAAGTATAGGAAGATGTTAAAAATATTCAGGGGTCAAAACATGTGGTTGTTTCAAAACAAGGATCATAAGAGGAAACCATGGATGAATAAAATTCCTTTAAACCTTCCAAGAGAAATAGAAGTGAGGAAATTGATCAATCTAACATCATTGAGGATTGTACAACACCCACAAAGATAAGTAGAATGCGGAATAATGCACAATATTTCTTCTTATCATTTGTGGAACCATCCTCCTTTGAAGAATCTACAAAGGATGAGTCATGGGTTAAATATATGGATAAAGAGTTAGATTAGATTGACAAGAACTAGATATACGATCTTATTACAAGACTTGAAAGTCACAATGTGAATGGTACAAATTGGATCTTTAAGAATAAATTCAATGAGCAAGGTATTGTGATAAAAACTAAGGCACAATTGGTGTGAAAAAGTTATTCAAAGATTTAAGGTGTCAATGTTGAAGAAATATTTTCTCTAGTGGAGATACTGGAGTCTATTAGGACTTTTCTTATCATAGAAATTAAAATAGGATAAAAATTGTATCAAATGGTTGTCAAAATAGCTTTCTTGAATGGTGTTCTTGAAGAAAAAGTCTACATTAAAAAACTAATGTGTTTTCTATTTGGTAATGATGAAATGAAGGTTTGCAGATTGAATAGGGCACTATATGGTCTGAAATAGGGACTGCGAGCATGGTACTCTTAGCTTTATTCTTATCTAAAGAAGATTGAATTTAAAAGAGGAGGATTGGATCACAATCTATAAATGAATAATTCTTAGAAATATCAGTTCATAGTACTAGTGTATGTAGATGATATTATTTTTAGTGGAAGTAGGAAGGGATCAGTGGATGAATTTTCCAATCACATGAAATTAGAATTTGAAAATTGTATGATTGGTGAACTTACATACTTCTTATGAATTAAAGTGATTTAGAGGAAATAATACACCTTTATTTCCAAATAAATGTATGAAAGAGAGTTGATGAAGAAATTAAATATGAACGATTCCAAACCAATGTCAAATCTGATTGTGGTTGGGACAAAACTGGGAAATCATGGAGATGGTTCATCTGTAAATCTTACAATGTACAAGAGTATCATTGGATTATTATTGTACTCGACCGTGACATGACCAATTATTGTCTTTGAAACATGGTTATATCCCACTTTCAAAGTAATCCAATTGAAGAACATATGATGACATTTAAAATAATCATGAGGTACATTCAAGATACTCAAAATTATGGCTTATACTTTACTATAGTAAGACATAGTGAACTATTAGCATTTTATGATGCTGAATGGGCTAGATATGTTGTTGATAGAAATTACACAAGTGGTGGAGCATTTTTTATTGGAAATAAATGTGTGGGATTGATGAGTAAGAAATAAGAAAGTACTTCTCTTAGTACTTATTAAGCCAAGTATATCTCTGCTATAAAGGATTTCTCCCAGCTATTATGAATGAAGCAACAACTGAATGATATTAGAGATTAGGTAAAATAGAAAATGGTGATTCACCATGATAATAATAGTGAAATTGATCTTATAAAGAATTCTGTTCATTATTTTCATAAAAACACATTGAAATCAGATATCACTTCATCAAGGAAAAAGTTGAACGAGGCATGATTAAAATGGATCATTTTGGAATTGATGATCAAGTGTCTGACATAATGACTAAGCCATTTTCAGAACATGTGTTTGAGAACCATCGGTTGAACCTCAGCGTTCAGCCACCTCCCAGTGCATGAGGAGGTAACGAGGGTTACCCTCTCCCCATCCGTGTTAACTATTTTAATATGTTTGTGGAAGTGATGCAGGTTTATGGGGGAGATACAATCTAGGGGGAGCATGTTTTTGAGCTCTATAAGTATAAATCAAGTTCTTTGGGTTTATTTCCAAAGGGGTAGACTGGTGAAATTCAATGTGTTACAAAGGGGTATAATGATGAGTTATAAAGTGGGTTAATGAGAATGGAGAAAAAAATTAGTGTTATAAGGAAATAGTTCGAGCATAGCTTGGACAACTTTAAGCATTTCGAAACATGAGAACCTAATTCTTTCTTCCCTTATTGTTTTCTACCCTAATATTTTCTCACGTAGACTTATAGTGTTGGTTTTTTTGTTTCTCGTGCATTAGGTTTTGATTACCACTAGTGCTTTATTTAATTTATCCATAGATTTCCAACAAAGCCAAAGGGGGAGATTGTTGGAACCAAGGTTATCCTTTTATAGATATGAAGTATGGTTTCTATTTTTTGTCAATCCGGACATGGAAGATCAAAGAGTTTTCAGGGAAAGGTATATTATAGTTCAAGATGAGAACAATATTTAAGGTGGTGTTGTTTCCTAGTGTTTTTCAATTTTTTGGGTTCCAAAATTTGGAGGATGGATTGGCTTCATGAAAAGTTTATTTTCTTGAACGTCTTATGAAGATATGGAAAATTCATGAGTTTCACAAATATGGGCATCACAAATTGTGTTTCACGAAGGATTAAAGAAATATGATAATGATCTACACAACAATGATGATCATCATGGTTGACAAAGAATTAGAGCATCACAGATAATGACTACGATCTCTGTGATTATGAGAATTAGAGATTCTCGGTAGTGCAATGGTTTTGATGGAAAGAAATGTGATTATAATGATCATCACAAATGGGGAATTTACATGGTGCATCACAAAGGATAAGCCTATAAATATGAGGCTATCTACACATCATTCTAAAAAAATTTTTCAAGGAAAATCCAAAAATGATTTGATTTTATGAATCTAAGGGAGATTCAAAAATCTAACTTTCTATGAGATCTTGAGCATCGTGAAAATACTATTAGTCTTGATTGATGCCAATAATTTTTTTAAAGGGTGCTTCGCGATGATGGGGTATTCCATGTTGAGTCAGTGAGATTTTCGAAGGATTTTGGTCTATCAAGGTAGGGGTTCTTCATGAAAATAGTTTGTTCAGTGAAGGCAGAGAGCTTTGTAAAAACAGTGAGCTTCATGAACAAGCTTTACAAAAGGAATTATTGAACATCAAGTTTAAGTGGACAATGATTTTAGTGTGCATCTACTAAGGTGTACGATGAAAGAAGAGTCTCATGCTTGACACATACAAAATATTTAATGGAAAACCATTGAAGAGACCTTCAAGTCAATAAACTGAGTTAGGATTATCTCAAAGTAGTGAGCTAGGGGGAGTCGACAGAAGTGTTTCGAGGGAAGCAATGTACTTTCCCTAAAACCTTGTAAAGGCAGTGTTCCTGGAACAGAGTGACTGTGTCAAAACTTAGGTATCCCACATCTAGTGAAGATTAGTGGATTTAGATACGACAGACACACTATCGGTGTATGATCCTTCGACTATCCATTAGTGGTGAACCAAGTAAAATTTCTGTATTATCTTGCTACTTGTGAATGTTTTAATTACTTCACATTACCATCAGATAGGTTTAATAGGTTCCTACCAACATGGGAAAAAGATCTATTACTTTAAAATAGAAAGTTGACACCCTGATTCACCCCTCCCCTCTCAGGGTGTTCAAGGGTCCTTCAAGGAAATAAAAATTGATATAAAATAATGAACATAAGTATATGTAGATTGAAAATAAAAAAATATTGTTATTTTATGTCCCTCCCTCAAAAAAATTATAAGCTCTATCTTGGTCCTAATTCAATTAAACACTTTTTAATATACAATTAATTGAAAGTATAATGTTAGTTCATTCTAGAGAACCAACTCCAACACTAATATGAGCCATCATCATTCTACATGTGTTACCATTTCCAGTCAACTCACAACTATCAAAAGGTTAAGGTATACATGCCAATAATCATAATTATACCCTTCACCTAGGAAAGAACCTATAAAGAGAAACATATTCATTTCATCATCATATGTAATTACCATCATCATCACAATTACATATTTGGGAATACAACCCTCTAGGATAGTCCCCTAACATAAACAATTTGATCAATGATATGTTAAACTTGGGTTGATCAGAATCAATTAATCTCTAACAGTCATATAAAAAACCATTAAATAATTTTTCACCCACCACAAAATCATACTTCATATATGCTATCCTCTTCTGATAAAAAATAAATGATAAAATGAATATTGTAATGTATACCATTACTTCATAGCACAATTTTTGAGATCAAGGTCCACACTAACTCACATAATTCATTAATCACATGTGATTAATATTTAAAGGTCAATATTGTCACTAAAACATACTCATATCAGGTCTATGGGACTTATTTATTGTCAAAATTAGGTAATAAAAGTAATGAACTATCATTTTAGTCATGATGGTACATTATACACCTCCAATATTGTGTCATTGTATCTTGACCTATAATACATTTTGAAGGGTTCATCACTATCCATTTTCATGATTAATATCACGAAATACTTATATCACATTAAATCACTAAATAAATTGAGTCATGCTAATTATATTATTGACCATGATTCCTATTGAAGACTCCATATACTACTTGATTATCGTGAGAAACTCTAGCCAACTTATGCACACACTTTGATTAAAATATTATTATATCATTTAAATCATATTATTTTCTCATTTTCATCATAATTTCTTTACCCAACCCCACTGATGGATTGAGAAACTACTACTGAGAAAACTGGATCCTTCATTTACCCACTAGCCTGAACTACCACACACATCTAATCCCAAATTTCCCTATTGTTGACACTCCATTCTGTCAAAGAGTCTAAAAAATGACAAAGGGAATCCCCTTAGAAAGAAAATGGGAAAATACATGAAGAAAATAAAGATTTGCAAAGGTATGTATTTTGAATCGCCTTAGTCAAATCCAAAACACCAGCGGCGCGCAACCTACTTGCACTCCCACATATGTCGCACAGTTTACTTTCGTGCCCAAACTCATTTTTCCCAAGGTCACTTATTTGCCTATAAATAGACCCTTGGGGCCCCCATTTGTATGAACGAATTTCCTTGAATCCTGATTGCTACTCTCATCACCTTAGTACTTTGACCCAGTCTTCCAAAACTTTCAAGGAAGTTCTTCAACACCTTAAGTAGAGGATTTAAGGGAGGATCATTGGACTTAATTTTTTTAGTGTTTGAAAACCATAACACTTGTGTTCCTGAAATTCCCAACCTACCTAAGTCAGAAATACTTGCACGCCACCCATTCCTCTCATAGGAACTTGAGTGCTCTACTTCTTGTATTACCTGTGAATAATCTTCAAGGATTGAGCAAGGTCTCAACCAAGTATTACCATACAGGTTGTTCGTCACTTAAGTAAACATCAGGTCGCCCAAGTGCTCTTGCGTGCCCATAATTGCACACCCTTCTCTACTTGGGCACCCCTCTTTGATTCACTTAATTTCTTCACTCTCTTCAGTTTACGAAGCCATCAAGCCTTCCTCAAATCTATTCATGAAAAGGATTATTCTTCACTGGTTCTCTTATCTAAAAGGGATTCTATTGAGACCTCCGCCAAAACCTCATGACTTATTAAACCTTTGGGAAAGGCACATTAGTGTGTCTCCTATTTGGGTTTGTATTTCCATAGTAAGAGGTTTCCCACATTTGTTTCACAATGGGTTTAGGATTCATAGAGTGTCTATGGGTTTGTATATCCACAGTCACATGGAAATTTCTCCCAAAAATAGTGTTGGGAAGTTCCCGGTTCTGAGAATAAGGGTTTGGGCCTCATCCTCACCCTTATCAAAGAGATGGAAACCTCAAATTCTACTTGGGAAAGTATGTTTCACACATACTTTTATTCCTTTTAAATAAAAGGAGAAGTCACCCCCTACCAAGATCAATTTTAGGGCAACCATCTTGGAATAATCCCCTAGATTTTCTTACAAGGGGTAGAATCATTGATACTCATCTCTTATTTGGTGATAAAGACCAGAGGGGAGATGGGAATTGGGACTCTTGTTACCCTTTCCCTCTCCCACTAAGATTTGTTACCATGGGTAGCCATCTTGGTATAAGCTCCTCACCTTCACCCCTTCTTCCTTCTATTGGACCCTTTTCCAATTTGAAGAGTACAGAGGGAAAGCTCATCACCTCACCCACTTCCACGGTCGACGCACCCTCTTCCATTAGTGGAGGAGGAAGTGTAAAGTGTCATTGTTGAATCTTTCACATCATCTTTTTTCTCACACCGAGCATGAATCACATGGGATTAGAGATATGTGATGGTTATAACATGTGGACAAACACTCACTGTGAAGGAACTATGAGAAATATAATTCCCACCACAACTGGGATACGTAGGAAGCCTTCTAAAGTCCCAAGATCACTGGATGTCATCTTCAAAAATCCAATCATAATTCCTCTAATTTGGGCATACTACTTAGGAATAAACCCCAAATTAAACCCCCCAAGTCAAGGCATCCTTTCCAGGAAGTAATCCCAAACTAATTTCTCTCAAAGAACCATACTCTCCTATGAGATTCATTGAACTACATGGGATTTGATTCTCATTTATATGGGATACATCGGAAGCCTCCTTGAGGTTCAAACCCAACAATTTAAATCAACCCTGTTTTCCTTGGGCCATATTCCCAATAGGGTCTGATCCTACTTGGAAACCCATATCCTTTCCACGTTCCTCAGGCTGCTTCATCATAGGTCACACACTAAGTTTCAACTAAGCACCTTCCTCTTAGAGGTCCTTATCACATGACCTTAAAAGGTATGATGTGTCCTATTCAGTGGCACTAAACTACGAGGGTTCTGATTCCTTTTACAAGGATACATAGGTAGCCTATTTTATAGGCACAATCCCAAAATAAAACTAAAACTTTGTCTCCCTGGATGACAATAAAATTCCAAAGTGGCCCACTGAGTGGCTTAAAAAACAGTATTATCACAATGATGATTAAAATAATCTCTAAGAAGTATATTAGAGGATACCCTTGATGGAAAACCTCGAATACATATGGATATTTCCATTAATGAAGAACCTTGAATTCATATTGATGATTCTAAATTTTACACATGTTAATAAGTGATTATAAATTCCAAGGGATAATTATTATATACTTGATTAATTAATAAAGATTCCTGAAATTTTTTAAAATTTACAAACAGAGTCATGGAATAGACAATAATTTCCCCCAAAAGGATGTCATGAGTTCAACCTCCCATCCTCTCAACCAATGAATGTTATTAAGTATCGTAAAGTTCAAACTTAATGAATTCCTTGCTTTGGAAATAAGGCCCCCTTTGGATAAATAACTGTTGGAAGTTTCTGGTTCCATGAATAAATCCAATAAAAACCACCTGAAAATAGTGATTCTTAAATCTAGAACACAAGTTTCAAGGAACTACAAAACACCTATGGAACTCCCTCTCCCTCACACATTCATTTATCAAAGTCATTTACACATTATTTGGTATATATGATTTTTATGGAAGGTAAATGAGAAATAGAGGGGGAAATGGAAAATAAATGTCATTAAAATTTTTTTTTGGTAGAAAAAAAATTGGTTGAGAGTTGATAATTGGAAGTATTAAAATATATTTATCTTCTTCCCACACCCACTATAAACCCCATACTCCCACTCTTCATGTAACCCTACCCATAGTTCAACCCCTTCACTTTACACTACCTCTATACAACCCTATTAGAGAAGATTTTTCACCAACAAACCGTCATTATTGTACCATTTCCATAATGCCATTACTTTATAAATGGTATGAGATAGATCTGAGGGGTGATATAGAGAAAGAGGGAGTTCAATTAGTGATACTATAGGGAGTCAAAGATGAGGATAAATAATGAATGTGAGAGTTGTAGAAGAGGTACATCATAGGGTCAAGAGCAAAGTTGATGTGATGGAATCAGGTTTTGTAGTGAAACATGAGGTGTTGGGTGTTATAGGGGAGATTAAGCATGGTGGTTACATAAGTTTAAGTTCATTATGGTAGCTAGAGTATAAGGGAACAACATCTAGGGGGTAGGGAAAAAATCTCACGTGGATGATGGAATCAATTTTTCCACTCGATTTTGAGAAAAAAATATTTCCTTATTTAATGTAATGGGATGTTCCACCATTTATAATTCCATCGAATCAAATATGTGTTTTTTAGTCTAAGTTTGAGAAATGAAACCTCTATGGATAGATAAGTTTTAATGTCACTCCTCTTCATCTATGGAGATATTAAATGGAGCTCAATTGACATTCAAATCATCAAAATACATTTTTAGTATTATAATAGTTAAAATTAAAGAGTTATATTGCTTAAGCAATTTTTAATTAACCCATAAAATAAAATATTATTATATAAATTTTTTTAATTAGATATGGTAGAACTAAACTATAATAATTAAAAATACATTAAAAAATTGGCATGGTGATCAAGGTCTTAACTCAAGTGGGGCCATCATCTCTTTGCTGTGATCCTATGCATTATACTCCCTTGGAATGTGTATGGGATTGAGGTGAGAAGAGGAGATGTCATAAATTTATAAGAAATTATCAGAAATGTGATCAGGTCAGGCCCATAGCCCGAATCCAATTTACTTATATTATTATAAAATTAGGATTTAGAAATGGAAATGTTGTCACAATAAATATAGTCTTTGGATATATATTACCCATAGTCGTGGTCATGATTCATCATGGATATTGATATTTAATGATGATAGTATGTCCATAGGAATTAATACTCATGGAAATAAGTCCCACTATAGCCATGTTAAACATGGACCATGAAAATAGTCCAATCAATTTTAATGGTTTTAATAGCCCATGGAAATATGATCACCGATTTATCAAATACATACCCTTCCTTCCCTCACATATCACATGTTACACAAACCCCCCATGGACATACAACTCCTTCAGCTCCCACTTCCACCTCCTTTAGAACTTTGTATTGAGAGCATGACCCCTATAGCTCCCCACACCCTCTTATAGATTCCCCAACAGGGCATGACTCAATTTCCCATCCCCCACCCCAAAATCTCCCATAAAATCAAGTTGTCTTATTCGATAATTATATTTTAGTAGGTAAATAGTTTTTAATTTATTGATTTTAAATATATTATATTAGGTTCTTGGGGGTAAAATTACATTAAACACACACACACACACACACCACACACAAATCCCATTCTATGAATAGTACTTCTACAGTACCCTCCTGCTACAATACCACCACTGCTATAGTACTCGTTAAAGCACCCACCACTGCTACAATGTTGTCCACCGCTGCTACATTGTTTTATCATTAAACATGTTTAAAACATTCTCAACTTATAAAATCTTTATTATTTTTGTTTCTCATATGTAAATGTTTAATATTTACAAAGAACTATATTTCATAAGCCCTTTATCTTAAAGGATACTATTTAAAAACAAGTTTATAAAGGAGAAGATACTTACAAAGAATGCGTAGGTGTTGGGGTAGTTTTTTAAGGGAAAATATTTAATGTAACTGCTGTGATATTATTATTATTTAAATATGTTATATAAATATTTTATTGTGATAATATTTTTAGGTTAATATGGTATATTTTATTTAAAATTTAATATAAATGTTATGGTATTTTTGATTGGATTTGGGTGTTGGATATTTTATTATGAATCCCAATTTACTTTTTATCATGTAGAATGTATAATATCATATTACATTTTTTCTGTTTATATTATAACCATACTTCTATTTAATTTTAGAATCATTATTAGTAATTTTTTTTAATTTAATTTATGTGTTATTTTTATAATTTTTAATAGTTCTCTTTTTAATCCAAGGGTTCTTTAAATAAAAATATATAATTAATGAAGCTCCACATTATCTTTTTTTAGATCATAAACACATATATTTCAATATAATTTCTAATTTTATCTCAATAATATAATTTTGGTTTATAAAAACCAAATATTTAATTAAATAACATAAAAATAAATATTTTATTGTGTGTGTCAACATTTGTACAGTGATAAAAAAATTTAACTTTTATATTGATAAATATATATTATACATTTTTTTAAATATATTGATGATAGTCTTGAATTTTTCATATTTATTGATTAATTTTTTAATAAATAATTTAATGTGTTGATTTAAATTTCATTTTTTAATTTAATTTATTTATATATTTCATTTTCAATAACGATATTCCTTTTAATAGTAAAATGGATAGAAGTTGAATGTAAAATACTGATTATATTGTAAATATATTTAACAATATTTATATTTTGTTTATATTTCTCCTTCAATAATGTTTCATAGAGAGGATGGAATTTATACCCTTGTTATGAGTGTGTCATAATACCCTGATGAAATCTTGAATAAGTGAGATACCATATAAAAAAAATATTTCTGAAACTAACTATCATAATTATACTTTAATTAAGAAAAATTTTAAGTGGAGAATGATAATGAATTAAGTGGAAGGATTGGTATAAATAATTTTATATGTGATTGGTTTCCATTCATTCCTCAAAATAGAAACATATATAGATCAATCTAAGAGGTTATAGATATATGTAATAAATTTATGTCTATTGATCAAAATGATGATGTTGAGTGAGTTAGAAAGTTTATAAAAGATGTAAGGACCCCAGTATATCAGGCATGTGGTAAAATGATTAGGATTTTTTTTCAATGAAATGGTTTCATTCGAAAAATATGTATGGATTTACTAATATTGAGATTGACCATATCCTTACATTTTTTAAGGACTTAGTTGATGGTGTAATTATTATTGAAAATTGTTACATGATATCGAATGTAATTGATAAAATTGAATTTTTAGCTACTAGGATCCGTGACTTATTTAAATATTTTTGTTCATTTTAAAAGGAAAATGAATTGTTTAATGAGTAAAAATAGTCTGGGGAATCAATTTGGAGGGCCAATAAATATGGAACCAAATCATGAGCACCGTGAAAAGTTATGTGACACTTTCCTTTGATTATGATACTTCAAAAATGTTTTATTCCCTAAAAAATGGAAATCGATACATGATAACATGAGTATGAGATAAATAATGATAATTATGAATTAATTAATCCTAAAAATAGATTAGTATGGAAGAAATTTGATATGAAAGATCTTTATTTCACAATTTACCCATTAATTGTTAGATTAGGGTGATCATGTAATGAATTTAACTTGTTTCACCAAATATATACTTCATAAAATATTTAGCTTATTTTTATTCACATTTATAACTTTGTACCATATTTGTGTATGAAACATCCATTTAAAATCATGATTATATTAATATTTATACTTACTAGTACTGTAGATTATATTGATATATACTTGAAACCATTAATAAATGAGTTAAATGAGTTTTGGAATGTTAATGTGAAAGTGTATGATACATATAAAAAGGAGTAATTTATGATGTGTATACACTTTTGTTGATGATAATTGATTTCCTTTCTTATAAAATTACTCCCGATTGGAGTATAAATAGATTATTATCTCACCTTATTTCTTTGAAAAAAATACATTCCAAGAGATTAAAATTTTAGTGACTTTCATATTTATATGACATCGATGATTTATTCCAATGGATTATCTGTACTAGAAAATTTAGAGAAAAATTAATAATGTTATAAATAAAGAATAAGAACCTAAATGTATGTTAGGGTTTTATATCCTTAATGAACTTAATGGTTTTATTTATTTTTTCTAGAAAGGGTTAACCAAATTATAAAAATAAAAGGAATGTTTCAAGGAATTAAAACAACCATTGGGGAAAGAGAAGTATAATTTTTTTATTTTTTATATTGGTTATTAAATTTTATGCATCATAATTTAGATTTAATTAATGTTGAGTAAATTATTTTTGAAATGTTTTGTAATGATTTTAATTGTTAAGGGCATAAAAAAATATTATTTTCATTCATGTGGAGACCTAAGGTACTGGTGTATCAAACTAGCCTTCATCTTAATTTAATTGGTTGAAATTAGAGGAAAGTTCCTTATTCTTATTTTTTAATGATAAATTTGGATAAAAATAATCCCTTCATGTGTTGGAAATTTTAAATGTTCTTGATGGTTATTCAAGTAATATATCTAAATTGGTAAATATAAGAGATTTCAAACTAAAATATATGAAAACCAATTGATATCATGTCTAATTTCATTGATTTATTCTCATATAAATTTAACATTTACCATTAAATAATATGAGGGTCACTATTATTTTATTAATTCACTTTTATAGAGATATTTGTGTGAAATGGAAGAGTAAGTGTGATGCCTTAAACATGCACACTCATATCTGGTTCCATAAAAACATACTTTATATACTAGCATTGATACCAGCTATAGACTACTAAACACAACTAAAATTTAATTACATGACTTAAAGAAAATATTTCATTTCATATATTCCAAATCCCTTTTAGGTTAAAATATTTATAGAATTATAAAAAAATAATCAAATAAATCCAATGTATTTCTCAACTAATGTAATTTTACACCTATATAAGAAACTAACTAATTCATAATAAGTCATAAAGATCTACAAAAAATTATATACACAATATATCCTATTCGGAATATCATGTGTAATGATTTTATTCATAACTAGGAAAAATAGAAACATAATAAGGGTTTAACTCAAACAATTATTAAGGGAAACATATAACTGAAGATATAAAAAACATAAGCATGATATTCATAACATGATAGGAAGATATAATATGAATAATTCCATAATAAACTAAAAATAATATTATATTATATCCATGATAATAAATTAAATCATAGATATTAATAATAATGATCCCATACTGATATAATGAAAAATGTCACACATCAGAAACATGTTTTCAAGACCTTATTTTAAGACACTATCTTATTATGAGAATAGGTATACAATGACATGTTCCTCTCATGGAGAGTGCAAAAACAAATATTTCTTAAGTTAAAATGCAGTATAGTGGTTAACCTAGGTTGTTTCCATAGAATAGAACACAAAAATCACATTCGTTACTTAAATTTGAGGAAGAAGTATAGGTTTTTTTTGAATTTTTTTTGAAAAGAAATAAAGAAATTAAAATAATGTTTGAACACTAATGGATGACTAGAGTAAAGGGGTTAGGATAGGATCACCCATTTCAATGTCATCATAATCTTAAATATTATCCCCCTCTCTTCAAATTGAATGATAATTGAAAGACTCCTCAATCGAGTTATTAATCACCCTTGGCTAAAAAAACCAATGGAACCCACTCCTACGTGCATGGAAGTTCATAAAGAATTCCCAAACAAATAAGGAAATTACCGATTGAGAATTTCTGATCCTCATAAATCTAGAAATTATTCACTAGTTCCCCACACATTCCAATGATCTCTAGACACTCAAAGTGATAAACAATGAATAAAACCAAAACCAAAAATAAATATTGCACTAGGCATTGGGAGTTTAAAGTTTTTCAACCAAAGAGATAAATAATGAATAAAAACAAAACCCAAAATACAATCACATTAGGAGAATTTAAAATCACTAAAAATATAAATCATTAAATATAAAAAGAGTGTTTTACATTAAATCACAAGACTCCAACATTACAGAAGTGAAACTCTCCCTTCCCCGATCACTCAAAAGCTTTACCCCTCTACATGAAGGGTAAGAGAGTTGAAAGAGGAATACAAGGGCATAATGAAACTAAGTAAAAAGAAAAGAGAAAATAAATAGAAATTCAAGAATATAATCCTCTAGTATAACCCCCTTTTCACCTTCTTCAACACCTTTTAATGGAAGTGAACACTCATATTTATAGGCTTGAGGGGTGGAAAATTTTCCCTCCATATTTAATCCTCTAAAAGTTTGAGTCTATTTAGCATAATAAATGGTCTGAAATTAGGATGTTTACTTCATAAAACTTGTTCCCCTATACCCTGTTCATTATTACACAATATCGGTGGATTTGGACATGTTTCTAAAAAATTATGCTTGAATTAATGATGAATACAGTTTCTTCCTAAGGAGAATGCTCAACTCCCTTCACTTTGGCACATGAAATGGATGCCTTCGTGATTGAATTTATTCATTAAATTTACTATAAAGATGCATCTTTGAGTAATATTTAAAATATAGATAGAATAACATCATTTGGAGTTATTTAGGCTATGATATGGTTTAATAACTGATTTGGGGTCCACTATGTCAACAAACAAATGTTTTTACTCGATTTATTTTTCTGGGACATTGTGTGTCAAATTGGATTTAGGTGTAGAAGAAAAACTTGAAACCCACATACATGTGAAGCCTAAAAAAAGTAATCACTTGAATTGGATCAAAATTTTAAAAGATATTCCTAAAATATAGAAGATCCATAAAACTGATAAATTTACAGAATTAGCCCATTTTAAAAATTAAGCCCAAAATTCACCAAATTATTTAAAATGAATCAAATTAGATCAAATTGATTAATTGTAAGGGACTAAATCATTGAAAAAAATATTAAAAATAATGAAATTATTATCTCTATCAATTACCCCACACTTATAATATGGACTCTTGGATAAGTCAATAATAAAATCAAATCAACGTAAATTCAAAACACTTGCTCATGAGATCCACCAATTCCATACAAAGAAACAAAATATATAATATCTCATAAACAACCATTCTTCCAAGTTCTCTATTTAGATCATTCAATATTTTTCTTCTTCATTTTTCATCCTATGAAGACATGACATCCACCTCACATGAATTTTCTCTCATCACACAAATGTTAATTTTTATCAAGGATTTTCTCATCCAAACCAATGCAAGTGTCACCATATACTTGATAAATTACTACATATCCACCCGATGTGTGTTAAGAAAATGCGTTTATCATGATTAATTTGAAAGTTTGTTCTATGGATTCTGATTGATAGGATTTTGATGTAAAAAACTATGAGGCTGAATGTGGAGGGCTTGTCTCTTTTTGAATCAAAATTGCAAGATTCTAATTTTCACTCAAATATGGTCTTTTTCTCACCCCCTTAGTAGAAATCAGCTCCATCATCATGGAAAATCAAAGAAATTTCACATAATTCATAATTTCATCTGAAAAAATTTCAATATTTTCAAACATAATTTTTCTTGAAAGCTCCTTAAAAAGAACAAATTTCTTTCTCCATTTGGAAGTCCTAAAAGGAAAAACTTCTCTTATTATGAAAGCTCGATAAAAGGCTCAAATTTCAACAAAATAGTTTTTTTCAGCATAAAAAACATATATTCAACATTTTATTTCCCACCCAAAGTTGCACCAAATGAGGTATCACTACACAAGACAACTTCCCCCCACACTTAAGTTCAATTAGATCATGCAATTTAACTTCAAGAGAAGGTTGGATAGGGAAACTTGGATTGTAGTGAGGATAACCTAATAGATTTTTCATGGATTATAAAGGATAAAAGGATTAAATGTATAAGGTAGTCTATAATTAAAAGTATTCTCTTGAAATGGGGGATTTAAAAACCAAATAAATTCCCCAACAATTTAAAACTCAAGTACCTCAAACCCTCATGTTTTGAAAGGAATAAATCAAATTCTGGTAAAATCAAGCATGGTTTGGTTTTCTCAAGAAGTGTGGTGAATTTAAAGAATATGAAAATAATTATTTAGAAGCCTCATGGGAATGCGATTTCAAATATAAAGACAGTGATATATGGCATGGGATTAAAAAACCAGAGTACTTTTCAGGAAATTTCCAAAGATTTGAGCATGAAACAAAGTCATTTTCAGCATTCATTTAAGTTCAGTTTTGTGGTGTAAATTGCTTCACTCATTAAAATGTATTTTAAAAACACAAATGATAATAATTTCAGATAATGTTTTTAAAAAACAGACAAAAATTGAAAAATAAACACACAAAAATTGAAATATAACACCTTTTTTTGAAAAACAAACAACAAATGAAAAATACTAAACTATAAAGTGTCCCCCCCCCACATTTAAATGATGTAGTTCCCTTAATGAATTAAATTTTATTTTACATGTAATAATATTTGAAATTTAACCATAGTAAGAAAGAAAGTGTAAAGGATATGTATGACCTGATAGATTTTATTGATAGATAGGTTGGAGGAGTGTGATCTCCTCCACTGGATCTAATGGAATGGTCCCGTATAACTTCTTCAGCCTACGTCCATTAATAGTTCATAGATCCTACTCACCATCCTTCAAAATCTTCACAACATTGAAAGGATATAAATGAGTAACTATAAATGGACATTCCCATATGGAATGACGTTTACCCAACATTAGCTTGAGTCTTGAGTTGAGTAATAGCACTTTATCTCCATGATGAAAGACTTTTGGTTGGATAATCTTTTCATGAGAAACTCTTGTTCTCTATTTTTAAATATTGGAGTTTTCAAAATCTTCCCTTTTAATTTCCTCTATCTCCTTAAACAATAATATTCTCTTTTTCCTAGTGATTTCAAGATCCAAATTTATCTTCCTCACAACCCAATATGCCTTAGGCTCCAATTCCATAGGTAGGTGACAAACATTCCCATAAATCAGACTATAGGTACTAATTCCAATTAGGGACTTTTAGGATATCCTTTAATCCCTTAATTTTTCTTACAACCTTTGGCTCCAATCCTTCTTGTTTGGTTTAATAGTATTCTCCAAAATTCCTTGGATTTCCCTGTTGGAAACTTTAACATGACCATTTTTCTGTGGACGATATGGAGTTGATATTTTAGGATGCACCCCATAATTCTTTAGAAAATACTCCATTATATTATTGAAAAAGTGATTCCCTTGATCACTAATGATGTCTCTAGGAATTTAAAACCTGCAAAATATGTTATCCCTAACAAAATCACAATCAAAGTTAGCATCGTCAGTCCCCGTGGAATTCTCTTCCACCCATTTGGAAACATAATGAACTAAAAATAAGATATAAGAATTTCCAAATGACATTGTTAAAGGTACCATAAAATATATATAATAGATTTCAAAAATCTCAAAAAAATTAAGTTGTTATTGGGTAATTTCTTGTCTCTTTGAAATGATTCAAGAAAACTAATATTTTTGACACATTTGTTTTTTCAGAATTCACGAGCATATTTAGAAAGGGTTGTCCAATAAATTCCAGATTCTAAAATGTTACTTGATATCTTTTGAGGTCTAAAGCGGTCTACAAAAGATAAAGTGTTACAAAACTCAAAGAAAGAACCAATTTCACTCTCAAGAAAACACCTTCTTATCACTTGGTCATTGTAAATTTTCTAAATAAATGGATCATCCAAAATATAATATCTAGATTCAAATTTCAGTTTTTGAATTTAGTGAGAATTTAAATGATATGGGACCTGATATATTACTAGATAATTTACCATATAGTATATCAAGTCACTTCTCCTTTAATAAATTACAACTTCTCTCCTGGAAGGTGATCATTTAATGGTTCTTTTTATGGAATTTCAGCTTCAACAGTGTTGGGAAGTCTGCTTAAATGATCAACCAATTGGTTCTCAGATACCTTGTTGTCCTTTATTTCTAAGTTGAACTTATACAACAGTAACATCCTTCTCACTAGACTCATTTTATCTTCATCATTAATCATCAGTTACCTAAGAGCATGATGATAAGAAAACACAATGACTTTAGTTCCAAGTAGATATGATCTAAATCTATCTAAATAAAAAAAAACTACTAAAAAACATTTACATAGTTATGTAATTGAATTGACCTATATAAAATGTTCTTGAGGAATGTGAAATTAATTGTGTCTTTCCCTCAATTAGATGAGAAAGGACAACTCCAACTGCTTGGTTGTAAGCATCACAAAGTATCTCAAATGGTTCTTCCCAATCTGGTGGTTTTATCACATGTGGTGTGACCAATATCCTCTTAAACTCATTAAGGGATTCCCTAAATGCACTATTGAAATCCAAATTATCATATTTCAAAATAAATCTATAGTGAGGGAGATAAATATTAATGAAATCTTTGATAAACCTCCTGTAGAATCCTACATTTCCTAAAAATGAACAAGTTGGGAAATGTAATGAATTTATCACTTAAAATTTTCATTTGTCCACTTTAATAGATTTTTTGAAATGAAATTCCTAAGGAAAATTCATTTCTCAACCATGAAATAAAACTTTTCAAATTTAAAACAAGATTCCTTTCAATATAGGTTTTCAAATATTTTTCTAGATTTTTTAAACAATGGTCAAAAGAATTTCCAAAAACTGTGAAATCATATAAGAACACCTACAAGAAATCTTCATTGTGATTAGAAAAAAATACCTACCATGAACCTCTAAAATTCACCTGGAGAATTACATAATACAAATGAAATTATTTTATAAGCAAAAGTAATGAATAGATAAGTAAAGTCCGTATTGTCTTGATCCTCAAGAGAAATGGGTACCTAAAAATAAAATTAAAAACCATCAAAAAAAGAAATAATGAGTTCTCCCTAAAAATCCCTATAAAATATGGTCAATGAAGGGGATAGGGAAATGATATTTCTGAATGACCTAATTAAAATTCCTAAAATAAATTCACACTCTCCAGATATTCTGAATTCTCATTGGGATTAATTCATTATTTTCATTCCTCACATTGGTTAAGAAAATTTTATTTCTAACTACATGAATTGGGATATCCCATTGGGAATTTGATACGGTATAGATGATCCAACCTCCCAAGATCTTATCAATCTTCTTATTCACAACCTCCATCAAGGTGGGATTCAGCCTCTTATGGGGTTGTCTGATAGGTTTGGAATCTCCCTCAAGAAGAATTATATGTGAGCATATTTTTGGGTTTATTTCTGGGATATCACCTAAGCTCCAACCTAATTATTTGAAATTCTCTATCAAAATCTCAATAAAATATTTTTCTTGGGTTTCATATAGATTATTAGAAATTATCACTGATAATTTATCTATCTCCCTATGGTACACATATTTCAAATAAATGGGGAGTGGTTTTAGTTTTAAATCAGGGGGATGATCAAGGGGTGAAACTAAAATGATTTTAAACACTTCCCGAGGCTGGAACTCCTATATACAAGAAACCATATCATCTTCCTCATCATTTAAAAAATCATCAAAGAAATCAGATTTTACCTCTTACTCCAACATGAAATCAGAATCTCCAAAAATTTGGGCATCCACATGTTCAATGATATATTCAATGGAATAAGTATTTCATAAGGCTAATAATTCATTTAACATACCTAATTCTTTATTGGGTTCAGTACGAACTTCATGGGAGAGTGAAAGGATTGAGTGATCATCCTATGGGTGCATCATGGATTAAAAAACATTAAAGTGGATAGTGCTATATCCAAACTACATGGTGAGTGTCCCTTCCTGGACATTGATGATGGTTTTTTACATATTCAAGAAAGGCCTCCCAAAAATAATGGGTGATTGTGATGAGATCCAATATTCTTCCATATTCAATTAATAGAAGTTATCTAGGAATAAGAGATATTTGAATTTCACCAAGACATGCTCTAGAACTCCAGGTAGGAAGTCTATGAATTTATTTGTAATATGGACCACCACTATTGTGGGATTCAAGACTCCCATATAAAAAGAAGTGTATACAGAGTGATGAAATTCATTAATTGAAGAACCTAGATCACAAAAATCATTTTTTAAAATTAAATAACTAATGCTATGTGGAATGGAAAATGTCAGTGGATCTTGACCTTTGGTTGGAAATTATGGTGTGATAAGGGCTGAGAAAATTCTTCCCATTTTGATCATTTTATTCCCTTGAAGTTTCCAATTATTGGTACAAATATCCTTATAAATTTTAGCATTCTTTATAATTTTTTGAGTGCTTTAAGAAGGAGATATTAATTTCCACTTTCTAGAAGGTGTCCATGATTTTTTTAAAGTGATTCTTCCTGAAATCTCTTTTATTCAATCATCATTTATGGAAATGATGGGGGTAAGTATTTCTTATCCCTTTGTTGCCTTTCAAATGGTGTTTCTTGTCTATTTCTCCTCATCCTATCCTTCTTCTCCTGCTCTTTCTTCTCTTATAAAATGGTTCACTTTCAGAGAATTTTCATAATTTACAACTTCATTCTCCCTCAACTCAATTAGTCTTGTTTTAGGTTCATGGGATACTATTGGTGAGATTTACTTTCCACTTAATATTATTATCATACATAAATTCTCTTTTGGGTTTGGTATTGTTTGGGAGTGAATTTTTCCAGGGTTTTTGGACATGATTTCAATAAAACATCCCATTGTGTTTTCCATCTCATCAACCTTATCCACTAGGCCCTCATACTTGGATTGAAGATATTCCATAAAAGGATGTGTGATGGTGGATAGTTTCTCATAAGTTTTTGGGAAAGTTGGTGGTTGGTGGTGTGAAGGCTGGTTATAATATTTATTTTGTTCATATGATGGTGGTTTTTGGGACTGGTTTTGGTATTGGGGTCTAGCTTGATTCTGCTAATTCCAAAACACATATTGAAATTGGTTAGGCTCTATCCATGAATGATTTTGTTAGAATTTACTTGAATGGAAGGCTTCCACACAAGTTTCCATTCCCTGTATTTCAACACATTTGTTAGTGAAATGATCAGGTGATTATAATAAACCACATACCTTAGCTGGTGCTTTTTGGTTACTCACATGCTTCAAGGCCAACTGTCTCACCAAACTGGTTAGCTCATCAATATTTTTTCCCATAAATGTGATGGATAAGAAGTTCTTAACTCATGAATAACTCTTGTTCCAGTACCTATTGTACCAAACTATTGTGAGTTCTTGAAAATATTCTCAATTAGGCCCTTGGATTTGTCTGGTGACTTGTGAATCAATGCTCTTACAAATGACGCTTCAAGAAGGTTTCTATCATTTTTTAGTAAGAATTGATAGAAAAATACAAGAAAGTCATTATCTTCAATGGATTGATATGGGAAGCTAGAACGTAGATTTTTAAATATTTCCCAATACTTGTAAAGGGTTTCTCTAGATGACTATCTGATGGCATAGATCTTCTTTCTGATGGATGCACTTCTGGATGTGGGGAAGAATCATTGCATGAAGAATCTTACCAAGTAATTACAATCATTTGAATCTTAAGGTTATAAAACATAAAACCATACTTTGTAAGTTCCTACCAATGAAAATGGTAACTCTTTTGACTTTACTAGTTCATCAGCTACTCCATGGGGACTAAAGGTAGAGCATACATGTGTGAACTCTTTAGTATGTTTGTTTAGATCTTCACCTACCAAGCAATGAAACTTTGGAAGTAATGATATCATGTTAGGTTTCATCTCAAAATAATTTTGTGACACTGTAATGACAATTTTATTGTATTGATTAAGGATTTATGGTGCATAGAGGTCTCTAAGGGTTGAGTTTTGATTTCCAGCCACGATGGAAGGCTCAAAGCAAACACTTGAAGTTTCACTTGAGTCTTTAAGATAAATGTCCTCAAATTCATATTGAAAATTAAATTTTCTAAGTAAATTATACAAGTTTCTTTTAATTTATGGATATAGGGTAAATGTTTAGTGTTTTAGGTTTTAGTAACAAAATTTTGAAAAGAAATTAATAAAAAAGAGGAAAGATAGAGGTAAAAAATGTTGGCCCAACCTCCCCGGTAACAGTGCCAAGTTTTGACACATGATTTTGATGGGGTGTTACAAAAACAAATATTTACTAAATTAAAATATATTATAGTGGTTTAAATATGTTGTCTCTAAAGAGGAGTGCAAAACAATAACATTTTTCACTTAAATTTGAAAATAAGTAGAAGTTTTTTTTGAAATTGTTTGTTTTTAAAAAATAAATAAAGTGATTAAAATAAATTTTTAACACTAATGGATGAAGAAAGATATGGGGTAAGGGTATGATCAACTTTTTCAATGTAAAAATAGTTGTAATGATCATTCCCCCTCTATTCCTATTCAATTATAAATGAAATACTGCTCGATTGAGTTATCCTTCACCCTTAGTTGAAGAAAGAAATGAAACCCAATCCTATGTGCATGAAAGATCATAAACAATTATAAAAAAACTAAGGAAAGTACTAATAGGGAAGTGATGATTATTAGAAATCTAGAAATGATTCACTTGTTCCACACATGTGCCAACTATCTCTATACACTCACCACCTAACACAATCTTCTCAATCGAGACAAATTGAACTAGGCGGAGGGAGTTTGAAGTTCTTTAACCAAATCTATAAATAATGAATGAAAAAAACCCAAAATAAAATAACATTAAAATAATTGGTAATAACTGAAAATATAAATCATTTAATAGAAAAAGAGAGTTTTAAATTTAATCACAAAACTCTGACATTACAAAAGTGAAACTCCCCCTTCCCAGATCACTCAAAGGCTTTACACCTCCATGTGAAAGGTAAGAGAGTTTAAAGGGGAAGAAGAGAGCATATGAAAAAAAGAAAAAAAAAGTAAATAAATAGAATTTCAAGACTCCAATATTACATCACAACCCCTATTTCACCTTATGAAACACCTTTGAATGAAATTAAACACACATATTTATAGGCTTGAGGGGTGAAAACTTTTACCTCCAGATTCAGTTATCTAAAATTTTGAGTCTATTTAACATAATAAAAGGACAAATATTAGGAATGTTTCTTAATAAAAAACGTTCAAATATAAAATTTCTATTCTCCCACAAAATATCAGTGTATTTGTACTAGTTTCCAAAAGGTTGTGCTTGATATAATGATGAATACATTTTCTTCCTAAGGAGACTTCTCAACTCCCTCCACTTTGGAACATACAATGGATGAATTAATGAATGAATTTCTACATGAAATTTATTTTAAAGATTATTCTTGGAGTTCTATTTCCAATACAACTAGAATAATGTCATTTGGAGTTATGTAGGCTGAGATATTCTTAATAACTGGTGAGGGATCCATTCTTCCATCTAAAAATTTTTACACTTGATTTATTTTTCTGGGCTATTGTGTGTCGAATTGGATCTAGGTCTAGAAGAAAAACATGATGCCCATGAAAACATTAAGACTAAAAAAAGGAACCACTCAATTTGAATCAACATTTTAAATTATATACTCAAAATATAGAAGATCCATTAAATTACTAAATTTATAGAATTAATGAATTTTCACAATTAAGCCCAAAATTCCCCAAAAATATTAAAATGATTCAAATCATCTCAAATTAATTAATTGGAAGGCATTAATTAATTTAAACAGATATGAAAAATAATGAAAATATTATCCCTATCATACAACAATACCCTACATGTTTTGTTTCGTGAGACCTGTCCATACATCGAGGAGATATATAATTTTGAGCCCCACCTATCACCTAACTAAGTATAATTTATTCACCATAAGATTCAACAAGACCTTTCATACCATTCCTGAAGTATCCTTTGGCTAAATAAAAACATGGTTATCTATATCATGAAGATTATGAAATATCGATACAAGATCAACCTGTATTATCAGTCAACAATCATCAAGAATGTTAGTACTTTTACCAATGTTAATAAAAGGGATAAAATGATCATAATTCATCCCAATAAATAAAGTGGATGGTCAAACAATAAATATTCAACTTTCTAATAATTGTCCAAATTGAAATATTAATATATGGAAAATTAACACTTTTCCCCATGTAAATAAAAGAGATAATACAATCATAACATATATGGGGAAATAAGGTGGTTGGTTTCAATAGAACATAAACCTAATGAAAAAAAGAAACATATAAGGATCTTGAAATATATAAAAAACATCCTTGAAAAATAATTCTAGAATGATACCCATCAAGAAAGTATCAGGAAATGGATTATTTCGTACCTTGATTTCATTACCCCAAAAGATAAATATATATTGGAGTAAAAATATTGAAAAATTAACCATATTAGGGTAAATACTTTTAAATATGAAATGGTAAATGGAATATAAAACTTAAAATAAATTTTAGAAAAAATTTCTACTATTAACATTAAAGATGATGTTACAAGTCACTTATAAGAGTCCTTTTCAATAGGTAAATTGAAAAATATTCAAAAAACATTACTTTATAAAAATAATATTCAATAATAGGGCATTAAAAATACATAAGGTTTATCTTAGAGAAATTTGGAGAGGAATATAAAACATATGAAAGTGAAATTTAAAACCACTTTTTATTATTTTTAATATACCTTTATTCAAAACTCATATTGTAAGAAGAGTAAAAAAAATTATTTATATTAAAACTTCTCCCAAAAAAAGTGGATTATAAAATTACATATGATAAAATATTAGGGTGGGATAACCCAATCATAGAAAAGGAAATTTCTAGATGAAAAATTATAATTCAAAGAAAGGATATTTGAGTTATCAATATACCTTATGAGTAAAATACTCCATAAAGAAAGAAACATTTGAAAAGGGGTTTATGTGTTAAAAATTAAAACATTGAGAGAATACCACATAATAAAATTAATGGGTTGGATTTTCACAAACTACATGAGCTAAGTTCAAGAGAATGCTCATAACTCAATGAATTAAAGTTGGGTTACCAAATATCCTTACTATCAGGGAAACAACTGATTTAATAGCCACCTTAATAAGGGAACATGACCTAGATAACAAATCACATGAAATAAAAATATTATGATAAAAAATATCCATTGGTAGTGAATATACCATAAAAATAAAACATGTGCACAAAATGTAATATTACTCAAAGAATCTGAATTGAGACCAAGGAAACACACACGACTTTAGAAACTTTTGAATCAAATCCCATTGAAAGAGAGATCATGTAATTTAAATTAATATATCATGTTTAAAATATAAATCATGATATGATATCTAAAATAGGTATTATATATCCTACAAAAATTAAATTAGGTGCATAATACCAAATATGCATTCAAGAGAGTAATTTTGGACAAAAACCCTTACATCGGTCATGATTCATTTTGAACTTGCACCAAACATCATGGATAATTAAATCAAGTTCATTAAATAAAATCCTAATAAAATTATTCATAAACATAATAATTTCTACTCCTAATTTATACCCATTCTATACCTGCACACACCCACACACATATTAGTTAGTTTTTTCTTTTTTTCAATACAGGGTATAAGTAATCTTTATAAATTTGAAATTGTTTCATAAAAATAGTGTTGGTATCCATTATTTTCCCCAATTAAATAATTAATATTACATATAAGGTAATATAATAGATGTTACAAGACATTTTATAAAGCTATAATTTCATTCCACGATAGTTTTGGTTACAAACCCAGAAGATGAAATCAATAATGATCATGTTTCAGTGATTATTAATGAATGAAAGGAGTTTTATTAATTAATGAGTCAAATATTGATAATAACATAATATAAAGAAAATTTATTTATATATTTATATTATATCATATGATTAAAAAATTTCTTATATTTATCCATGATATAAATTTATAGTATTTTTCAAGTAGGTGGTTAAACCGACCCAAACATGAACCTACCATGATTAATAAACTATTATGAGGTGGTTTAGTTGTAATATAATTATACCATAAGAATAATGATATTATTTAGCTTTTATTATTGTGATATATTATAATTTTAAATAAATATAAAGGTAATATAATTTATATAAAGTCATTACTTAGAAAGAAGGAATCATTTTCCTCTTAGTTCACTTATTTTAAATGATTGATTTAACGATAATCATTTGTTGATCATATTAATAATAGGTTATAAATTTTCCAAAAAATAACCTAAATGATATAATAAAAATCATATTTATCCATTATTCTCATCCTCATTGCAATCCATGTAATGTGGTGATGAAAAAAAATCAAAAATCAATTGTTTCATGGAGGCGGTTGTCTTATATAAACCTGGTTGGTGATTTCATTTTACATAGAATGGGGGAAAGAATTAATTTGGTTTATTATTTAAGAATTAAAAAAAGATATAAATATCATTATTATTTATTAAATTATCCATTTTCTCTAACCTTTTAAGGTTGTGAAGGAAAATAAAACATGTTGCATCATGGAGGTGGTAGTCTGCATAATGCATGATTCAAGTATTCATTTTTCTTAATAGAAAATAAAAAGGTTATTAATGAATATCACTATAGAATAATAAAATTAATTTTATAACAAATACTTATTTTATTAAATAGGTATTTTAAAATTATACTTGAGAATTAAAAAAACATAAAAAATAAGTTAAGTAAAAATGATTACTCACTTTGAGCACTTTGATATTTACTTGTAAATGGATGACACATGCTAATATATTATGAATTGAAGATAAAGTGAGTGAAATATTATTCTAGTTTAATTTGAAATTTTTGTTTTTAATATGAAAATAAAATTTTAAGAGTTCATTAAAGGTGTGGTGAGAGACCCCTTTTATAAGTGGTGAGAATGTTATTTTGTAAATATTTCAACTAAACATAAAGGGAGAACATGTTTAACACATAAAGTGGATAAAAAATTTAGAAATAAATTATTTGGGGAATATATTAGTTCAGTAATATCCTCATACACTCAATTATAGACCTATTTTCAACATGTTTCAACTCTTTTACTCCTTGAATTATTAGTTTTACTATTTAGCTTTTACCACGCTAGATAGTTTTTACCTAAGGTAACTTAATATTTATGCCTAAAAATAAAGTGGCCCTTATTCGATAATTTTTTTTCCAGTGACTCTAAATTTTAAATCCATTTCATTTTATTCAATTTATTATACTTATAAAAATTAATTTTAAACTAAAAAAACATAATGTATTAAAAATATTTTATGAAATTTTTTTACTTATGTTCTAAAATATCAAATACGGTTTGTAATTTTTTAAAATAAAATAAAATAACACTTAAAATACATATTTTTTATTATAATAAGTTTTCATTAATTTTCAATTCATACTTTTATACTAATAATGTCATACAAGTCATGTTATTTTCAAAAATGATAGTTTTCACTATTAACATAAAAATCATTCTTTTCAAAAAAATTTTAAAAGTTAATCTTAACCTTATATTACTATATTTAATCTTAAAATTATGTTCAGTTTGTAAATGTAATTTTCTAAAAGTTTTTAGTTCAATATTTAATTAAAATCCCATAATATAGTGGAAAACTATTCATATTAAAAAATAGATTTTTAGAATGTTAATTTTTCTTTATTCTTATTTCTTATTAATTAGTAAATATTTTATTTGTAATATATTATTAATATTATAAATATTAATTTATTATTATGTAATAATAATATGCTTATTTACTTGAAATAAAACACCAATTTTAGAGAAATATATATTTTTATCTTAAAATGATTTTCTAAATTGCTTTAGCTATACTAATTGAATATCATTAAAATTAAAAGTAGCCATTATTTTATTTCTTTAAATATTTAATAAAGTGGTTAATCTTATTAATTTTCTATAATACAATGGATAGTATGTAATGGAAATAATTAATATTTATATTTTTATGAAAATATATTATGTTTTCATTTTAGTTTGGTGTTACATGTAGAGAACGCCATCGAACACATTGACTTATTTAATGGTAATATTATAATAAAATTTTGCGGTGTTAAATTTTCCTCACTGAAATAAAATGACTAAACATAATTTGAATCCCAATATCACATTAATTTATTTCAAGAACTCATAATTAACCATACACTTTTAGATGGTGATGGATTTATTTAATATGTGGAAAGAGTTTTATCTATACAAAAAAATAATATAACCACTATATAAAGAGAGGTAACCCATTCCCAATATCACATAGAATTATACTAAGAGAATAAGATCAAGATCTATAAGTAATAACTTCCTGTAAACCATGAACATGATTTATATGATAATGATACAACTAGGGGTTTTTATTTATAACTCAATATATAGTAGTTTGCGAAAACTCAGATGAAATAGGAAACTAGAAAATATAGTGTGAAAACTCACTATCTTATTCATTATAATTAGTTGTATATGAATTTCCTTGTTCACTTGGTTTATGGTGAATATTTCCCTCGACATCCCTTGGATTGGGATATTGACTCACATAATTCCTAACTCTCTTTAAATTATAGTAATAGATCTCTTATAGATTCTATATTTCCCTTACTCTTGTAATCCTAATGGAATTAATCTACACACTTATAGTTTTTATATTCCCATTTAAGGGAAATTCCTCCATGATTCTTCCCATAATTTTGACATGTAGAAATTTGAATCATCTTTCATTCATAATCTTTACCACTTAATCTTTAATGAGGCTCCATATGTCTCTTCATTGGTGTGTTTGGGACTTCAATTATATTCACATTTTTAATCACATTTTGTGATATATATTTGATAATAATCAAAAGGTTACTCGACCCAAATCTCATTATGATGGGTTGTTCATTGATGGAATATCCACATTGTCTCTTGCACTCATGGTTCCTTATAATTCTAGTCATTACTAAAACCAAAAGTGTTTACATGAGTGATGAAAGATTAAAAATATTGGGGAATTATCATAATAAGGAACATATATTGGATTCAATCTTAAAACCTATTACGCTTATCATCATATTAGCCTGTAATTCATTTAGTTCAACCTATATCAATATTAGTTTAACCAAGGTTACATTAAGTTCCATTTTTTATATTTCTCAACCTAATACCTCAAAATAGAGATCCCAAATTACCATGAACTTTATGAAAATATTATATACCCAAAAATCATTAATATCCATGCTATCAAAATCCAACTTATCCGTTATCTAGGAATACACACATCAATTAATATATACCTCAACTTATGAATATACACATTTCAATCTATGTTATCCATGGTGAGTTTCCTATTAGGTTATCTGACCAAAAATCATTCAAATCACTCATAATATTTCATAAAGAGAATGCGACTCATGAAGATAATACCCCATAGAAGTATCAAACTAGGTGTGCAGTTTGGAATGGTTATCGTGCACAAGGTTATGATTGAGTTAATACATAATCTGCACTTTTCAGGGTTGTTACCCCTAGATATATCTGAGTTAGAGCCTATATCCACTTTTAGAATCAAAAAAGGGGTGTAATTTCTAGTAGAATAATACAATCTCTACTTTACCAAAACTTTGAGATGTTATCTTGTACCTAGAATTCTCATATAGACTTATCCCTAGGGTTTTCACTAAATTTATCTTATCCTAATCCCCAAATAAAAAAAGTAAATTATTCCCTTAATGTTAAGTCATATTCTATCTCAAAGGGTTATCTATAAATTTTAAATTAAGATCAAAACTATCTTATACACCCTTAAATTATCCTCAATAAACATTATAATCTCTAATGTTATATAAACCCTTCTCTGATACCTATTGGGACTCCCCAGACTGAGACTCCTGGATTTGGTGCCACAATACATACATTTCATATTTTAATTGATACCACCTATAGATTACTGGACATAACTAACCCATAATTATAAGACTTAAAGAAAATATTTAATTACATACATCCCAAGACCTTTTAAGTTTAAAACTTTAGATAATTAGGACAAAACATAAACTAATAATTCTCATATCTTTATAAAAAAATGGAAATTTGTTTCCAACGTATAATAAACTACTTAATCAACAATATTTTTTTCAAAATATCCAAAAAATTTTACACAAATTATATCATATTAGGAATATCATGTGTAATAATTTTATTCATAAATTGTAGAAATGGAAACATAATAAGGGGTGAGCTCATACGCTCAGTAAGTAAAATATATAAATGAAGATATTCAAAACATAATCATAGTATATATAATTTGGTAGGAATATATTATCAGAATAATTATATAATCAATTGAAATTAAGAGAAATTTATATCCTTAAAATAAATTAAATCCTCGATATCAATAATATCGATCTCATTCAGATGGAATGAATAATTCTAGACATAAAAAAATGATGTCAAGAACTTATTCCAAGAAACTATCTTGATATAGGAAGTGGTATACAAGAAAACCCTACATTTTCTTTCTCATTATACATATAATTGAACCAAAGGACTATATAATCTCTATCCCCACCCATGAACTTATTAATTCAAATAAATTTACCATAAGTGTCAACAAGGAATTTCATATCATTCCTTAAGGAACCTTTGGCAGAATAAAAATATGGATATTAATATATTGAAGAATAAAAATTATCGACATATGATCAAATTATGTTATTAGTAAAAAATAATCAAGAATTTCAATACCTTCCAAAATTTTAGTAAAATGGATAACATTATTATAACCCATCATGATAAATAAGGTGGATGTTCAAACAATATATAATCCACTTTCCAATAATTGTTCATATTATAATAACAATATATGACATGCCAATACTTTTACCCATGAAAAAAGGGATAACATGATCATAACACATCTAGATAAATATGGTGGATGTTTGAAATATAATTAACCCTAGTGTAACAAATGAAACATATAAGGATTTTTGCATGTATAAAAAAAATATTTGAAAAGAATTCTTGAACGATTCCACCCAAAAAGGTATTAGGAATTGGATTGTTTGGTACAATGAGTTCATTATTACATAATATAAATATATATTTGAGTATAAATAGTGAAACATTGGCATTAATAGGGTAAATAATTTGGAAAATTAAATAGGAAATGGAATAGAAATATTAAAAGATTTTTTATAAAACATTTTTAACATTGACGTTAAAGATGATGTTACGGGTCACATAAAAATATATTTTAAAATGGTGAAATAATAAATCTTTAAAAACCATTAATTTTTAAAATAATATTCAATAATAGGTCCTTGAAAGTACATAAGGATTATCTTAGATAATTAAGGATATGAAAGAGATCATATGAAAGTGAAAGGGAAAAACCTTTTGTTTTATTTTCAAAATACCTTTGTTCAAAACACACATTATAAGATGAGTAACAAAAATCTCATATGTATTAAAAATTAATTTTCAGAAAGAGGAGTATAAAATAACACATGATAAAATATTAGGGTGGGAGAACCCAAGAATGGAAAAGTTAATTTCCAGATGAAGCATTATAACTAAAAGAAAGGAGATTTGAGTTGTCAATATCCCTAATAAGAAAAGTACTCTAAGAAAAATGAAATATTTGAAAGAGGAATTATGTGATTAAAATTTAAATAAATAGGGAAAACCCCATAATATAATATAAGGTTATAATTTACCCAAATTATATGAAATATTTTCAAGAGAATGATCATAACTCAATGATTGAATGTTTGGTTACCAAAAATCCGTACTAATGGGGAAATAACTAAATCAATAAACACTTGAATGAGAGAATATGATCTAGCTAGTAAATAATATGAAATAAAAATAATAAGATAAGAATATATTCATGGTCATTGAATACACTATATAAATAAAACTTGGCACACAAAATGTATTATGTCTCAAAGAATCATAATTGAGACCAAGAAAACCCTTTTGACTTTAGAAACTTTTGAATAAAAACTTATTGAAAGAGAGGAAAAGTAATTTAACTTCAAATAACATAAATAAAATATAATTTATTATATTATATCTCATATATTTAGTATATACACCACATATATAAAATTAGATGCATAATACCAACCATTTTTCATAGAGAGGAATTTGGGATGAAAACTCTTACTTGTCCATGACTCATTTTCCACTTGCACCAAACATCCTAAATAAATATATCAAGTTAATTAAATTCATATACAATAAAATTATTCATAACTATAAAAATTTATAATTCTAATTTATAATCATTATATATATATATATATATATTAGTTAGTTTTTACCTATTTTAAACACCGGGTGTAAGTAATCTTTATCGCTTTGAACTAGTTTCATAAAAATTGTTTTGATATCCATTATTTTACCAAATTACACCATTATTAGATAATATAATGTACTGGAATATATGTTATAATATATTTTATAAATATTTAATTTCATTCCATGATATTTTTTATTACATTCCATGAAGATGAAATCAGTGACGATTATGTTTTGGTGATTCTTAACAAACAAAAGTTGTTTTCTTAATTAATGTGTTAAATGTTGATATAAACTTACCTGAAAAAATTTAAATATTTATATCATAAAATGAAATTAAATAATTTCTTTTATTCATCCATTATATAAATTTGTAGTATTGTTCATGTAAGTGGTTAAATCAAAACAGACACGAACCTACCATGATTAATGAATGATTATGAGATGGTTTAGTGGAAATATGATTATAACATAAGTAGAATGATATTATTTAGTCTTTATTAGTGTGATATATAATGTTTTAAAGGCATATAAAGGTAATATAATTTATATAAATTCATTACTGAGAGATAAGGAATCATTTTCCTCTTAGTTCACTCGTTTTAAATGATAGAATTAATGATATTCATTTTTTTGATCATATGATTAATTGGGTATACAAATTTCAATAAAAAACTTAATTATATCATAAAAATGATATATATTATATAATACCACCATAAATACCATTAATGTAGGGTATTGATGAAAATAAAAATAGAAATCAATTGTTCAATGGAGGCAGTAGTCCACACATATGCATGGTTGATGATTTTATTTTCCATAAAACTATAGAAACGGGTAATATGGTTTATTGTTTAAGAATAATTAAAATGATAAAAATATTATATTTATTTATTAAATTATCCTTTTTACCATCCTTTTAAGGTGGTTAAGGAAAATAAAACATGCTGCGTCGTGGAGGCGGTTGTCCACAAAACACACGATTCACATATTCATTTTTCTTAATAAAAATTTAAAAAGTTTATTAATTATTTTACAATAGAATAATAAAATTAAGTATATAGAAAATAATTATTTTATTTCGATTTTATTTGAAAATTATAATTTTAAAATAAAAATATGAAATAAATAAGTTAAGTAAAAATAATTACTCACATTGATCACTATTATATTTCTTTGGAAGATCCCTTAGAAATTGATGACATAGGCTAATACTTTGGGATAATAAGATCAAGTGAGTGAAATATTATTATAGGTTAAGGGAAGAAATTATATTTCTAGGATGGAATCAAATTTCTTGGATTGTCTTGAAGGTGTTTGAGATACCCCTTCTATAACTGATGACAATTTCATTTTTATAAATATTTCAATTTAATATAAAAGGAAAAAACATTAAACATGTAAAGTGGAGAAAACATTAACAAATAATTGAATGCGGATTATATAAGGATGATAAAATTCTCATCCAATAAATTTTAGAAATATTTTTATCATGTTTTGGGACCTTCACCCCTTGAATTATTACTTTTACCATTTTAGCTTTTACCGTTTTAACTAGTTTTTACCTAACGCAACTTAATATTTAAGCATAAAAATGGAGTGATAATTACTAGATAATTTAGAAACAATTATTATAAAATTTATATTAATTTTATTTGACTAAATTTATAAATTTGATAAAAATTAATTATAAAATAAAGATATATAATATATTAAAAACAAATTTTGAGAAAATATTACTTATGTTATAAAATAATAAATATTGATTTTTAAATTTGGGAAAACATTTTTAAAATTATAAAGTCACATATAAAATAAATATTTTTTCCTATAAAAAGGTTTCATAAATTTTTAATTCATACTTATATACTAATAATGTTATAATAGTCAAGTTATTTGTGAAAATGGTATTTTTCACTTTTCACCAAAAGATCATTCTTTTTTACAAACATCCAAAAATTCATATTAAGATTATATTAATATGATTAATAAAAAAATTATGTCTATTATTCAAATAAAATCTCTAAAATTTGATAATTAAATATTTAAATGAAATCCCAAAAATATAGTGGAAAAATCCTCATACTAGAAAATAGATTTTTAAAATATTAACTATTATTTTTTATTATTTCCTATCAATTAATAAATAATTTATTGGTAATATATTATTAATCTTATCAATATATTTTAATATTTCTTAATAATATTATTCTTAGTTTATTGAAATAAAACTCCGATTTTAGAAATATATATTTTTTAGCATAAACTGATTTTCTTTTATTTTTTATCTATACTAATTTAATTTGATTTATATTAAAAGTTGAAATTATTTTATTTATATACATATTTCATAAATTTGTTACTATTATTCATCAATTCTAATTTAACATCTATTATTTCATGACCATACTTAATATTTATATTTTTATTAAAATTTATCACCGTTTTATTTTAGTTTTGTGTTTCATGTGGAGAAACCTATAAAACATATTAACTTATTTAAAGGTAATAATATATTAAAATTTTAGGGTCTTAAATTCTCCCCTATTTAAATAAATTTCTTCCTCCCAGTTTTACTCATAAGATATAAGTAATTTCTATAGGGAACTCATAATTAAGTATACATTTCCAGATGATCTAGGGTTCGTTTATGATGTTGAAGGAGTTTTATCTATTTGAAAAAAAATTAATATATGTTCTTTATAAAGAGATCCAATCAATTCATAATTTTACTTATAATTCTACTAAGGTAAAGAAATCTTGATCCATAAGGAATAACTCCCCAAAATCTTTGAAATTTATTTATATTATAATCATAGCATTGGGGGTTTTTATTTATAACTCAATATACAGTTCATGGTGAAACCTTACATGAAATAGGTCACTAAAAAAATATATATTTAAAACTCACTATATGATACATTATAAGTAGCTTCATAGGTTTCCCTTGTTCACATGGTTGGTGATGATCATTTCTCTTATTTTCCCTCGGATTAGGATATTGGGTTTCATAATGTCCAACTCTACAGTAATTCATGAAAAAAACTTTTTGTAGCTTCACTATTTCCATTACTCTTGTGAGATTTATTACCTTGGTATATACACTTATATAATATACCAACCCTTTTAAGGAAATTCTAACCATGCTTCTTCTCACAATTTGGACATATAGGAAATTAAATCTTCTTTCCTTAATCATATTCATAAAATGATCTTTCATGAGGCTCCATATTTATCTTATTTGGTTTGTTTGGGACTTAGACTATGTTCAAATTTTTCATCCTAATTTTTGATACCTGGTTTAGAAAAATCACAAAGTTTCTCAATATAGCTCCCATTTCGATGGGTTGTTCATTGAGGAAATTTCAACATTATCCCTTACACCCATGGTTCCTTCTAGTTCCATCCATGACTAAAACTAAAAGGGTTTAAATGAGTACTAAATCATTTAAAATACATAAGAATTATCATAATCAATAACATAAATTGAATTCTACCTTTTAACCTTGTCATAATGTTAGCTTGTAATACCTCTAGTTTAGCTAGAATCAATCTTAGTTTAACCTAGGTTACTTTAAATTGAGTTATCTTATATTTCTCAAGATAATCCCTGAAAATAAAGTTCCCAAAATACCATGAAATTTATTAAAATATTCTAAATCCAAAAGTTATTGAAATATATGATCTTAAAATACAACATATCCTTTTTCCAAGAAAGAACATACAGATTGATATATTTCTTAAGTTATGAATCTATAAATTTTAATATTTGTTATCCATGGTTAATTTTTTATTAGGTTATCTAATATAAACATATTAAAATATGTCATAATGGTTCATAAAGATAATTTGAGTTAATCAAATCATATCCCACAAGACTTTCAAATTAGGTGTGAAATTAGGCCTCTTTATCGTACACCAAATGATGATTAGTTAACCTATACCTATAATTCTCCCTTAGACTTATCCCTAGGGGTTTCACCAATGTTATATTTTCCTAATCCCCAAATAAAAAGTTCATTATTACCTTAATTTTAAATAATATTCTATCCCAAAGGGTCATATATACCTTTAATATAATGAAGAACCCTAAATTATCAACTATATCATCCCAATATTTCATTGTATGGCTCTTTTAAAATTCAATATCTTCTACAGTTTATGGTTCACACAACACCGAGTTTAAAACCATAATATACTATTAAATATGATTCCTAGAATAGTAATGTGACTATTAGGAATAGTAATATGACTAATATAATATTAAATTCATCTATGAAAGCTTAAATAAAATTTGGGTATCTTATAAATAAAGTATGGAAAATTTATATCATGGAATAAGTAAATAATTTTTTTAAAAATGAGAAGTTAAGTGTTGGTATTTTTGTGAAACATAAATGTTTATTTAAAATTTTATAATTAATATAATGATTTAAAATAAAATCTCTTTTTATAAAATATATTCATAAATTAATATTTTGTTTTCCTATGATTATAAGATAATTTTATGAGACATGAATTAATTTTTCAATGTGTCATAAAAACATTTATAATATTAAAATCAGTATTTTTTGAGTAAATCAAGATTTTATATAATAATAAAATTTCTCATATTGAGAAAATTATTTTCATAAAATGGAGTCCATTTTTCAAATATACATGTAAAAAAATGGTTAGGGTGAATTGTTTCAATTTTTCTAAAATAATTGAATTCTTAGTGAATATTGAAATACAATAATTTTCAGTATTTAACGATATAAGTAAATAAATGAATTATTGAGTCATAGATGATGTATAGATGAGGTAAACTCCCATTGGTTTAAAATAACATCCAATAGTTACTTTGTTTAGTTACAATAATAAAAAATATTCATATATTTGAGCGAGAATAATAAACTAAAGAATATAATAATAAAAACATACCCCTCTCCCCACTATAAATACCAGCCCTCACCACCCCTTCTCCTCACACATCCAAAGCCTTAAATATTTCTTATATTATAAAAATTTCATCTCCCAAACCTCTCCCAAACTTTCTAGTATTTCTAGCCTCACCAAAATTCCATTTCCAAGTCCCTTAAGGAGGTTCTCAAGGGGGAAACACTCAAGAGGTAAAACCTTCCCTCTCTCTCTCTCTCTCTCTTTCAATTTATTTTCTTTTCTTATCCTTACCTCACCTCCCCTATCCAAAGTGAAATTATAAATATGGTATATTTTATATATTTTAATTTTATTATGTCAATGGTATATCAACCATAAATTCTTTTCTCTTCCCCTTTTTATTCTAAAAATGAAAATGTCGTTAGTGAGATGTCAATTTACCGCCTTTGTGGATGATGAGTTTTTTTCAATTATTCCTTAAAGTATGGTAATAAAACTATTTTAATGGTTAATATATACTCTAATATATGTATTAAAACTTATTAATTTTTTTAACCAATATAAATACATAATATTAATTTATAATACAATCCTAGTTCGTGATGATCAGAAAAAGTGCTAAAATAAGCTAAATAGTTATAATTAAAGATCTATATAATGAATCATCCTCATATATGGAAACCAAAACACATATTAAACCATTAAATATTTTATAAGTGTATTTATAATATACAATTTCAATTCTTTATAATTATTATAATTTTACATCACCTTTCATATAAGTATACAAGTGAATCAATCATGAAAATATAGGAAATAAACACTCCCAAACGACGAAATTAAATATTTTAACTCCTAAAAAGGCCATAAATTAACATAATAAAATTTAAATAAATAAAATAAATGTTTAAATGGTTATTAATTAAATTATTAATGAATCTAATTACATTATCCAGGACATTAAGTATAAGTGAAGAACACTTTCATATACAAGGTAAGGGTTTTCTCATCTCACTTTTATTTCTATGAGATATTCCATATTCACCACTATATCTTGTGTGCAGTGTATGTATAATTACCAATTATTTGTAATATCATTAATATATTTGTCTTTATAGTATTAAATATTTCATTTTATGATCATTAATTTTATTGTCCATATGGTGCGAGTGTTTTCAAAGTGGTAAGAGATTCTCCCTGAACCTCTATTTTTCATTCAGATTACTCTTTCTCTCTCTTTACCCCCATTTTATTCTTCATTATTTTGAGATAATTATTATAAATTCAGTTTTTATGTTCTAAAATCATTTATCTATACCACTTAATCTTTTTTTGGTGGGGAAATACATGTTTTACGAGGATCCCTTCACAATTCTTCTCGATAAGCAAGACCGGTTAAATTAAACTTCCCAATTTCTTTCCCATTTTAAATTATAATAAATAATATATTATAAGACACCATTATTTTTCTAAAATAAATCTTTTTATCATAAAAAACTATCTTTTTTAATTTCTGGTTTTATACAAAAAATTATGACTTTTTCTATTTTAAACAACCTTTTATATTTTCTCTTAAACTGTACTGAAGTCGCCCATTTCTAAAGTTTATTAAAAACTATTTTTACATGTTTCACTTCATTTTGACATCATATATTCATAAAAAATAATTTCATTATACTTCCCTTTTATTTCCAGGATATAAATGTTTATAATTTGATTTTACGACAAATACACATTTTTTTTCTAAAAGAACTCTTCTTTACAAAGTAAAAAGGGTATTTCGCTCAATAATTCATCGATGATTTTATTAGATTATTTTCATCTATTTCAAAAAAATATTTTAAATATTATGCTTAATTATGATTTATCTATTATGATATCATCTACTATATTTTATTAAATGGTTTATGATGAGTTTGATTATGGATGTGATATCATGGTGCCATTCACTATATCACTCTGAATAGTTAGTGACTATGTTTACTGATTAGGAAAAGTTATTTAAATTTCATATGTATATGTTTTTTATGTATTAAACCATTCAAACGAGGAATTAATTAGACTTATTAAGTGATTTTTAAGTCCCACTATATCCCCTCGATGTATCAGTAGGTCTCATTAGACAAAATATATTTGGAATTAGTTGAGGCCTTGCCCATTAATTTTCAAATATGGATTTGGTTGTGGACTTAACCATTTATTTTGATATTTCTTGGAAAAGGTCTCGATGGTATGTTTTTGATGTATAAAATTATGCATTTCCTCATTATGATATTAGTAATTGATAATCCATGTGATTATTAGACTAGTAGAACATCCATGAGTAAGTTTCATTCTCTAGTGATTATTTATAGGGTATTATTTATGTAGCTTTTATTCCTACCATAATATGATCAAGATTATGTTTTAATGGTGTGTGTTTTTAGTTATTTACATTTCCATATTTTTTATGTTTATATTAGCTTATACTGTATTGCGTACCCTCACTGAGTATCTAAGATCATCCATTTATTATGTTTTATTTTCACCTAGGATGTGAAGATGTATATTATGAATGACTTTTGGGAATAATATTAAAGTTTATGTGTATTTTCAATGAATTTTATATGTTTTTTTCTTTTAAGTTGTAATATAAAACTTATATACGTATCTAGTTTTCCAAAGCTACAAACCTATTTAGTCCTTTGGGATACAAATGCTTGATCTTAGTACCAATATAATTAAGTAAGGCACCAAATCAGGGCTACTGGGGTTGGGGCCTTTACATAAACCCTTTAATTAACCTCAATAGACATCCTAATCTAAAAATAAATCTAAACCCTACTCTGATACAAACTGTGACACCCCGAAGCCATACTATCTGATCTGATTCCATAAAAACATACATTACATACATGATTTGATACCAAATATCTATTACTAGGCATAACTAACCCATAATTACATGACTTGAAGAAAATGTTTCATTAAATACATTACCAATACCTTTTAGGTTTACAGTTTTTGAGAATTAGGATAAAAAATAAACTAATAAAGCATGTGAGTTTCTGAACTAATGAACATTTTTAAACTATATAAAAAAATAATTAATCCATAAAAATTCATAAAAATATAAAATAATTTCTCAACACAAGCTATAATGTTAGGAATATCATGTGTAATGATTTTCCTTATAACTTGGGGAATTGGGAACATAATAAGGGGTGAGCTCAAATGTTCCGTAAAAGAAATGTATAATTGAATCAATCAGAAACATAAGCATGATATATATAATATGGTAGGAATATATAATCTTAATAATATTACAATAAATTGAAACTGTTAGGATTCTATATCCATGAAAATTATTGTAAACATGGATATCAATAATATTTATTTCATATTGATAGAATGCATAATTTTGGATATCAAGAACATGATGTCAAGGCCTTGTTCCAAGCCACTATCTTGTAATGAGAAGATGTATACAACAAAACATAACCTATTTTGTCTCACGAGACATATTTATGCATTGAGGGGATATATAATTTTATGCCCTACAAGTCACTTGTCTAAGCCTAATGTATTCACTATAAGAGTCAAAAATACCTTTCATACCATTCCCTAAGGAAACATTAGCTAAAAAAATATATTTATCTATATAATGAATAATATTGAATATTAATAAATGATAAATCTATATTAGTAGTCCGAAATCATCTATAATTTCAATAATTCCCACAATGTTAATTAAAGGGATAACAAGATCATAACCCATCCTAATTAAAAATGTTGTTGGTTAAAAAATACATAGTCAACTTTCCTATAATCATTTGTCTTAGAATACCAATATACGGTACAAAAATACTTTCCCCCTTTTCAATAAGAGGGATAAAATGATTATAACCCATCAAAATAACGTAGTTGGATGTTTTTAATAGAACATACCCCTGATGTTATAATGGAAACATATATTGTCTTTGAAATAGATGAAAAATAACCATGTAAAAGAATATATGAATGATACCACCCAAAAAGTGTTTAGGGATTGGATTATTTGGTTCTATTATATCATTTCCCCAAGAGATAAATAAATATTAGAGTGTAAATAGTAAAATATAAACCCTATTAGGGTAAATAAATTTTAAAAATTAAAGGGAAATGTAAGAAAAAAACTTAAAATATATTTTAGATAACATTTTTAACATTTATGTAAAGGAAGATATTATAGATCACATAAAAATTTATTTCTCAAAAAGTGAAGTAAGAAATATCTCAAAAAAATTATTTAATTAAAAATAATCTTCAATAATAAGTCCTTTAAAATTCATAAGTTTTATCTTTTGAGAAATTTGTAGAGGAAGATAAAATATATGAAAGTGAAAGGGAAAAATGTTTTTTATTGATTTCAAAATACCTTTGTTAAAAATTCAGATTCTAAGAATAGTAACAAGACATTAATTTGTATTAAAAATTCATTATAAAAAAGTGTAAAATAAAATAAAATATAATAATATATTATGGTGGGATAACCCAATCATGGAAAAGAAATATTCATTATGAAACATTATAACTCATACAAAAGAGATTCCAGTTCCATTACATGAAACATACTATATGAAGCATGAAACATTTGAAAAGGTATTTATGTGGTAAAAATTTAAAAAATGATATAATAACACATTATACAATAAAATTAAAAAATTTACCAAACTTATATGAAATAAGTTCAAGATAAGGATCACAACTCAATGAATGAAAATTGGGTTACCAAAAATCAGTATTACTGGGGAAAAATAAATCAATAGTCACTTGAATGGGGGAATATGATATGGATAGTAAATAAATTGAAACAAAATTATATCATAAAACTATATCCATGGTAAGTTAATACAACATAAAAATAAAACATGGTGGAAAAAATGTATTATGTCTCAAAGAATCAGAATTAAGACCAAGAAAACCCTTATGGATTTAAAAAATTCCAAATCCAAATTACTTGAAAGGGAGGGATTGTAACTGAACATAAAAAGAAATTATTAAATTATAACTCATGATATGATATATCCAATAGGCATTAGATACAACACATAAATAAAATTAGGTGCATAATACCAATCATGTATCAAAGGGAAAGATTTTTGACAAAAACCCTTACCTCAATCCCGATTCATTATGCACTTGAACCAAACATTCTAAATATTTAAAATAAGTTCTTTAAATATATTCACATGAAAATTATTCATAAAAATAAAAATTTATACTCCTCATTTATAACTATTATATATATATATATATATATATATTTGTTAGTTTTTTCCTATTTTAAACACCAGGTGTAAGTAATCTATATCGATGTGAACTAGTTTCATAAAAATGGTGTTGAAATCAATTTTTTTTCCAAAATTACATCATTATTATATAATATAAGGTACTGTAATATATATTCCACTATGTTTTATAGATCTTTAATTACATGGTAGTTTTTATTACAATCTATGAAGATGAAATCGAGTATGATCATATTTCAGTGATTCTTAAAGAACAAAAGATATTTTCTTAATTAATGAGTTAAATGTTGATATGAACATGAAATAACAAAAAAAACATTATTTACATATTTATGTTATATCATACTATTAGATAAGTTCTCATAGTCATCCATGATATAAATGCATAGTATTGTTCAAGTATGTGGTAAAACAGACCGAAACATGAACCTACCATGATTAATGGATGGATATGAGACAGTTTAGTTGTAATATAATTATACCAGAAGTATAATGATCTTATTTAGTGTTTATTAGTGTGATATATCAAAATTTTAAATATTTTTAAAGATAATTTTATTTATATAAAGTCATTACTTAGAAATAATGTATCATTTTCCTCTTAGTTTACTTGTTTTAAACAACTAAATTAATGAAAGCAATTTGTTCATCATATAATTAATAGGTTATTAATATTTTCATATAATATAATTAATAATATTATAAAAATAATATTTAATCTTTAATCCTATCCTCATGACCATTCATGTAAGGTGATGATGAAATTAAAAACAGAAATAAATCGTTTTATGGAGGTGGTAGTCCAAAAGTATGTTTGGTTGAAACTTTCATCTTCAATAGAACGGGAGAAATTAATAATATTTTTTATTGATTCAGAATTGTAAAAAAGATATAAATATCCTAATTATTTATTAAATTACTTTTTTGAAAACCCATGTAAGGTGGTGATAAAAAGTGAAACATGTTTCGTCATTGACATAATAGTCTGCAGAACACACGATTCACATATTATTTTTCTTAATAAAAAATGAAAAAGGTGATTAATTATTATTACAATAGAATAATAAAATCAAGTGTATAACCAATACTTATTTTATTAAATAGGAATTTGTAAATTATAATTGTAAAATAAAAATTGGAAAGAAATAAGTTAAGTAAAACTGATTAGTCACGTTGAGCACTTTGATATTTCCTTGGATAATCCCTTAAAAATTGATGGAACAAGATAATCCATTGTGATTTGAATCCAAATAGAGTGAAAATTTATTCTAGGGGAATAAAAAATGGTATATTGTTCAGAGTAAACTGAATTTGTATTATTACCTTGAAGGGTTGGTGAGTGGTACGTTTTATAAGTCGTGATAATGACATTTATTAGGATATTTCAACTTAATATAAAGAGAGCAAATGTTAAACATTACAAGTGGCTCAAAAATCGATAAATAACTGATTGGGGAAGAGATAAGGTTGATGAACATATCATCCACTCAATTATAGGAATATTTTTATCAATTTTCATGATATATACCCCATAAATTATTACTTTTACCATTTTAGTTTTTACTATGCTAATTAGTTTTTACTTAAGGTAACTTAATATTAATACATAAAAATAGAGTGTTCCTTATTAGATAATTTTGACCCACTAATTATAAATTTTAAATCCATTTAATTCTAATCAAATTATAAAAGTGATAAAATTAATTTCAAAATGGAAATGAAATATGTGTTAAATTTTTTTTGTGAAAATATTAATTATGTTATAGAATATCAAACATGGGTTTATAAATTTAATTTTTTTATAAATTATAAAATAGAATATAAAATAAATATTTTGTTAATTAAATATGTTTTATGAATTTCTAATTCATGATTATATACTAATGATGTCTTGGAAGTCATATTATTTGTAAAAATAGTATCTTGAACTATTCAACCGAAAATCATTCTTTTTAGAAAAATCCCAAAAATTAATCTTGATATTATATTTCTATGATTTATAAAAAAATGATGTTAGTTTTTCAAATTAAATTTATAAAATTTTATAATTCAATATTTAAATAAAAATAAAAAATATAGTGGAAAAATATTTATATTATAAGATATCTTTTAAAATGTTAGCATTCTTTATTCGTATTTCATACCAAATATTAATTAATTAATTTGTAATATATTATTAATTTTATCAAAATATTTTATTATTATCTAATCATAATATTATCATTTTCTGGAAATAAAACACTAATTTTATAAAAATATATTTTTAAGCATAAAATTATTTTCTCAGTTGTTTTAGCTATACTAATTGAATTTCATTCATATTAAAAGTAACTATTATTTTATTTCTATAAAAATTTTATAAAGTGGTTTATCATATTCATTCCCACTAATTGAAAATTTAAGATTTAACAACCATTCAAAATATTTATATTTGTATTAAAATATATTATAGTTTCATTTTAGTTCAGTGTTGTGTGTGGAGGAAGCTATCAACACATTGATTTTTTTAAAGGATATCATATATTAAATATTTGAGGTGTTATAATAGGAGTGTTGTTAAGAAATTATAAAAATATATAACAACCATTCTTAATGACTTAGAAAAAACTCTTCCATCATTTTTTGTGTGTATGCTACATATGATTGTGCATTTTCCCACCGATTTTATTTTTTGGTGGTCTTGATTTTGTAATTTGGATTTATCAAAATGAAAGAATGAGGTTTGTGATGAAATCATATGTGATGAATCAGAATCATCCTAAATATTCCATTCTGGATGATTATTTGACCCAATAATTCATGGATTTATGTTCACTGTATTTCAGTATTGTCACTAGGAAATATAATCACCCAATGAGAACTAAGGATGAGAAATACGATCTCATTATACCTATATTTCCATCACTACCCCAATCGTTGGGGAATATGGATCAAATTCATTGTGTACTTTGACCATGGATGAGTGAGAAAAGGCCCTTCATATAATATTGTTCAAATATGGTATGGTTGATGATTATAGCATGTAAATAAATTTAAAAATTAGATATCCTTAATTGTTTCTTATTATAACATCCTAGCCTAGATCACTATGAAAACCAACTAGACTGATGACACTACATGTCCTTAGGTGCATCTCCACGTATGCTAGAGGCTACCAACTAGTAGCTAGTGTTACAGGTATTATTTTGGGGAGACTATACCCCCATATTAGAGTGTATAATCACAATATAAATAACCAAGAATTATACACATCAGAGTATATTGAGATAATAAATAACTGAACGTGCTATAATAAAATGAAATGTAGTCATACAAGAATACAAGACTGATCTCCCACTAGACTGACCACATAAACAAAATAAAAAAAGATAAAATATATAAAGGGATATAAAATATCACTGATCCATACCACATCTTAGTATCTAGTCTTACTCATGATACTCCTAGTCAATCAATCCTATGTCTCTACCCAACCAAGACCCGAAACAGGTGAATGATTCTTAGGTACCCAATTGTAATGTCTTCCCAAGTAGGTTATGAGTAAATAACTTGATAGAGAACCACTAATATATTCTCATACACATCTAATAAATTTAGTGATATGTTCAGGTGATGTGCTCAGAATAAGTAAATAAATTACTCCAGAACATAAAAAAATTAAACCACTATTGATCCTTAGGTCTGTGACCTCGATCAACTACACTTTATTCAACTAGTGTCGGAGTGTCTCTAAGAATTTCATGATGATTTTTCTAATCATAATAATTAAATGAGGGGTATTTCACCCAATAATATATTGATAACAACTCTGTGAATTCACTAAACCTAGTATATAGTATAATGCCATGGGGAATTATCTATTAGAGTATTATAAGTCATGTAATGCTACATATTAGTATACAATAGTTTCTGGAAGCTTAGCCTTAGTAGTTTAGAAGGCTCAAACACACATACTGAAGATCCCACAAGTACTTAGAAGCAATCACATAGTTGGAATACTTTATTTTGATCATAATCTATAATCCTAGATCTAAATCAATGGTATCCCCACCAATAGTATCACAGACACCATATATCAGGTGTTTTTCTTAGTATCACGACTTCCACCTAAGGAGTTTCCTGAACTCTCTATTGATATATTCAATGATCAACCATATAAGTGTTTTACATTCCAAACAATATAAATACAACCCCATGGGAACTTTCCATTTCATATCAAAACTTCCTGGATAATGGATATCATGTCCAACAAGAACACACACACACAAAGAGATATATATTGACATGGTTGGCCATCATCATAATCCATAATATAATTTCACAGTTATCTCTCAGGATACCAACCCAATTCATTGTAGAAATAATAGGAAAAAAGCATCGATCTGGGTTCTATAGTGACACCCACGATCATCACTAACCATTTTCTATATGCACCCTCACATGATGGTCAACATTTTGTGGGGAACCCACCAAGGTACCCTAGGTCTCACCATAGCTAATACACCTTATAAGGGTTCCCTAATCCCTATCTTACACCCCGAGTCAAAACCCATCACCTCTAGTGCACAATGTCACTCAAAACTATCAAGGTCACATCGAGGCCCAACTAGTGACCTAGAAAATCTCATAAGGGGAATGACCTTAATCCCCTCCCTTTCCATGATACTCTATATTTCCATAAACAATCAACCTATGCATCTATATTTTAAGGGTCTACCTACCATGGTCATAAAATATTTATGGGGAAAGAAACTCTTGTGTCATGTTTATCTAGCCTAAAACAATACCCTAAGGAAACTCAATGTACTCATATAACCGATTTCTAGTCCATCCACCCCAATACATTTTTCAACTCCCCTATAGTTCTCTAGGGATCCTCTACTAGGGTAAAAAAACCATGTTTATGAATTTTTTAAAAGCCATCATTATGTCTTAGTGTATTAGGTATATCGAGTCATAATCAAGGCTATGACCATCAATGACTGAGGTAATCAAGAAAGTGCTAAGGACCCCTATGTCCTTGGAACATTGTGTAATTTAATAAATAATTTCATTTTAAATAAAAAATTTCATTATTTCAAGGAAAATGGAAATGTTGGTGAGAAAATATACCACATGGAACATTAAACATTCATAAATACCATAGGGTATGTACAGAAGATGACATACCGCATTCAAGAAGATTTCCCCATTTTATTTAGAGTCTGACAACTTGCTGCCCATGATCGTTCAAGACCACCTCAGGTCAACCAGTCATTGGGAATCCACAAGAGGAACTATCTATAGATTAACATGGTAATTAATTAATTAAAACAGAAATTATATTTAATTAAATAATTTATAATTTAATTATAAATTTATAATACATGTAATAACTGAAGAAACACTTACTAAGTGGCATTGTCGCACCCAACCCGCAACCAAACATACACGATGGTCCATGCCATGCTCTCAACACCATCTTAAATGAAATACCTATCATCTGACATTGATAAGACAATTAATTTAATTTAAAATAAAATAAACCCTAAAATTAATTTGTGACGTGACATTCCTTCAATGAATTGTTGAGAAATGTCATGATAATATCATCATGGGATTACCTATTACTAAGAAGCATAAAATACCCATAATCTTGGGATGATTCCAAAATACTATACTAGAATCATCCAGGAATCCTATACTAGTATATAAAAATTAGAAAGGAATAAAGAAGGATATCCAAGGAGCCATTGATGTAGGAAACACACCTTAGACACCAATGATTTGCTACTAAAACACCTTTAGTCAAGGGAGAAGAGTAGGGGGTGACCCCTATTTCATGCGATCAAGATTTAAAGAAGAGGAGAGGATATCCCTCTTTAATTTTTAGGGGAAAATTGTAATTTTCCACTTTTAGGACCACTAGCTATCCAGTATTGGGCCACTAGCTTGCTAGTGGACACTTATAATATGTAGGTGGATCTGTCCAATAACTAGCTAGATGGTGGATTTCTATTGGATACTTACTGATATCTATATACAATGATCCCATATTTTTATACATAATTACTACATATTATTATAGAAATAGTCATTACATATTAATATGATTCAATCCAAAATTGCAAAGCTTTAGAATATTTGTAAACATGGATATATAAAAAACTATTAAATAAAATATCTACACCATTTACCAATTAGTTTTTTTACAATTATCACTCATCTTATACATATCATACTTAAAACATTCCATTATGACCTGGGGAAGATAAATAAAAGAAATGGTGAGATCAAATGATCTATGGGGGTAAACACAGGAGATATCAATCAATGATCATAAGAGAATTATAATGGTATGTGAACAAGATCTTACCAATATAAAATTATACCCATAAATTCATAGATCATAATAATGAAACATGAATTATAGTTTAGTCAATCAAAATATATAAGACATAAAAGTATGGAATGATAAATATTCAATCACGATCATGATAGCATATAATAAGAAGTATACATAAGTTTTTGGAATAAAAATAAGTGTATAAAGTCATTTACTTAATCATGAATCACTACCAATACTATCATGGTGAATTGGGTTCACTCCCCATTCCATCATTTCCTTAGTCTAGGTTCACTCCAAATACTATCTTATTGGGTAAAGTACCATACAGAACTAGGTTCACTCCCCATTCCAGTCCTTATTATCTCATTAGATATCTATATTTACCCAATTCACTTGAGGAATATATAATTTTGAGGCCACCCATGACATAATTAAAGCCAAACATATTTGTTCTATAAGATCATAAAACATTCATCAAATCATCAAATCATAACCCATGGAAAGGATATGAGTTTCATAAATATTTCATCATCATAATCTCAAAATATCTAGAAAAATAATAAATATGGTAACTTTGTATCATATCCCCATTAAATAACAAATTATCAAAGGATATTTTTATAGATAAAATACCTTCAAAATACCACTAGAACATTTTTTGAGGAAAATAAAATTTTCATTTGAAATCACTTATTTAAAATCTAAATTTTTAAAAAAATATTAAGGAAAATAATTTCTTTGAAAATAAAAAAGGAAAATTATATGGGAGTATTTAAATAAAAGAGTATTCATAATGGTATGGAAATCCATTCATGTAGTGTATGTTAAACCAAAAATTCCTATCACATTTTTGTTAAAAAGACAAAAGTACCATCTTTGGAAAATGATAAGAAAATTATTTTAAACAATATAAAGGATAATTAAATACAGTTAAAAATGAATTTAAATAATATATTTATAATCATAAAAATATTATTGAAAACATTTTAAAGAAAATATGGTCATTTAAGAAAAGATTCCCGATCGGAGAGAGAAATAAAGTTAGTTTTCCTTAAAAATACTATTTCAATATCATGAGTACAAAAAGTGGGGGTAAATAATTCAGAACATTTAATATTTAGAAATAAATAGAGGATAAGAAAATAAATTTTATTTTTGAGAGATATATTATATAATTTTATCATCAGAAAACCATAATAATAACAATCCTGGTAAAAAATGGATTTTAACATAAAACCATTACCACTCTGGTAACATTGGAATCATAACCCAGCTGAAATAAATAACCTCAAAAGAAAACTTAAAGACAATGAAAATATGGATATTAATGATACAAAATATTAATTGGGTAGTAAATACACCTCATAAAATATGATTCATTTATAACATCAAACATGTCTCAATGAAAAATATTGAGATGAAGAACCCATATGGATTTAGTAAATTTTGAAACAGAAGTCATTAAAAGCTTGATAATAATTTTTTTATGTATATAGATTGAAATAAATAATTTATTATTCCAAAATATATTATTGGGAAGTATAAACACAACAAAAATAAGAAATTTTTTCATACCATTAAAACATTCATCAATGAAGAGAAATTAAAACAAAACCCTTACCTCAAGTTCATCATACGTTGTAAGTTCTCTAACCTTATATAAAATAAATTTAAATTTATTATAAATCTATAAAAACCCATGTAAAACATATAATATCATATAGGATCCACTTATATTATTTCAGGATCCATTTATTTAAAATTCCTTATTAAATCCATCATTTCTGGTGTCAACTATGTCATTTTATGTATATTTTAGTTAATTAGTTACATTTCTTTCACTTTCATCATGTTTATTCCATATAAATAATTTTAATCATGATATAAATTTCATATATACTAATTATATATATATATATTTATTACCATTATCATTAAGCAATGATGAATAATGAATTACATAACTTTGTGGAGACGGTAATCTATACGTACACACGAGTGATGTTAACAACTTTCAATAGATGGAATGATATAAATGTATTTTATAATTAGATTTTATAAAATCATTATTATATAATAAATATCACATTATTTAATTAAATATATCATATTTTACCATCAAAAGAAAGGTGGAAATGATAAAAAAACATATCTCTTCATGGAGGTGGTGGTCCACACATACGCACGAGCGACATTATCATTTACCAATGGATCAAAATATAAGATATATATGATATTATAATTATATTAGAATAAATATGTATTAAATTTTATATATAAACATAAAAGTGATCATAACAACAATACATGAAATATGGTGATAGAAAATGAATTGTATCACTACATGGAGGTGGTAGTCCACACGTATACATATGTGATACTTTCATATACCATTTGATTTAGAATAGGTGGTAAATGGTTGTGAAATCATCATAATAACAACTTATTATATTTATAATATTGTATTTATCATGTTTTTATATATATAAATTTTTTATAAAAGTTTTAATAAGAAATAAAATTGAATGATATCAGTTAAGATTTATACCTCTTCTTTGAGAGACCTCATTCAGCTTACACTTAAATCCTTGAAGGATTGGACTTAGGAGAATAAAAAAATATATAAGATGAAGGGAAGGATTCTAGGAATTATTTTTATCTAGAATTTTATGACATATAAGGCTTAAATGGGGTGAATTAGGGAAAATAATAGGTTCCCTTTTATAAGTGAGGGTATGGACACACATGAAATTTCTTAAATGATTTCAATTATATAAGGTCAATTTTATGGTAAAGTGGATCCAAATGGATAGGTATTTAAATTTATGATTATATAATTTTAAAATAACTTTAAATAATAATAATTAGATAGTTTTTGGTGGAAATTGTACCCTTATCTCTTAGTTTAACACCCCCATCCCAGTAAATCCGTTTTAACCTTAACCGTGGTAACAAAATTTTGCTGTTTTTACTATTTACTATGAAGAAAAATTATATTGACCATATTAGATTAAATTAACTATGTTAATTACAAATAAATAATCTATTTTACCCTATTAAATTTCTATAAATGGAATAATTTAATTTTAAATAAGAGTGTAACCCAAAATGAAAACCATTTTTTATAAAAATGAATCTTTAACCACAAAACATAAATTACTTACATTATTTTTTAAAAAAGGATTAAATTGAGTGTTTAAAATATATAGATGAATTAATAATCTATAAAAATCATAAAAACTATTAATAAATTTATATTAATTTAATTTTCTAATATAAAAACATGTTGTGTTCATAAAAAAAATATTAAAAAAATGTTTTTTTAATCCAAAAAATTAAATTAAACCAAAATCATGTGTAATGATGATGATTATTAAATTAATTATATTATTGATAATTAAAAAATACATTCAATAATTTAGGATAAAATTCCAAACATAATGGGACTTTTACTTGAAAATAAATGACAACTTTCACAAACAATAATTATTTTTCACTATTCAATGGAAAATAAATATTTTTTTTGAAAAATCATAAAAATTCACCCTAAGATAAAATTTAAATTATGATTTAAAAAATTATATTAATTTTATAAAAAAATATTTTCTAAAAATTGTAAAAATTAATTATAATTTCTTTTCACATCAAATGAAATAAAACCCATTTTTTTTAATAAAACACAATTTTGAAGCATAAAATGATTTTACTGAAAATAGAGTACTTATTTGTTTAGAATTAATCAATAAATTTGCACTATTAAAAAAATATATAAATTTTCTTCATAATATTTTTATTACTATTCATACATTCTAATTTAACAGTAATATTATAATAATTTAATGTATTACAACTCATATAGACTTAGGGTTACGTGTAAAGAAGGCTAATGAACACTGAAATTTTATTAAAAGAGAATTATATTCTAAAATCTCAGGGCGTTACATTCCTCTCCCCATAAACAAATTTCACCCTCTAAATTTTATCTCATTAATTAATGGTTCAATATTTGAAAATTAATTTCTTGAAAACCCACATTGTATAATGGGACAATAAAACTTCATTTGAAAAGAGGAAGTGAAAAAATAAGGTTTATCGGGAATAACAGATAACCGGGTTCCCATATGAGGAGATCATTAGAAAGAGGTGAAAATATGGATATGGAGGAGAAATTTAAATTTCAAAGAATATAAAAGAGTGTTAGATAACATTATCAAGAAAAATTTAATGACGAAAAAACCATAAATCACTGAGGGGTGAAAACTACCATCAACTCCTTAGAAATAATTCAAAAAAGAAAAACATTTTCATTTTCAACATAATTTTCACAAATTTGATTAATTATTTTACCATGGGTTATGGGAAAAAAACTTACTTGATTTATTCAAATCCATAAACATAATTTAATCCTTTGGTTGTGTTTTTTAATTATCTTACACTAATGTTTATCCTTATTTGAGCGATATTCATTTTTCAAGCCTCAAGAACTAAAATTTAATATTAATAGATCATAAGACACATAAAAGAATATAATTTCATTACTTATGTCTATGAATATTTAATAAAAATACAATGTTGAGGAAATTTTATACAATATGGATAATTCTTATTATGATTAAATATTACTTTAATCTCTAAAACCTCAATAATAACACCCAAAGTTAAATATAAACCATTACTTAAATAATTAACCTTAAAAATACTAAAAAAAATGTTTCACCAAATTTGAAACCAAATAAAATTATAAAAAGGTCACAAAAGTTCCAAAATCAAGTTAAATTTAATCCGCAAACAACTTAAAGTTGCTCTTAATGTCACATACCAAACAGGTGAATACCTTAATCATACATTCTTCTAAAACATACTAATAAGTTGAATCATTATAAAACATAAATAAAAACATATATTCTTCCAAAAAATTATCTTTATCCTTATTCATTAAATGAAATCACAAACTATCCAATATATTTCATAAGTGAAAAAATGTAATAAACTTCATCAATGATAACATAAATAAATTTTTCATAAAATCACTAATCAATTTCATGGTCACCAATACTATCCAATTTAATTTATGAAAATCCATCAAATATTTATCCCAAATAAACATTAAAATCTCAACCTTAATCTCATATTAAGGGTTATCTATCCCACAATCACGTGTTTTCAAAAAACATTCACCTTAACACTAAATAACTTTTCTATGTTATCTATACCATTAAAAATATTCTTGAAAACATTTAAATAAAAACAACTATGGAACAATCCTTAGACATTTCATGATTCTTATAAATATAATATCTTTAATAAAACAATTCTAAAACATAATTCTCGAATCCAAATACATAAATAATTTAATTATTCCACTTCAATAATTAAAAAAACATAGGCCCTTCCATGGTATAGAAGTTCGCCCTTGGATTAGGGAATTGTCTTAAATAATGAATAAACTCCCCATAAAAATATACATTGATCAATAAATAGAACCTTTTTTTGTAATTTATTTCCCTCCACTGAACTATCCCTTTTCTCTATTTGTTAATTTCACATTGTTGTTTCCCACACATAAAACTTATTCTCATTCATCTATGACATTTCCATGGGTGCTTCTTCCCATATTCTCAACATATATAAAGTTGAATATTCTTTCATACATGATATTTATTAAAATCATTTTTTATCTTATTTTTTTCATTTATAAATCACCCAAGTTAAATTTAATCATACATTGAGAAAACTGGTTAGGCATAATCATAAGATTTCACATTATATCTCCCATTTCATTTGGTTTCTCAAAAGGAAAATCATTGCATCATCTATCACATTTAGTGTTAACATGATTCCTCCAGGTTCCATCAATTATGTAAAAATAAAAACATAATGTGTTTAATGATAATGAGTAATCATATAATTATGAAAAATAATTCCTGGGAAATCTAAATCTTGACACATTCTTCTCAATATATGAAAACTTATGTTTAACATAGGCTATACATGGTCATTATCTTTCCAAATTCTTCATAATGGTTCATAAATAAAAATAAAATTAATAAAATTATATCCCCTAGGAGTTTCAAATCATGTGTGAAGTGAGGTCCCATCAATCATGAACCACAATGATGGTCAAGATATACTTTAAAAACTCTTTTCAAGGATATTACCCCTGTATGCAAATGTGCCAAATCCACATGAACTTGTAGTATCCAAATAGATATTTATTTCTAGAAAAACAACATAAAATCTACCATGGAAAAAATTTAGGATGTTATCCTATACTTAATCTTATCCCAAGGGTTATCACTAATGTTTCCTTATACTAGTTTATAAAAGTTACTAAACCTTTCTCTAATACCAACTATAGAGACCCCAAATTTTTATACATAAATACTATATATTACAAGTGGAATATTCATTTCATATTTTTATTATCCATGCCATAACTATAATGTTTTATTATACATGTAAACATGGATACAAAAAAAAAACTGGTTTATAAATGATACACATCAATTCCCATTTAGTTTTTTTACAACTATCACCCTTATAAATACATATTACATAAAATATTTCTTCATAACCTCGGGAAGGGGAACAAAAGAAAGGGTGAGCTAAGATTCTCATTAAGGATAAACATAATATATATCAATAAATTATAATAAGATAAGTATAATGGAATGAGAACATGATATTAATAATATAAAATCATACCCATCGATTCGTAGATCCTAATCATGAAATATGACATAAAGTTTTATCAATAAAAATACATAAGGTATAATAGTGTAGAATCATCAATAATCAGCCTTAAACATTAAGAACATATCATAATCTTGATAAATTAGTTTTCATCACACACATAGGTATATAAAATCATTTCCTTACTCAAGGCACACTGCCAAGACTATCACATTGAATTGGTTGAACTCCCCATTCCATTATTTCCATAGTCATGGTTCACTCCTATGACTATCTTATTGGAAAAAGTCTCTTACTGAATTGGGTTAAATTTCCATAAAATCCCTCATTATCTTATGAGATATCCAAATTTACCCAACACGTTAGTGGGATATATAATTGTAGACCCTCCCATCGCATAATTAAAACAATATATTTGTTTTCCAAAATATTATAAAACATTCATCATAATATCTAGTCATATATTGTGGAAAGGATATGGGTTCCATAAAAATGTAATTAACATAATCATAAACCATCATGAAAAATAATAAAGATAGTAACATTGGTTAATCTCTTCAGTAAATTATATTAAACTTCAATGTATATTTTCATAGATAAAAATGCCTTTAAAAGATCACTAAAACATTTCTTTAGGAGAATACACTTTTCATTTTAAATCACTTATTTAGAATCTCAAAATTTACAAAAATATTAAGGAAATAATTTTATTATAAAAATTAAAAGGAAAATTTTATAGGAATATTTAAACAGAGAGTATTCATGATGGTAGGTAAAATTGTTCATATGGTTCATGATAAACCAAACTTTCCTTTCACATTTTTAGTAAGAATACAAAAGTTATATATTTCAAAAATGATAATAAAATTATTTTTTAAATATTGGTTAGTAAAGGTAATAATTTTTAAAAATAAATTTAATTAATATTTAGAGAATAATAATTCTTTTTTTTAAAAAATATGGACACAAAAGAAAATATTTTCTATTGAAAAGAGAAATAAATTTAGTTTTCCTTAAAAAATTTCTTTCAGTCTCATGAGTATTTAAAGAGGGGAAAAATAAATGAAATCATGTAATCTATAGAAAAAACCATATGAGAATAAAATATATAATATTCAATAGATATATATCATATAATTGTTTCATTAGAAAATCTTAAGCATAAATAATCATAGTGAAAAAATGAGATTGTAACATAAAACCCTTACCACTATGGTAAATTTTGAATCATAAACCCATGGAATGACTAACATCAAATGAAACTCTAAATAAAATCAACATAAAAATATTAATTATGAAAAATATAAATGGGGCATTTTATACACCTCATAAAACAATATAGGTGTATAACATCAAACATGTTTCAATGATAAAAAATTGAGGTGAAGAACCCTTACAGATTTAGTAATTTTTGAAATTAATTTTATTAAAATATAGAAAATGTTATGGTTATATAAATAAATTTAAATAAATAATTTACTATTCTATAATAAATTATTTGGAAGTATATACACTATAAAAATAGGAAATTTTTTCAGAACATTAAAACACATCTCAATAAAGAAGAATTGAGGTGAAACCCTTACCTCAAGTTTTTATTTCTTCATAAGCACTCTAAAATCCAGTATAATAAATTTAATTTATTATTATTATTCACCAGAACAATATTAATAAATATAATATCATATATGATCCATACCATTTCAACACCTATTTATTAAAAATTCTTTACTAAAACTATCATTTCAGGTGTTAACTACTTTGTCTTCAAGTATATTTCAGTTCAGAAGTTATGATCCTTGAACTTTGATCATGGTTCATAAATATATAGAATATTAATCCTGATATAAATATCATACATATTTATTATATACATATTTATAACCATTAATATTACGGGGTGACAAAAAATGAATTTCATCAGTTCGTTGAGATAGTAATCTTTGCGTACATTTGAGTGATGTTTCAACTTTCGATGGATGGAACTAAAGATAGGTATATGGTAATTAAACTTTTAAAAAATATTTATTATAAAATAAATATCATATATTCCCATTAAATATATCTTTTTTCCATATAAGTAAAGCATAAATGATAAGAAAGTCAAATCGCTTCATGGAGGTTGTAGTCCACACGTACGTATGAGAGACATTATCGTTTACCAATGGATTCGAAAGAAATAATTTATATATGATATTATAATTATAGTTTAATAATTTTTTAATAAATATCATAAATTAACATTAAACCAATTATAATAAATATCCATGAAATATGGTTATGAAAAATAAATTGTATCGCTACGTGGAGATTATCCCACACATATGCATGAGCGATACCTTCATCTCCCATTTGATTGAGAAGATATAGTAAATGGTGGTTACATAATCGTAATAAAATATAATTATATTTATTATATAGTATTAATAATATTTTTATGGACAAAATAAGTTTAGATAATGTTTAAGAAAAAATAAAATTGAAAGATCTTGGGTTACCATTTATCCCTCTTCTTTAAGAGATCTCCTTTGGCTTACACATTAATCCAAGAAGGATTTGTATTAGTAGAAGGAAAAAAGATCTATTATAAAGTGAAGGATTTTAGGAAGGATATATATTAGGTATTTTCAGATATATAAGGCTCAAATTTTGTGAATATGGGAGGATTAGATGTACCCTTTTATAAGTGAGGGGAGGGACACACATGTAATTTCTCAAAAGATTTCAACTATATAAGGTTTTCATAGAAATTTGCATCAAAATGGCCATGTATTAATATTTAATATGAGATAAAGTTGAAATATCATAAACCAATAATAATTATACATGTTTGGGTGGAAAGACTACCCTTATCTCTTGGTTTAATCCCCCTAGTAAACCTTTTTTAACTTCAACTGTGGTAACAAAATTTTAGTGTTTTTACTATTCATAGTGGAAAAAAATTTACATGAACCTAGTAAATTGTATTAATTTTTATGTTTATAAATATTTAATTAATTTTCACCATTAATTTTTTTTATTTGTCAGAATTTAATTTTAAATAAGTGTGCAATCGGTAACGAAAGCCCATTTTTTAAAAATGAATCTTTAAGTATAAAATATAATTAATTCACATTTCTTTCCTTTTTAAAAGAATGAAATGAATTTTTAAAATATATTATTGAATATATAACATTTAAATTTCATTAAAACAATTAATAGATAGATATTAAGTTTATTTGTTTTGATAAAAATACATTGCGCGCATAAAAACAGTTTTAAAAAAATGTGATTTTAAGCCCAAAAATAAAATTATTCCAAAATAAAGTATAATGATGAATATTATTAAATTAATTATATTATTTATAATTAAAGGCGACTTATCTCAATTTAAGATCAAATTCAAAACATACTGGGTCCTTTACTTGAAAATAAATGATAGTTGTTACAAAAATTTATAATTTTCACCATTCACTGAAAATTAAAATTTTAAAGAAAAATCATAAAAATTCACCATAAGACACGATGATTTAAAGAATTATATTTGTTTCCTAAAATAAAATATCTAAAAATGGAAAAAATTAATTATAATTTTTTTCAGATAAAATTCAATCAAAATCATTTTTAAATAAAACACATTTTTGAAGCAAAAAAGTATGTACTTTTTTTTATGAATTAATTAATAAATTTTTATTTTAAAAATATTTATAATTTGTTTATAATTTACTTATTAATATACATACTTACCAATTGAATGTCTATCTTATAATGGTTTACTATATCACAACTCTTATAGACTCAGGGTTGTATGTAATGAAAGCTATTAAATGCATAAATTTTATTTAATGAAAAATATTTTATAAAATATCAGGGTATTACACTATGAGAAGATAAAACACCATGAAATATCTCCAATTATATATGGATCCTTCATAACACCTAATACACATTATTACATGACCAATTAAATAGGTTTAAGTGGTTTATATCTTTGATTTTCTTTTCTGAAACTTAGTTCAAAATTCAACCTTCCCACATATTGGAATTTCAAATTTGTTATGAAAATATAGAATTTTATAGACATTAGATCTTATAACCTCACCAACATAATACTTATAATCCCAGATAATTATTTTTGGTCATTAAAATGAACATACTGACCCACCTCGGTTATCAATTCAAAGCCAAACGATCTCATTCAGTCCTTGAATTACAAACATTCTTCTATAGTGAAACTCAAGGTGTAAGGTTTCTAAACCATAAAAACACAATTCACAACCCAAATTAATCACAAAAAACTAGGATGAGACTCTCCCAAACCCATATACATCAATAAATTCTTAGAATCTTCATCAAATTGGTTATCCTGCTCTTAGTGCTCCCCACCATATGGATTGGATCATAAATGAAAATTTCAAACCACGATGCCCCCCACAAAAGGAATGTCCCATACAAACTTCACTCTAATAATCTAAAATCATGATTAGAGAAGTTTTTAATCACCACACCCCATTGATAATGAGATCCCCTTTCAACCACCAGTACCAACACATTTCCGAAATCCAATAAAAAATAGTTGCTTACCGTCTGTTCATGAAATGAGCCTGGAACCACCAAACCTTATTTAGAAAGTCTCAGGTAACACCCAAAACATAATTATAAAATCCCAAAAAAGTATCTAACATTATTCTAGGACATCACATTTTATTACACACAAATCCACTAGTTGTTCCTTCTTTGGACTGTAACACCCCGAGATTCTATGAGAAATATTATTTTTAATTACTTTGATGTCTTGTGTTGTACGCTACACCAAGATTAGGTTGCGCTATACGAAACACCATATTATCTTAAAGTATACACAAACACTATTCTAGGCTTGTGTTTCATGCCAGAGCAACCTTCCTCAATAGCGTGTGTTGTACTTAATATCGAGTTTCACTAAACGAGATATTATTATAATATTATTATGAACTAGCCGTTATGAATAGTAATACACAATTTGTAAAATTTTATAAATTTTATATTTAAAAATGGACTTCATTTTTTGATTCAGAATATCGAAATTATCCTAGGGTGAATTTTTGGTATTTTTCTGAAAACTTTCAATTTTTGATGAATAATGAAAACACTAGGTTACTATTTAAAAACCGACTTTTTATTTAAATAATTATTTATTTAATTTAAATTTATTTTAGGTCAAAAATAATAAATAATACCTATATAAGTTCAATTTAATTCATTGGAGTCATTTTATAATAATTTTAGATATATATAAAAATTTTATTGAACTTTTCACCGTCTTTTACCCACCTCCTAGGAGAATTTGAAAATTTACATAAAACTTAATTTTACCACTTCTGTGAGTTTAATTTCAAAAATACAAGAGACACAGTTAATATCAAGGAGTAAAATGTGGTTCAATAAGATAAAAATAATTTTTGGTGAATAGTAACTTTTTACTTTTATTTACCACGGTTAAAAGTAAATAAGGTAATTAAGGGTAAAAATGATATTATTATTATTATCCTAACACATTTCCTAACTCTATTGTATAAGTGTAATTCGACCAAAAATAACCTTAGGAATAAAATATTACCCTTTAGGTCCACTTGGATTAGATTAGGACACTTATTATTATTTTATTTAAAGAAGAGTTAAAAGAGTTAAAATCAAAGTTTAATAACTAAAACATTTTTAATATAGGGTTATACATAAGATAAATTCGAATATAAATATTAATTAGAAATATAAAAATATTTCCTACATAATGGTATTTTATTTATAATTTTTATACATTACATAATTTAATTTATTTATGACACAATGATGATGTAGTAATTACCTTATTAATGAAATATTAACATAATTGATGTTATAAATACCCAAATAAATGTAATTTGAGACTTTTTATGAATTAAACTAATTTTATAGGTTAATATGACATGTTAGTATTGATTTAATTAATTTTTTTTGAACTAATCATGCTGTTATAATTTTCACAAAAATCAATTACCAAATAGTGTCAAAATTGACATAAAATAGTTTTTTGAACAAATATTTTATTATTAATTGTTATTATATTCCTAAAAATCTATGGTTCTGAAACATGACTTAGATAAGGTTATATATATTAATAATTAACAAATTGGGGTTCTTTTGGCTTTTTATAGTTAGTTTATTAACCATATAGTGTAAGAAAACAAGAAGACACGATAAAAGTTAAATTATTTGACTTAGAGTTAAATCTAAATGGTAAGGTTAAAATAGTTACCTAAACTTGTCTAAAACCTATTGGATTAGAGGATTTCGACCCATACCCACTTTATCTTTGAAATAAATCAATTTGGAGCAATTATAAACCAAATACGACTTTATTATAAAATAATATGTTTTGTTTTTCCTAAGGTGCCCCCTTCCTCCCTTATAAAAGGTCACCTCCTCCCTCTTCTCTTTACACAATTTTGAGCCATCAAGATCGTCCAAACCTACCCATTTCCCTTATAAACTTCCCTAGAAAAACTATAGAGGTTCTGGTATCCTCAAAAGACCAACTCTAGTGCCTTAAGAGGAAGCTTAAAAGAGGTGCGTTGAAGAAGAGATAATCTCTTCTACCGATTCTTTCAAGTTTATTTCTTATTCATTAGTTGTTTCATTGTAAAGTAATAACATTAGTATCAATAATATACTGATATGTTATTATAAATATGAAACAACCCCATTTCACCTTCTATCCATCCCACGAAAAACTAAATCACCGCGCGTGCGTACGTACGGAATACCGTCTCCATGCTGTGGTGTAATCTATTTTTCCACAACCACCTTACTTGGATGTGTATAATGGTGTAAAGAATAACTATATATGGTTATTATAACATCATACTGATTCTGAGATATTATATCATCCACTCCAATTCCATTCAATAATTATGGGAATGATATCATCACTTGTGCGTATGTACGGATTACCGTCTCCACGATGCGATGAGATTCATTCTCCATGTTAACCATTCAAGAATGATTATAAAGTATATATAATGAATAATAATGAAATATATGACATAATGAAGCTACTGGATTTATGTATATATATATATGTCATCTACTTACTTCCATTCAAGTCAATAATGAAAGGAAAACAACGTTCATGCGTACGTACGGCCTATCGGCTCCATGAATAGTGTATTTCATTTCATTCATCTATCTATTATATATATATATATACTGAATATATATGATATATAAATCATGATTTACATTCTGTAAGTCAGTAAATCAGGATATAAGTAATAATAATATCAGGAATAACAAGTCCAAACACGTACAATAACTAAAATGATTTTACCCAAAACGCTGTTTTAACATGGAATTTACAAAAGAACGGGTAATATAAAGTCATAAGTGAACCATATATGATATAATAACAATGAATATGACTCTTTAATATGTAAATGACATTATTTAAATCATTGTACATGTGTTTCAGATATGTATGAAGCATATCAGACATAAGGTAAGGGATAATTATTCCAATCTCATTCTTATCCGAGATTGTTTATTCGTAAGTATTTACTAGGGTTATTGTTATCATCCATGTACATGTTTTATAAAAATGTTTTAATATATGTTTAAAGTTATTTTTACACATTTCTTACTTTTACTACATGGTATGTATGGAATATTTCTTTTATTTACTATACGAGGTACTTTTTTGACTTTTCTGACACAAGTACGAGAAGAGTGTTTTTTACTTATACGGCATGAACAAATTTTTAAAGTTTTATAACGCCTTATTTTCATGAAGCTTACTCTACAAGATTTCATGGTTATTTTCAATAAAATCTTTTTCTTTTAAAATCATGGAATTTTGTGAAAAGAAAATGATTTTCAAAAAGAAAGGATATTTTCCTCAAGAATTAATTTCAAGTGTTTTGTCAAAATTATTTTCCATCTAAGATGACAATATTTAGTATGATTATGTTTCAAGTATAATGTCTCTATTATTTACATGGTTTTATTCTTCTTATGATGAAATGATATCTATTTGTTTTATGTGGATTACATTATGATGGGATGATGTTTATGAAACCCATTTTATTCATTGGGTTATGATGAATGATTTATGTTTATTTTTTGGAACAAGTAAGAATGATTTCATTATGAGATGGGTGGGACCTATATCTACCTCAAATTCATTGGGTAAAGAATTTTATCTCATGAGATAGACATGGCTGAAATGGTAAGTTAATTCGGTTCAGTGATACAGGACTGGAACGAGGAGTTAACTCGATTCAGAAAGGGACTTTGTCCACTAAGATGGTCTTCGTAGCAATTCCTTGGCTAGTATGGAAATAATATTATGTGATTAATGGTTTGACACAATTAAATGTTTTATCCCCATTATATTTTATCATTATTGATGTTCCTTTATGACCTATTAATTACATACTGCCAAGATTTATTTCACAACTCACGATTTTGATGTGTAAACTTTATTTTCATGATTTGATGTTCAAATGTATATGGTTTGTTTTATTTTCTCCATGCTTAGCCCTAATGAGTATTTGAGATCACCCTTTATGTGTTTTCTTTTCCCAATGAAATAAATAAAGGTTTTAGGTAAGAAAAAAGTGGAAGATCTTTATGGGTTATGTTGATGATCTTTCACCAAGATTAGAAGATTATATTCCGAGTTTCCAAAGACACTAAACTATTATGGTCCTTTGGTGTCTGTTTTTGTTATGTATTAGGTATTCCGAAAAATTAATGTAATATCCATGTATGTCAAGCTTTGGGTCTCTAAATGGAAAAACTATCTCAATGTCGCCTGGCTTTAGCCATCGATTCACTTCCAAAATTACCCAATCATGATACTTTTATACCTGGGGGAAAATCATGATAGTCTAAACATGATCACTAATTCCCACACCTTTCTCTTAGTGAAATTACATAGCTAAAACACCAATTGGACAAAACCATCATCACATTCCAACCTGGGCATTGGCACATCTCTAATCCAACACATTTAGACCATCTTAACACATTAATAAAATGATATTTTGGATCAGAATCCACCTTTTATTACATATAAAGTCATACCATACAAAATTACCATTCAATGAATGATTCCACACATAAATGACCCTTAAATAATGAGGGTGACATCACTATTATTGATATCCCACTCTTCACTATGGGTGAGCCCTTATCATCTCACTATTAGGAAAAAACCCTATTACCATTTCCAACACTTTTTCTATCCCTGAGAAAAATGACTTAATATAGTTGAACATAATTTTACCCAACCACTAACATGAAATATATTTTACCACCCATTTTAGGATCATAAAAATTCCATTATTCAATATTTGATGAAAAATAATTAACAATTATGGTAGAAAATCATAATGGATGATGGTGCAATCCCACACCTTTTGGCTTCTCTTAAACCACTCATTGATCACAAAATCGTCAGGTTTATTATTAAACACACACACCACTTATTTTGATCTATACTTATTTTGTCCTATTAAACAATTACCTTTAATAAATTCATAGATCGATAGTTCCACCATAACCGATCCATTTACAACATCTCCTCCATTATTGAGGGATATCTATCAACCTCATAAAACACTAGAAAACCAAGACTGCCAGTATCATATAAAATTCATTTAATCCTTGACTTGCGCAAGTACATTTCCAGATCCATAATTCACATTCACCATAAGTAACAAAGTGTAATATCTCAATTTGGTCAAAACATAGTAGTTTAATGCTCCCACTATGGCATATTATGAAACCCTACTCATGATTCCATGAGCCTCACATCATTAATCCAAGGTCCAAATGCCCAACCAACTGAAAATAATCCAGGTGAAGTTAGTCTAATCTAAAAAATTACCCTTGTTACTGCCCATAAAAATCAGGAATATCTCATATAGTAAGATTAACAACACACCAAGTCTCCATCTATCACCGTACTAAAAAAAGTGTCTTCCCATGATTGAAATACGATTTAAAAGTTCCCCCTAAGTCAATAAGATCTAGTACTAGAATGGCCCTTCCTTAGAAATATCCCTTTATGTGAAGGCACTCTATGTGCCTCACATTCCAAAGTAATAACACTCAATGTGATTTTCTTATAAAAACCTAAGGCATATGACATGCATCTTCCTTATAATTGATAACAACTACCATTCACTGATCTCAACCCAAGGTATCTACCCCATGCATTTCCGCCTCTAAGGCATTGGTAAAACTAGGTTAAACCACATGGAAGGTTGAATTTAAACATATTTAATCACTAATTGACTAAAGTTCGATTCAAATATATAAGTGTCTCAAGGTATTTAACCATGTCTAATAATTTAGGCCTCTCATAAACCATTAACCATGGGGAATCAACCATGCTCCTATCTTAGGTATGAAATTTTATTGAAATTTTTGAAACAACCACTATAAAGGTCCTCAACAACCACATCTGGAATCCCATTCCAACAACATTGGGCCACTAGGCATCGATTCACATTGAGCATCCTCACATGAGACTACTCTACCAAGAATCATGTTCTCATCCAGACAAAAAAAACACAAAGAGACATAGATATATATAATGGGTTCTTCTTTCCATGATCCACATCTCACAAATCATAACCACAAGGTTTGGTTAAGTAAAAATCATTCCAAGATATATAATAAAACACAATATAGGTTGTTACTGGAACTTAAAGTAACTAAACTTAAATAATAATGAACCAAATGGGTTTATCCCCATTTGGGTCACTGCAAATCAAGTGCACATGGAACTACACAATAATCATCATCATTGATAATCCTACTATAGAATCCACATGAAATGGCATTATTAGGGAATGAATATACACGATGTTCTAGCTGAGTAAAATTACACCAAGAACATATGAAAGAAAACACTATATGAGGTTTTTTTGAAACATTAAACAACCATATAATCCCATTAGAATTCCTACATTTCATGTGATTCCCTATGTTTCCCATCATGATTCATTATATTCCTCTTTCCCATATGGTCCAAGATCCAAATCCATAATGAATCCTAAAACCAAACACTATGTGAGTCATATAAGGTTAAATAATATATATAACTAAAATAAAAAATTTCATGAATTGTAATCCCAACACTGGTAACTTACACTTGTGACCAAAAAAGGTGTTCATGATGCAATATTAAATTATCCATCATGAGCTCAAACACATTTATATATCTCCCAGCTACCATACCCCAAATAGTAAGTCAATTAAAAATACCTATGATACCACTTTGTAATGTCTTGGCTTGGCTCACTATGAATAATAACCAGACCAGTGGAACCATGTGACCACAAGCATGCCACCCCTTAAACTAGAGGCTATTGACTAGAAATGGAGGTCTAAGGTAGTATCCTATGGAGACTATACACCATATCAGAGTGTGAAATCATAATATAAATAACCAAGAATCATACAAATCAGAGTACTCAAATATAATAAATAACTAAACATATTATAAAAAAATTAAATGAAGTATTATAGGCATAAATGAATGATTTATAAATAATTCAATAACATAAATAGAATAGAAAAATAAAATATAAAGGGATCTAATACATCACTGATCTATACCACATAATAATCCACAGTCCCACTTGAACTACCATAGTTTGATCAATCCCATGCATCTAACTTACCTGAACTTGCAACAAGTGAAGGATGCTCAAGTAACCAAGTGAAATGACTACCCAAGTAGGTTATGAGTACATGAATCAGTATGAAACCACCATTTTATTCCAATACATAGCTAGTAAATATAGTGATACATTCATGTGACATGCTCATAATAAAAAATAAATAACTACTGAACATAAATAAATAAACCATCATCAATCCTTAGGTTTGTGACCTCAATATTCTATACTTTCTTTGTCCAATTATAGAGTGTCTCTAATCATGTTGCAATGACCGTACCAAAAATAATAACAACTCAGGGGTCTTTCACATTGGTATACAGATAATGACCATGGGGATACACTAACCCCGATATACAGTAAAATTAATTGGAGAATGCTCCATCCCGATATCCCAACCCTTAGTAATGCTTCATCCTATTATACAGCAGTTCCATGAGGCTAAGACCATACATATAGAAAGGATTGACCATTCCCACTAAATAATCCACAATCCCACAAAAACTATCATGTGGAAGTAACATCATCCTTTATTTTGAACCATTAATCCCAACCCTAAATCCATGGTATCCCCACAAGTAGTATCAAGACCACCCTATGTTGGGTGTTTTATTTAGTATCAAGACCTCCCTAAAGGGATTAGTCATGACCTCCTCAAGGGGAGTTTCCATGACCACCCATTTAGATGCTTTTTATGCTAAAAAATATCAACACCACCCAATGGGAGTTTTCCATTTCATATCAAAACCACCCTGAGGTCATATACCATGTCCAATAAGAATGTTTATATACATATATATAAATATAAATGGGTTTCCATTAGCCTAAACTGTCATGAAATCCCATGGTTGACTCCCAATAGACTGACCCAACTTGTTATAGCTGTAAAAATCTCAAATCATTAATCCAGGTTCTAAGGTGACACCCATGATCATCATTATCCATTTCCCATACACACCCTCACACTAGGGTCAACATGGTCATTGGGGATCCCAACATGGTCAATTAGGTCTCACCACATCCTAGACACCTCATAAGGGTTCCCCAATCCCTATCACATCTCTCAGGTAAAAAATATTCACCTTTAGTGAATAATGTCACTCAACACTGTCATCATCTCATCGAGGCCGCACTAGCCTTGTATAAAATATATTAAGGGGAGTGACCTTAATCCCACTCCCATTCCATGCTGCTCTCAATTGACTTGAACACTCAACTTATTCATCTATCTCATTAGGGTCTACCCGACCAGTTCATCACATATCAATGGGGAAGGAACTCTCACCCCATGGTCATCTTGCATATCCCAAGGCCGTAAACCCACTCAAGCTTCTCATATAGCCAACCACTAACACATCGATCCTAATAAATTATATATACCCCCAGAGGTCTCTAGGGATCCTCCACTAGATCCACTACACGATTATTATCAATTTAATAAACACACATCAAGGGGTCTTAGTGTCCAAGGAATATTGAGTCATAATCAAGGAATCAATCATTAGTGGATGAGGCAATCAAGCCACTACCAAGGACTCTTATGGCATTGGAACTTTTTTCATTTTAACCAATAATTTCATTATAAACAAAAAATTTCAATAAATCATGATTATCTATGACGTTAGAGAGACAAAATAATACATGGAACATAAGAAATACATAAATACAATATGTAATGTACACAATATTACCTAAATTAATCAAGAATTTCCCCCTTTTATTCTTAGATCGACAACTTGCTGCTTGAGCTCGTTCAAGCTCATCTCGTCTAAACTAGACATAATCTATAAACTTGAGGAACTATCTCAAGTTTAAATTATAAATTAATTAATTAGAACACAAAAAATGTTTAATTAAACAATTTAGAGTTTAGTTCTAAATTTTTACATCTCAACATTATCAACGAAACACCTATCGAGTGGCCTTGTCGCACCCAAACCAAAACCAAACAAACACAAAGGTCAATTCCATTCTCCTAGAGACTTGATGGGAGAAATAAATTTCAATTGGAATCAATAAAATAATTAATTTAATTTAAAATTAAGTAAACCCCTTAAATAAATTTTAAGAGTGACATACCTTCAATGAATCGCATAAAAACAATGTGCATATATCATCCAAAGATTTCCTATTATTAAGCAGCAAAAAATCCCCATAATCTAAGAATGATTCCACCATAATATATTGGAATCATTAATAAAACCTAGATTATCTGAAATGAAAACTAGAAATTAATAGAGGATGAGATCCAAGGATTCCAATGACGGAGGAAACACACCTCAAATGCCTTCTAATCATCATAAAAAACACCCATTGTTTAAGGGAAAAGAGAAAAAGAGTGGGGGTGTCAACCTAGAGTTTTCATAAGAAGGATTGGGAGAAGAGGAGGGGTTTCCCACTATTTAATTTAAAGGAAAAAATAATAAAAGTTTCCCCTTTTAATCCCATAATCTAGCTAGTATTTGAATACTAGTTAGCTAGTGGACACCTGCCGCATGTATGTGGATCGGTTCATCCACTGGCTAGCTAGTAGCTCACCTATGGATCATAGGTGGGTGCATGTTTCTAGATAACAATATATCATCCACAACATTCCATATCTATCTCTCTTAAAATCATTCTCAACATATAATAGACATAATTATATGCTAAATTATGCATTTTTATGAGGTTTCCACCTTTTGAACCTCGTTCTAATGTTGAGTTCAAAATTAGACCTTATAAAGGGTCATAGATTCAAATTCATTTGAAAAATATGAACCCATATGAACATGGGATATTACACTTATAGAATGGTTCTTATATATTCTTACTTTTTAATATCTTCATATTTATAGATAAAATATGAAAATTATAAAAATAAATCATCACAATTTAACTATTTAGAGGAGAGAGAAATTATATAGTAAAGAGTTTTATGATAGTTAATATTAAAGGTAATATAATTATTTTTTACAAGACTTAATCATGAATAATTATTTAATATAATATTTTGTTATATTATAGGCTCAAAGTTAACTAATAGATGATGTATCACCAGAGATTAGGACATTTTTATTTGGTTTAAAAAATGAGGGATATGAGTGTAAAGTAATTGTCATTAATGGCTGTAAATTCATTATAAATAATTTTGAAAATAATATGTAAACCAAATTGATAGTTTAACATTAAGATAAATAAAAATATGCTATGCTAATTCATTATAAATGAAACCTAAATCAAAATATATATTATTTTTGTGTAGTTGAGAGAATAATCATATTGTATTACAATGTACAAGCTTGATTTTATAAGATGATATTCTAGAGGTTTGATTTAGTGACATTGTAGATAATTCATATATATAATTATGATTTTGGATTATTGATATAAAATATTGAATTTTTATCGACGAACACTATATTCTAAGAACATAAGAAAAACAAGAAATTTATGTCACTAATTATTTAAAACCATAACATGGTTATAATTTTTACGTTATTCATAGAAATTATTTATGAAGGCTTGAATGAAAAATATTTTTTTAGATGAACCAATTAGTAATCACTCAAATATTGTATACAATGATGCAAATTATTTAATTGTCAAAATTGATTGTGAACCATAAATTGTATTAAAAAATTTATAACATTGAATTATGATATTTATATCTTAAAAATTTTTCTAAATGAAACAAATTAGACTATTATATGATAGAAATTAAATGGTTAAAATAACTATCTATTAACCGTAAAATATTTTTAATCTATTTATAAATTTATTTTCATATAATTAAAGATATTTTTTTATTTAACATATATTACTCCTTCCGATACTTGGATTAACATGTCTGCTTCTGATACGTTCTGTAAAAAAATATTTTATAAAATTGATTCACACTTTTGAGAGTCATGGTTTTTAATTTTTTTGAATTTTATGAGTATTGAATTTATTTTTATTTATCCAATTTTATTAAAAAAATTATATTTACTTTTTTAATTTAATTTTTTGGGATCTTCATCTAGTAGAAAAAGAAATTTTACAAAGGATACAAATTATGTGGAGGAAATTTAGTCTACTACTAATTATAAGCATACATTAAATTCTCATTTGATGTATATCAGTACCCTTTTATCTATAATTCATCTTCATTTTATACCACTTTAGTCACTAAGACATCATCTGTAACTGGTATTACCAAAATAATTTGAATATCTAATGATGGTCAATCATTTTACTTATTCATTTCAAACTATTACCATGAAAGAGAGTATTCATACTCTTCCTATCCATACTCATTATCCATATCCACCATCTATTATATAATTATTGTGCCTTTAATCAAGACACCACTATATCAGTATCAACCTTTCTTTTGCATAAGGGATTACTCTGGGTTTTATCCCTCCACAACTTTAGAATGAACCATTGAGTGTATAGAGTAGTCATCTAGTTAGTAAATTATATACTACTATACATGGTTCTTACACTGTACATAGTTTTTATATGACTACTCTAGGGAATTCATATCTTCACGATTCTTGTATTTTTTTTATAATTTAATCAAGAAAATGAGGTTAAATTTAAATAATTTAATTATATCCACTTGTTATTTTTTATTTCCATGAGAAGATGGTTAAACTAAAAAAATATAAATTCACACTAAGATACATGATGTTTGAAAAAACACACACCAATCATGGTTGATTATAATGCGAATATTCTAATTATTTTAAAGAAAGAAAAATAATTATAAATTTCCATTAGAGAATATGAAAATTATAATAACATTATTATCGTTCAAGGTATACCATGGAGAGGGGTCAGAGAAAAAATAACATATGGTTGTCAGGAAGAAATATGAAAAATTATTATTCTTTATATTTTAAATATATTTAATTCTAATAAAATTTTAACAAATATGTGTGTCAATGTTCCTTCAATATAAATTCTTTGTTGTTCAGAATAAAAAGGATGCAAGGTTAATGTTATTAATAGAAATATATAGAGAATAAAAATATGACTTGTATATAGTTTATAAAAGTATATATGGTAACCAACTTGGTGGTATAATTGTGCTCAATGACTATCCAATTTCATAGTATAGAGAGATCATTGTGTTTTGGAATAGTACCAAATTTAAATTATTTGTTATTTTAATAAGTAGTCAAGTTTTAATTTGAATATCATTTTTAATATGTGAATAATATTACAATTATTATAACGGGTCATTAATTTTTAAATAATAGTTTGGTTATAGGAGAAATCCAAAAGAAAAAAGAATAAAAACTCTATAAAATATATTCACACACTGAGATGGATATCTTTTCTGGATCATGAATAAAAAAAAGTAAAATATAATAATAGATATTAATAGTTGTCCCTTCACTTTTATATAATGTTAAAATTAACCTGTAAATGGAAAACTGACATTTATATCTCATGAATACTGCACTACACAAAATTTGATAATTTAGCAATGGCTTTTTTGTAACAATTTTGAAAACTATCGCTAAATGTTTTTTTAGCAGTGGTTTTAGTTTCGAGTCATTGATTAAGGGTGGTTTATTAAAAATCATCGCCATTTTATGATGGGGTTTTAGCAATGGTTAAAATCATCACTAAATATGATATTTTATTTTTTAATTTTTATTTAAATTTATCAGTGTATTTTAAAACACCTCTATGAGATTATTATTTATTACTTATATTTATTTCTTATATTTTATTTAAATATTAATTAATTATTAATTATAATTTTTTTAATTATTATTAATTATTTGTTTTTTTAAACATATTGTGAAAAAGTCCACCATAATTAAATTTTAAAACATGAGAACCTATTTTGAAGAATGGTAAAAGAGGCAACCAATTACAAACATAGCAGAAACAATTCCATAAGGAAGCCAAAACCAATGGTTTGAAAGTGGTCCTGAGTGCCTAATGGGAATAAAATGTCAAGATTAGAAATGTAAAAAGTTTAATCTCCCCCTGATAGACAATGACGTAGTGAAATATGTCAACGAAAATGTGTCACCTTCTATACTAAGAAGTTGTTCCGTGCATGTATCACAATAAGGTAGATCACCCATCCCACACACATTAACATATGGAGGGAATACCACACAATAGATGGTTGCACACCTCTCTCACTTTTAATATTCCCACTCGATAATGATTGTAAGAAACTCAAAGCATGTAAACCCGATGCAACAAAACTCAATACAAAAATCATTGTGAAAAATTGAATCAAGGAGCCCATATATCTAACAAGGAGTACAGATGGATGGATGATGTGTGTTAGCTCACCCATCCCTATTTCAAGGATGCCCATCCAGCAGAACCTATAAGAAGCTACACCCCCATCTGAATGCAATGAACCAAGATCCAAATCTAGTAGAGCCTTCTACGACCCCATCAAATAACATTTCCCACAAACATCAACCATAAAACCGAAACAATTATCTTTCCACTGAATAAAACATAAATATTACCCATACCAACAACAACCATTATGAAACCTATCTCCCTCCTCTGCAGATGAAACTCTGACGATGACGACATGGGGTTGACTCTAACCCACCATTAATTATGCACGGTGCTGTCACCAAAAACCACATACTTCATCACCATGAACACAGAACTCCACCACCCTCCTTAAATCCCACCAGCATAGAGAAAGTACCAACACCGCAAACAGAGGACATAAACATAACCAACCCACCCGAAGCTCAACCAAACTGACTACACATAGCTACCTCATTCACCCCAATGAAAAATAGATGACATCACAACACTCTCACCACTAATAAAGAAACCCAATGATATCCAGATGCACAATTCCAAGAAAATATTCAAACAAAATCTCATATTTGGCTAAGAATTTTAGGAAGAGGTAGATTCACGTAAGGAGAAAAAATCAGAATCATCGACATCTAGAGCCTCTGATGATGCGCTCGTGGTAAGAGGGATAGAAGGAGACAATGTCTGATAAATGTATGAGAGCTTCATCAATGGGGGGGGGGGAATTGAATCCTTGGAAGAAGAGAGGAAGAAGATGGGAACACCACCTGGATAATAAGATTGATGAGTGAAACATCATTTTTATTATTAATTAATTAATTATTATTATCAAGTGATTAATTATAATAATTAATAATTAGTAATATTTAATTGTTAATTTTTAATTATTACTTACCAATTTAATTTAAAATTTATTTTATAGCTAATCCTTATCTTTAACTAGGCCAAGAAGGGACTCTTCCATGGATATAAAGTCAAGAATACATGGACCGAAGATCTGAGGCTACAAAATCCTAGATAAGTGACCCAAAGGCCTCAATAGTAACAACATATTTCCATTTTAATATTGTTTTTACATGTCTATATCACCCCAATGTTGCATCTTCATGCACATCATTTTTGCATCAGTCTATTGTATATTCTTATTGTCATTCACTGTTACCAGTGACTGGACACACCGTCATAGCTACCTTGATGATCTCCTTATTTCTATCCCCTTTTTTAGTGATATCATTCACACCATTTCATGCCCCACTGCATCGAGAATTACTCCAATAAAACATTTAAAGACCCAAAAATTGATGTTCTAATGGACTTATTCATAAAGGCCAAATATATGGCCTAAAATCCCATTTTTGATGAATAATACCATTGTTACAGTACCCCTCTAGAGTCCCTACTATAATACCCACACGACTATAGTTGTGCTACAATATCAAATAGATTCACTAGTACCAGGATTTGAACATGGGTTTGATAGATGATTATGGAGTGACATTACAAAACTAGCAATCCCCTAACTACAATTATATATAATTATTAATTATAGGTGATTAAAAATTCAAATTAGGTTTTAATTATTTTTTATTAATTGTTAATTATTAATTATTAATTACTAATAATTTTTTTAATTAATAATAATATGTATTAATGAATTTATTAATATTATTAATTGATTTCTTGATTGGGTTTTAATTAGTAAATAATTATTTATACCAATTCATTAGTTATTTATATAATGTATTTTATTTTTCAAATAAGTAAAATGACATTTTTTGATATATATTATAGTATTGAAAAAATGGCTACAACCACGGACCTATATCTAGGGTCAGAATGGACCATGGATATATGCAACTTATAACCATAGTCAGAAAACGGTTTTGGAAATATCATAGCCCACACAAACTCATGACATGATTATTTTCATGGTAAGGGTGTGATAAGACCCTATAGTCATGGGATGTCCTGGACCTTGGTTATACGATCTCTATCCCTTATAAAGAAATAAAACTCTAGTTAATTAAATAGTAATAAAAACATATGTTTTTATATTCTAATATACAAACACACACAACATATATAATAATTGTGTTATTGAAGTGGTTCGGTACATACTATACATGTGTGTGATATAGGTTCAAAACTCAACATGCTGAATTTTTTTTCAACCCTATAGCCATGGGATGTTACTCATGGAAATAGAACTCAGGCCTATTGATAGAAAAATAAACTCCATGATCATCTTGACCATGTATATAACCAATATCCATGGTCAAAAGGGCTATAGTTACAATATTGGCCCATGGCTACATCATTTTTTACCAGAAATGTTATTACATGAAAATTTATTTGATGGGGTGATTTGTACTTACAGCATTAAGGGAGAATAAGTGGAAGTATTATAAGGATTAGTGACCTCATGGGTAGTTGTTGTGTAATTAAAAACCATTTAAATAAGTATTCTAAATAACATATATTGACACATTAATGAAATTAAATATATTTGTTGTAGTGGTTAGTACTTAGAGTGTTAAGAGAGAATAAGTGAGAGTAGTATAAAGAAGAAAGGTCTTATGAGAAGTTATTGTAATATGTATAAAAAATATTAAAAAAATTATGAAAAGATTTATATAAATGAAAAAAATGCATTTAGATATAAATTTTATTTTTTAAAAAATATTTAAATAAAAAAATTCTTCTAAATTATTCTGAACATATAAGTTTGTTAAGGTTTTTGGAAAGTGTCATGAATCCACTAAATATTGTTTCTCATGTAGTATGACATAGTGTACGGATTCATAATATGTTATTAATATTCAGTTCATTTTATTCCCTCATATTTATTTATTCATTGAGTTCTAATAAGTTTTTGAGTTAAAGAATTAAATAATTCAATTGTGTGAACATTATTTAAAATGGCTCAATTGGGAATTTAATTTACTTATTTTATTTTTATATTGATATGAATATCTTTTTTATAATTATAAATTATTTTTTTATTATAATGGATAAAAAGTATATATGTGACATTAGATTCTATACTTGATAAAAAAGCTATTAACGAAAGTAGTGATACATGGAAGATTGTTATAAATTCATCTTCACCAAGATAACATGAAGAAATGAAAATGTTATGAGTGCATAATAGTCATTTTAGATCTATATATGTTTTATTTTCACCAATTTATGAGTCATTTCCTTTGCATATGTGTTAGTATGCCTCTCTTTATGTGTGATCTCTACAAATGTATATTTGATTTACCTCAACATGTGTGTGATTTATAGGCACATATGTTCTATTTCTCAGTGCATATGTATCATTAATTTTTTAAAATTGGTTGAAGGATGATGAAGAATATAATTTAGTAGGGAATAAAATGTGCTTTGAGATATGTATTTAGGGATTCACTTTATCATGAATGAAACCATTTAGACGAAGCCATGTTGATTATAATATGAAAAATATTTTGATCAGGGATAAGGGAAGGGACCTGTGGATTTTTAGGAATCTTGGATCCTATGGATATTTGAAGCATTTTAAAAGAAGGAAACTTTCTAAAAATTAAAAAAGTAAGGATCAAGGAGGTTTTAAAATTGATTAATAAGTTTTAAATAGAGAATATATAATAACAGGATAAGGATAAAATAAGTTGATGCTAGTGGGATTTAGAGTTCACACTACATGAATGATTGTTGATGTTTACAACTTTCTCTTTATTTTATTTTTTATTTAGTTTTGTAATTATTTATTATCTATCACTCTTCACTGATACTATTTTAATGGATTAAAATTATATAGTTTATCTAGGAATGAAATAATTTCCTTTGGTCATGTTTGACTCTTTTGAACTTAATGATTAAAAATATCCCCTTCTTGTTCACTATTTTCAACATGAAATAGTGGATATTAATTTATAATTCTTATGTATTTTTCATAATTATGTTGATTTATTATTTCCTTGTTCGATTATATATAATATCATTTCACTCAGTTTCAAGATATACATAGTGGAATAGTATTAGTTTAGTAGTGAAGTTCTTAGAGATTACTGGCACATATAGAAGGGAATGTGGTTACTCTTGGTTTTCTTGGGAGGAGAAACACCTAATTAGGTATTTCCTAAGTAATTTAGGAGTACTTTTTATATCACCTACACATATTGTAATAAGGGTAGTTTGAGAAAATGTTTTTTTGGGGTTAATTCAGACTAAAACAACTCAATTAAGGGGAAGTGGTGAAATGGTTATGGGTCCTCTCATTCATTAGTTAATAATGAAAAGAGACAATAATTTTGGGGCTAGGATAACATTAAAATGATAAATCTAATCATGACCCAATTGACCTTTCGAAATTATTTTTTTCAATATATTTTTACTATTTTCTTTTAAATTTTATGAACAAAAAAAATTAAAACTCTCTTATTTTATATCCAAAGTGAAAATCGATTTTTTGAACTCCCCTCCAGGGGTAGCCCAAGGGTTACATATATTGCTATATTAAAACTCATAAATAATTGATTTTCACACTAACCATGATATTATTAGTGTCAAAACTTTCCATCATTTTCGATGAGGAAGTGCCAAGATCTAACTTCTAAAATTGCATAACTAGGAATTGTTATACTAATATTAAAACTTTAAATCCTAAAATTTGAATAACCTTATTGATTAGACATAGGAATTTACATTTTCTAACTGAATTAGAATAAATATCCATGATAAACACAAGTGAAACTTATCATGTTCAATTTGATCCTAACTCCAAATAAATTAACCCTAATATTAGTTTGAGAGATCTATGTGCCCAAAAACTCATTAATTAGTAGATTAAAAGGTCCATGAATATTTTAAAAATTGAAATTTAGTTAAAAAATATCTTATTATAATTTCTTCAAAAATTTCTTGGTTTGTTAGGAGAAGATCCAAACATTCACAACAATGAATTTTCATTGGTCTTCATTACATTGAATCCGAGTGGAGTAGCAGAAGAATAATTTAGGAGGAGGGAATTAACATTTTCACATGAAGGAGTATAAAATGAATGGTTATAAAACTTATAATGAGGATATTTCTTAGAACAGGATGAACTATATAGATTTTTTGTTCTAATATTCTCTCATACCATTGAATTCAAATCTATTAGGAGTTAATTTTATATTACTAGTAAAATTACTGGAGAGACTCTCTATGAGTTAGAGGAGAGGTTTAAGAAGTTATGTGTTAGTTTACCACATAAATATATCAAGGAAATTGTCTTACATTTTTTAATTTATCAAGGATTTATAGAAAATTATAGAAATATTTTGGAGGCATAATCTAGAGAAGTATTAAAAAATAAATCATCAGCCGAGGTGAAGGTATTGATTGAGAATATTTCCCAAAACTCACTATAGTTTAGCATTAGAGGTATTGGTACTAGTGTTATTCTTGATGTAATAACTTCTAACACCTCTATATTTTTTGAATATAAACATGAAGAGTTAACCAGTCTTACGAGGAAAATGGATTTGAAATAGACCTGTTAACAATTATCACCAACTAATAAATGTGGTTTTTTTATTACCTAACCATTTTACTGACTAGTGTCTTCAATTACAGGGAATAGAATGTTGTGTAGTAGCATTCTAGCTAAGGTAATACTAAAAGTTTGACCAAGTATGGAGAGATTATATTTTATTTCAATATGGGTTTTTAACCAATAAAAAAAATCTAAACCTCCCTACCAAAATTAATACCAATAACTACACCCATTTTAGAAAAAAACTAGAAATACTGACACTTACATCCTTTCCAACAACAATAAAAACATATTTCCCTTCTCTGAACTACTTACCAAAAACCCCTTCCTTCCCAACAAAAGAAACCCTTTGAAAAACCATCCACCAGTGCACAACCACATGTTCAATTTCAATAAGGACATGAAGTGGAGCATTTAAGGAATGAAGTGAAAAACTAAAACATTAAATCAATAGTTTAGTATAAAATCTATTAAAAATCATATAAAAACTATCAGACTAGTCATTCCATAATCACCCTTTGTTGATTGGTTTTATTAAGAATTAATTTAACAAAAACCTCCCAATCTACCCTCCTTACATTGTGAGTGATTGATATATAATATCACTTCTAGGTTACTCAGGAAATACCTAACTATTTCTTCTGCCTCCTAATAAAACCATGAGTAACAAATTCCATTTAAAAACATGTTATTAACCATAAATAACTTCACCACTCAACTTAGACTATTCTACCCTATATATCCTGAAACTAAGTAGATGAGATTATTTATCATCAACTAAGGAAATATACAATTAATATAATTAAAGTAAAAATAATCAAATTTGAAATTAAGATCAAATACTATATATTTAAAATAATTAATAATAAAGATAGAGCCTTATTCATTGAGGTGAAAATAATCAAGCACTATAAAAGGGAATTCAAAATTATGATAATCTATTGTGCATCGTGACTAGAATAACATTAAAACTAAAAATCTAACTCTAATACAATAACCATGTCATCATTATTATTTTCAACCACTTTTTTACCATCTTTATTTAACTTTTAAGAATAAATAAAACTTAAATAACCCCATTATAACCAATGCGATAATGATTTTTGTGTTGTCTTCTCTAGATAAAAATATAAAATTTCCACTACTAAAACATTTTACCATGGGAATAATTTATTTTTCCATACACCATGAAAAGATCAATTTCATTATGTTATTGTAGTTTTTTAAGAATATCATGGAAGTAACATAGCTGTTTACAGATTTTTATGGAATTAAGAAATAAAATAATTTGTGAATTATCATAATGGAAGTGAAAAAAGAAACTGTTATGTTATAATTTAGCAAAATATTTATTAATAAAATGTTCTGATTTTGGTTTTCATTTTTAATTAATAATATTTTGATCTAAGGGGTCATGTTACTGATATTTTAAATGATTTAGTGATACAATTTTATTTTTTTAATCATATAGTGTAATTTCAACAAATATATTACAAAAAATTACCTTATAATTTTTGATATTTTATCATGGTTTATTATTCTATAAAAACTATTCATGTTAAAAATTGGGATAAATTTTCAAAATTTTGTTATGATTTGTATTATTGATGTTTAATAAGTAACATTTTTAATGTGAATGTATGCCTTGGTTTAATCTGGGAATCTTATTTCATGATCATTTTCCTCCATCCCAAACCGTCCTAGTCAAACACATAATCCTAAATAGTGTTCCATCCTAAAAATAATTAGTAATAGGAGGATTATATCATCTAAGATTATATTTAATCCACTAATCATTTCTGAAACTAACGTGGGATTGTTTTTTCACCTAATAATCCTTCCATTAAACCAATGACCACACATCTGAAACTTTAATTCAATAATAAGTCACTTGATATAATAATCTTGTAAAACCATTTTCCTAATTGGGACATAATTTACAACCCCTACTATTGGGGACAATTTCAATATAAGGCACCCCCATGGATATACATGCACCAACTAATCGACCATTTTCATAACCATTTTCAACCAAGGATCTTCTATAAACACCACAATTGGGCCAAACCATGGCTTTGGTACCCCTTATCATGATCATTTTCCTATAATCCAAATAATCTAGGCTAAAAAAATTAGCCCAAATGGGGTTTCAACCTAAAAAAAATTAGCGATAGGAGGAGTAGCACATATGAGATTATATGTTATCCATGGATTATCTCTAAATTTTTTTTGGGATGGAGTTTTCACCCAATATTATAAATGTCAATTAAAATTCCATATTATATTTTTATATTTCTAAAATGGAATGAGATATATAGTTCATTATGGATATGGAATTTTCATGTAATATATTATTTTAAAATTTTTAATGTTTAAAATTATCTAAAATTATATAGTAATCATAGATATATTTTTGAAACTAAAACTCACAATTTTATTTAGGTTATCATTTTTATTTGTCACATTTTCTTAAAATATTGTATAAAAAATTGATTAATATTAATTTCTATGTTCCTCAATCTAAACTATTTTATTTTATATAGAAAAAAATAATGGAAGCATAGTCAATAGTGAAACTTAGTAAAATATCATCAGTTTATATTTTTATAACTTGTTTATAATAAAATATTTAATTTTTAGTTATCATTTTAATTATCAAAATAATTTTCTCAAAAAATAATATTAAAGTTTTAGTATAAAATAAACCATACATTTTTATCTGAAATATCATTTAAATCAGGTGTTAGGTAATTGGAATCATAGTAGAGTAAATTATTAAACAAGCAAGAATATTTTACCACATAGTTATTGGTTGTAAAATAGTGTTTCTTTGAGAACCACTATGATTATAGATATAGAGGATTATTTGAATGATTTTATGGAATAATAAATTTAGAAATTTGAACAACAGTCACAATAATGATAAAAGAATATGGATAAATAATATATCATAATAATATCGACCTCGTATTATTCACTTCCCCCTAAGAGTGCATTAGTAGTTAGTTCTCATTTGATGATATTGTGTTCAATTTTTGAAGATTACTCTTAAATTAATATGACTAATTATTTAGTTTTTTTATGATGGTGATAACTTTGTATATCATATTGATGATATTGATGGTGATTAAGGTTTTAGTGGTTTCTATCATGGTGATGATGTTTTTATGGTGACTCCGATGGTGACATTGGTGCTAGTGGGATTTTTTGTGGTTTTAGAGGGTGTAGTAATTTGGTTTACACTAATTATGATAATCATTATGGATGTAAAAAATTATGATAATCTCAATAATTTAAACTATAATTAATTATAATATTTGTATGTGTATATTAATTTTTAGATATTTGGTTTTTGTAGATTATTTTTTCTATATGTGACATGTTTAGATTGGGGGTATAAATATGATTGTATTAATTTTAATAGATTATTTCCAAGGTAAATAAACATAGATATAAGTATGTAGAAAATTTCATTGCCCATCAATAAAACATTTAAAGAATATATTTGTAAGTATCTTAAATCCAAAGTCACTTTTTATGGAGTTAATAGTTAAATCCATAGTTAGTTACCATGAAAAACAATAATTATCCACAATTAGATACTAACCATGGTTATACCCCTATTTTAATTCATATAGAATCCATTATCACTAACCACACCTAATTAAAAAAACACATCATTCCATAATTAATGAATTATTTTAATAAATTAATAAATTAATTTTTTTGAATATTCAAGGTGCTCAAATCACATAAAACATACACACTATGGAAAAAAAATTCATTTTGAGATAAATTTTATAGTCATAATATTGTTTTAGAATAATAATACATAAGAAATAAGAAATTTCAAAAAATTGAAAAATACAAGCTTGAATTTTTAAATAATCAATGATTTAATTATTAAATGTGATTTAATTAAATTTTTTTATAAATCATACTAATCTTCAACCCGATAGTACATACCTCATTACCAGATAAAAAACACTAAAAAATTTAGGTTTATTTACTAGGTTAAATTACTATTTTACCTCTGAAATCCTAAAATACCAAAATTCTCTCACAATATTCTTGAACTCTAAAACAAATATTTCATTACATTTACATGAAATCTAATTGATCTCCAATAAATCCTTGAACATGTTGACGATAAATAAAATATAAAAGCAAATTATAATTTTAGGAATGAAAAACTCAAGAAGTTTTTCATAATATGAGTCCAAATTTTAGAGACACTAAAATATTACATTTCCAGATAGATTAGTCTTTTTTCAGACCATTCTAACCCTAGGTGTATAGAACATTACGATGTTGGCCAGGTCTTAATTGAGGTATTATCAACCTCCACCCCCATTTTCAACTTTCTTTATAAGGTATCTTTATGTCTTAGAGGCATTAGTATAAGTGGAAGATCAATAGATATATGTGAACATAGCCTATAAGGTGCCCAAGGATATAGGTATATCACTGGTTATGTTACGAAACAACATGAGATATTGCATTGTTATTTTTTATAGGGGAATTGGATGCATATAGATACCAACAATATACATGTAATAAATGATGTAACATATTGTATTATTTATTATTATACTCAAAGGCCATCAAATATTCAACTAATATAATTTTATGATATTCAATGATTTTTACGAGTTATAATCTATTTATTAATTATTTAAATGATAAATTATTAACCTAGGTGTTCAAACTAAACTTTTTATAAATGTAAAAATTTATGATACATTTTTAAAACATATTAGAAATGATTTATCCTTTTTATTTTCTTTAGATAATCCAAAAAATGGTTATAAAATGACATTTCTTCTAAATGATTATGATGTGTGATTCAATACATTGTTAAAATCTAAGTTGAATCTCTATGTTTCTTTATTTTCCTTAAATAAAGGTTCTAACTGGTTATAGTGATTGTAAAAAACATTATAAAAAGGATTTATAGGTGATTCAACTTCCTAGTAATAAATTTATTGGTGAGAGTTAATTGGATTCCACTTATAAATCTTCCTTAACCAGATAAGAATAAAAAATTAAACTTTATTAAATTAACTTTTTTACTTCATTATTTTATATTTTTCTTTTAAGACACTTTTGGAAGATGGGTTTTATATTTATTTTTCATTTCATTATGGGTATTGAGATTTCCGAAAGAAACACTTTATATTACAAATCAACCAAAAATTACATAGATAATTATATATTCTATAAAACAAAACAAGATTACAAGAATAGAGGATATATTTTCATGACTCCTAGTAACATAAAAAATATTATGGGTCATAACTTTAAATACAATATAAATGGATAAAATTTCTATAATATTAGGTTGAAAACACCATAATTGATGGTCTCCCAAAGCTTCTGACACATAACATTAAAAACGTTTATAATATGTTTTAAACACCACTCCTCTCATTTTATATTTTTAAATTTAATTAATTTTCAAAGGATTTTTTAAAAATAGGAAGGATGAAAACTGATATCCATGTGGTATAAAATATCTCAAGTTTGATAAAATTGTTGATTGACATGGAAAATATAGTCTTCTCTAACCCAAAAATTAGTTCAAGTTATTTTTAGAATAAAATGTATTAATTGGTGCTCCTTATTTATAAAAAGAGTTCACTAACATAAAATGAATTTATATTCCATTAAGACACTTTGAACTTTTAGAAAAGGTCAATATTTTAATAAGATAATTTCTAATTTAAAGTATATTTTCAATATATGGTTAAATGAATAGTGAATTCTGTTATAAATATTAATGCTCTAAAAATGAAATGATTATATTGATGATAAAGAATAAATGGAATAATAAATTATAAAAAAGAGAAAATTAAAACATTTGAAACACTCAATAATTACATGGTTCAAGAAAAAAACTTATAACCATAAAGAGACAAAAATAATTTCACTATATCAAGGAACATAAATTCTAGGGAAATAACAACACATTGAAATATAAACTCAATTCCTAAGATAAATGATGAAAAACCAAATTTCTATATACCCAAATCCAAACAGTGTTCTAATATACTACAATGACATATGTTTGTGCCTTTAATATATTGGGTTTTACTGGGGAAAACACAAGCCCAAAAATAGTAAAAATACCAGAAACAACCACTAAAACCATTTTATATAAGATATAACCATTGTTTTCTTGAATTGAATATAAAATATTGAATATCCATACCACTTAATATTGTTTGAATTTAAAAATGATAATCTACTCTACACATACTTATATAAGATATATTTGTGATAGGTAAATTAATCACACCTTTAAAGGTCTCCATGAGTTGATTTAGTCATCAAGAACCCTTCTTAGTAGGATTCTTCCTTGCTCTATAACATTTTATAACCTTTATCAATGGAAGACTAAAAGAATAGAAGTCACAACTGGAAAGAGTTTAACAATTATAATTCCCTATCCTAGATTACTAGAATGACACCCAAGTAGGGGTCATCACATGACCTCAAGCATCCCTCCCCTTAAATTAAATATATCAAATAGAGTCGAGGACTTATAATAGTTATTGGGATAAAATTTCCCCAATGATGAATCCTAATGGTAATGCTCGAGTTTACCAAAATTTCAGAAGGAATCGTTAATATAACAGGCCTTCCAAAATCGATAAACATAAGTAGGGATCCAAGGGGGACCTCATAGTCCAAAATAATAATGTTTTAAACTAATACATTATGAATCAGAAAATAATAGTGTAGAAACAAAAAATAGTCATATATATTAGGAAAATAAAATAAACACAATAACATCACACTGAACAATACATATAGTTAGAATAGTAACTACAATAAAACCACACCAACCTCTATCCAAAATCTCATAATCATGCTAATTAAAACATGAAATATACAAATTATTAGATCCAAATAATGTGCCCAACTCCAAACAGTACTTGTGTCTAAAATAAAAACTAAAGTTATAACTACATAAATTGAAACTCATGTTGTGTATGTAAGTAGTGGGTATTCTAATGACCCAGTAGGAAAATTTATCACCTAAATACACTAAATACTAATTTGATCAAATAGATATACATGTAATACATATTAGGTGTATAAGTTGTGATCTGGAAACACACCCAATTGAAAACAAAACAAAAAATTCACATAATATTATACAAGCTTGGAAATTATGTGATAACTAGGACACTATGAAATATGACCTTAATTAATTTATCCAATGTTAGTAATATTTATATCATAGTAAAAAATGAAATCTAGATAATTACTAATACCAAATAGTATCATATATCAATCACTTTAAAAGAAGATTCTCTCTCAATGAGTGTCACCTACTAAGACCATAACAAGTCCCCAACTACAATATTTTATAGAGGGATGGTCTCGTATCATATTCCATATCAATATCCAACCAGACCCTCCCACTCTGGATTGGTCACACACTATGCCACAAAACATAGTACCCTCTCACTCAAGGTGTACCATTACAACACCATCTCACTCGTGGAGAGGATAAACATTTAGTATCATAATATACAACATCTCACTAACCACTATTCCCCCTTAAGGAGGGTCTCATAAGAACAACCTGGACCTATATCCTCCCACTCAGGGTGGTCCCTTACAACACCTTCTCAATCATGGGGAGTAAATACATAAATTAATGACTTTAATCACATCACATCACATCTATGGTGATGATTTTGGGAGACTATAAGCTTATATTAGAGTAAATAAATATTGTAAAAATCGATTAATTAGTCATCCGGATACTTAATAGAATAAAATAAACACCACAAACTTAGGTAGACTAAATAAATAAAATATCATATTCTATAATTGTATAAACTATCCAAAATGGTACATGATTCAGGAAGACACAAAAAATACCCATCAATATAGATCATATACATACTAGAAAAAAACTAAACAAAACTAAAAATTAATACTTGAAATTGATCAAAAAACCAGTTCTGTCTCTTGACTCTATATGAGCTATCCATATCAGTTGTCTAATAGGAATCATTTTCCCTTATTATACATGTGATCGTGAGGTCTTCTTAGGTACCAATATGTCTGCGCCACCTAATAAAGGTATGATTACAACACAGTATGGAACCACTAATGTTTTACCTATCATAACTAGTATATAAAGTTCAATAACAATGTGATATGATCAAAATAATCAAATAAACAAATAAAATGAAATAAAAAAAATCACTGCCAATACCCAGATTCTATGTTTAAACTTAAGGATGCATATACCTATTTCTTCCATAACCGAATGTTTTTGAGAAATTAATATAATTTTACTAAGTTTTATATAAGTACACACCCATAATACCATCATATATTATATTATTATATATACTCGAGGGGAATAACACCCGGCTCATAAAACCATTATAGATCATATACTCAGGGGATTAACACACACATTTTATAACCATCATATATCATATTGTCAATGGGATTATTACCCACCCCATATAAACACCATATATCATATTATTTGGGGGATTAACACCCACCCTATATAACCATCATATATCATGTCATCGAGGGGGGGGGGGGTAGTGCCCACCCTATATAACCATTATATCATGTTGTTAGGGGGATTAGTTCCCATCCTATGTAAGCATCATTTATAATTTTCCCATATATAAGTTGAGGGAGTAGATCCCACCCAATATATGACTATATATCATCATTAGTAATAAAACCCACCTTATATAGAATCATATATCCCCAAGGGAAATAGTTCCCACACTGTAATTACCTCATCATATCATCATATAACATATATCATTAGGGTATAACCACATACCATTGAAAAACATCATCTCATATATAACATCATATGTTGGTATCTTACGAACAAAACCCATTCCCACTAACACTTTCAAAATCAACTATACTCATGTTATCCCTCATTTTTTAACCCTCTTAGGGTCAAAAAATTACTAATTCACCTGCTATGGTCACCTTGGTTACATTATAGTCCAAACACCCCATATGGGATCCTTAGATATCATTGAAAAATATAGGATCAATACATATTACTAAATGGAATCACTATCCTCATCATAGCCACACTTAAATCCTATCCTCAGAGGTCACATTTGTAATATTGTATGAATCAATGAAAAGGAGAGACATATTACTTTTCTCACTTTCAAGTCAAGCTAGGCCATTCATCTTAATAAATTGATACACAAATCCTTCTTGTGATATCCCCACTAGGATACACACACCTAAAAGTGGAGGAGGAAAACTCACACCACACCCAAATAATCTATCCAAGAGACTCTATGGTAACTCAAGATTTCACATGGCTTAACTCCTAGCCAACCATTCCAAATCCATAATATTCTCCTACCTGGAGGGGACTGAGGGCAGTTATCATAAGGTACAATATACTATATTCTTTAATCCCTACCACAATATGGTTAATATTTCATATAACACATTTCTATGGGAAAACCCTCAACCCTCAACTACTAAGGTATCGAGCTAGAGTCTAAGGGTCCACCATGGCCTAAGACACTTCCATTATTCTTATGGGTTTCTAAAATAAATAATTAATTTATCATCAAATTAGATCTCATACAAGTGGAGAGACCACATATAACATACTATATGATACACTATATAATCTTTAAAGAATTTTTTTGTACCACTTATCTCATTAAAGTTTACTTCCTTTAATGTAATCCCATACAACCTTGCCTAAGTTAATCCAACCCTATTCAGCCACCACCCATCAATATGAGGCCTTAAATACATTAAATTAATATTTTAATCAATTATAAAACATTTAAAGTTAATTAAAAAATTAAACCAATATTAATTCCATAATTAATAATGAGTGAATAATTGAATAAATTTTCAATAAGAAATCATGTTTGATCTAAACCTTGAGAAACGGGGTACACACCACCCTCAGTATTCACTCATATCTATAATACATAAAATTCATGATTTATTGTATTAATTCTTCTATCACTTTCACCAAAACAAATATAAACACAAAATAATTAAAAGAGTCAACATGCCTCAATGAGACTTCATGAAACCTAGTGTATTCATCATGCCAAGATACCCATATCTAGATCACACTAAATCCCCTTTCATAGCAAGATAAATCTTCCATTCTTGGTGGTATCATTACCAATAATTAACCTAGAGAAAAAGATGTGTCTATTAAGGGAGTATAAGAACAAGGTAATAAGAATAGTATCATGAACTAAATGATGAGGAAAACTACATCTAATAATAATAAGTAAAGGAAGGTTAAAAATGGAGAAGTGTCTGGATAGAGGAGCTTGACCACTTCCTATTTTTCACCTCTCAGAAATGATGAATATTGAAGTGGTTTTTTAATTTAAATTCAAAAATTCATTCCTAACTATTTATATTTAATTTTTCCATTTATTAATATTTTTAAAAAATATAGACATAATACTTATCACACTCAATTTTCGAAAAACTTTTGGACCCTTATGTATCGCCCCTAAAGACCATTATCTATCACCCTAAGAAAATTATTATGCATCATATATAAATATATGAAATTATAGGACCTTTATATACAGACCCTTATATATGGGATGACACTTGCGTATCACATGGGATTCTCAACACTTTTTCAAATTCCATTTCTCGATGAACCTTATTTATCCAGGGAAATAAACCTTATGTATCATAGTTAATTAAAAAAATGATCATTTTTTATTAAGTAAACGACTACTAAATATCACCCCTTTAACAATTTTTGACCTTTAAATATTAAGAATGTACTCTTACATATCACATGGAACACTTAAACTTATCCAAATTTCACATCAAAGTGTGATTCTTATGCACCAAGAAGTTACTCTTACATATTTCCTTTTCCACATATTTGCACTTATGTATACAGATAAACTCTAAAATTAAAATTATATATCATATAGATTAATTATATAGATTGATACCCTTGTAAATATATTTTCCATCTTTCCAACCATTCAATGAATAACTCTTATGCATCAAGAGATTACTTTTACATCATAAAAAGTTACTCTTACAGATCTCCATACCTATCTCCCTTAGCTACTTCCTATCATAAGGATGAATATTACATATGGGGTACCCATAACTAAGAGTAACATTCCACCATGGTGTTTACATGACATCCATTTCCCTACATATTAATAAGGTGTCATTCATGCATGATACTTAACTAAATTTTCTAAAAACTAGGACCATTATGAACCAAAATTTTACTCCTACTTAAGGTATTTTTCTATTTTTTCTAGAATCTTATTGGAACTTCCAAATATTCCTAGATCCATTTTAAAACATTTACATGAAATTATCATCCCTGGAATACTTCCTCTAATCAAGGATTTAACTATAAAATTATATTAACCTGATAACTGAAATAAAGAAATCATTTGAGACATAATTTTTTTCATAAACTAACACCCCCAATAATTTCAAACTCACTCAAAAAATACACCAAGTAATGACCCCATGGTCATAGCATGAACAATATCCTAGAGATGAAATTACCAGAATGGCCACCCGACCCTAGTCTAACACTAACCTGATCACCCAAAACACCTCTTGGGCCATTGAAGGAAAAAATATCTCAAAGATATTACAATCCTAAAAATCCCTATATAAATCCCAATTTTCATAATGTTTCATACTTTAGTACCAAAAATAAAAATTTACCATAATTTTTACCAACCTAAAATGACACGACCTTTAGTATTTCCACACCACAACTATTATTATCCTTGATAAGAATCCTTATGCATATTCCATGAACCATCCTGATCACCAATCCCCGATGCATAGACTAAATCCAATATCTTTTATTGTCTATGGTTGTGCCAACATTGCACATAAACCAACTACATTGCTCAATACCCCACCAACCCTCAAATCATAGCATCAATTATTTCCATCAACATGATGATTATTATACACTTCTAGTGGAATTTATAAATCCCCATGTTACTGATGTCACACCCCATTGGTTGATGTTAGAGGTCTACACCAAACCATATCTCACCTAACATCACACCCAAGAATAACCTGATTACTCTATTCAAAATATACAGTCTCACTTTCAAGATGATATCTAGAACACAAGGCCCCACATTTATGGACAAGTTGGAATTCCACCCATGAGAACTAATTATTTCATAAAACCACCCAATCCACTAGCCTATTTCCTTAGACACAAACCTAGTCTTACCACTTGACTATTATCTCATATCTATAAATTGTTATTTGTCAACTACACTAAATTTTCCTAATTTCCATCAACCAATACATAAAAATTTTAATCTTTTATTTACAAAATATAACTCAATCACTTATATCCAAGTGCCATAATAAATCCATAACCACCACCTTCTTGGATCCACTAACACATTACTTTTTAAAATCATAGAAAATATCTCAAAACAAGAACCATGTTCTTAGATCACATATTATGTGTTCCCCACTGTATATTTTAATTCATCAATGATCCATGATCCGAATAATTTTTAATACCCACCATCGATTTAACATACACATTTACAAGACATGCTCATGCTCCTTAAATATGTTTGTATCCTGAGCCCATCTCTAAGTTCCAATGATGTAAGGACACCCCATACAACCAATTTACTATTACATTCATAATCCTCTTCTATATTAACCAATCTAAATGGAACTAACCCAAGGTCTATGAAAATTATATTTACTATGAAAATATCATGTTTCATCCAGCTATAATCCCTTTATAGTCTCACTAGAAACTTAGAATCACCATATTTCCCAAATTATTATAATTAAGGAACTCTCTAGATTACTTCACCATCATTCTAAGACACTCACCCCTTCATTATTTAATATGCCCTAAAAGTCAATTCACCACATTAAATTCTTCAAGAATTCATAACCATATTCACAAAAGCTGAATGTCTCGATATAAAAAAAAATCCTCAGGACCACTTAGCTTTTACACTGCCACACTATTGAGAAAATAACTAACGTACTAGTCATATATCAAAGAACTGAACCTTATAGGTCAAACGAAAATTTACCATACATTAGATAATACCCTACTCTAATAAAACTACATCATAAAATCAAGGGTCAACACTCCCTATTCCTTGATCACAAATAGTAACTCCATACATTTCCACCCTTATCTCACATATGATCACTATCGACATGTGATCATCACTGATCCCATTGATATACCATGAGCAGAATATATGAATTACTAGAACTAAGGAGTCCTAGATACTCACTAAAATACATAGGAACCTGTCAAGCACCTAACCCCCAAATAGGAATCAAATTACTGAGCACATACAACCAAGAACTTTATTTCCACACTCTAGGAAGGCATCAAATTAAAACACCATGTATTTTCATATACTATCATGACCTCACACCATAAATCATATAATATTCACAACTAGATTCCCATATATAGGAATTTTCTAAAAATACATCCATCAATATGTCTGCATTATTTCCAATGTCAAAAATGCCTAATCAAACACCAAGTTTACCTACTATAGTCTGTGATTTGGTTACACTGATCCACTTACCATGTAGGTTTAGAAGAATAACATTCTCTTTAAATATGGTAGGAGAGTACCTATCTAAATAATATCACTATAGTTCTATACACCCCATGCTACCAAAATAAATTATGCCCAAATATGTATGCACCTAGGTGTTACCCTACTATAACATTTGACTCATTCAATATCAAGTAATTTCTCATCAATCCTATTCTTACAAACCTAACCAAATAGGTAACTATACATCAAAAAAATCTTCATACCATTAATTATAGGAATAGTTTCCAAACTAACTAGTTTTCCATGATTCTTATGTATAAAAACCTGTCAAAAGATAAGAACTACCCCATTATTTCCATTCATAATACTTAATTCATATTCATGCCTATACTGTTAACTTCATATAACATCTCATGCATTAATCACAAAATCAAATAATTAACTAATTCCACTTTTCTCATATAGAACTGACAAACCTAGGATAACCCTACTCTCAAGCTACCCTTGAATACCATAACTCACCTCTAATAATAATTGGAAAGTGTACTTTTTTCAAAAATCAGCACTAAATCAAAAATATATTGAGTCACATATTAATATCACTAAAATTTCCCACATAGCCCATAGGTCAAGTCCAACATAGTTCATAACTCTTTAAGAAACATCCTCACTCCCATTTTTGACACCACTAGGAAACACAATGGTCAACACCCCCACCCTTGGTTCTCATATATGTATATGTATATATATATGGAATCTCATCCTCAATTTAAATAATAATTATAGGGTAATAATAATAACCTAGCATCCACATGACATATTTTACACTTGAGGACCAAGGTTACATCCACATGTATAAAAAAAATCACCCTATAAAAAATTATTTAAGGAAAATCTATACCCGTTAGGTTCTGTTAAGGGGTATATCAAATTTAATGATATAACCCATATCAAATGTAGTGGATTCTTTGAGATAGAAGTCATATATTATGATATGGATTATGTCATAAAGGTAATTATATGAATCTATTTGACTCAGTCATATGGTCTTATTGGGCATAATATATAGGTAGTATATTTATGTAATTCACCTCTTGGCTTGGCTTCCTCAGTTTATGAATCAAGATATGGATCATTTATGTAGTAGAAAACATTAAATGATATGTTAAATGTAGAAAACTCCAATAGTCTATAACTTATAGGTTCTATGACATGGATCCTATTAATAGTGATAGGTAAAACTCTCAAAATGAGGAGTATTGAGTATGGACTATAAAAGGGAAGGGTTCCCTTCATTTGAGATGAATTTTTTGTCATGTTAACATAGTCAAAAATATGTTCCATCAGATATGGAATTTATATTTTAAAGAAGGTGTTATCTGTAACACCCTGAGATTTTATGAAAAATATTGCTTTTAATTTAATTAATGTATTGTGTTGTACGCTACACCAAAAGGATCTTTCACAACACGCATCCTTGACTTGCCTTTCATTACACACAATCGCGACCTTCCTTGATAGCATGTGTAGTACGCAATACCGAGTTTCACTAAACAACGATATGCTATTAAAATATTATTAAAACTAGCCGTTATGAATAGTAATAACCACTTTTTGAAATTTTGTAAATTTTATTTTTCAAAATGGACTTCATTTTTGGATTCGGAATATCTAAATTAGCTTAGGGTGAAATTTTGGTAATTTTCGTATAACTTTCATATTTTGATGAACAGTGGAAATTACTAAATTTTAATTAAAAACAACTTTTTCAATCGCAATAATTAATAGTGATAAATTATTAATTTGAGTGGTTTTAAAGTATATTTAGAATATATTTTTACAATTTAATACAATTTTGGTCATTGGATGTAATTTCACATTTAAACTAGTTATAAACAAGTGTCGATCTTTTGATAGTTATTATCTCTTAAAAACACGCTATTTGTTTTGACGACATGAATTAATTTTTAAATTAGTTAATGCAACTGATATGTTGTGAATTTGGTAAAATAGACATCATTTTTGAGTTCATAATATCAAATATAGCTTAGGCCTAATTTTTGGTATTTTTCTGAAAACTTTCAATTTTTGATGAATAGTGAAACCACTAAGTGGTAGTTAAAAAAAACTGAATTGTTCATAAAACATAATTTTACTGCTTCTATGAGTGGAATTTCCAAAATCCGAGAGACACGGTTTATGTCAGTAAGTAAAATGTGGTTCAATGAGATAAAAATAATTTTTTGGTGAATAGTAACTTTTTACTTTTTTATACCATGGTTAAAAGTAAATAGGGTAATTAAGGGTAGAAATGATATTATTATTACCCTAAAACATGTCCTAATTCTATTGGAAAAGTATAATTCGACCAAAAACAAACTTAGGAATAAAATATGACCATTTAGGCCCACTTGGATTAGATTAGGACATTTATTATTAATTTATTTAAAGAAGGGTTAAAAGAGTTAAAATCAAAGATTATTTACTAAAACAGTTTTAATATGGGGTTATACATAAGATAAATTCGACTATAAATATTCATTAGAAAGATAAAAATATTTCCTACATAATGGTATTTTATTTGTAATTTTTAGACATTAAATAATTTAATTTATTTATGACACAACGATGACACAGTAATTATCTTATTAATGAAATATTGACATAATTGATGTTATAAATACCCAAATAAATATAATTTGAGACTTTTTATGAATTACACTAATTTTATAGGTTAATATGACATGTAAGTATTGATTTAATTTACTGTTTTCGAACTTATCATTCTGTTATGAGTTTCAAAAAAATCAATTACTAAATAGTGTCAAAATTGACATAAAATAGTTTTTAAAACAAATATTATATTATTAATTGTTATTTTATTCCTAAAAATCTAAGGTTCGTCCAAAGGACTTAGATAAGGTTTTATATATTAATAATAAACAATTTGGGGTTCTTTTGGCTTCTTATAGTAAGTTTATTAACCTTATAGTGTAAGAACACAAAAAGACACGGTAAAAGTAAAATTATTTAACTTAATGTTAAATCTAAACGATAAGGTTAAAATAGGAACCTAAACTTGTCTAAATTCTATTGGATGAGATGAGTTCGACCCATCCCCACCTTAGCCTCTAAATAAATCAATTTGGAGCTATTTAAAACCGAAATTGACTTTATAATAAAATAATATTTTTAGTTATTCCAAAGGTGCCCCTCTCCTCCCTTATAAAAGGGCACCTCCTCCCTCTCCTCCTCACACCAATTTGAGCATTCAAGATCAGAAAACCCCTGAAAAAATATCTTCTCCACTTCCCTAGTATCATCCTAGAGGTTATGGTCTTCCTCAAAGACCAATTTTGGTACCCTAAGAGGAGGTCTCAAAGAGGCGCTTCAAAGAAGAGGTAATTTCCGTTACCAATTCTTTCACCTTTATTTCTTCTACTTCTTCTAAGGTTGTTTCATTATGAAGTAATAAAATCAGTATCACTCGTATACTGATATGTTATTATAAATATTAAACAAATCTAATTAAACTTCTATCCATCCTATGGAAAAAGGAAATCATCGCGCGTGCGTACGTACGGAATACCGTCTCCACGCCGTGGTGTAATCTGTTTTTCCACCAACACCTTACATGAATGGGTATTATGGTGTAAAAAAATAACTATACATAGTTATTATAACATAATAATGATTCTGATATATTGTATCATCCACTCCAATTCAATTTAATAATTATTGAAATGATATCATCACTCGTGCGTTCGTACGGACTACCGTCTCCACGACGCGATGAGATTAATTCTCCATGTTAACCATTTAAGAATGATTATAAAGTATATATAAGCAATAATGATGAAATATATGACATTATAAAGCTACTGGATTTATGTGTATATATATGTATGTCATCTACTTAATTCCATTCAACTCAATAAGGAAACGAAAACAGCGTTCATGCGTACGAACAGTCTACCGTCTCCATGAACGGTGTATTTATTTCCATTTACTGATATTATATATATATATATATTCTGAATATATATTGTATATAAATCATGTTTTATATTCTGGAATTAAGTAATCATTATCTATGTAATCATACGAATAATTACAATTTAAAACACGAACGACAAATGAGATAATTTTACCCAAAACACTACTTTAACACGAATTTACAAAAGAACGGGTAATATAAAGTCATAAGTGAACCATATATGATATAATAACAATGAATATGATTCTGTAATAAGTCAATGACATTATTTAAATCATTATACAGGAGGTTCGGACACTTACGAAGCAAATCAGACCTAAAGTAAGGGAAAATATCACAATCTCATTTTTATCCGAGATTGTTTATACTTTGAAATTTACTGGGGTGTATTTTATCATCCACATCCATGTTTCCTCAATATGTAATATTATTTACATCCACCTACAATTTTTGTTAAATCCAATTTTACCCTTCGGTGAGTTTTTAGTAAAAGATATGAAAGGAATCTTTTGTCGTTTTTTGTACGAGGTACTTTTTGACTTTTTCGACAAAAGTACAAAGAATGTTTTTTTTAACTTATACGACATGAATGGATTTTTAAAACATTATTTCCAAGAAGCTTCCTTTACAAGTTTTCAAGTTTATTTTTAATCAACTTCTTTTAGTTTAAAGTTGTATGACATGTTAACAAAGGAAAAATGTTTTTGAAGAAGAAAGGATATTTTCCTCAAGAATGGAGTTCATGTGTTTTATCAAAATTATTTTCCATATAAGATAATAAAGGGTTCTATTTTTATCCCTATTATTACATTGATTTGATTAGGTTGTGATGGAATTATTTTTATGAATTCCTTTATCTTATATGAATTGTTTTATGATGTCATGATGTTTAAGATTCCCATTTTTATTACACGGGTTATGTAATGATGTATGATTTATGATTTTGTGGCACACATAAGAATGATATAATTATAAGATTGGTGGGACCTATATCTCCCTCCAATGCATTGGGTAAAGATTTTATATCTCATGAGATAGACATGGCTGGAATGGTAGGTTATACGGGTTCAGTGAAACATGACTGAAACGAGGGTGACTCGGTTCAGAAAGGGACTTTGTCCACTAAGATAGTCTTGGAATTGAGTCTTTACTAACAAGAAATGATTCTCTATGATTATGTGTGAATGACACAAAGTTTCATGTTTTAAGTTATGACTATTGTGATTACATTTCACTGCCATGATTTACCCCATGTTATGAAATTATGATCTCTTTTGCAGGTTAAGATTTCCAAAAGTTATGTGCTTATGTATATGATGTGATTGATATTTCTTTTGTTTACCCTTACTGAGCATTTGAGCTCACCCTTTTATGTTTTCTTTTCCCCAGGATATAAAGAAATGTTTTAGTTAAAAAAAAGGAAGATGTTTTTGGGAGATTTCGAAGATCTTTCACCACGATTAGAAGATTATATTCTGAGTTTCCAAAGACACTAAACTATTACGGTCCTTGTGTGTGTGTTTTTGTTATGTACTAAGTATTCTGCAAATGTAATGTAATGTCAATGTACGTCAGGCTTCGGGTCTCTACAGTTGGTATCAGAGGAAAGGTTTAGTCAACCTTTGGAAACTAGGATGCGAAAACGTTAGTGAGATCCCTAGAGATATTTCTAAGGTATGTCTAGGGATGTCCCTAAGGTTAAGTATACGTATAGGTTATAGTACTAGAATTATGCTAACGATCATAGAATTAAACCTAAGATGTTAGATATTTAAGGTACTCCCCCTTTATTATGTTGTTTTCCCTAGCATGATTTTTGCCTCTCACACTATTCTTTTTGGGTTTTAGACGATGGCTGGAACCCGAAGGAACCGTGTTGATCAATGCAATGGACAATGCAATGATTGTCCTCCTGACCAAAAAAATGTTATGGGAGATGGAGTGCAAAATCTTATTGCTATACTTACACAAGCTATGAATCATTCTGGACTTTTAAATGAGCAGAGAAGGGAACAATATTCTATTGAGTCCTTCATGAGGCAACGCCCACCTTATTTCAGTGGGTCTTCCGATCCACTTGTTGCTGAACAATGGATTAGTACTACTGAAAAGATATTTTCAGTTCTTCAATGTTCTGAACATGATAAAGTCATCTTAGCAGTATATCGTTTGGAAGGTGAAGCTGATCAATGGTGGAATCTTATCAAGAATACGAGGCCAAGAGATAAAATTGAGTCCATGGAATGGGACGAGTTCAAGAACTTATTTTTCAATAAGTACTTCCCTCGTATTCTTCGAACAAAGATGGAGAAGGATTTTCTTGAACTAAAGCAAAAGGATGATGAATCTGTTGGTATATTCGAAGGGAATTTTACAAGACTTGCAAGGTATGCATCTGGCATTATCATCCAACCTGAAAGTAAAGTTGATCGATTTTTCAGTGGCTTAAAACCAAGTCTTCGAAGGGCATTAGCTATAAGAGACTTCAGTAGCTATGAAGAAATTGTGCGTTGTGATATCAAGGTAGAAATAGAAGTTGGTGTTATATATCCATCTCATGGTTTTGACAAGAAATGAAAGATGGAGTTCAAGGAGAAATCTCAGAATAATGGTGAAAAGAAGATGAATGTTTCCTTATGCTCAAAGTGTGGAAAGAAGCATGGTGGAGATTGTCTTAAAGGGACTAAAAAATGTTTTAAGTGTGGAAAAGAAGGTCATCGAGAAGTTGAGTGTTGAAAAAGGGTTTCTAATGATATGAATAAAGCAAACACTGCAGAGAACGCACCACCAACACCTCAATGCTTCAAGTGCAAGGAAATGGGGCATTATGCTAATAAATGCCCTAATCCAAGGGTTAGTGATGATCAACATGAGCAACCACTTAAGGCAAATGACAAAGGGAAGTCACATGAGATCACTATTGGCAATGTTGAATATGGCAACGATGTGGTGGAATGATTAAGTGTTTTTGTAATGGGATTCCAAAATAATGTTGTATATAGTATCGTGGAATATTGGAATATTTATTGTTTGGTATATTGTGGTTTTCAATAATTTTATGGTACCGGTAACCATGAAAAGTGATTGAGACATTTTTGGTAAACAGATGATATGCGCATAACGAAGGGATAAGAAGATAATGAGATGTTTGATTTTATTCATGAGCTCATGATTGATATAAGGACTAAGTGATATCATGGTTTGAGTATATAGAATTTTGAGGATTTTGGTATGTGGAAAGTGTTAACTTTTAACTGCATTCATGTTTTCACTAAGGTTCAATGGGTATTAATTCTTCAAGAGAATACATGATTAAGGTATTCACATGTTTGTAATTTTACCAACGAGATATATCTTATGATATATGGGGGATAAATGATGGCATTCACATGATTGTTCTGTGACATTTCAAGTAATCATTTTCTTTATACTATTAGCTTGGACCGAAGTATTTTAGATAAGACTAAAGATTGGAATGGATTATGTTAACCATAAGTTAGTATTGTTTAAGGATAGAACTTTTTTTTGATATTATTTATGTGATGTTATAGTAATGTAGTTTTAGAAAAAGGACAACCTGCAGGACGAGCGACAACCCATCGTGTCGGACAAGGCTGTGGGAATCGAACCCACAACCGAAGTGCGACTTGCCTTTATCGCCTACCACTGGCCTAAAGGAAGTCCCTGTTTAGTAGAAACTAGTTTTATTATATTAAGCAGTATGATATATGAAGTATAAGTCCATTTTAGGAACCATATATGATTAATCTCACTGTAGAATGACTTATGTATATTTAATAACTTTTGCTAACCTTTTGTTTGAGACAGATGGAATGACCCATCATTCTATCACATGATCTGCTAACACTTCACGAATAACAAATTCAACTTCATTTATTTAAGAGATGAAGTAGAAATTTTTCAAGGCACGAACAACAGTGAGATTGTACCAAAATAAAGTAAGTATTTATTCTAATTAAAATTCTTCAACTTTAGGGAAATGATCTTGAAAACCAAAAATGTTGTCTTAGTGCTCTTATATCTGATGAATCAGATGGTACCTTAGATCGTCACAAATTTATGGCTTTGTGATTTCTAGCTTTTCCATAGCCATGTTCTCCACCACTCTCCATCAGAACATGATGGTTATATTTCTCTTCCATATCCATATTTTCACCTATGTGGAAACCCAGTGATTAGTTTATTTGGGTAACCATTACATTTCATACTTTTGTTTTTAAAGATTGGTTTTGGTATTCCTTTTTACGATGTGGGTTTCTATTAAAGAAACTTTTGAATAGTAAACCATTTATAACCCCGACGAATTTCGAGGGCGAAATTCATTTTAAGGGGGGTAGAATGTAACACCCCGAGATTTTATGAAAAATATTCCTTTTAATTTAATTAATGTCTTGTGTTGTACGCTACACCAAAAGGAGCTTGCACAACACGCATCCTTGACTTGCCTTTCATTACACACAATCGCGACCTTCCTTGATAGCGTGTGTAGTACGCAATACCGAGTTTCACTAAACAATGATATGCTATTAAAATATTATTAAAACTAGCCGTTATGAATATTAATAACAACTTTTTGAAATTTTGTAAATTTTATTTTTCAAAATGGACTTCATTTTTGGATTCGGAATATCGAAATTAGCTTAGGGTGAAAGTTTGGTAATTTTCGTATAACTTTCATATTTTGATGAATAGTGGAAATTACTAAATTTTAATTAAAAACAACTTTTTCAATTGAAATAATTAATAGTGATAAATTATTAATTTGAGTGGTTTTAAAGTATATTTAGAATATATTTTTACAATTTAATACAATGTTGGTAATTGGATGTCATTTCATATTTAAACTAGTTATAAACAAGTGTCGATCTTTTGATAGTTATTATCTCTTAAAAACACGCTATTTGTTTTGACGACGGGAATTAATTTTTAAATTAGTTAATTAAACTGATATGTTGTGAATTTGGTAAAATATACATCATTTTTGAGTTCATAATATCAAATATAGCTTAGGCCTAATTTTTGGTATTTTTCTGAAAACTTTCAATTTTTGATGAATAGTGAAACCACTAAGTGGTAGTTAAAAAAAACTGAATTGTACATAAAACTTAATTTTACCGCTTATGTGAGTGGAATTTAAAAAATCCGAGAGACACGGTTGATGTCAGTAAGTAAAATGTGGTTAGATGAGATAAAAATAATTTTTTGGTGAATAGTAACTTTTTACTTTTTTTTTACCACGGTTAAAAGTAAATAGGGTAATTAAGGGTAGAAATGATATTATTATTATTACCCTAAAACATGTCCTAATTCTATTGGAAAAGTATAATTCGACCAAAAACAAACTTAGGAATAAAATATGACTATTTAGGCCCACTTGGATTAGATTAGGACATTTATTATTAATTTATTTAAAGAAGGGTTAAAAGAGTTAAAATCAAAGTTTATTTACTAAAACATTTTTAATATGGGGTTATACATAAGATAAATTCGACTATAAATATTCATTAGAAATCTAAAAATATTTCCTACATAATGGTATTTTATTTGTAATTTTTAGACATTAAATAATTTAATTTATTTATGACACAACGATGACAGAGTAATTATCTTATTAATGAAACATTGACATAATTGATGTTATAAATACCCAAATAAATATAATTTGAGACTTTTTATGAATTACACTAATTTTATAGGTTAATATGACATGTTAGTATTGATTTAATTTACTTTTTTTGAACTTATCATTCTGTTATGATTTTCACAAAAATCAATTACTAAATAGTGTCAAAATTGACATAAAATAGTTTTTAAAACAAATATTATATTATTAATTGTTATTTTATTCCTAAAAATCTAAGGATCAGACAAATGACTTAGATAAGGTTTTATATATTAATAATAAACAATTTGGGGTTCTTTTGGCTTCTTATAGTAAGTTTATTAACCTTATAGTGTAAGAACACAAAAAGACACGGTAAAAGTAAAATTATTTAACTTAATGTTAAATCTAAATGATAAGGTTAAAATAGGAACCTAAACTTGTATAAATTCTATTGGATGAGAGGATTTCGACCCATCCCCACCTTAGACTCGAAATAAATCAATTTGGAGCTATTTAAAACCGAACTTGACTTTATAATAAAATATTATTTTTAGTTATTCCAAAGGTGCCCCTCTCCTCCCTTATAAAAGGGCACCTCCTCCCTCTCCTCCTCACACCAATTTGAGCATTCAAGCTCGGCCAAACCCTGCCAAAATCTCTTATCCACTTCCCTAGTATCATCCTAGAGGTTCTGGTCTTCCTCAAAGACCAATTTTGGTACCCTAAGAGGAGGTCTCAAAGAGGCGCTTCAAAGAAGAGGTAATTTCTGTTACCAATTCTTTCACCTTTATTTATTCTTCTTCTTCTAAGGTTGTTTCATTATGAAGTAATAACATCAGTATCACTCATATACTGATATGTTATTATAAATATTAAACAACTCTAATTAACCTTCTATCCATCCTACGGAAAAAGGAAATCACCGCACGTGCGTACGTACGGAATACCGTCTCCACGCCGTGGTGTAATCTGCTTTTCCACCAACACCTTACATGAATGGGTATTATGGTGTAAAAAAATAAATATACATAGTTATTATAACATAATAATGATTCTGATATATTGTATTATCCACTCCAATTCAATTCAATAATTATGGAAATGATATCATCGCTCGTGCGTACGTACGGACTACCGTCTCCACGATGCGATGAGATTCATTCTCCATGTTAACCATTTAAGAATGATTAAAAAGTATATATAAGCAATAATAATGAAATATATGACATTATAAAGCTACTGGATTTATGTGTATATATATGTATGTCATCTACTTAATTCCATTCAACTCAATAAGGAAACGAAAACACCGTTCATGCGTACGAACGGTCTACCGTCTCCATGAATGGTGTATTTCTTTCCATTTACTGATCTATTATATATATATATATATATTCTGAATATATATTATATATAAATCATGTTTTATATTCTGGAATTAAGTAATCATTATCTAAGTAATCATATTAATAATTACAATTTAAAACACGAACGACAAATGAGATGATTTTACCCAAAACGCTACTTTAACATGAATTTACAAACGAACGGGTAATATAAAGTCATAAGTGAACCATATATGATATAATAACAATGAATATGATTCTATAATAATTCAATGACATTATTTAAATCATTATACAGGAGGTTCGGACATTTACGAAGCAAATTGGACCTAAGGTAAGGGAAAATATCACAATCTCATTTTTATCCGAGATTGTTTATACTTTGAAATTTACTGGGGTGTATTTTATCATCCACATCCATGTTTCCTCAATATGTAATATTATTTCCATCCAGATACAATTTTTTTTAAATCCAATTTTACCCTTCGGTGAGTTTTTAGTAAAAGATATGAAAGGAATCTTTTGTCGTTTTTTGTACGAGGTACTTTTTGACTTTTTCGAAAAAAGTACGAAGAATGTTTTTTTTAACTTATATGACATGAATGGATTTTTAGAACATTATTTACAAGAAGATTCCTTTACAAGTTTTCAAGTTTATTTTTAATCAACTTCTTTTAGTTTAAAGTTGTATGACATGTTAAGAAAGGAAAAAAGTTTTTGAAGAAGAAAGGATATTTTCCTCAAGAATGGAGTTCAAGTGTTTTATCAAAATTATTTTCCATCTAAGATAATAAAGGGTTCTATTTTTATCCCTATTATTACATTGATTTGATAATGTTGTGATGGAATTATTTTTATGAATTCCTTTATCTTATATGAATTGTTTTATGATGTCATGATGTTTAAGATTCCCATTTTTATTACATGGGTTATGTAATGATGTATGATTTATGATTTTGTGGCACACATAAGAATGAGATCATTATGAGATGGGTGGGACCTATATCTCCCTCCAATGCATTGGGTAAAGATTTTATATCTCATGAGATAAACATGGATGGAACGGTAGGTTATACCGGTTCAGTGAAACAGGACTGAAACGAGGGTGACTCGGTTCAGAAAGGGACTTTGTCCACTAATATAGTCTTGGCAATGAGTCTTGACTAACAAGAAATGATTCTCTATAATTATGTGTGAATTCCACAAAGTTTCATGTTTTATTTTATGATTATCGTGATTACATTTCACTGCCATGATTTACCCCATGTTATGAAATTATGATCTCTTTTGAAGGTTAAGATTTCCAAAAGTTATGTGCTTATGTATATGATGTGATTGATATTTATTTTGTTTACCCTTACTGAGCATTTTAGCTCACCCTTTTATGTTTTCTTTTACCCAATATATAAAGAAAGGTTTTAGGTAAAAAAAATGAAGATCTTTATGGGAGATTTCGAAGATCTTTCACCAGGATTAGAAGATTATATTCCGAGTTTCCAAAGACACTAAACTATTACGGTCCTTGCGTGTGTGTTTTTGTTATGTACTAAGTATTCTGCAAATGTAATGTAATGTCAATGTACGTCAGTCTTCGGGTCTCTACATTATCACTACTATAGAGATTTTGGGACCCACTCATTTCAAAAAAGGATATGGTTTTGATTTAATACCTATATTGGGGAGATATTTTTTCACTCCAATGAACACCAAGATGCTTCCTTCATCAAGAAGAAGAAGGTATATTCTAATAAATTCATGTTTTAGGTGCATTGATCTTCATTTTACCAAGCATGTTGATTTCATTAGAGAAATATTTTGTAAAACATGAGTTTTTTCTACCACATAAGATCATAAGATGATATCCCTATACATATTAGGAAACAAAAACATACAAGTTGATGAGGAAAACTCAGCCCATAACCAAATATCTAGAAAAGAGGCTCTATGGATACTCAAGATTTCATATGTCCTAACCAATTTATAAACATTTATAGTTTTAATCTTTTCTCTATTTAGAGGTAACTAAGGACGGATCTCATAGGATCCACTATACTATATTCTTGAATTTATTCCACTCTAGAGTTAATATATCACATAACATATCTATATGGGAAAACTATCATCCGCCGATGATCAAGGTATCGAGTTAGTGTCTATGGGTCTATCATGGACCAAGATGCTTCAATTATTCTTATGGGTTGTTAAAAGAAACAATTCATTTATATTTCAAATGGAAATCACACACAAGTGGAGAAACTATATATCACAGGCTATATAACGAAATGTATAAATTTTAGGGAGATGTTTAGGGACCAACTAATTCATTTGGAGTTACTTCCTTTAAATTAATCTCGACAACCCTTTTCTAATCTATTACATTCCCAACCCCTCACAACCCATCAGCATGAGTCCCTAAATCTCTCAAGTAACAACAATAATCAATTATAAAACACATATAATTGATTCAAAAACTAAACTAATATCAAATTCAAAAGTTAATAACTATGGAATAATTAAATAACTTCTCACTAGGTTATATTCCATGGTCTAATCCTTGAGAAACATGGTGCGTACCACCCCCAATATTCACTTGAATCTCTAATACATGAAACCCAAAATTTATTATTTCAAATAAACTATCAATTCCACAAAAACCAATGAAAACAATAATGACATAATTCCACAAAAATTATAAATCCTAGTATATTCATCCTATTGAAAGTAAAACCAAGCCAAGACTTGATTTATATCGAGACAATTCCACCATGCCTTGGTGAAGTCGTCACTAAAACTTATCCCAAATATAATAAAATTAGTCTCTATCAAGGTAGAAGAAGAACCTAATAAGAAAAAAATGATCATACCTTAAATAATGAGGATAAACAACTTTAATCATCATAGGCCAAGGAGGTTAAAATGGAGGATAGGTTGGGAAGATGATCTCAACCTCTCCGTATTCACACATCTTATAAATGAAGAACATAGAAGGGGTTATCAGATTTAAAAGGCCAAAAGGCCATCCTTCCCCTTTACCCTTAATTTAATATATTTATTAATATTTGATAAAAAATTTGCATAATCATTATCAAACTCAATTTTTTACTAACTATGGGACCCTTATGTATTGTCCGTATAGACCCTTATATATTACCCATAAAATCCTTTACACATTATACATAAAAATAATTAATTCTATGTCCCTTATATGTAGGACCTTATATACGGGATGAACCTTATGTAGGACCCTAGAACACCCTAATAGGGGAGGGGTGAATCATAATGCCAAATTTTTCTTTTAATGTGATGGATATTGTTCCCACGTTGATAGGAACTTGTTAAACTTGTTTGATGGAATCTTCTAGTAATTAGACATTCACATGCAGAGAGAAAACACATTAGTTTTACAAGGTTCACCACTATGGGATAGTCTAAGGAGAATCCTCTAATAGTGTGTTTTCCATAACTAAATCCACTAATCTTCACTATTTGTGGAATTTAAAAGTTTAGAAAAATACAACTTGTGCTAGGCACACTGCCTTTACAATATTTTTGGGACAACACGCTACCTCCCTCAAAAAACATCCACCAACTCCCCCTAGATCACTTATTTAGGTGATTCTTACACAATTTAATGGCTTGAAGGTCTACCACTTCAATATATTGGCATTTATGTCTTTTTACATGACTACCATGAGACTCTTGTTGAATTGAGGTCTTCATTTGATGCACTTGAATTTAATATTTGATTAAATTAGATGTTCTACACTGCAATTCTTGAATCTCCTTCATGAATCTCCTTTGTGAGGCTCACAACATTCGCGAAGAAAAATGCCTTCACAAAACACTAAGTAATCCTGGAATAACTAGTCATTGCAAAGAACCTTTTTCTATGATGCCAAATCATTGGTCAAGAATAAGATAGTATTTTCATGACGCTTAGTCTCACAATGATACTTGAATAAAAAAGATCCCATCATTTTCAAATTTAGATAGATTCAGCCTTTTCTCTAAATATGTTTTTTTCAAATGCAGTGGGGTAATATGCCTATTTATAAGCTCAAAAATTCATGAATATCTCACACCCATAGAAAATTTTTGAGGAACCTACAAATTCATGTTTTTGAATAACCTTCATTCGTGAATCTCTAGTTAAATTTAACCCACTCACGATGATTATCATAGTCATGGATATTACCATAAACCCACCACGCTATTCACGATTATTGTTAACGATGTTCCAAATCTTCATGATTCTCTAACTTTGAGAAACCAAGTCTTCACGAAACTATTTCATTTACCATATTTATGAAGATTTAGTCCAATAAAAATTCATTTCACGATGCTTGAATCTTTCTCCCAGTTTTGATCCCAAAAATATGGAAAAAATTAGGAAATGACGCCACCTTCGACAATTTAATAGGCTTTTACTATAAGATCACATACCTTGAAAACTCCTTGATCAACCCAATATGGATTGAAAAAAAAACACAAACCAGACTCCATTAATATAAAATAAAAACATTGGTTCCAATAATCTCCCCCTTCGGGTTTGTTGTCAATATATAGAGAAATCCAATAAATCACTAGCCTCTATGAAAACCTAAAAGGAAAAAAACAACTCATTAAACAATCTAATTATACATTAGAAAATATTGGTGTAGAAAAAGGATGGGAAGAACAAATTGGGTTCTCATGATTTGGAATTCTTAATATGTCCAAGAAATTATTTGAGAAATATGAATTGTTTACTCATAATAGCTAATTCTCATCATGTCATAGAAGCATTGCATTCTGTTTCCTCATAACACCTAATTCTCATCATGTCACAAAATCATTTCATATTGTTTTCTTATAACACCTAATTCTCATCATGTCATAGGTTCATTGCCTAATATTTCCTTATAACACCTAATTATCATTATTTCATTGAATCATTACATGTTTTTCCAAAAACTTGCAACCATAAAACATTTAAAACATTGAATTTATACACTCTCCCACTTTAGTAATAAATCCAAAGAACCTGTATGGGTACTTATAGAGCTCAAAATATACTAACCCTGGATTATATCCCCCCAAAAACCTACATCACTTCAACAAATAAATTAAAATAGTTAATATAAATGTGGAGAGGGGAACACACGTAACATACACAGGCATTAGGAGGTGGCTAAACACCAAGGTTTAATTGATGTTTCTCAAAAACCTGTACTACTAATGGATTATCCAAGATGTTATCCAATTGCTCATCAGTTCCAATATAGTGCATTTTAATCACACCATGTTTAAATTTTTCCTCAATGAAGTGATATCTGATCTCAATATGTTTTATAAGATTATCATGAATCAGATTATTCATAAGATTAATCATGCTCTAATTATCACATTGAATCACCATCATCTATTTCACCTCATCACCAATATCAGTCAGTTGTTGCTTCATCTGAAAAAACCGACTACAATACTTTGTAGCAGAGATATACTATACTTCAACCTTACCAAGAGATGTTATTTCTTTCTCCTTTCTCAACCAGACCCCACATTTATTGAAAATGAATAATTCTCCACCTCTTGTAGACTATCTACCTACCATATCTCTATCCCATATAGTATCATAAAATTTTGATAATTCATTATCTTTCCCTATAGCAAACTATAATCCAAAATTGAGAGTACCTTGAATATATATCATAATTCTTTTAACTAATACCAAATTATATTCCTTAATATTACATTAAAATTGTTCCACTATGTACATTGAAAAGGAAATATCTGTCCATGTTGCAGTCAAGTAGAATAATCTTACAATTATTATCCTATTCAGGGTGGGATACGACTAATTTGTATCTTAATTCTTTCCAAGTTTTTTTCCAACTGCAATCAGAATCAATATTGATTTAGAGTCATGAATGTTAAATTTTTTTAGAAGCTCTGTTGAATTGTTTTCAATATAAATGAAGCTATAATCTTTCTTTTTAATCACCAAAAATCCCGAGAAGTATGTGAGTTCACAAATCATATACATTTCAAAGTCTAATTTCATTTGATTAGAAAATTATTCCACTTATCCCTACCTTATTCTACCAAAAATTATATCATCCACATACAAAAACCCCATAAATCGTTTTTTTGAGGAATTATTCACATAGAGATTATGGTCGAAACCTCATATTTTAAATTCTAGCTTCTTCATATAAGTATCTAGTCAAGAATACCATGCTACTGGTGCCGAATTTATACCATAAAGGGACTTATTTAATCTACAAACCATTATCTCATCATTACCAATCATAAATCCCCTAGCTATTAAATGTAGAATTCTTCTTCAATAAAACCATCTAAGAATTCCATTTTGAAATTCATCTGATAAATATTGTACCCTATTTGAATTTTTATAGAAATAAAGAGCTTGATTGAATCTTGTCTATCCAATAAAGAAAAAGTTTCTTTAATATCAATGCGTTTAATAAATTCATAGAATTTACACACCAAGAATGCCTTGTTTTTTATTACATTTTCATGCCCATCGAAACTTTGTTTAGAAATCCACTTTGTTCCAATAATACTATGATTTGTGGGTCTCTTAATAAGATCCAATGTGTGGTCATTATCAATCTAATCTAGTTCTTCATTCATGGCATTAAACCTTGATTCATCCTTCACTTATTCTTCAAATGAGGTTGGTTCCACAATTTATGAGAAGGAAAAATGTGATTAATTCAACATTATCCATGTTTGTGTGGGTGCTGTCTAATCCCCAACGATGTTGGATTGATAAATTTATATTCTCTTATATCTATTATGAGGTTATGATGAAGTTTCCTCAACCATGGTCTCCTATTCTGATTCTTTTTCTAAATCGTCATTATTTTTTGAGCCCTGGATGTTTTAAAAGTTTTCCACTATTTCTATATTTAACTATGTCCCTTTTCCACTTTATTCTTCATATTCTATTATATCAACACATGATATCCTTGAGTTATTAATTAATTTATCTTCAATTCTATTGACATCACTTCTTTACTCTATTCTACCAATATGATTATTTTAACATTTGTAGGACTTTAACTTCATTGAATATCTTAGGAATATTACCTCTTCTGCAATATCACCATACTTTCCTTGATTTCATTCTTTGTTTCAGATGAAAAATTTACTTCTAGAAGAAAAAATATAATTTAGAGAGGGATTCTTTAGATACCATAACTCATAGGATGTCTTGGTTCCTCAAAAAAATAGACCTATATGATTTTGAGTGTACAATGATACTTGAACATCCTCTTTCAAGTACTGATGATAAATATGACTCTCAATCTGCATAGTTCTAGCTATATTGTTCATGTGTCGATTTGTGTGTTAAAGAACTACATTTTTTTGTGGGGTTCTCACTGCGGCCACTTAATGATTTATTCCTTGTTTTTTCCATGTAATTTTAAAATTCAATGGATTTTTATTCTCTTACATTGTGAGATAGTATAATCTTGATTTTACATCCAGTTTCATTCTTAGCTATTTGATGATAAATATTCATACAATCAAGTACTTACTATTTCCTCTACATTATCATTATATAATCAATTATACTATAATCATTAATTAAAATAATTAATTAACTTTATCTATATATTTCAGATACATTTATTGGACCACATACATCTGTTTGGACAAGATCAAGAATATTTGAATCCCATTTATTATTTGGACAATATGAACTCCTAACCATATTTCCTCACATGAAAGCATCAAATATATTTTCTAATTCATGCTTTAGATTTAGAATTCCAATGAATATTTTTATATTAAATATATTTTCCATGCTTTTTTATTAATGTGATCCAACTTATAATTCCAAAAGTTGTTTTATTCTTCAACTATTAAGTAACAAATGTTCTCTTTACTGTCAACCTGGAATAAATTTCCATTTGTTCTGTATCCTCTCATGATAGAATTACTTTTATTTACTTTGATCATACACCCCTTTTGATTAAATTTTACTATCAAACTAGAGACATGGAGTTTTCTCAAACATATAATATTATGATGCAAACCATCTACATAGAGAAATTCCATTTTCCTTAGCTCATTATTTTCCAATTTTGTACTTCTACTACCTTTGATCTTCAAAGAACCATCTTTACCAAATATAACTATTCCATATACCATTTTATTAATATTATTCAATGAATGTTCATTTCCTATCATATAGGATGATCATACACTATCAAGAATCTAGGTTCTATAGTTCTTTGTATCTTTGAGATATATTTCAGCAAGGTTGGATTTATCGATTTTCTTCTTTTCCTTCCATGCGATAACTGATTAGGTGGAGGAAAAATATGGACTTTCCATTATATTTTCAATATGCATGGGTTTATTATACTCATATTACTCTTATAGACAAGAATAACTATTTTCAATAGAAACTCCTCTTTGTTGGAGGGTATTTAATTTTCTATGATTTCCATAGGCAATGTTCCCACATTTCTTCTACCTATAATGAATAGATTTATAGCCATAGTTAGAATGGTGGAAAAAATATACATGGAAATTATTTATTCTACATGATTAAGGATATGGTAAAATTCCCATTTTTTGACTTCAGAGCACTTCCCCATTCAGATAGATCCTTACCTCTTCGTAATATGACATAGTATGGCTTGGAAAGCCAAAAAATTGACATTTCATAAGTGGAAATGTATGCTCACTTTCATTACTCCTTATTTACCCTTATTTCGTAAAAGTATTTGACCAAAAATCATCTATTGATACTTTAGGATAGTTTTTATCTCTATTTTCTATTTTATTTGAAGCTTTATTTGTTGGGACATGAGGTGCCTTTGTGAAATGTCCAACTTTGTTCTTCCCTTTTATAGACTTTAATGTTTAAGAATCACAGAAAATTCTACTTTTCCCTATACATGTAGATCATTGATTAGTCAAGGCCTTCTATACTCCTTCAGAACCAATTTTATCTCTTTCTAATAGATCTGCATATGAAAATATTCCAAACTCTAATTTCTTGTTTGTTTCCCTTGATTTTGACTATATTTCCAGTTTAATCCTTAGAGTAACAACTTCTTCTTCAAGTCCCTCCACTGTTTTAGACTTCTCTTCTAGTCTGTATCTATGTTCATTGATTAATTTTTCCTACACTTCAAACTTGAGCTTAAATCCCATTACTTCCCCCTAGATTTGAAGATTTGTTAAATGTTCTTCTTCCTTGACTTCCAGACAATCAATTTCTAATTCAAGCTGATCAACATACTCCAATGAATCTTCCAAAATGAATCTCATCATTCTGTTTCTATTTATTTTAATGTCAATCTTATCAATAATATCCTCATGTTCCACCTTGGGATCAGGAATTCCAATCAACTAATTATCTTTGTCTTTTGAAGGTTCTTCCATCCAATAGTAGCCATCACATATTCTTGGGTTTGAGATTCAAATAATGGTTCTACATCATCAAAAAAATAATTATCATCTTACCCTTCCTTATAGATGAAACTGTTTTTCTATAATTTCTTTCTTGATTTGAGGTCCACCTTTTATTAGAACCTTTTCTACGACATCTGGATGATTTCTTATTCACTTTAAACATCATAAAACTTCTCTGAGCACCAAGAGGGAATGTGCCCAACTCTACCACATCAAAAACATGCCATATGAAGCTTTACTTCAAATATAACTTTTCCTCTATTTAATTTCATATCAAAAAGGTAAATAAGTTCATCTTACTCATTATATACATCAATTATATCTCTAGAAATATCAAGTTTTTCCACGGAATTGAATTCCATTTCCTTACTAGATTTTTTGTATCTTATTGTTTGTATCTCATTTCATATTCCACTAGAATGATCATTAGATATTCCAAATAATGTTTATATGGATCAATTTTCTCAAGTTCTGAAACTTTTGGATTTTACAAAGGTGGAAGAATTATCAAGATATTTCTTCACAAAACCTAGAGTTTATCCTCATTTACTTTGTTGTCACCTTCATATATATTTTCTAGTTTTTACCACATAGATTTGGATAAAGTTAAACTCATTACCTTAAATTAAATTTGACCATATAGATCAGTAGTAAGGGAATTTTGTTCTTTAGACTCTATATTAAACATAATTTGAAATGTTTCTAACTTAGAAAACCCTGTATCATTAGTGACCTTAATCCACTGAGTATTGACAAAGAGAACTTCCACGTTTAGGGATCTCAAATGAGGTCTTATCATGTTCTTCCAAATCTAGAAGTTTATTCCATCAATTAGGGGGACTCCCCTGACATTCACTAAATTCACTCTAAAAAATAACAGAGTGAAGATTTACGTCTAACAAAATATATGATCTAATACCACTTGTAGGACCATGGAACACCGTGAGAGGGGAGGGGTGAATCAGGGTGTCCTTTTTTTAAATTGACAGATATTGTTCCGATGTTGGTGGGAACATGTTAAACCTATATGATGGAATCATGTTGTAATAAAAGATTAACATGTAGTGAGACAACACACCATTTTTACTTTTTTGACCACAAAGGGATTGTCTATGATGTACATGCCTATAATGTGTCAGTCATACCTAAATCCACTAATCTTCACTAGTTGTGGAAGATAGAAGTTCAGACATAGTCACTCTATTCTAGGTGCAATACCTTTATATTATTTTAGGGACAACACACCACCTCTTTCATAGCACTTATATCAAATTCCCATAGCTCACCTATTTGGGCGAATTGTTACTTAGTTTAATGACTTAAAGTTTCCTCAGTAGATTGGTATTTAATTATTTATCCCTAACTATAAAGAGACTCTACTTGCATCAATTCCCTTTGTTGATGTGCTTGAATGCACTGTTCACTTAAATTATATGTTCTACAATACTTTTCATGAAGCTCCTTCATGAAACACAAAACTTAAGTGAAAAAATATACCTTCACAGAAGACTAATTCATCATGGAATAACCATTCATCACAAAACACTTTTTCCCAGATATATAAGAATTGGTGAAGACTAGGATAATATTTTCACAACGCTTAGGATCACAATGAATAATTTATTCATGAAGATATCAACCTTCTGGAATTCAAAGTGATTCATTATTTTCTACAATTATTTTCATGTCAAATGAATTAGGTTAGCCTCCAATTTATAAGATTATCCTTTTGAGAAGATCTCACACCTCTAGCAGATTTTTGGTGAACCTCTAGATTCATGTTTGATAAGTTCATTCATTCACGAAGCTCCAATAAAATCTAACCTGATCGTGAAACTTCTCTTAGTCATGAATATTACCATCAACTGATCTCGATGTTCATGATTCTTTTTCTTAATTCTCTATATCTTCACAAATTCAAACTTGTTTGAAACCCAGTATTCATGAAACCTATGCCTTTACCATATTTATTAAGAGTTAATCCCAGAAAACCACCTTTTATGATGTTTTCCACTTCATCTTGATTTTGATCCCAAAAACATATAAAACACTAGAAAATGATTCCACCTTCAACATTGTAATAATATTGTACTATAAGATCACTTTCCTTGAAAACTCCCTGATCAAAACAGTGTGGATTGATAACAAACACAAACTGTGCCCCGTTACCAGAAAAGAACATCCTTGGTTCTGAAACCTTACATATCACAGGGTATTTCAAATGCATTGTTAAATTTCATTTCCTGATAAACCATATATATATTCTGAAATATCCCCTATGTATCAAACATAGTCATAGAAATGATCCTTGTGTATTGGGTAAATGACTCTTATGTATCATCCATTTACAATTTTTTAAACATTATATATTAGAAAATTACTCTTCTTTATTATACGGAACAATCCCAAAGTTCTCAAAATTTCACATCATAAGGTGATTCTTACACAATAATAATTCACTCTTATATATTGTATTTTCCATATAGTTACTCTTACATATATAGGGAAACTCCATAATCACCCTTACTTTCCATCTAGGTTACTTTTATTAATTAATCCCCCTATATCAATACTTTTTAATATTTCCACCCATTTTAATAATGACATGTATGTATTAAGAGTTTACTTTTATATACAAAAGTTAATCTTACGTATCTTAAGGCTTCCAATGCTTATCCATTTCCACAAAAATAGGACTCTGATATATGGGGGTCCTGTCACACCCGGGTTTCTATTTTTCTTTGGTTCCGGCTTGGGTCCAGATTTGGGCGAGCAAATGTTTAAATTTTTTGAGTTTTGTTAAAAAGTGCGCATTTTTCAGGTCACCTCATTGGCATAAGGGAGGAGCGCATTTGGAAACCCCGTGCGACTTCTCTAGGAAATTTTGTGATCTGTCTGTCTTCAAAAAATTTAAACGAGTAAATTTTGTAATTTAATGTGTTATTTAAAATCTTTATTGTTGTTAATAATTTTATTATTATTATTAAAATGAATGAATATTTTTATCTTTTTTATTTTTATCATCATTATTATTAATATTATTAATAAAAAGTTTCATTAATGTTATCAAGATCATTAAAAATGAAGTAAAGGTTATTATTAATCTTAACGTTATGTCAATTATTATAAGAAGAATATTATCAACTATAATTTTTCTCTTATTTTAATTATTATTAGTATTAAATTTTGATTATTATAAATATTAATAATGTCTTATAATAAATTACCTTTTTTGGGATCAAAGTTTTATTATTATTATTAAGGTTTTATTTTTACTATTATTATTTTAATTATTATCATTAGGCCTTTTTAATTTTTTTTATTTTAATACTATTTTTTTATCTTTATTATTTTTTTGTACCTTTTTTATTTATTATTTATTTTTTCCTTGTTTCCTAACCTTACTTGCGGACCCCCTATTACCCTAATCCCCATAGTGCTATAGCGCCCCCTGATTCTCTCCTTATCCCTCTTCGTGTAGGCTACCACACCCCTCCTCTTACCCCCTGTTCCGACGCAGCATCCTCCATCTGCCTCCCTAAACCTGCTGTCTGTGTGTCGTCCACCTATCCTGCACCGCCCTGACCACACACCACCGGCCGAGCACCCTTCCGCCATGCGCCCTTCCTCCATGCACCCTTACAGCTGCCTCCTTGCTCTGGGCTGCCGTCCGTTGCTATGGCCTTCTTCCATACTAGCTGGTGAAACCTCCAGCCTTGCACCCTCCAGCTACGCACCTCGCTGCCCAGTTGGGTTGTGCCGTCGCAGGGGCTAATTCGGCCTCCGCGACCTTCGGTTGGACCTCCTCCGACCAGTGACTCCATTGGCCAGCCCATCTTCTGCTGACCCACAACCTCCGATGCCTTCCTATCCTACGTGCACAGCCTCTCCGGCAAACCCCTTCATTGGTTGGTTGGGTTGAGTTTTTTCTCCATCAATCTCTCTTTTTAAGGTCTTTTTATTCAGTTTGTTTGTTCATTTTTGTTGTGTTAGGTTGGTGTTAACTTTCCACTAGTGCGTTTGAGCTGCGTTTGGATTTTGGCATCGATTGCCAGATTTTTTTGCCATCATGTGAGTTAGGATCCCATTGCATTGCCCCATTAAATTTAAAAAGGCTTTCATTTTTTGAAATTTTTACCTTTATTGGTATTAATTAATTATTTTTTATTTATGGAAAAATTGTTTTGGAAAAAATTATTAATTTTTGGTCGAAAGGAATTGTTTGGATAATTATTTTACCAGCTTAATTGATTTGTCTTGTTTTGTGGTTAATTAGTTCAGTGAGAAGTTTAGTTTTCAAATGAAGTTAGTTTTGATTTTATATCTTATAGAATATTCATGTGAATTAAGGTGTGTTTTTGATGAAAACCAATCCTGAACTATTTAATCAATTTTTATAAATTGTGCAATTAGTTTATTTAATAGTGAAAGTGGTGTGTATTCTATTTTAGAAGGTTGTTGGTGTGTATTTGATCAAAAATGTGTTCTTTGGATGAGTTTTTGTGTGTGTTAAGTAGTAGTTACTCTCTAAAGGTTTTTTATAAGATTTTAAAAGGTTTATCAAATAATTATAATTGTGTGAATCATGATTTGGAAATGTTTTGAGGTGCGCATAATTTTAATTGTAAATTTTAACATGTTGTGAATTTTTTCAAGTCGTGCATACCAAGTGTTTACTAAATGACCGGTTGGCCGTTATGAATTTATTCTGAATTTAAATCGGTGGTTAGTTTTCCTTAAATGGGTTTCATAGTATGTAAAACCCCGAGATTTTATGAGATATATTCTTTTTAATTTATTTGATATCTTATGTTGTACGCTACACCAAGATTTTCTTGCACTATATTCAACACCGTATTAGCTTGCCGTATACGCAACACTATTCGTGGCTCGTTTTACACACAATATCAAGTTTGTTTGGTAGAAATTATTCTATGAAACATTGCGTATAGATAAAAGTAGAAATGAAATTTGTTTTGATTATGTTATACGCAACACCAAAGGAAGCTTTCACTTCATGCAACCCTGACTTGGCTTGCATTACATGCAAGAGTGACATTCCTTGACAGCGTGTGTTGTACGCAACACAGAGTTTCACTAAACAATGATATATTATTATGAAATATTCGTTATGAATAGTATTAAATTCATTTTGAAGTTTATAACATTATAATTAATGTTACACATTTTCTATAATGAGGTATGAGAACAAAATAACTTTTTATGATAAAATAAGTATTTTTCAAAAAATGCATTTTAGCCGCCTTTTGATGGTACACCTATTTTAAATCTAATTTTGGACATGTTTATAAGTTCAATTTTACAAAACAAACTTCTTATTTTGAATCAGGATATAAAAATTTACCTTTGATATATTTTTGATATTTTTCTGATAACATTTATATTTTGATGAATAGTAAAAATATGCTAAATTTTAATTAAAAACAAATGTTTTCATCAAGATAATTTATATGTTAAAATTATAATATTGAATGGTTTTAAAGTATAAATAGATTATATTTTTACCATTTAATATAATTTATTTCATTATCCTTAATTTTACATTGAATTCATAGTTAAAATCAATTCGATCTTTTGCAATGTTTTAAACAAAAACCCATTTTTTCAACAACGAGATTAATTTTAAATTAATTACTGTATCTTCTGTGTTTCGAATTTGTAAAAATGGATTTCATATTTGAAATCAGTATGTACAAATTATGTTAATAGGATACTTTTGATTTTTGGGCATTATGAATACTAACTACGTTAAATTTTATTTACCGCAGTTAAAGGTAAATCAGGTAATTAAGGGTACAAATAATATTATAAAATTACTCTAACACCTTCAAAAATTCTATTTGATGAATAAAAGTATACCCATATCACCCAAGGGTTGGAATAGATTCATTTAATTGACTTTTGACCACAAAAATGATGTAATTATTATTAAAACCAAACAAAGTGACAACATGCCATTCTCTTATATATTATAAGTGTAATAATTTTAATTTGATGATAAACTTCATAAAACAATGAAATAAATAGTATCCAGAAATATAATAAATATATATACATCATGTGAATTTATTTATAATTTTTATTGATTATATAATTATCATTAATGATGATACAATAGTGATGTAGAAATTATTTTATTGATTGAAATATAAAATAAATTGTTTTAAAGATATTTAAATAAATATTATATGAACTATTTAATGTTCTCCACGAATTTTCTAGATAAATATGACATGTTATGAATCTATTAAATATTTTGGTTCGAATATATCCTTTTTGTGTATTTTATTTAAATTCAAATAAATTAATAGTGTCAAAGTTGACACTATTGTTATTTTATAAAAATAACATATTATTAAATTGTTTAAAAATCACAAAAATATTTTAAAATTATAAATTGAAATTTATATGGTCTAAAATATCATAAAATATCCAATTATGGACAATTCAAAACACATAAGTAATTATTTATAACAATTTAAAATTTAGAATATTATTAGCACAAATAAAATTAAATAGATTAAATAAGGATAAATCAAGTTGATAAGGTTTAAAATAAATTCCCAACATGTCTAACTGTTATTGGCTGATGATATTACAACCCTATCTCATCTCATATTTGAATTTGAGACATTTTTGGAGATTTTTAAGTGGGGTTTGAATTTATTATAAATTAATATTTTAGAGGTTTCCAAAAGTGAACCTCTCCTCTCTTATAAAAGGGCACCTCCTCCCTCTGCTATTCACAGCATTTTGAGCCTTCAACATCAGCCAAAACCTATCCATTGCTATTCTCCACTTCCCTAGAAACATAATAGAGGTCCCGGTCTTCTTCAAAGACCAACTTTAGTGCCCTAAGAGGAGGTTTAGAAGAGGCGTGTCGAAGAAGAGGTAATATCCTTTACCGATTCTTTAAAATTTATTTCTTCTTATACTTATTATTATTTATTTTTTTCATTATAAATTAATAACCTCAGTATAAATCATATAATGATATGTTATTATAAATATGAAACGGACCTATTTTACCTTCTATCCATCCTACAAAAACAAAATCACTGTGCGTGCGTACGTACGACTTACCGTCTCTACGCTGTGGTGTAATCTGTTTTTCCAACACCACCTTAATTGGATGGGTATAATGGTTGAAATAATAACTATATATGATTATTATAACATAATAATAATTCTGAGATATTATATCATCCACTCCAATTCCATCCAATAATTATGAGAACAATATCATCGCTCGTGCGTACGTACGAATTACCGTCTCCACGACGCGATGAGATTCATTCTCCATGTTAACCATTAAAGAATGATTATAAAGTATATATAATGAATAATAATGAAATATATGACATAATAATGCTATTATATTTATGTATATATATATATATATATGTCATCTACTTACTTCCATTCAAGTTTATAAGGAAAGGAAAACAACATTCATGCGTACGTACGACCTACTGTGTCCATGAACGCTGTATTTAATTTCATTTATCTATATATTATATATATATTTACTGAGTATATATGATATATAAATCCTGTTTTACATTCTGGAAGTAAATAAATCATGATATATGTATTAATATAAAGAACAACAAGTCCAAACATGTACGATAAATGGAACGATTATTACCCAAAACGTTGCTTTAACATGGAATTGACAAATGATCGAATAATATAAATACCTAAGTGAATCATATATGATATCATAAATATTATTATGGTTCTTTTACAAGTTAATAATATGTTTAAATCCACTATACAGGTGTTTCAGACACATACAGAAGAAATCAGACCTAAGGTAAGGGATTATTTCGTATCACTTTTATTTCTGTGGGACATATGCGTTAATCACCACCTATTTATTTTGTATGGTGTTTATGATTCCCATGAATGTTTTATTATTTTTATTATAAAGGATATTATATTTACATATGCATGTAATTTTCTTTATTTTATGACATGAATGATTCCACCGATTATAATTGGTATTGGATAATTATACCAATCTTGTTCTTATCCGGATTGTTTATTCATAAGTATTTACTGGGGTTATGTTTATCATCCATGTCCATGTTTTCTAAAAAATTGTTTTCATAAAATGTTTAATATTATTATATGTATGTTTAAATTCATTTTTACCTTTTTTTTGAGTTTTACCACATGGTATGGAAGGAATATTACTTTTGTTTACTATACGAGGTACTTTTTGACTTTTTCGGCAAAAGTACGAGATGAATGTTTTTTTAACTTATACGGAATGAACATATTTTTACAGTTTTATAATGCCATATTTTCATGAATATTACTCTACAAGATTTCATGATTATTTTCAATAAAATCCCTTTCTATTAAAATTGTGTGGCATTTTTTGAAAAGAAAATGATTTTGAAGAAGAAAGGATATTTTCCTCAAAAATTCATTTCAAGTGTTTTATCAAAACTATCTTCCATATAAGATGACATTATTTAGCATGTTTATATTTCAAGTATAATTTCTCTATTATTTACATGGTTTGATTTTTCTTATGATGAAATGATATCTATTTGTTTTATATGGATTATGTTATGATAGGATGATGTTTATGAAACCCATTTTATTCTTTGGGTTATGATGAATAATTTATGATTGTCTTATGGAACAGGTAAGAATGATTTCATTATGATATGAGTGGGACCTATATCTCCCTCTAATTCATTGGGTAATGATTTATATCTCATGATATAGACATGGATGGAATGAAAAGTAAATCTGATTCAGTAATACAGGGCTGGAACAACAAGTAAACCCAGTTTAGTAATGGACTTTCTCCACTATGATGGTCTTGGAAACAATGCCTTGGATAATATGGAAATTATATCATGTTATTAATGGTTTTCCACAATTACATGTTTTATTCCAATTATATTCTTTCATGGTTAATGTTTCTTTATGATCTATGCCTTACATACTGCCAAGATTTATGTCATTTCTTAAGATTTTGGTGTTTTATGTTCATGTTTTTACATTCAAATGTTTATGGATTGTTTTATGTTCTCCAGGTTTACCCTTACTGATCATTTGAGCTCACCCTTTCTATGTTTTATTTTCCCCAAGATATAAAGAAAGGTTTTAGGTAAGAAAACAAAAGGTGAAGATCTTTATGGGAGATATTGAAGATTTTTCACCATGATTAGAATATTATGTTCTGAGTTTCCAAAGACACTAAACTAATACGGTCTTTGGGTGCCTGTTTTTGTTATGGAATACTTTTTTTGGGAAAAATTATTAATTTTTGGTCAAAAGGAATTGTTTAGATAATTATTTTACCAGCTTAATTGATTTTTCCTGTTTTGTGGTTAATTAGTTCGGTGCAAAGTTTAGTTTTTAAATGAACTTAGTTTGGGTTTTATATCTTACAGCATATTCATGTTAATTAAGGTGTTTTTTTGACAAAAACCATTCCTGATCTATTTAACCGCTTTTTATAAAATTTTCAATTAGTTTATTTAACTGTGAAAGTGGTGTATATTTTATTTTAGTAGGTTGTGGGTGTGAGTTTGATCAAAAATGTGTTCTTTGGATGAGTTCTGTTTGTGTTAAGATGTGGTTACTCTCTAAAAGTTGTTTTATAAAATTTTAAATGATTTATTAAATAATTTTAATATTGAGAATCATGTTTTGGAAACATTTTGATGTTTGTATAATCATAAATGTAAATTTTAAAGTGTGGTGTGTTTTTTCAAGTCGTTCATACCAAGTGTTTACTAAATGCCTGATTTTCCTTTAAGAATTTATTCTGAATTTAAAATGGTGGTTAGTTTTCCTTAAATGGGTTTCTAAGTAGACTTCATGACTATGGTTGTTAAAGTTGTGTGTGTGTGGTTTAAAAATGAATTTTTATGTGTGGTGTGTTTTTACTGAGTTGTACATGCCATGTATTGGTTAAATCTCTCAGTTGAATTTCCTAAATAACTTGTGTTTTCTAAAGAAGTTTCATGGTTTTGTAAGTGTGTTAACCTTGCCACGGTATTTTTGAGTCTTTGATTTTTATTGTAGTGGGTTTTGAATGTCTTCTAGGGTGCACACATATATGATTAGGTACGTGTCTATATATATATATATACTACATGTACATATTCCGTCATGGCATAGGGAATACATGCATTAGATTAAGGATATATACATATATGAAAGTATGTGTATGCAAGCGGGTAGCATCATATTCTGGTTAGCAAGCATCAAGAGGTGGAATGTTCAGCTTGGTTCTCCTTTGAGGTAGGTCCCCCACTAAACTCACCCTTAAATTTAGAATTGATTAATTACTTGATATTTCATTGATTTTCAATAAATAAGAAATAGTATTAGATAATTATTTTTGGAATAATTACTTGATGTAAAAAAATCTGTTTATTTTATTAACAACACATGAATTATTTTCTTGATAAATTGACACACAATAGCGAAAGAATTTCCATTTGGCCTTTGAACATAATTAATGAACTTTCAATTATGGTTCTGGTTTGATGTGAAATGTTATCTTCTGATGAATGAATATATGTTTTTATTTCTCTTTAGGAATGGTGTTTCTTTTTAAAGTTTCATAAGGCACATTTGGAACTATAATAAGATAAATTATTTTGAAAAACCCTCTTTAGGGTGACTCAGAGGTGATCTTGCTGTGTAAGTTGGTTTTGTGAGTTATTGTGTGTATTGTTCCTACATTGTGGTTTGTTACATGATTGATATTGTTGACTCCCCCCTTTTTATTACACGTGTTGACATGGGAACCTGACATAGTATGTAAATGTTCTGTGAATGATTGTTGCACTAGTTTAGATTACGCACTGACTAGTGGAACATAGTAGAGAGATGTTTTATTATTATTATTGCAATTGGATTGGGCCCCTCGACTAGGACTGGTAGGGTGACGGTCGGGCATTAGGGCATTATAACGTCATTAAGTAGGGCATGCCTTGTGGATGAGTCACATGTATTGTACGTTCTAGTTTGTTCACGAGCTCCTAGGTTCTACCCATGCTTCCTTTAGTGCTTATTTGTGTATTGAAGATGATTAAGGTGCTAAGTTAGGTTTTTGTCCCCCACACGCTACTTTTCCATTACCCTTGTTTTGTGTCATGTGTTGTTTATGGTTTTCTCTTGTTTAACAAATAAAATTTGGATTTTAAATTGTACACAAAAATATTTTTTTTCAAAATGTAATGCATCTTTTTCCTTAAAACCTTAAACTTTCTTTTAAATTGAAAATGGAAATGGAGTATTACTTGATTTAGATATCAAAGTGAATATGAATACTCATATTTTATATAATGTAGTTCAAACCTAGAATTAGTAAATTATTTATTTATAGGCAGTGCTTTGGGGATAGTTTTTTGGGCACACCTACTGAGTTTTAATACTCACGCCTATAGTGTTTTCCTGTTTTTAGTTTTTTTTTGTAGTTTTGAATCAAGATTGTTCTCCATGGGATAGAGTTGGTTCTGGACTGGAGAGTTACTCTTAGGTTCATGTGGAGTTTTGGTTATGACCAGGCTAGTGTGATGTTGTTAGTCATTCTTTCTTTTTCGTGTAGTTTTTTTACTTCGCATTGTTTCACCTTTTTATGCTTATTTATTCATTTTAATTGGGAAAAATCATTCCCAATTGATCTCAGTTGATACCCTGGATCTTGTTGCTAGCTTGAGAGGATCGGGAATGCCTCTTGGGAATTTTCACAAATCATCTTGGGTGACTGGTTCAGGGTAGACTCAGGTTGGTTTGTGATAGGTCCCACAGGTAAGAGTAACTTTCTCACATATTGTTTTAAGGACCTATCCATTTTCCACAACTCTTCATAGGCTGACTCTTATGTGGGAGACTTATAAATATTCTCAAAACACTTGGAACTTTATGCATGATAACACTTATACAATAAAATTTACTCTTATGTATGGGAGTTTTCTGTTTTTTCAAAATCCTACTGAAACTTTAAAATAATGCATAAATTTATCCCAAAACATTTCCAAAAATTTCACATCGAATCCAAACTTTTTTAAAACAATTCTATTGCTAGAAACTGGAAACAACCTCTCCTATAACCTAAGATAACTTCCAAGACTTGATTCCTAGATTACACCAACACTCCAAACACTTTAGAAATCACCCAAAAAATACACCATTTTGTGACACTAACTAGTTATGGTGTGACCTACTTCATGGAGTTGAAATTCTTAAAAATGGAACCTAACCCTACTTAGACACTCACCTATGTACCTAAAACACCTCTCAGGCCTTTGATCACATCTAAAAACATATCTCTAAGATGTTCTAACCCTTAGAATCTCCATAAGAATCTCAATTCTCAGAATGTCCCATGATCCAAAACTATAAATTCAAATTTCCCATCATTTATAAAAACCTATGATGATGTTTCTATTAAATGTTTATAGACATTAGTCTTGATATATCATATAAAAACCAAGAATAATTTAACAAATTTGTGTAAAAATGTCAATACCAGATCAGTGCAATATCCCAAACATAAGAGTTCCATAATGATAGGCCATAGGTTTCTATCTTACCAACCTATCAATCTTACTCATTCTAACCATTCTTGTTCACTCTATGACTTCACAATTTATGGATTTATCATCTAAACCTATATGAAAAACCACCAGGTAACCCAAACCTTAATATAACCCATTTAACCCACTCCAAGTTTATTTTAATCAAAAGGAATACCCGACACCAATTCATATATCGAGGAACAGTTCCACTGAACACAATCTATTTACCCATATATACCCTTTAAGTGTTCTATACACATCAATACGTACCCACTTGGTAACTTAATACCAAATAATGAAATTATCTAGCCAAATCATGCACCCATATATATGGAATCCCACCCAATAATATATATATATATATATAGAACCAAAACATGGTAAGGGATCCCTATAAAATCAAGAATCATCATAAAATAAGAAAAATATACTAAAAGGCATATTCAATAATCATATCCAAGATAAGGAAAGAATTAAAAAAACATGGAATTTCCCACCCATGTTCAAATAGTCCAAATTGTTTCTTAACCCCAACCGTTATAGTCTTACTATAAAAACCAAGTCAAAATATTATATATAAATAATTTATAGAAGGAATCACATGTTATCTTAGTAACACTATGAACATTTTAAAAAATATAAATGAAAAAATTTATTAGAAAACTTCATATTCATTTTAAAATATCATTTTGAAACCATATCCCAAAATCATCCCATTCCCCTTGAGATTCCATTTAAGATATTTCCTTTATAAATCCATTCCCCTCTAAAACCCAGTTTAAATCAACATTTATACAGGAAAAGAAATTTTTCTTGAAAATAAAACTCACACCAACAATTAATTCCTAAAGTGGCCCACCGACACTCGTTCAGACAAGGCACCACTAACAAACTGATTTACAACATATACGGTCCTCATTGACTATTTAGATGATGCGATCCAATCCTAATTCATTGGTAAATGTCACACAAATATTGAAAGCATGAGATAAATAATAATAGTGATAGAACATAAACATAAAATCACCAAATGAATAAGAGACTTAACAATGTAAAGGCCACCAACCTGAACTAGAGATCTAATCAAAGATCCCAAGCTCATAAATACAGAGTTTGGGCACAACGAAAGCGTCCTTAGATGGTATAAACAACTCATATCTTAGTCTTAATTTATGTTTAATTATTTTCATTCATGATGAAAACATAATGTCCAATGAAAACCATAGATTACTTGACTATATTAAAATGTCAAAACCAGAAGAGGAGGATCTTCACATGTAATTTATAATTAATTTATGAACAAATATAGAATCACCTCACCTTGAAATTCTACTTTTGTTGATGTTATGGATAACTAGATCTCATTGTACGATCCATTCAATATAGGATATAAGTATAAAACCCCTATAGAGGTGGTCCACATGTGCATAAAAATATCTTAACATCACCATAGAATCACCGAGTTCTTGCAAGACCGATCCCAATCACATTCATTTTTTTTGTAGTTGATTACAACAATACTCTTCTTTAAGGAAGAATGAATATTGGTGATCTCCCAAAATATTGAGTTATTAAATAGTGATAATTCACTATAGGTCTTGATAATATCCATATCTATCAATTTTTCACACTAAAAAGTTATTTTGGAAAGATATATAATTAGATATTTTTTATGGAAGGTTTAGTGTTAGAAAATCACACACAATACCTTAACAATATATAATATTCATAGTTTAACTGATGTCCATTAATAATAATAATAATAATAATTTTAATCACTTGACATGTGAAACACATTAAGAATATAAAGAAATATCATTTGTTTCCAATCAGACCATTAATCCAGGACCTCTTTACCACATTGACATTTACTGATCCTTGAATAATGACTATTTAATTAAATAAATATCACTGCATTATTCCATTATAAATATAATAAATATTATAATTTCCTATGTTGAAAATATTTATTATTATTATTTAACTCACTTATTCTTTCAAATAACTTGTGGTTAAATTTTTGCGATCAACCATATCCAAATAAATTTTATTTATTCTCAATTTTTAAATTCATTACTTGAATTTAATTGAGATTTCAGATACACTAAGTGTGTAAACCTACATGAATCTTTCTTAGTGGAATTATTCATGACCACCTAAAGTAAAAGTTTGGAATATAACAACAAACAAAGTCTCCCATAGAGAAATAATTTAATGCCACAATAACATCCAACATCATATGAATGCTTATAATGTAATATAATCCCTTTATCATGATATATCGAATCAAGAAAGATGCATGATGGTTCCATAAACCTATATGGTTGATGTCTCTTTTAGTGAATTTCCAGAAATTAACTTTCCAAACAAGCACCATGGATATGGATTTATGTAGTTAGTTCCATCCCCATTAAAGGGTCTGAGATATCAAGTCCCATTGAGAGAAAAAATGGATAAATCATTAATTTAATTATCTATTAATTCAATACCACTCATGATGAACCCAACGTATCCTACATCACCATGAGCATATGTCATCATAGTTTTCATCAATACATCAAAGTATGAAAGTCATGATATCCATTATTGATATTATTAAAGTTGAAGGATCAATACACACGTCTACATATAGGAATATCTAATGACACATGATAATGTGGATTTACAATTGATAGGTCTATTATAATAACCTTGTATCTTGGATACTACCAAATATGAACACCATGAGAAGGTTTATTAGTGTGTTATGAGCCTCCTACATATTATAGACTATATTTTTCATGTCCTTTTAGACAATATCATCCAAAAATATAACATATATTTAAGAACGATGTCATGAAACCTCTAGGTTCTCATCATAGTGGGGAAATACTATGACCTTACAGTGCTACATATATTCTTAGGATTTTATCAAATAAAAGATTAATGAAAAGGAACAATCATGATTCAATAGTAAACTTCATTAATATCTAAAACATGTAATAAAGTACTAAAAAAAATTCATTTATAGGGCACCAACCCCAACAAAATAACACTTGAAATAGAGCCAATTGAAAACAACTTTCAGTCCACTAGCTCTCACATGATAATAATTCCTTTGATGAGATAAAACCTTGGGTAAGGTGTCTTCCAAGTTTTCCTATATGGATACTCTACTCACCAAAACTTCACGACATTGAGAAAAATAACTCAAGAGATGAAACATATGAAGTATGTTATTTGTCCTTTGCTGGTACATTATCTCTTTAGAGAGATCCTCCAACATAGTTTTATCATAGTAAACTATGATAGGGTCTTAATTTCTAGGCATCACATCAATCCCTTGTAAACATTTTATATACTGGTTCCATTGCTACATCAAAAGATGCTATATAATCAGACTCGATTGCATAATCATCTATAACTATGATCCTTGAACTCTCCAATCTCATAGATCATATATTGAGAAAAAAAGATGTATCCATACTTCAACATTAGATCATATTGATTTTTCTTAAATTAGAATCTCTATAAACCCTGATTACTAGCTTTTCTTCTCCTATATACACCAAGAACATAACCTTAGTTTTCCTTAGATACTTAAGGATAAACTTGATAGTATTCCAAGTCTATTAACCTAGATCATCATGATATCTACATACCATGATCAAATTATAGGAAACATAAAACTTCATACATAAAATAGAAAACATGATAGATCCTATTTCTTAAGCATATGGTATTTTACTCATTTATCTCTTTCCTCTTATGTACAAGGATTAATTTTCTTAGAAAGATGTATATGATGTGACATTGGAACCAATACAATATTATATGGTTCCACACCAAACCTATTCAGTATTGTATCAATGTATGTACCTTTACTTAGTTCAATAATCCAATTGTATCTATCATACATGATGTGGATTTCTAGAATACATGATACTTCACATAAGTCCTTCATGATGAAGCACTTTATCTACTATTCCTTAACCTCTGGTAAGGCTAAGTTATCATTTCCAATTAGTAATATGTCATCAACATATATTGATACAAATATAACTATAATTCTGCTAAACTACATATAAACACATGGCTCACATTCATTCTTAATGAAAAAAACTTCTTTTATAGATTCATAGAACTGAATTTTCCATGACCATGATTCTTTCTTTTCTTTATAGATAGATATCTATAAATTGCATATATTTTTGGAATTTTATGGAGTCAAAAAACCTTATGGTTGTGTCAAAGACACATCCTCTTGAATGTTCCCATTAAGGAAAGCGGTTTTGAAATCTTTTTTCTAAATCTCATAGTCATGTTAAGACACTATAGGAAAAAAATTCTTATGTATTTAAACATGGAAACTAGAGAAAAGGTTTAGTCATTATCAATTCCTTTAAATTTTCTAAACCCTTTATCCACTATCCATGACTTATAGGTATTTAATTTACCCTCTATTCCAAAATTTTTCTTGAATACCCATTTACACCCAACAAGATTTACATAAACTGGTGGATTAATCAGAACCCAAACATGTTTTTATTACATGAAATATTTCTCAAAATTTATGGCTTCTTACCATCTTTCGGCTTCTGATCTCTCAAATTAATCCTTATAGAAGATAGGATCCTTATTTAAAATAAATAACTAGTCACAATAATAGGTTATTGTAAAACCATATCTCTCTAGTTCTCTTATCTCTCTAGAACTCATATATATCACTCATGTTTTAGGAATAAATTCTTCCATGGGGACTATTGGAATTGGTTCTTATACCAACTCTTGTATATCTTGAGCATCAATTTCATATAAGTCAATCTTTATCCCACTATCCTCCTTGAGGATGTTCTCCCTCTTAAGAAAGATATTCTAAATTGCGACAATAACTTTCTTGTATGAAGGTTTTTATAAGTAGTATCCACTTGCTTATTTAGAATGCCCTAAAAAGATACAATTCATGCCTTAGGAATATATTTTGTCGCTTGATCTAGCACTAATAAACTTCTCAAAACCCCATACATGAACACGTGAAAAAATGGGCTTCTTTTCCACTCTATAACTTGATGGGAATATCATTTTCTGATTTAATTGGTCCTCGATTTAGTAAGTATATATTAATATACCCAAAAGGAAAATGAAAGGCTTGTATGACTCATATTCAAACTTACATATCCCACAAGGTACAATTCCTACTTTTAGCGACACCATTCCACAGTAGTGTATAAGGTTGATTTAGTTGAGATAATCCCCCTACTCCCATAGAAAGTTGATAAAGTCATGGTTAAGTTATTCACCATCTTGACATGATTAAAGTTTCTTTATCTTCTTATTAAGCTAATTATCAACCTCATTCTTGAAATCTCTGAAAATATCAATGTATTTCGACTTATACATCATTATATATATATATATAACCATACCTACTCAAGTTATCTATAAAATCAATAAAGTATGAGAATCCACCTATATCTTCTACATTTAAAGGTTGAAAGACATTATTTTTTACCAAATCTAGAAGCATTGTGGCCATTTCACCTTACCCACTGGATGGTGGTCTAGTCGTCTTACCTTATCACCAAGTGTGACATCTTTCAAGTGGACTTGGTTTAAAAGAATCTAATTAACGATATTGATATTGATTTTTTAAATGATTATTATTTATGTGAAAAAGATGGTGACGCCATAACTGAGTTTTATATGAGTCACAATTATTTGTTTCATTATCTATTACCAATATTTGGTTTTCATAGATTATTACATAAAGACCGTTATTGAGCTGTTCCATGCAATAACATATGATATCTTTAGAAAAGTAAAATGTTTATTTTGAAATCTAAAAATAAATCAATCCATATCTAAAAAAGAAGTAGAAATAATGTACTTTATAACACTAGGAACATAATAGAAATTCTTTAAAACCAGAATTAATACTATTTTAAATGCGATATGGTAGTCTTTAATGGATAGAGTAGATATGCTCGCTCCATTACAAACATGTAGATCATCCTAATCTATGGTAATATTATGAAAAATTATTGGTTCCTATATTTGGATAAGAATGTGGGAACCATATGTAGTATCCAATACACAACTTGTAGATATAGAAATATTAAACTAAATAATAAACACAACTAAATATTCATGTTGAAACTTTTGATGGGTATAATTCCTCTTCAAGTGGCCATGAATTTCTCATGAAAAACATACCATATCATATTCCTTTCATTTCATTTGGGCCTTATTCTTCTTACAAGGATGGTGATATAGATATTTAGACTTTGTATAAGTCTTTAATCCATTCTCTTTTTCCTTCTTCTTCTTATTCACTATAAAGAAAACCGAATTTTCTTGCCCCATGTCTTAATAAACTTGGTTAATAAGTGTAATAAGTTATGATAGTGTCTTATCTATATTTATCATATTTTGATTCACAATAAAATTGGAGAAATTTTTGGGTAATGAAGATAGAATGAGATATGTGCATAGATAATACGGGATCTTAAAACCCAAGATGTACAAATGCTTAATCATTTTGAATACATGTTCCCTAGATGGTACTGACTCTCTAATATTTCACTTGAATTGTTCATTAGAGATCTCATAGCTCTACGGTCTCTCGTTCTCTTGATATTGATCCTCAAGGAGAGAAATAATGCTATTCATTTCCATATCCTCATATTTATTTATAATCTCATTGGGCATAGATTATATCATGAAACATTGGACATCCATAGTGCAGTCGACATTCTTAAAATATCCATACACTTCTTCCTCATTAGACTCTTTTTAAATGAACCCAGGAAGTGGGTCTTTTAACATTTATAACCTCCATTCAGAGCATATTATAATGTAAAATCACCTATACCATTCTTGGAAATTAATGTGTTGAGAAGGTTATACTTCCCATGTTTAGATCATAGTGATATTATCAAATTTATTTGATTTTTTCATTTCTATAAATTAAGATTAGATAATTAGTAAATTTTTTGATTACAAAATTAAATTAAAAAAATTAAATTAAATTAAATTCTTATTAATAGCCCACTATTTTTCAAAACCTCATATCCCTCTTCACCAGACTTAGAAAATAATTTATCTTAGATATTCTAGTGTCAAGGATCCATATTCCCCTTCTCATAACCCACAATTTGGCTAGACAAGCTATTTGACGGGTTTTAGGTAGGCATAACTTTACAACTACATTAACTCATAGTTCCTTGATCCATTGAGTGGACTCCCCTATCCTGAAATCCATTTTTAATATTTTATCAAACTTTTCCTGTTAGTTACCCCAATTAATACTTTGGATTTAAACCCTTGATGTGAACTATGTTATGTCAACCCAAAAATTCAAGCTAAAAGTTCCAAGATAATTGAAATAACCCCAACTTTTGTTGGTCATGCAATTTGAACTATGAATTCATTTATAACTTATATAGAAGAAGGCTATATTGAATTAATATTTATTTTTGAGGGATTTTTTCCTCATACATAAATCCTACATTATATTTTCCCATTCCTTGTTAATATTTAGTGGATTTTACTTAAGTTATCAACCATGTATGATAAAACATTTATGAATAATCTGATTATATTTTATTCCATCTTACATGATTTTTAATTCATTTATTTGGTGATTGTGAAACTTTTACAAACATAAATAATTAAACATGAACTGAAAAAAATAAAATATAAGTGGCATGATCAGGATATTCTATAATGGTTAGTTTTCTAGTAGATAATAAGACAAACCTCAACCCTAGAGGAAAAACACCTTGGAAAATAGATTAGTTTGTTTTACATCATTGCATCTTTCCTCCCATGTTTATCCTTGATTAGTTTCACCTTAGATCCTTAACTTGGACCACCTTCTCTCAAATGGTATTTCCTTCCTTATAAAATATTTTCTTAAGATGCAGGTGAGGGGATCTAATGGATTGGATAATGTGAATTTACAAAAAATAAATTTCTAGCATGTAGACCCTTACTTAATATGGGGGAGGGGATGAATCATAGGCCATCATTTCAATTTAATCAAAAAAAGTAAAATAAACCAGTCACATATATAGGGTTGGTCTAATATCATCATCATCCACACAAAACATGCAACAAACATAAATTTTAAATATTATTATCAATTACTTTTATTTGTTATTTAATTAAGATAATACACCTCAAATTAATCTAATTAATCCAACTTATCTTAATTCCATACAACTATCCTTAACTCACCATCATCTATAATTTTGAAAAAAATTAATTTAATTTAAAATTAATGTAGTTGAAAAGTTTATTTGGAGGTAACATCATGTGTTCATCAAGAATTTTTAACGTGGTAATTAATTTAATTTTTAATTTTTAATCCTATGAAATATCATGTTCTGTCAAATGAATGTCACACGAAAAACATAATCTATTGGTTTAATTATATTTTTAATTATCCTCTCTATGAAAACTTGTGAACGTAGTCAACAAAAGACTACATGACATGTATTATTTTACATGGAATGTACTGGTCATCTACTTGTGTCCATAGCACACACCTTGGGACTATGCGTGTTTCCTACTCGAGGAAAAGCTCGTGGTATATGAAATCTAAAAGAATAAATGGTATGTGGAATTATAGTTTTGTAGCTGGTCAATTATCATATTGTGTATCAATAAAACAACTCACTTTAACACCTCGTGTTCTCAGGCATGAGAAAACATGCACTACACATTGTGTACAGTGGTTTACATGGCATGTTGTTCTTTAAGCCGTGTTCCAGTCTATCTAAATCTACACACTAATCCTCTATTATTGGATCTTATATTTCATTTCATCATATTCACCAAATATTTTCAGGATATATGGGAATAGAAACAAATGTACATAGTGTGTATACATAAAGTACATGCCTTGTGTTTCTATTTTGTCTAGGAAGAGCCTTTGGAACCTCCATATGGGATGAATCAAATGATTCTTTATTTTTAATCATTAAACTATTACTATTTATGTTATCAAGAATGAATAAAGAAAGATATTAAAAATTTTGGATATTAAAATTAGTCATTTTAGGTAAAATAAAAACTAAACAGTTGAAAAGATCAATGATTAATAAATAATTATAAATCAAACATGTTAACACTCTAATACAACTTGTAGGTTCTGGGTGTAGTTGAAGTGTCCTTTGATGGCATCACCAACTCATCCTTTAGATCTAATTTAAATTTAATAATTTCCACACATGATCAAAATGTCATGTACAAAAAAACCATAGATTACTTGACTAGATTAAAATGATGAAACGAGAAGAGGAGGATCTTCACATGTAATTTATAATTAATTTATTAATAGACATAGGATTATGTCAGCTTGTAATTATGCTTTCATTGGTGATGTAGTTATCTAGATATTGTTTTATTATCATTGTGATGTAGGATCCAAGTGTAGAACCCCTCTAGTGGTGATCCACACATGAACCATAATCTCTGAATGTCTCCATAAAATCATTGGGTGCTAGTACAGATGGTCATGATCGCTTGTATTGTTTATAGTTGACGGTAACAATATTATTATCAAAGGATGAAGAAATATTGGTGATATATTGAAGGCTTGAGAGAGGAGGAAGATTGGATTTACTCTAGGTCTTAATCAAGTCTCTATCTCTCTCTATCCATTCTTCACCTCAAAAAGTGATTTTGGAAAGATATATAATTAGATATTTATTATGGAAGGATTAGGGTTGGAAAATCACACATAAGAACCTAACCAACTTTTATATTATTAGTCGACCCCATGTCCAATAATAATAATAATATTATTATTAATCTCTTGAAATGTCTAATCAATTAAGAATACAAATACATATAATTTATTTATAATCATACCATTAATCTCCGCCCACTTTCCATCACCAACATTTACCAATCCTTAAATAATAATTATTTAATTAAATAAATATCACTATCTTATTCAATATTAAATATAATAAAGACCATATTAACAAAACTTTAAAATATTTATTATTATTATTTAACTCACTTATTTGTTTAAATAACTAGTGATTAAATTATTATGACAAAAAAACTAGATAGATATTGTTTATTCGAACTTATTAAATTCATTTCTTGAATTTAACTGAGATTGTGAATACTCTAAGTGTGTGTCCCTCTAGGCGTCTTTCTCAATGGAAATAGGAATAACCTCCTAAATTCCTAGGTTAGAATCTAGAAACACACCAAGTCTTCAATAGATAAAGAAGTTAATGTCTTAATGACATCCAACCTCTTACAAATTCTTACCATTTAATATAATCACTTTATCATGATATCTCAAATCAATAAGGTTACATGTCAGTGCCATCAACCTATATGGTCGATGAATATTTCTTTGAATTTATGGAAATTAACTCACCCACTGAGCACCATAGACATGAATTTATGTAGGTGGTTCCATTCCCCTCAAAGGTCTTAATATATTAACTTCTATCAAGGGATAATAGGTATAAATCCTTTCTTTCATTATCCATTAATGAAATATCATTCATGACAAACCCAACTTATATAATACCTCACCTCGATCATATGTCATCCCAATTTTTTTCAATATAGAAAATTCTGTGAGCCATGATATCGATTAATGATAAAATTAAAGTCTAAGTATCAATACACATTTTTGTATATAGGAATATACAATGAAACATGAAAATTTAGATTTCTTATTAATGGGTTTGTTATCATAACATCCCATATTAGAGATTACCATAGGTGAACACCATGAGAAGGTTTCTCAGTGTATTAAGATTATATTACCTATGATAGCCTATATTGTCTATGTATTGTCAAACAATATCATTCAACCAAAGAATATATATTCATGAATGATGTCGTGGCACCTCTAGGTTCTCATCATAGTGGGGAATTATTATGAATTTTTAAATTAAAATAAATTATTGGGACATTATCACATATTAGAGTCATGAAAAGAAACAATCATTATGTGATAATAAATTTTATTAACAATTAAAACATTTAATCAGTTACTAAACAATTTGGTTCTAGGGAACTAAATCCAATAATACAGACCACATATGAGTCCAGAAGCACCAATATCAAGAAATAACACCATCTAATTTATATAATCAGACACTCAATACCAAAAAACCAAGATGTCATTACCAACACCAAACTCATTGGGTGAAATAATAACACTAGAACCATGAAAAATAGTGTGCGTTATACTCCTGAAAAACATTAACAACTAATACATAAAAAATTTATGATTTATATTCTTAAATTAATGACCAATTAAACCCAATTCCCGCAAAAACACTAAATAAATTAATGGGGAAACATAACTCAAGTAAAATGATAAATTATGGGATGAAGATCCCCTTTAAGGACCTCTTCTTCCAACCATACACAAAACCAATGAATTTCATCAATTCTACCATGATTTAGTGGAATCTTGTCCTCAAAACCCTAGTTGGGGGAACTAAAATCCGAATCGAGAAAATAAGATAGATATGGAGGATAATGAGAGACATCTTAAAAAGAATAAATGTGATGTAATCATCTTGAATAACCCATATTAAAGGGATAAAAAGGGTGGATAATGAGTAATCCATATACCTATATCCACCTTTTTTCAATATACAGATTCTAAAAGAGCGTTAAGGGGGTTCAAAAATAAGACCCCTAACAAATTAGCATAAGGCCTCTTTAGAAATAATTCACAAATATCTTGGTCATGATGTGACTATGATATTAATATTTTAATGAATTCTCACTAGGGTCAGAATGTGATGTTCCCCTTTAGGATCATAGAAAAACTACCCTTATAGAAATGGCCAAACCTGTAATATTTCACAATCATGATATGACCATGATGGCCATGTTGTGATGGCCTACCTTGTAAAGTCTCTATGACACAATTTCAACTCTATCATGAAATTATTCTCCCTATATCCACGCAAAAAACCTCATGGAACCACCATCCTTGTGGTAACCACCATCATTCACTCATTTACTATGTTGTGTCACCCTATGGCAAGCCCTGACCTCCTCTATAACAAATATGGTTTCCACAATTTGATTATTTTGATATTTATATTTATTTTTATGGATTTTTCATTGGATTTGAAATTGTTTTTTGGGTATCATGGGACCTTAAAATTAATATATTAAAAATATTAATATATATTAAAACATGTTCATACATATTTTCAAAATAAATGGGTTTCCCATTAATAATAACCTCAGATGAAAAATTTGAGATCATAGTTGTTTCTATAACATGGGTTTACCCAAGGTTTGATATAAATTAAGTTAGCGTTAGATGTTCGGTTGAAGGAACTAATTGTGGGGTGTATTAAATAAATTAAATGATTTATTTTTTTATTTTATTTAATTACCAAGACCCAATATCCATTTATGAATACTATGTTATAAAAAGTCCCCAATGTTATCCATATAACCCTTTGATATTAGGGAGGAGTAAGGGATAGCTTGGTCGGTGTTGAAAACTCGGGAGCATGGATCGATGATGAACACTTGAAATATTAATGAGAAAAATAATGAATGTTGTAAGATTTTCATCTTCAATTCCAGAGAATGTATTCTTCACGAATGACTTATCCATTCTCAAGGTAGGACGTGTTCTTTTTATAGATTTTCACCCCTTTTATTTTTTTTAGCATGGATTAAAAAATTACATTTCAATTTGATTTCCATTATTTTCTTGAGCTAAGACTCTAATTAGTGTTCTTGAATAAAATTATCTATATTTTTCACACCCATAGTACACCCCTTTTGTTTCCATAATTTATGATCATTGGATTGAATCACATTGGCTGAATATAATATTATTTCAGTATTGTGCCTTTTTCCCACCACAATTTTTCACATTCTTTTCCGTTGGGCCATGGGTTTAGTGATTCAACATTATTGGGATGGTTCGAGTGTGATTGAACCCCAAAAATCATGAAGGATATGTGGATGACCTAGATATTGGTAGTTTATCGATGGATAGAGGTGTATTCATGGAACATGGGTGTTGGATACATGTTTTGGAATCTCGAACCATAATTAAAGGCATGATAGATACCACTCAAAATATTAAAGTCCCATTTTTTGACCAATGGATCCCATAAAATGATGATTGGGGACCTTCCTATATGTATTTAATGGGTTCGGGAGAGTCAAATGGTGATGGAGGTGACCTGGATGGCAGATTCAGTGACCATATGAAGACCAGACTTCACTATCTGTGAAAATCCAGACCACATTTCATATATTCTAAAAGTATTCTTTCATTGTATCTCGTAATCTCACAATGGATTGGGTTTTAGCCTGAGTTAATTATCACACACCATGTGTTTGGGACCACACATCATGTGGCACTACCTGGGTAGTCGTTCCATGTTCTGAGAGGAGATGCTTAGAACTTCATGTGAATATACACACCTTGTGGGGGAACATGGTTACCTAAGAAATTTCTTGGGAATGACATGCCTAGGCGCATGGTAAATTCCACACACCATGTGACCCTATAAACACATCTTGTACTTTCCCTAAGAACACCTACCTTGCATACCACTTTCTTCATGACTCAAATTTTTGGCCACTATTAGTTTATCCTAAGTATTTTTCCATATAGGATGTGATGGTAGCATTTTATTTGGAATCTTAGATATGATGTGAGGTGTTACACATAATATTCTTCTACCAACAATTATTGAGTAATGATTGTGATTGGGTTTGATCATCAGAGAGATTCAAGGGTCAACACTCCCTATCACATCAGGGAACAGGTCCCCCAAACTCTTTATATAGGTAGAGTAAATACTCCCGATGCTAAATATGGCCCATGTCCTCTATCAGTAGAGTGTTACTCCTCCATCACTGAGTTGCATCATGGAATGGGTTATCTACTATAGATAGTGCTCTCTTGGTTGTAGAGTGTAGTAGCAAGGAGGGAGCGCTCCACTTTGATTCATGTGAGGTCATTCATGGTTATTGGAATTAGATATGGGACCTTTAGAACCAAATAAATACTCATTATAATCATTATATATATATAAAGAATGAATCTTCTCTCATTTTTTTACTAGGGTTTTGGTATGAGAATATATGATGATTAGTTTTCTTTCCTATATTTTTAATGGGTTGACCTAACTATTATATTCTATAACAGCACTCTTAGTTTTTGGGCCATCATACTAAGTATTTTTATATTGAAACCTACATGGTATATTCCCACATATTTAATGTATTATGTAGATGACAAGAAGATTGGTAGTTAATGGTAGACTTGGTATTAGAGGAGCATAGCAGTGCTTGGAGGTGTTGACCATTTTTGTTGGACAGTCTCAAAGATCATCAGTTGGGATATTTTTAGTTTACCCCTTTTTAGTTAGTTATGTGGGGACCTCATTTCCAGTTGGGTGTGTATTTTTTCCCTTAATTTTCATTATATATTACTATACTGAACTTTGATGTATTTTCTATAGGTTGATGCATGCATCTATTACACTCTAGATGCTTATGTTATTACATATCACTCCACTATTTACTGGAGCTGGGTGTGTGCATGTATACATTGATATTAAGTTAAGGCCTCCCACTTCATTTATATTCTTACTCAATACTTTTCACCATCCCCTTACCTATTGGAGGTTAGTTTGGGGCGTCATTCTTAGCTTACTACTAGACTAGGTGGGGACCTAGTGGGTCGAGTCATGATAGATTGGTATCAAATCCAGTTTCCCCTAGGGTTACTATTTTGTAGTTAACCATATTTTGAGGATTGGTTTTGTAACTTAGGGTAATGATGTTTGAGTTTATCACGTTCGACTCTCAGGCTAGGGTACCCAGGGAAGGTGTGGAGACCAATTTATCCTTACACCAAGACTCTAACTACCTACTTATCGACTCAACATGCTGAGACATTGGTTGTAGGGAAACAATGGTACATGAATCATATAGGATTCAATATTTTGGATTTCATATCCTTCTCGATTCATCTCCCTAGATATTTATCATCTAACTATGATATGTCTTTTTAACTTTTAGGATTCCTTCACAATTAAAAATATCTATGATACAGATACAGGATTGTTATAATGACCTTTTGAGTGATGAGGCCTTAGTACATGGATCTATTCTGAATGATTTGACTCCAAGAGAGAATATAGTGGTGATTCCACCTAATGGGTTGTGCATGGATCAACCTCAAATGGCATGGGTGGATGATCAACTGTATGTTGGGAAGTTGATATCCCTAGATAGTTAGGACAATGATCCACATAGGTTTAGTGAATTACACAGGTTCTAGTGATAATGATATCTCTAGTTTTATATAGACATACACCCTTAGGTAGTGGATGACTAACTTGAGGTAGTGACCTGAGAATTTTAGCTTATATAGACCCATAATAATCATATGGTTTCACTTTAAACAAGTCCTTTTCCTGGAGTAGCTGGGCGCTAGTGGGGTCTGATAACTCAAACCCAAGATGATATGAAAATATCATGGATATACTTTCATCTGTTATTACATGATGATCATTTTACTTATATCATGAGATTTTTGGGATATATGATCTTCTTGAGATACATTAGGTTGATATGTTGGTTTTTTAGTACACCTAAGGGTTTACCAACCTCACACACCACTTTTATTGATATGGTATGAGATGGGTACTTTCAGGAATTGATTTTTAGAAGGGACTTCGTGGAGAGATTCCATCTAGTATGTTATCACTATTAATTTCCAATTATTCTGGAGTACTGTATCATGCCTTAGTTATAGATAACTTTCTAAAAAAGAGATGTGAGATCTCTAGACCTGGAAGTGGAAATCATTGGGCTAAGTCTTCTTTATAAACTAAAAGGGATCAATCGTCAGGGTCAAGGTGGAGGAGGAATACTCATGCGTGGACTTAGGAACCCGAATCTACAGTTTTGGTTTTATATAGAGGGTTCAGTCATCCAAGAGAAGGGTGCTGATATGCTTCTTGATGGGTGAGGTCACATGGATCATGATTTCCTGACATTATATGCTTTAGATAGTGGTCATAAAGTGAATGTACCTATAAAAAAGAGGTAGAAACATGATCAAGTATCTCTTAGGAATAGTCAGGGTGGCCATTAGGAAGGCGGTGCTAATATTAGAGCAGGCATATCCCTTGAGGGAAGAGATACAAGTGGAGGATGATGCTACAAAAAACCCCACCACCACCACTAGGAATTATAGTCCAGGCTTAGAGGGATTTCAGTTAAGGTAATGGATAGTTTCAGGCTATAAAGGGATATGACTATGTTTTTAATGAGATTATTTAGGTATGAACTACATCTTCTCTTCTCTAGATATAGTAATTGTAGACACAAGGATGAGTCATTCCTTCATCTCCATATAGATTGTGTTAGAGATAAAGAATACCATAAAATCTTTGGCCCATCAACTATGGATAGTGGTTGCTACATGTACTAATTCCTCTATGTGTTACATTTAATGACATTGCGATATCATTCTTAGTAGAGAGATTTTATGGTGGGAGATATTTGTTTTCATAATAAAACTTGATGAATCATTCTATGTATGAATCATCTATCCATAGTGTGTGATAAAATGGAATGTCATCATTAGAGAGTTATATCCCTTTATTATGATTGAACGAGGTTATTCTTTAGGTGAGAAGGATATTATGGAAATGAAAATGGGGATCCAAAGAAATAATAAGAAACCTATCACCCATCATATGGAAAGTTTTTCCCTTGGAATAGTGGGATTTTTAGGCACTTGGATTCCGACAACCGTGAAGGATTATATGGAAGTCTTCCCCAAAACATGTTATGGGAATACATATGAGGAGGGATATTTAATTATAGATCAAACTTCACCATGATACCACACTGATATATTTTATGAAATATCAGATGGCTCTTACTGAGATCCAGGAGATGAGAGCACAGTTGGAAGATCTTTGAGATAAAGGTATTATTATACCCAGTGTGTCTCCCTAGGTAGCTCTAGTTTTTCTTATGAAATAATTGGATGGGAGATTGAGGCTTTTAATTAATTATCATCTTCTGAACTAGGTGATGATCAAGAAAAAGTACCCCTTGTTGAATATTTATGGACTTTTTAACCAGTTGAAAGGTGTAAGTTGTTTTTCAAAAATTGATATCTGGCATGACTACAAATTATTGAGTGTTTAGGAGGATGATATTCCAAAGGAAACATTATGAAGTTCCTACGGGAATTATTAGTTCCTAATTATTACTTTTAGTTTGAATAATTCTCCCATTAGGTTCATGGATCTTATGAATCATATCTTCTGTCCATACTTGTGCTAATTCATGCTCGTCTATATCTATGGAATTTTCATATTCTCTATGTATGAGAATAAGAATGTAGAGCATTTGAGGATGGTCCTAGACCTACTATGGGGGAACTAATTATAAGATAATCTCTCAAAGTGTTAGTTTTTTTATCTAAGAGGTTAATTTTATGGTGCATATCATCTCTAAGAATGGTATAGCTATAGATCCAGAAAATATTGATGCAATAATCGCTTGGGAACCCCCTAAGAGTGTGCTGAAGGTGTAAAGTTTCCTCAGTTTTTTCAGGTACTAAGAGAGGTGTTGGAATAATTTTCTAATATTTTATCCCCTATAAATGAATTAACACAAAAGATAAGTAATTTACCTTAACCAAGTTGTTTTGAAGAGCCTTTGAGGTGCTGGGGTAGAGGTTGACCAGTTCTCTTGTGTTGAGACTACTAGAGGAAGGATTTCAGTATGTAGTGTTTTTTGATGCCTCTATACTTGGATTAAGTGTGTTTTGATTAAATTATATTCATTGAGTACTTATGGGTTATGGTAGGTGAGGCCCCAATAGTGAAACTACCTGACTAGAAAATTAAAGTTGGTAGTGGTAGTCTTTATCTTAAAGGTGTGGAGGAATTATCTTATAAGAAAAAGTTTCATTGTCTACTAAGATCACAAATGTATCAGATACATATTATCACAAAGATATATCAACCTAAGATAGATCCATTAGTTAGATTTATTATAGGATTATAACTTCATGATAATCTATACTCCAAGGAAGGGAAACATGGTGGTAGATATAATTAGATGAAAATATCATTCTATCTTAGTGGAGGAGGCATAAGAGGAGATATCTTCATTTTAGAATATCTTTATGGAGGAGATTGGTGTATCGTTCCTTCATTATATGGGGGCGACTCCACTTATTTTTCGTTATGTGAGAGAGGCTTAGTTTGGAGATGTCAACTATGAAGTTCTATGTGATCCGATATCATTAGAAAATGCACCAAATTGATTTTATAAAGTTGGGGAGAACAACATCCTTTTCCACTAACATGCGATTTTTCTATTCACATTGCAAGAGAAGGTGTTAAGAGAGTTCCATTCGTCCTCCTTTTCTATACATCAGGGAGTGGAAATGATGTAAAAAAACCTTTATTAGTGTGTTTGGTGGGCTGAAATGAGGTAAAGAATTTTCATGTTTTTTTCTCGATGCTTCACATGTCTGCAGGTAAAGGATAAACATTAGGTTCTAGTTAGTTTTAATCAACCTCTTGAGATCCCATATTGGAAGTGGAATGGAATATTGATGGATTTTTTTGTTGAGTCTTCCATGGATAACTCGAGGCCACCACTGTATCTGGGTGATTGTTGACCGACTTACCAATTCAGCACACTTTCATTCTATATAGGATCATAGTTTAATAGAGAGTTTGGGGTGTTTTTATACATGAAATCTTATGGATCCATGGTATAACCACAATTATCATATATTAATATTATTTTATCAACAACGTGATTTTAGAGAGGTTTATAGGAGGCTCTAAGGACCTAATTACAGCTGATCATGGTGTTTCACCCCTAGAAAGATGGATAGATGGAGAAGACTATCCCGATCTTGGATGATATGATTAGATCCTATATATTGGACTTTATACAAAGTTGGGAGGATCACATACCATTGGTATAGTTTTACTATAATAATAGTTATCAATTCAGAATCGGTATGGAACCTTTCGCGGCACTATATGATTGACCCTACAGGTCACCCTTGTGTTGGACTGAGATCAGTGATATATTTCTTTTTTGACCATAAATATTACCAGAAATTATAGCGATGGTTCAGGTGATCCATTAGCTTATGAGGATAGGCTAGAGATGATATAAATCTTACATGGATTGAGGTCACAAACCTATGGTGTCTGAGCAGGGAGACTATGTTTTCCTAAGGGTCTTCCCATGATGAGGATTTCATAAATTTGGATGGGGATGTAAGATATATATGAGGATTTCATTCTAAATCCTATAGAGGGTTGGTGAGGTTTCTTAATGATTGAACTTACCCCCACAATTGGACTGGGTGCTTGGGATCTTTCATGTGCTAAAGCTGAAGAGATTGTTCATAAGCCATCACACATTATTGACTAGGGAGAGATATACATCAAGGATGAACACACATTTCTAGAGTACCTAGTGGTGATCTAGGATTGATTATATAATATAATATATGTATGGATCATTCCACTAGTTTGAATTCATGGGAATCATGATATCATGTTAGAGGTATTTTGGGAGTGTGATAACGAGATGTGGGCTCATTACCCCCACCTTTTTTGTGGTAGATTATGATTTTAAAGGAAAAAATCCTTGAAGGAGGGGAGAATGTAACAACTATGGTTTCTATATTTTGATCCTTTTGAATATTTCTATATATTTATCTTTTGGATTTTCATCAGAATTGGCATTGTGTTTCAGGTCTCATAGGACCTAATAATTGATATATTAAAAAAAATAATAGACATTAAAAAATGAATATTCATATTTTTGAAATAATTGGTTTTACTATTGATTGGAACCTCATATTTAAAATCTGAGACATTGATTGTTTCCACAATGTGGTTATTACCCTTGGAATGACATAAAGGTGGTTAGTGTTGGGCATTCAGTTGAAGGCAACCATTGTATGGTGTGTTAAATAAATTAATTGATTAATTTATTTATTATATTTATTGAACAAGAACAAATATCCATTTATAAATACGTCATTATACCAAATCTTTGGGGTTAGCTACATAATCCAGGGATATTTATGAGGAGGAAGAGAGAGCTCCATTAGCATTGAAAACATAGGAAAATGGATCATTAATGAATGATTGAGGGATTTTTGATACTAATGAAGATCGCAACTATATTTTCATCATGAATTCTAAAGAACATTTCTTTTACTAACGAATGATACATTCCTGATATAGGACTCATTATTTTTATTGATTCCTTCCCCATTGATTCGATTGTTTATCATGGATTAAAATCTACTATATTTCTTCGATTTGAATTTTTCACATAAGCTAAGAAACTAATTAGTGTTCTTGAACCTAATTATAAATATTTTTTTTCCCGTAGTTCACCCCTTTAATTTTAAAAACATATGATCATTGGTGAGGATCTCATCAGCCAATGATAATCTTACTTCATTATTTTGCTTCTTCCCACCACTGTTCTTCACATTCCTCATAATTGGCATGTGAGATTAGATATTTGAAATTTCTGAGCCAATTAGAGAATGATTAAATCCCCAAAATCATGATGGATTCATGAATGATCTAGGGATATATTATTTACTTATGGATCAAGGTGAATATATGGAACATGGGTGTTTGCTTCATGGTTTGGGACCCTGAATGGTGACAAGAGTAATGACAACTAAAAATCAGAAGGTTAGAGTCATTTTTTCTAACCACCTAAGGATAAAAAAACAATTAAAGAATTTATCCTATGAATTCAGTGTATTCAGGGGTGTCAAGTGGTGATAGAGGTAGAAGGGTGGATCTGGGGATCATGTGAAGACCATACTTCATTGTTAGTGAAAATACTGACTCACTCTGTGTATTCCCTTTGAAATAAAAATTGTGTATATTGGATTCTAATGATGAATTTTTCTTCAAGTTTATTTAAGTGTCACACGCCACGTGGATGAGGCCACACATAGTGTTACACTACCCTGGTAGCCAAGAAGTGTGTTGAGAGAACACACCCATGACCTCGAGTGAACATACTTGTCATTTCCCCATAAGGATACACCATGTAAAGCAACATAGTTATCCAAGACATTTCTAGGGAAGGAAACTCACATGCCTATGGGTAATGTCACATTCCATGTGCCCTTATGAAAATGACATGTTTTCCCCCAAAAACATATTACTTGTGTATTTCTTTCTTCAAGACTCAAATTTGGGCCCGTGAGTTTTTTATCCTAAGTAGTTTTCCTTGTATGATGTGATGCTAGCCTTCGTATTGGAATTTGAGATATGATATGAGGAATTACAATCAAGAAACTTCTACCAATGATACTTGTGTGACCGTGGTGACTGGGTTTGATCATGATAGGGATACCAGGGTCCATACTCCCATGTCGTATATAGGTGTATGTACCCATACTCTTTATAAATGCAGAGTCATTACTATCCCACACTATAGAGGATAATAGTACTCTCTCTATGGAGAGATATAACTCTTTCATCGAGCCTTGATGTGGAGTGGATCTTCTACTACCAATAGTTCTCCCTCAGTTATGAAGCACAATAGTGAGGAGTGGGCCTTACACTCCGAGTCATGTGAGGTCATGTTATGTTCTTAAAATCAAATATGAGGCCTTTATAACTAAATGTAGACTCATAATTATCCTTATATAGATATGGAAATTGATACTTCTCTCCATCTTTGACTGGGGTTTCAGTATAATCATATCTGATGATTGGGTTTCTTTTCTATCTTTGTATATGGGTTTTGATGACTATTTTATTCTATTACATTCCTCTAGGTTTTTTGGGTGTATTACTGAGTTTTTTATACTTACCCATATATAGAACATTCCCATACATTTTAAGTCTTATGAAAATGATAGACAGATCAGGGGTGACTAGTGGACTCGATATTTGAGGATCAAGGCGATAATTGGAGGTTTTGGCCATGTTTTGTGGATAGTCATAGATATTAAGAGTCGATTTCACTTCAATTTACCCCTTTTTAGTTGGTTTGGTGGAGAATTAATATTTACTTGGGAATGTATTTTTCAAATTTATATGTATTATATATTGACTTTATCCACTTTGATGTATTTTATCATGGTCGATGCATCCATCCATTACACTCTAGATATTTTAGTTATTATATATCTATACAATGTTTCTTAGAGATGTGTGTGCGACATTAGGATAAGGCCTCCAATTTCAATTATATGTCTACTATGTGCTTGTTTCCAACCCATTTTCTATTGAAGGTGGGCTTGGGGTGTCTTTCTCGGCATACTACTGGCCTTTACGGGCCCCTGGTGGGTCAGGTTTGACTTCTAGAGAACTCCAAACCTCAAATCATGGAACCCAATGACCATGGAATGATCATGGATCATGCCACTTGTCACACTATGATTACCTTCATAACATCATGGTGGCCTTTCTAATACAAAATATCATCCATCAACACCTAATAACTCACATTGATTTCAATTTACCAAAACTTCCACTCCTGAAACATTTTATAAGTTATCTAAAATAAGATATAAAATATTGTTCCACTATATGGAATGGAAAATTAAAATTTCCACAGACTTTCAAAAATCTGTAACAATGAATGTCATTAAAAACTCACCACTATAATTATTTTTACCCTCAATAATTTCCTGTAGTTCCTCAACCATGAATCCAGATTATCCTTAGTCATTAATTCACTTCTAACACACCACATATTATTTCTAATCTCTTATAATTATTTTACTATGAAACTATAACCACTAATATATACTACTCATTATGGGTGTCATGACTCAATCATAAATAATTCCACCGATAAAAACCTAATTACCATTTTCTCATTGGAATCATTTCAGTCTAATCTAACTGTAAATTCTCATAGATCCCTCACACCAATCTCCCAAAAATGTCACTTGTCACTATCGCAAATCACAAATATGGTTATCAATTTTACATTAATATACCAATTCATATGATAGGAAATAGATGTTTCATCTCTAGGATTATGGTTCTCTCCACTATAAGACTCCACTCAGAAAGTATTATTCTAACTAATAGTACTCACAATAATAGGAATCACCTATTGAAATGAAAATAGAGGAATAAAAACTATGTAACCATCAAAAATCACATATAAATACTTTATCCTGACAACAAAAATCTATCCCATGAGCCTAAGATATGAAGATACTTCGAGAAAACCATGGTATATCCACCAAATAAATAATTAAACCACCTAGTCCACTCTCATCCAACCACTAAAATCCAAAAATCTCGGCCTCAAAACACACTAGTTTCTTTTTCCCTACATCGCTCCAAATCATTCCAAAACTACCAACATCAATCATCTCTTTATAAACAATAATGTCACACTATCCACGCACACAATTAAACCTTAGGGATCCCTTATAGGAAAAATAATGAAATCTAAGCAACACAATTTACAAATGCACAAGTTTTTTATTCAATACAATGAAAAATCATCTTACAAAAAACTAAAAGTCACTCAATTTTTCGAAATACCCCTTGTATTATAAGAATTTTCTTCAAAACCGAATACCCTAAATTCTTAGTGTTAATGGTCCTTTCTTTTTCTAAAAACATATCATGTTTTCCAAATCATTTTGAAACAAAATTACAAAACCCATTTTCCTCATATTTCTCAATACCAGAGAATACCAATATATTTTAAGCAGAAAATAACTAATAAAATAATTTAAGCAGACCTGAGATGCAACAACCTATAATTTTATCCATGAAATTTTCCTTCTTACATAATTATTTCATATTTAGTAATGTAGTATTATATTAAGAAAATGAACCCCATGATAAAACCAAATACATTTTATTATATGAACATAGATGATAAATTTTGATAATAAATATATCAATAACATTGGAAAATATTTTAGTGGGATGAAAAATTTAAAATTATATAACTAAAATATAAAAATTTGGATATACTCAATTGAATAGAATAACAACACTCACAAATAACACTAGAAATTGAGCATAATATTAGTAACAAATTATTTATATTTAAAATTAATATATATATATATAAACATGAGAGAAAATATAAGTGAATGAATAATTAATGAAATATTAGGTATTTATTGAATTTGGGGAACCAATATGAATATTACAAATCTTACCATTTTAATAGCAATCTGATCACTAGAATAATAATCCGATCATTAGAATAATAATATGACCATAAGGAATGGTAAAATGACTATTAGAATAGTATCCTAACCTATGGGAGTGTAAATTAATATATTTTATGTCATAAAATGAAAATATTACACATTTATACCATGATAAAAGTAAATAAATGTTTGTAAAATGATAAAATAAGTGCTTGTATTTTCGTAAAACATAAATGTTTTATTGGAATTTTCATAAAATAATTTAATGAATTAAAAGAAATATTATTTTCATATAATTGAATTATAAATTAATATTATCTTTAATTATAATGATAATATAATACTATGACATAATAATTAATTTTCAATGGGTTAGAAAATTGATCATAATATTAAAATAGGTATTTTCTAAATAAATAATAATTTTAACATAAAAAGTAAATTTATCATATTAATAAACCTATTTTCATAAAATTGATTTAAGTTTTTGAATCTAATCATCTAAAAAATTTTATGGTGATTTTTTTGGTATTTTTCTAAAATAGTTTATTTTTGGTGAATAATGAAATACATCAAAATATAATATTTAACATTATAAACTAAATACAATAATTTGTGGGTTATAGATGATGTGTAACCCATTATTTCCAAATCACATGAACCATTTACTATATATATTCTCAATATTCATCTCTATTGGTTTTATTGAGCCAAAATAATAAACTAATGACTATAATATTCAAGAACAACTCTCTCCTCCACTAATAAATACCCCTCCCTCACCACCCCTTCTTCTGACATATTCTACACATTATAGCTTACCAAAGCTCTGCCAAAATCTCTCATTATATCTCCCCTACATCCCTAGAATAGTTTTTCTCATCAAAATACCAATGGAAGGTGTCTTAACTAGAATCCCAAGAGAAGAAATCCAAAGGATAAGGTAATACCCTCAACCATGTCTTTTATTTTTTATTCCTCCTCATCCTCCAAAAATTTTCCATTATACATATTATAATTAATCCAGCGTCTTATATATTCCTGAATATTATTTTTTTAATGGAATATCTATCAGCCATCATATTCTATTCTCCTCTTATTCTAAAAATGAAAACATCGTCCATATTATGTCGGTTCACCGCCTCCATGGATGATGAGTTCTTATTTTCCATTGTCGACTTCATGTAAGGTTTAAATTAACAAAAAATTGTTTAAAATTACTTAAATATGTATATTATATATTTTTCACATTCTATACTTAATATATAGTCATAATAATAAATAAAATTAAACTAGTTTGTGATGGTTGGTAAAATTGCCTAAATAAACTACCCATATGTCATTAACATTTTTACTAAGTGAATCAGACCTATATTTAAAAACATATATATATTTGAAACCATTTAAATCTATGTAAGGACATTACTACTATTTAATTTCACTTATAATTTTTTTTCTATTTGACATGATCATTAATAATTATCCATAAGTGATCAGACCTTGGAACTATGAAACAAACTCCCCTAGAACAACAAAATTAAACTTTATATTTCATTGAAATGGTTGTAAATAAACATAATAAAATTATATTAAATAAAATATATATAAGTAGGTTCTTAATTAGTTAATTAATTAAAATTAATTATTTATAATGTTAATTTAAGAGAAGAATGATTATGGAAAAAAGGTAAAGGATATTTCTAAATCACCTAGTTTTCTTTAGGGCATGAATGTTCTATATCTAACTTACTTTCACTCTCTCTATATTGTTATGTAATTCTTATAAATTTTTTATATATATCTCTTAAATATAAAATTATCTTATTCTTATTTATTTTATGGGGTTATACATACCTTATGTTCATTTCTCAAATGCCTTATTCAAAATCAACCCTGAGTAAAGGGGAACTTTTTTATGCCTTAATCCTTTTATGTAACACTATTTTAATTTTTTCGATTTATAATTTTATTAAATAAATGATTTTTTTACTGATAACCCTTCTAGTTTACCTCTGTATTTCAAATAAAATTCCAAATATATTATTTCTTCAAAATTATTCAACATATTCCTTAAAAACCCATTTTGAAAGTTCATTTTGATACCCATTTCTCTACTCGTTCTCATGATATTTTTTAAATGAACACAAAATTTGAGACCTATAATTATTTATTTAGATATTAATATATATAATATTTAATTACTAATTCTATTTATATTGTTATTGAAATATACTTTAATTGTTATATGAGTCAAGATTATGAAACCCGTTTCTTTCTATGTGTAATTCTTATGTTTATGCATTTTAATTTCCATTTGGGGAACACATGATCATGTAAATGTTATGATGGGTGAAAATAGATAGAACTAAAATTAATTGGATAATTTTTATCTCTCATGATACTATATGTATGGGACTAGGGATTAAACATAATCCATGAGGGGACTCTGTCCACCACGTGATTTTGTCTTAGCAGTTACCCTTGACTTATTCTTATGTCATGTTTCATTTCCTTCCAAATTCCTACATTGAAATGGACTTATGATTCCATGTTATTTATATTATGTTTACATATTATTATTCATTATCATTTAATTTTATTATATCATGTCATGATATTTGACTCATATGTCATGATTTTTCATCTTGTCCATTCCCTTACAAGGCTTTATAGCTCACCCAATTTTTTTATGTATTCCCCAGGTTAACCTATGCAGTTTTAAAACTCAAAGGGACTTAAGATCTCATTATGAAGATTAATTTTTTTTATTTTAGTTTTAATTTTAAATATTATGAACCTATTCATCTAAAGACACTAGAAATCTCAATACTTAGGTTGTGTTTATTGGATATTTATGTTAAAAACCATGTAATAATATGTGTAAAAGGCTTGGGTTTATATAGTTTGTATCATAGAAAGATATAGTTTTTTGGGTATTATGAGTAGAATAATTTATTGGTAGCCTAAGGGATAATTCTAATTATAGGAAAATATCCTGAAATTCTTGTGAGGTATAGATCGAGTGGTTTCCAAGAAATTATATACTTGTATGGATACTACAAGTAGATGTGGCTATGGAACAAATATACCTAGGGGTAATAAACTTGAAAGGGAATGTTGGGTATTTAAATTAACAATATCTATTTAATGATAAATAGTTCTTGATAGAAACCTAGTTTGGTACTCATAAAGGACCTGATTCAGAAAATACAAGAAGTATTTACAAACCATTAGGAAAGACTTGAATATATAGATAGGTTAGAAAAATCGATAGGAAGATTACCATGGATAACCTATTTTGTAACTTAGAGATTCATAAGTTAGTATGTATATGTCATTTATAATTTATTCCTTATAAGTTCATAGTTTTCCTATAATATTATTTTTAGTTTGAGTATTCTTATCCCTAACCTTATTATGGTATCAGTAAATGATAAGAACTTGAATGAAATAGAGAGTGATATGCCTAATATTTTTTTAATTAAATTTAAATATATGATATTATTATATTTATATACATTCATTTATATCTTAAATTTTTAGTATAACTATCCCAACGCCACCTCTAAATATAGAGGTTAATCTATTTGTGAGAATAAAAAATGGGAAAATTATTGCATTCTATGTATATAAGTCTTCACGAGTCAATTTTTGATGAATGATCCTCCTACGAAATATTTCCATACATTATATCAACCCATGATAAACGTAACATAAATAGAATAATAATATAATGAATCAAATTACAAATCTCACAAACATTCGCTTAACCCATGGACCAAAAGGTTTTGTGTCTTGGAGACTAGCTATATAAACAACTTATTTTACAACACTTGTGAAAGCTTCTTAATAACTATACTCATCTATACCATTTATATATACCTTAAATGACATAATAATGTTTATAACCTAGGTAATTTAAACATAATAATGTGGTTAGATCAATATTATAGTAATGTAAAATACATATCATAATGTATTAGATCATAAACATAAAGGAGAATAAGAGAAAGGAATATATATATTAATAAAATATCATAATACTAAGCTTGATAATCATAAAACATGATGGAGAAACATAAGATCATTAAAATTTTCTTAATGGATAATAAAATATACAACATGTCCCAAAAAGTATAACAACAACCATAAAAGTGATGATCATGATATAAAAGTGTAGAATATTTTAAAAATAAAGCCTGATCATAAAAACATGGCATTTCATGGAAGAAAAATACAACTTATAAAGTTAGAATAACATGATAAAGAAATTTTGAATGTGTTATAACTTGATAAAATTGAAAATTTTCCACATCCATAAGTGTTGGAATACATGTATGAGTAAACCCATTATTACCATGCCTATGTGAATAAACTTACTTTGTCTATGTCTAAAAATGTGAGAAAATCTATTATTCCATTTCCTATGTGAAAAAAACCATTATGTCCATTCATGACTATATCATAATATATAATCATATACAAATACATTTTAGGGAAATATGGGACCCACTTGTCATCATCTATATATATGTGTGTGTGTGTGACACTTAAAAACAATCATCAATATAACTTAAACAACCCTTGGAAAATGAATGTGTTTCTTAAACATATCACATTACATTAACTTAAGAAATAATAGGATATAAAAATATAATTCAACCAAAGGTTTCATAACATAATAAAATATAAAATAAAACTTCATTAGAGATAGATAATTTTTAGATAATGACAACCAAATCTTGAAAATAGTTTCTTTGAATAGATTTTGTATTCATCATTATAAAAGTCATCATTACAAATACATTATAAAAAAAGTTTCCTTTATTTTTAAGAGAAATAAAAAGAAAAAATTGTATTGAATTTATTTTTATTCAAAACATCCTTTTTCTAAAATAAATAAGGAATGAACATGAATCAAAATGAAATGTCTTGTAAAAATGATGTTCAATAAGAAATTTCATAACTTAAAAAAGGATTTTGATTTACCAAGAACCTTACCTTTAACATTAAATTACATGGAATGATTTAATAAACGATATATTTAAGATAAAGATATTAATTAATTATTTAAGAAACTTATTATTTTATATTTATATTTATACTCATTATTGATAATAATTTACTTCTTTTATTAGATTACTGTAATCTCTTTTCAACATCATGTGTTAATAATCTTAACTATTTTGAACTATATTCACAAAATATTGTTTTAATTTGTATCCCGATGATAATAATTTATAATTAATTAGAGGTTATATAATTTATACTTTATAAATACATATAATGTTATAATTCCATTACATTTTTGTTTTAGTTGTGTTTTATGAAAATGAAAATAAGTTTTTGTTTTTTTACCTATATCGATGGATTACCTTATAACAATCCTTAATTTTAGTGTTATTAAAAAAGAACCATAATAATTATATATATTAGTTACAAATATAATATATAATTATATAATATAAACTAAAACCAACCATTCTTTCAAGTTAAGGAAGAAATGATACATGTTTATTCGTTGACGTGGTAGTCCGCACAACACACGATTCACGTTTTCAATTTCCCTAATGGAAAAGGGAAGGGTGATTAATGCTTATAACATCATTATAAAAACATACCCATATAATAATTATACTTATTCAATAATTTTAAGTTGTTGAAATGAAATTATAGGAAGAATAAAATCATACAAATAAACAGAAAAAGTAAGAGAGGGTTAATAACTTGTACCACACTATTTGGATTATCACCTTTGAGAAGGGGATTAAACCTTTGAGGTTGGTATTTTGAGAAGATAAGAACCTAATTAAGGTGTATAAGAGTGTTTATAATTTTTTTGGGTAGATATTGGGATAATATTTATGAGTTTTGGTGTGTAGGAAAGTAAGGATAGGAGTTCCCCTATTATAAGTTAAAATGAATATAATTTTTGTAAATACTCCAAACTATTCAATAATGGGAATTCACACTCAAGAAAAATGACTCCAAAATTAATAAATATTGGAATTGGGGGGAATATAAGGTTGATAAATACGTCTAAAATTAAAAAATAAACATTTTATTCCCTTTACCTCTAAGGTCACTCACTTTTACCATTTTAGTGTTTACTACGACAACTAGTTTTTAGCTAGGTAATTTAGATTACAAGTCTAAAATAAAATTAGACTTATAAGAAAATTAAGAACCACTTATTCTAAATATTAAATTAAATTTATTATATAAAAATACAATTTTTATGTAAAACTAATTTTAACATAAACACATGTAACACATAAAATCATGTTTTTAAATAAAGTTCATTTTTAATCAAAAAGATTTATGATTACGATAAAATTATAAATGAAATTGATTTAAATTAATTTAAAATAGTTATTATAATTAAAAGGGTATTTATTTAACAATATAATATATCGAAAAATTTATTTCAACACTTTATAGTTTTTTTTGACAAAATAAGACGGATCCATTAATGATGGAGATCAGCAGAAATACAGTGGCATAACCACGAAGGAAAATGATTGATCCAAAGCAAATCCTCGTAAGGCGGGCCAATACCTGCCATCCTGTGAGCGGATTCATTCGCTTCCCTTCTAATAAAGGAGAAATTGCAGGAATTGAAGCCTTGTCTCCGCGAGTGAATACACCGGATAATGGGGCCGAAAGGTTGAAGCCCGCCGTCAGTGAGATTGATGGCGTTGATTACAGTGAGGCAGTCAGATTCGATGTGAATGTAATCCCAACCGCGATCTTTTGCGAAGTTTAACCCAGCAAGGATGGCAACAGCCTCCGCGACTGAGGGCTCCCAAAGAGCATAACGTGCTTCGTATTTGGCAGCGAGAAGATTTCCCAGGTTGTCTCGGGCCACTAAACCTAATCCAACTGGGCCATCCTTAGGGAGAGAGGCATCCACATTGATCTTAACAATCCCTTCCGGTGGGGGGCACCAATGTTGGGGAAGAGGAGGGGGGGGGGTGAAAAGTCTTTGTTGTTCCGGGTGGTTCTGCCAGACTGCAATCCATGACAATGCCCGGTCAATCCAAAATCTGGGGGGCCTCCGGAAATGATTGAAAATGGCCTCGTTCTGCCTATCCCAGATAATCCAGGTCAAAATGCACAGGGCGCCTACTTTAGCCGGCGAAAAGGAGGAGCACCAACACGTCAGGAGAGATGTAGGATCTGATGCGGCGTCCAGGGACAGCTCAGTAGTTGATCCCCAGCCATTCCACACCTCCTGAGCCCCGGGACATTGAAAAAGAGCATGGAGCGGGGATTCAGTCACAGAAGGACAGAAAGGGCATGAGTTGTCGTTTGAAAAGTGTCTGTAGACAAGGAGGCTCTTGGTCGGGAGGATACCGGAACACACCTACCACCAGAAAAAGCGAACTTTAGGGGGAACATTAAGCTTCCAAATTGATGTCCAGGGCCTCACATCTCCTTCTGTCATTTGATCCATAAGAGCTCGCCGGTAGCCAGCCTTCACCGTATACTCTCCTGCGCTGTCGTTTGTCCAGTAGATATGATCTGGCCCTGCGTCTGGCACACAGGGAATACTCAGGATAATTCTCATATCCCTCTCATTAAACCAAGAGAAGAGTTTTTCCAGACACCATCCCGCCCCTTGATCATCAAAAAGACAACAGACTGTGGCATGTTCAGATCCTGGATAAATAGGAGATGAAGCCTTCATTCCTGTCTGATCAACAAGCCAGGGATCATTCCAAATCTTAGCCGTTAGACCATTCCCAATCCTGCAGCCTAGTCCTTTCCTCAGCAGATTGTGACCACCCCAAATACTTCTCCAGAGAAAACTAGGTCGATTTCAACACTTTATAGTTAATTAAATGAAATATTATAAAAACTTTTTTCATTAAAACACTACTATAATATTTAAAATGTTGAGCATGGGTTTTAAAATTAAAAAAATTATTTTAAAGTGATTTATTGTACTTAATAATATATAATTTTATAGGAAAAATATTTAAAAAACTTTTGATTTATTTTTATAATAAAATAATTTCATAAAAGCGATAACATTAATAAAATCAGTATTTACACTATTAAAATAAAAATTAATTATTTCTGAAAAGTTTTAAAAATTTATCTTAAGATAATATGACCATTATAAATAAAAATACAATGTTTATTCTTTAAAATTAAATTTAAAAATCTAATAATTCAATATTTCAATAAAATCAAAAAATACTAAAGGAAACTAATCATATTAGAAAATAGATTTTTAAAAGAATGTATATTACATACAAAATAGTTTTTATTGAAATTAATATTTTAAATATTAAATAATATTAATTATTTAACTCTTAAAGGTAATAAATATTAATGGCCTCCCATATTAGGGTTTATTATTTATTTATTATTAATACATTCTTAATATGTTGTGTTTTTTTATGTTGGGTTTAGTGTGTGACACAAGTTATAGAAAATAATATATATTTTTGCTGGATCCAAAATCTAATGTCATAACATTATACCCCCTTAAACAAATTGTGTCATTGAAATTTAATTATCATTTACTTACATGAATATATAAGCGTGTTCAAAGGATTGACATGCCTCAAGATATTATATCTAATGAGATATGATTCTCAATATTTTAAGAAAGAATGGAAAAAACATATTTTACCATACTATTTAAAGGAAATGTATCTCATAACAAGGTATTGAGGGCCATTTTAAGGATTTAGTTTTCTTATTATATAATTCATATTCGGACTTGCTTTAATAGATGTACACAGTTTATTTAGAATGTTTTCCTTATTATATAAATTAATGTGGAGTCAAAGTAGAGATATCCATTCTGTTTCAAAAATCAAATAATTTTTTATAGAGGATCATATTATGGTTTATAAAAAGTTTTTTTAAAAAAATATAATAATGATACCACTAAATGTTTTACTTAAAATACAAATCACTGAGCATGGTGACTTCATGTTTGTAAAAAACATCCTAGATACAAGAAGGTTGATATAATTATAATATATCTACTGATTAGTTTTGGAGATTAAGTGAAAGATAATTACTACTATACTCTTAATTGATGGTCATTACATAGGTTCTTCCTTCCTACATAAATCTATGAAGAAGTTGATTCCTATCATCCTCATCAGTACATTGAATAGGGAAATGGCTCGGAAAATGTATGAGTTCTCCTTACACAAGACATTGAATTATTAGTGGTTCCCTAGGAGGAGTTCTATATTATTTTCTCATGTAAAACAAAATCTTAATTTTTCCTGTACATTTTGATAATACATGGAATCCTTTAACATAATAAAAGTTTCTTCTATTACCCTTGAGTAAATTCCCTAAATTATTCTTCCTATATTTTTGAAATACAGGGGGTTGAATATCCTTTCATTATCTTCATTTCCTGAATTTTTATGAGCCTCTATAATTCAATTATTTGGTGCAGTCAGTATTTAGAATATGGATATATTCTTAATCATGTTATGCAATATCTAGTTGTGATAATAAATAATTTTTTTCATTCTATCACCCATTTCAATGATCTGATTTTGAGGTAATTTTTGCATTGTCCTTCACACCCATGGTTAACTTGGTTCCTTCTAGTTCCATCCATCACTAAAACCAAATAGAGATTACATGAGCGATAAAAAATTAATACTATGGGGGAATTATGATAATAATAAAATGAATTATACCTTAAAAGTTATTATTCTTTAACATTACCATGATGGCCTATAGTTCCTTTATTTCAACCTATATCGATATTCGTTTATCCTAGTTTAATTTAAGATGGGTTATCATATAATTCTCAACATTATTCCTTAAATTTAATTGGAAATAAATCCTCTATAGTGATTCATATAGAGTAAATGATCAACTAAAACATATCCCCCAAGTGTGTCAAACCAGGTGTGCAGTTAAGCCTCTTTGTCATGCACTAGGTTATGATCTATTTAATACCCAATATGTCGTTTTGGGGTTATTAAACTTAATAATATTTGTTCCAGATACTTTAGCACCTTTAGTATACACATAAGGATGTATTTATAGAGAAAAATATCTACTAAATATATTTCAAATATTTTAGGATATCATCCTATATATTTTCTCTTCTCTGGAGACTTTAATATGGTTATCTAACCCTAATACCAAAGGTAAATAAACTAATATGAAAAAATATCTAAACTAATATTCAAAATAACTAAACCTTTCTCTGATACCAACTATTATAACACATTATAAAATTCACATAAATACTACAATAATATCATGATTTAAATTACACATCTCACAAATATTCGTTTAACCCAAGGACCTAATGATTTAGTGTCTTGGAGTCTAGTTATATAAATACCTCACAAGACATAATCAAATTCATAACCTTGGTAATTAAATTATAAGTAATGAATGAGTTCAAATTCTCAGTGTGGGAAAATACATATCATAAGGTAATAGATCATAAACATGAATGAGAATAACAGGAAGAAATAGATATCTTACTAAAATATCATAAGACCATGCATGATAATAAAAAAACATTAGGGAAGAACATAATATTATAAAAATGTCATTAAGGATTAAAAAAGATATAAAATAGCATAGAAAACATATCAATAATCATAAAACATGTTAGCATGATATAAAAGTGTGGAATACTAAAAAAAAACATGACGATGGGAATATTAAATTTCATAGAAATGAAATGAATCTATTAAAATAGTCATAAATTTATAAAAAAATAGGGAAGGTTCATAATTTGATAAAACTAAAAATGTAGCACATCCATTAGCATAGGAAACCTTGTACGATCAAACCCAAGACTACACCCATTTGAACAAACTCATTATGTCCACACATGAAAATGTGTACAAACCCATCATGCATATACCTGTGTGAAAAAACCCATTATGTCCACCCCTAATTATCTCATGAGATATAATACTATACCAATTCATTGAATGGTTATATTGGACTCCACCCATCATCATATATACATATGTGTACCACTTAAAAATAATAATCATCATAACATAAATGACCCATGGAAAAATAATGTGTTACTTAAAAAATCACATAAGAAAAACTTTGTAAATCATAATATATTAAAATATAATTATCCAAAAGGGTTCATAATGTAATAAAATATAATCCATTACTTCATGAGAGATAAATAATTTAAATATAATGAGTACCAAATCATGAAAATATTTTTTTGAAAACATTTTCAATTCATCATTGCAAAATTCAATGTTACGAGTCTCTTTTCATAGGGTTTCCTTTGTTTTAAAGGGGAATAAAAAATAAAACTTTTAATGAAATTGATCTATTGGGGGGGGGGTTCTAGGTTAACGAAATTGGTTTCTAGTTGTGGGAGAGAGACATCATGGGTGAGCTAATGACCCTAGATGATGGTTACCTATGATAGTGTGGTCTGGGATTATGATGAGGCTATGCATCTGGTGACGAAGTTCGATGGGTTAGGTATGGGAAGTGCATGGTGGATGTCTTGACCTTTTATGGATGGAATGGGTGGGAATTTAGTGTGTCTTATATCAAAAAATGTATAGGTGGAGTGTGACACATGTTGTGCAAGCTACAATGGAAAAATCCATTTAACTAGGCATGGGTGTGGGGTGGGCCTTCTAGTCTCATTTTTATTAGATTTCATATCCACTGGGTCAAAAATTCCTTTTAATGGGATCCCTATAACCAAAAAAATTAATATGGTTTGTTTGGTTTAATAAAAAAGTGATAGAACTTCCTCCCAACCTACTAATTGTTTTTTCTATATGTATTATACTATTATAATATATTTTCAACTTTTGGTGTTAATAATCTTAACTAGTTTGAAATAATTTCATAAAATTTGGGTTTATATTCCTTTTCCCCCAATGATCATCATTTCAAAACCATTAAAGGTTTTTTAATTTATTTTTATTAATAATTATAATTTTATATTTCCATTACATGGGAGTTTTAGTTGTTTTTTGTGATAATAAAAAATGGGGAAGAACTTGTTTTCTGTTTTTTACTAATATCGATGGATTAACTTATACATATTGTTAATTTTTGTGTTTTTAAAAAATATTAATGATATATATTAGTTATAAATATCATATATACATATAAAATATCAACTAAAACCATCCATGTTTTCAAGTGAATGAAATACGAAACACGTTTATTCGTGTATGAGGTAGTCTTCAAAACACATGATTCACATTTTAATTTTTCTTAATGGAAAATGGGAGGATTATAAATTCTTGAAACATCATTATAATAACATAACAATATAATTATAATGCTTATTTTATCATTTTAAAAGAGATAAATGAAATTTTAGGAAGAATAAAGCATAAAAGGAAGTATAAAAAAAGAGGATTAAGAACTAATACTTAACTTCTTGGATTATCACTTTTGAGAAGGGGATTAATACATCGAGGGGTTGTCTATTGAGAGTAAAATAACCAAATTAAAGTTGATAAGATTTTTTAGAATAGGTTTGGAAATATTCTTGGCCAAACATGATGGGTTTTTGTGTGAGGATAATTTAGGAGGGGAGTTCCCCTTTTATATGTGAATGGGAGTGTCATTTTTGTAAATACTAAAAAATATTCAATAATGGGAAGTTAATCTCAATTAAAATGCCTCAAAAATTGATAAATAAATAATTTCATCGAAGAAAAGGTTGAGAAACACCTTCAAAATTCAAAAATAAACACGTTTTAAACACATATGTCACTTACCTCCAAGGTTTCGCACTTGTACCATTTTAGTTTTCACTACAGTAACTAGTTTTTACCTAGGAAATAAAATGAGAAATATTACATAATTTATACCTAATAATTATAAATATTAAGTCCAATTTTTCAAATAAAAATATTATGTGTGTTGTATAGTAATTTTAACACAAATTCATGTAGCGCACAAAAATACATTTGTTTTGAAAACGTTTGTTTTTAAGAAAAAGGATTTGCGATTAGGATAGAATATTAAATTTAATTTATTTTAATGGATTTAAAATAATAATTATCATTAAAAGGTTATTTAATGAAAAAAATAAATCAAAAACTTCATTTCATCATGTTATCATTAGTTAAATTAGATATTCAAAAAATGGTTTTCAGTAAAACACTACATAAAAATTCAAAATGATGATAATGGGTTTGTAAATTAATTTTTTTTAAAATATTTTATTTTACCATATAAAATACTATTTTTTTAGGAAAAGGTTTTCCTGAAACATTTACCGTATTTTTATAATAAAATACTTTCATAAAGTGTGGAAATTAATAAAATCGGTGTTTCCACTAATCACCTGAAAATTAATTATTTATGAAAAGTCACAAAAACCAATATTATGATATAATGAAAATTGGAAGTAAAAAAATGATTTTATTTTCAAATTAAATGTCTAAAATTCACAAATTAAACATTTTAATAAAAACCCAAAATATAATAGAATACTAATCATATTAAAAAGTAGATTTTTAAAATAAAATATATATAAAAAATAAAATTACTTTTATTAAATATAATTTTTTTTAATATTAACTCATTTTAAATATTTTCTATATAAAATTAATAAATATTAATGGTTTTCCATATTATTTTTTATTATAACTTTATTAATATTTTTTTCTTAATATGTTGTGGTTTGTTTACGTTGAGTGTAGTGTGTGACACAAGTAATAGTTCATTGTATATATTTTAAAGAATAAAAAATATATGGTCATTAAATAACTCCTTTAGTGGAGTTTGATATTTTATTTTTTTAATGGATTTACTGTCCTTATATAAATCCAACATCAACTATTGGGAAAGGGTTATCACTCTTCACATCTCAAGTTATCCTCTGATTTGGCATAAGTGTAAATAAGAGGATAAATTTCCTTTAAAAAATTCTTATCAATATTGGATATTATTACCTCATGAGAAAGAATATATTTCTTAGATGATTGAGACAAAGGAGAGAATCCTGATTGAAGACATGCCCATTATGAGGGTTGTGTTGATTTATTTATCAAAGAGTTGTCTGGTCTTGATCATGTATATGATGTTGAGTTCTCAATTGAACTTCTACTTGTACATCTTCCCATATCAAAGAATCTCTATAGAATGGGCACTATTGAGTTTAAATAAATGAATATATAGTTACTGGAAAAGGGTTTTATATATCCCGAGTAATTCACCATGGGCTTCTTTGGTCCTCATTGTTAATAAGAAGGATGCGTCATTGTGACTTTGCATTGATTATCATGAACTCAAAAAAATCAGGATAAATAACAAATATCCCCTTCCATAGATTTATGAATTGTTAAATTAAATATGTTAGGCACAATAATTCTCTAAGGTGGAACTTCTATCAGGATATCACCAATTAAAGGTAAAGAAGGAAGATATTCTCAAGACTGCCTTTTGACCAAGGAATGAACACTATGCGTTCATAGTGATTCCCTTCAGACTCAATAATACTCTAACAATATTCAAGGACATAATGAATAGATTATTTATATATTACCTTTAAAAATTTGTGGTGTTCTTTATATATGATGTTCTGTATACTCTAAAAGAAAGGAGGGGCATGAGGATCATTTGAATGTTGTGCTGAAGACTTTGAGAAAGGGGAGTCTCTATGAAACATAGAGTAAATATGAGTTCTATACAGAGAAATTATAATTATTTATGTATGTTATCACCTAAAATGGATATCATGGACCATTTTAAGACAAATTCAATTGAGGTGTGTATTAGAGAAACATCAGTAATGAAGATCCATAGTTTCCTTGAACTATCTGCATATTAATAAGGATTTTTGATAAACCTATCATGATTATCAAACCTGAAAATCAAAATTACTTGGAAGGGATTGAAGTTTGTCTGGACCAATGATAGCCTATTCCTCAAGGTAGTTTAAATTTCATGAGAATAATTACACAATCCATGATTTAGAGTTAGTTGTAGTGGTCTTTATATTGAATATTTAGAGGCATTATATTTATGGGGACAAGTGTGAAATATATATGGATCATAAGATCCTAAAATAAATATTCCCACATATGGATATTAATTTTTTCCAACGAATATAGTTAGATATGATCAGGGATTATGACTTCTCAATCCACTACCATATTGTAAATGAAATAAAGTGTCAAATGCCCTATGTAGAAAGGATATTGTGACCTTATTAATGATGAAAATTGGGAGGTATCTGATCATCAAAGACATTCAAAGGATTAAAATGGTAATCATAAAGGAAATAAAACCAACATCCCTTTATCAAATGATTTCTAAATCATCCCTTTAAGAGAAGAGAAAGGGTTCTCAATGAGATTATGTTGAAACATCGAAGAAGTTGGAATCTATAATAAATGAAAAATCCTCAGAGTTTAAAATTGACGAAGAGAGATTTTTTGTGATTTGGGTCATGAATACGTATACCATCATATCCTAAGATAAATAACGATTAGTTAAATGACACACATAGTTTGACCTTCTCTATCCATCAAGGGAGAATGAAGATGTATCATGATCTCCAAGAGCACTATTGTTGGGAAAATATGAGGAAGTAGACTAGAAAATATTTAGAAAAGTTACTAGTATGTTATAAAGAGAAGGATGAAAGGAAAAAAGTTAAAGGGTACGATGAAACCATTATCCATAAATATATGGAAATGGGAAAATATCACCATGGTCATTGTCTTTGGTCTTTCGAAGAAATAAAGAGGAAATAATTATATATGGTTTATAGTGGATAATCATAATAAAATTCTACCAAACTCTCCCATGAACTATCCCCAACATCCCTAGAATCCTTTTTACCATTAAAATACCAATCAAAGGCTCCTTATATAAAATCTCAAGAGGAGACATCCAATGTAGAATGTAATACCCTCAAACAAGTCTTTTATTTTTTCTTCCTCCTCATCCTCAAAAAAAATTTAATTCAACATGGAATAATAACTCTAGTATAATATATATTATAGAATGTTATTTTCTAAATGGAATATATATCATCCATCTTATTCTATTATTAACTTATTCAAAAACTTAAAACATTGTACATATTGTTTTGGTTTACTACAACCATAGAGGTTGAGTTTATGTTTTCAAGGATTTCCTTCATGTAAGGTATAAATTCACTTATAAGAGTTTAAAATTAACTAAATATGTATATTATATTTTTTTCACATTATATAAGGAAAATATAGTCATAATATTAAATAAAAAGAAACTAGTTCACGATGGTCGGTAAATAAACCTAAATGAAATATCCGCATGACATTAACATTTTAACTAAATGAATCATTCCAATGTTAGAACATATATGGATATTTGGAATCATTTAAACTTACGAAAGGTCATGAATATGATTTAATTTCACTTCTTTAGTTGTTGATCCATTTGATAAGAAAATAAAAAATTATCTACAAGTGATTGACCTTGGAACCATGAAACGAACACCCTAAAAACCATGAAATTAAACTATATATATCATTAAAATGGATATAAATGAACTTAATTAAATAATTTTAAATAAAATATAGATATAAAAATTTATGAATTAATTAAAAAATTTATCTAATTTTATTATTTTGTATGTTAGGAGTAGGTGTAGAATGATTTTAGTCGCAGGGAAAGGGATCTCTATGGACCACCCTATTTTCTTTAGGCTATGAAATTTCTCTATCTAACTCACTTTCATTATCTATTTGATGTTATGAATGATTATTAATTATATATATATGTTTCTGAAATATATAACTATCTTATTATCATTTCATTTTATGGGTCTATATATACCATAAGTTCATTTCTTATATGACTTATTTAAAATCAAAACTAATTAAGTGAAGATTTTCTATCACTTTATTATTTTATGCAACAATACTCTAATGTATTTATTATAATTAATGATTTCACTAAATAAAATAATGTTTTATTGAAAAACATGTTGGATTAGGTTCATGAGTACCAAATTCTATGTAAATTATGATAACCTTTATTCATATTTTTGAATATTAGTAAACTCATTATCACATCATGATTGTTCTTCTGCATAACATATTATGTGATAATGTCGTAATAGTAGTTATCACATGAAAAGGTCAATGAATTTCCCCACTACGATGTGAACCCAGAAGTTTTCTGACAATATTCTTAAAAATATATTATATATTCGGTTGAAATCATACGAGTGGAACAAATGATTTAGGATATCAGGGGTGGAGACTCATAGGACTTTGAGACATATTCTCATGGTGTACTCCCTTTGTAATATCTAGTGTAGGATATTATGAGAATGAGACCCTCCCATAAGAAATCCACAATTATACGTGTCATTGGATGTTTCTATTTGTAGACATATGTATCGATCCATATACTTCAAGGTTATTATTAATGAGTATTATAAGTCTCGTTCTTTGATGTATTGACAAAAACTATGATGAAACATGTTTGTGGTGAGGTAGTATACGTTGGGTGAGTCACAAATAGTATTTTATTAATTAATAACGTGAGTAATGATTTTTTTATCATATTATTCAATGGAAGTTGATATGTCAGGCCCTTTGATGGAAATGATATAGCATAAATAAATCCATGGACATGGTGTTATATAGGAAAGTTTGAATTACATAGATTCAAATAGAGATACATCAAGCACATATGTCGGCATGCAACCTAATTGATTATAGATATCATGATAAATGGATTATATTACAAAATTTAGTGCCTGTATAAGGTATTATGTCACTGTAGGATTAAATTCATTCTCTATGGGTTCCTTTGTATGTTTCAAGATGGAAAACTTGGATTTTAGGATTCTTCTCTTAATTAAACTAAGGGGACTATAGGGTCACATGCTAAGTGTATCCATTATATCAATTAAATAATATATTATTTATTTATTATTTTACAAGTTGAACAAATTTTATTCCCGCATGTGGTTTAATAATTATTTGTGTTTTCTTGATCATATATTTTCTATCACCAGTTATATGAGAGAATATTATTTTAGTGGAATATTTAATAAATATTCAGTTTAAATTTAGTGAATATAATATTTATTTATTTGTTGGTGAATAATTCATTGATATTCACTTACTAAATAAATATTCATTATTAAAGGCCCAATAAATATTATAGAGGAATGTTGTATTGATTTTAATGGTCCGATGAGAAATAATATTTATTCAATATTGCTTGATTAAGTAATACATAATTTAATTTTTTTGTTTAGAGCCTATGAAGAAATTAATATAATATTATTATTATAGACATGGGGTTCTAGAGGGATTAAATAAATAATAAAGGAATCCTATGAAATTATTTATTTCTAACCATAGTGTTATATAAACCTAATTATATTATTTTTTAAGAGATCCAATTTCATTTGTTTTTTTTGTGCAGAACAAATCCATAGAATCCTCTCAAATCTATAGAGATCACCCTTCTCCAATAATTCCCCGAAGAATGAAGCAAAATATTCTTCCACCATCCACTCTAGAGTCAAGAGAGATCAAAGATAATCCTTTGAAAGTAGTTGTTGGGGCGATCAAAGGCGAACAACCCAAGTATTAGGATATACCGCACTAGCACTATAAAATTCCTATTGAAACATTCAGTGAATTTTGAAACACATGTGGATCACTACTAGAGGGAATAATAACTCAATTACTATAATTCAATGAAGGTATTAATAAGATCCATTTTCAGACCAATCAATGAAGAAACAATTATTGGAAGGTAATTCTTTAATTGCTTAAATTAATTATAAATAATATGTGATGATCCTATGCTTTGGTTTCATGATTTTATCAATTTTATATATTATTTGATTAAATTATTTTCATCATGGAATTTATCCTCATGTAAATCTCATATTGATTATCGATCATGAAAAAAATAAACTTTGGGTAAGACCCATCAAAAGATTCTGTTGCACCCGAAACCATCAAATAATATCAGAGGGAGGTCACATAATTATTAATAATTATGTTAAATATCATTTATGAATTTATGAATAAGTAATTGGTTTTAGATTCAATTTAATAATTCATTAATCTAAATTGTGATATCCAATTATTCCTCTCCATTTCTGATACAAATAATCAAATCGATTAATTTTATGAACAAAATAAATATGAAGAACTCATTCGGAGGTGCTAAAGAATCTAGCTGGATTACACAATCGTACTCACCATGTAACCCAGAGGTTCATTCCATTTACTAGTGTTTAATTAAACAATATTTAATTCAGATTTATTTCAAGGAGTGTGAATTTATTACACAAGGTGAATTTAATTATAAACCATGTGTTTACTAGGCCAGCCTAGAACACAGTCATCCAGGGTATACACCTTGTAACTTCTGTATATTGTGTGTCTTCCTTTAGTCACATATGGTCCATGTAGATTCTTACATGACCTACCTGATTAGTGACTATGTAACTCAGAGACCACATGATTTATATCCCATGTGCACATCGTTTACTCAAATATTTTCAATGGCATGGTTACATGCCGTGTCCTTAGGCATGTTCCATAGATAGGCTGTGAGAAAACGTACACATCATGTAGCTAGATTTTAAACACCATGTACTTATAGAAAACTGTTAAAAAATAAAAAATTAATTCACTATATTGTGTAAACCTTATCAACATGTTCTTTCATGTGGTCATTAAGTTGATAGGACACACCATGCGATGGTTTTTAATATATATATAAATGTCTAATTAATTTTTGCATAACGTTCAGATCTTCATATCATGTATCAGTTGTATTAATGTTATTAATCTATGTTCATTGAATCATGAAACATGAATTAATAATAATGTAATCTCTGTAATCCTTAATTTGATAGAACATTTCATGAAAGTATGTGATTGTAATGTTCGCCACTTGTCACAAGAATAAAATGTATTGAAGTATAGTACATGTTGGGTAGTTTAGATGGGTACTCAACATGTTTCCTCCAAGATACATTTTTTATTCTGAAAAAATAATTTTACTTAAATTTATTTAATTTTTTGAAAATTATGATGGGTGTCAATCTAAATGAAATTCACATGAGAATTAATATAAAAGAATTGAATAATTAAATAATATAATTAATAAATTCGAGAATGATTTATCTTAAATAAGAACAATTAAAAATTGGATGATAATTTTATTAAATACATAATTATTTTCATTCATTTGGATGATCATGATCCTAGACCAAACAATTTTATATGATTGGTTTCATTTAATTTATTATTAAATCAAATTGTTGGTCTGCGTTCCACCTATCCTCTTATTATGCAAGAGCTTGAATTCCCATGGTTTCTATTATGCAATCTCTTTCTCCTAGCCTATATGTGAGTAAAAGAATGCGTAATGGAAGGATCTACCAATATAGTATAGTAATTTCATGTTTGGAGTATATGAAAACCCAATCCAAGAGAGATTCATAGGTGGACCGACGGAAAACTACAACATGAACCATAAGTGGTTCAAGGTGTTTTCCCCCTAGGCCAACACATAGTTTATCATCCTCTAGATAGACTATATATTAGTAAAATATCATGATTATAACAATTTATTATTTTATTTCTTTCACTTTTCATGGTTATTTCATTATGGATGTTTTTTCAAGATCACATTAATTAATTAATTAACAACCATGCAAGAAAGAACTAAAATAAATTGGATTATGCGTAAATATTATGTAGGAAATGGTTAACCACATAAGTAAATATTCTTAATATTAAAAATCATTTAATAAATATAATAATTGGAAATTCATTCCTAAAATATAAAATCCCTCAATTATAAATATTAAGTTAGTATAGATTTCCACTACTTTAGTTAAAATAAAACTATAGTTCAAAGTGATTTACATCCAACATTGGGGTGATTTTAATTATCGAGGAATTATAACATGATTTTTAGGGTTGATATAACATACTTAACATCAAAGGTCAACTTCCAAAATAGGGGTTTGTGTAAGTGAGAGTAAAGGGTTGAGGAAATATAATTTAAGGATTTTAGGATCAGGGAGTCCACTCAACAAATCAAGAGACTATGATTTGATGTAATTGGAATTTGGAATGCCAACCTAAAAACCTTAAAATTTATTAACCAGCTAAATTTGGGGTGATGATAAGGTGAATATGGATCCTTTCCAATATAATGTCCAGGGAATATAATATTTTTAAGCGAATGGTGAGCGATATTGGGTTTTTATTAAATAGAGGGAGATTAATAAATATAATATTTATTTATTTGTTTAAATTTTATAAGATAAATTACTATATCTCTGATCATATTATTTGTAGTGAAAATAATAAAATTACTTTAAACATATAAATTTTATCCATACTTTATTAGGATATACTTCTAAATAGCTAAGATTTCCAAGTGTGGAAAGGGTGATTATGCATTATTTAACACCATGAAATGAAATTATTTGTGCTGGAAGAACCAATTACTAATGTGCTTAGTAACGAGGCTAGTGAAGAAGAGTTGAATATCTATGAGGAACATTTGAATGATGCTATAGGTGTTCAATGTTTTATGATATCATCCATGAACAATGATATTTTTAAGAACCATGAGGAGATGGATGCATATAACATGATGTATCACCTTCAGGATCTCTATCAAGATAAGGTAACACAACAAAGATATGAGACCTCCAATTCTCTATTTATAACTATTCTTGGAGATTTGGTGTGAGTAATGCCTCATGTATTCAAGTTTATTGGTTATATTGAACACTTAGAAATCTTAGGGATTAAATTCCAAAATGATTTGTGAATAGATCTTATACATTCCTCATTACCCAATAACTTATCTAATTTTAATGTTAATTATAATATAAAATATAATGAGAAGAGTATTTCTAAACTTCTTACTTTGATTCTATAAGTGGATAAGGACATGGGGAATGATAAATCCACGGTCCTTATAGTAAATAAGAAAAAGGAGAAAAAGTAGAAGGGGCCCATGAATCATTATCAGTATAAATATCCTGAAAACCATCATTCCAATAAGAGTAAAATCTAGAGACAAGGAAAGAAAAATTAGGTAGTATGTTTTTCATGTGGAAATAAAGGTCACTAGAAGTAAAACTTCACCTAGAAGAAAGGTAAAGGTAAATTTGAATTCATTATTAAGTGAAATCTTTCAATATCTACACATTGGGAATTGTATACATCTTATGGTGATTATATATATATATATATATATATATCAAAATGGAGTAAACAATTATATTTTTAATGATTCATAGAGGAGAGATGGATTTGTGAGTTTTCAGTGGTGTGAGGTTGGATTCTCTAGACATTGGTGACTATCGCCTTTCATTTATAATAGGAATGATATTGGTTTTAAGTGATTGTTTTTAGGTACCAAATATTACCAAGAAAATAATTTCAATTTCATTCCTAGATAAAAATGAATTTATTTTAAAGTTTGGAAATTAAAGTTATTTATTTTATAAAGAAAACATATGTTATAGTATGAAATATTTAAATAATGATCTTTATATATTCAATTATGAAAACTATGTATTGGAAATATATAACAAATCATGTTTACATGACTCAAATAACAATCAGATATGGAATAAATATATTGTTCAAGTAAATGAGAAGCATTTGAAAAAGATCAGTCAAGATGGTTATTTAGACTCTATTTAGATATAACCACTTGAAAGATATCATGCTTGTATATAAGGAAAAATGTCCAAACATCCATTGTATTAAAACGGTGAAGGGTCCATAGAGCTTCTTAGATTGATTCACAATGATGTGTGTAGACCATTTTATGTAGAATCTAGATGTTGATATTGTTACTTCATAACTTTAACTAATGACTTGAGTAGATATGGATATGTATACTTAATGAGGTATAAGTGTGAGTCCTCTGATAAATTCAAAGAATTCAAGACTAAAGTAGAAAATCAATTTAGAAATAAGATAAAGAAGATTTGATCGGATTGAGGTGGTGAATATCATAACAAAGAGTTTATTGTCTTTCTATAAGAGTTTATGGAATAAATATATTGTTAATGTAAATGAGTAGTATTTAAAAAAGCTCTATCAATATGGTTATTTAGAATCTATTGAGATAAAAACACTTGAATGATATCATTATTGTCTAGAAGAAAAAATGTCCAAACCTCCATTCGATGGAAGATTTGAAGGGGCCACAAAAATTTCTGGATTGATACAAAATGATGTGTGTATACCATTTGTAGTAGAATATAGATGTGGATATTATTACATAATAACTTTTACTGATGACTTGAGTAGATATGGATATGTCAACTTAATGAGGTATAAGTATTAGTCCTTTGATAAATTTAAATAATTCAAGACTAAAGTAGATATTAAATTTAGAAAGAAGATAAAGAAGATTTGATCAAATTTAAGTGGTGAATATCATAATAAAGAGTTTATTGAATTTATATAAGATTTTTTAATTTTATATCAACTCACTCCACCTTACACACTATAGTGTAATGGTTTAGGTAAAGGATGAAATGTTCCCAGTTAGGCATGGTAAGGTCTATTCTGAGTCATGCAGATCTTCCACTATCATTTTGGGGATATGCGTTAACAATGGTGGGATACACACTAAACCAAGTACCAACTAAAGTTGAAAATAGAATTCCCTTAAAGTTATGGAGTTTAAAGAAACTTGTTTTTTCACATACACATTTATGGGGTTGTGAGGAATTTTTTAAGGCCTTATCAAAAAATAAACTAGCACCCTAGGGCACAAAGTGTATCTTTTTAGGGTATCATAAGAAAAAAGTGTGATACTACCTATACAACCCCTCTTAAAAGAAAGTGATTGTCTATAGAAAATCAATATTTATTGAGATGGAGAACTTCCTCATAAAGTATAGTGACAGAAATATTGACTTTGATGAAGTTGATTCTCAAGATATACAAGAGTTGGTATAAGAACAGATTCCACAATTCTCCATGGAAGAAGTAACTCCTAAAACACAAGTATGAAGTATGAACGCTAGAGGGGTAAGTGAAATAGAGAAATATTGTTTTATTTTCACTAAGGATGGTGACTCATAATTAATTTACAATCATGAACCTCTCTCCTACAAATAGTGAGTAAAGATATCAGAAGATACAAGATGGAAAGAATACATGAATTCTAAAATGGATTCCATGTATAAAAAAAAGATTGGATTCTGTTCAATGAACAAATATTTGTAAAACCCATATTTTTAAAATGAGTATTTAAAAAAAAATTGGACATGTAAGGTAAATTAAATACATATAAATCAATTCTAGTGGCTAAATAGCTTAAAAATTTCCAAGGAATTAACTGAGATGAAACATTTTCACCACTTTCCTTGTTTAAATCCATCATAATTCTAATTTCTATATCATCTTACCATGAATATGATATTTGGAAGTTGGATTTGAAAACTACTTTTCTTAATGGGAACCTTTAGTAAGATGACTATATGAAGCAACAAAAAGTGTTTGTGGCTCCAGGTGATGAAAAAAATATTTGAAAGTTGTATATATCCATTTATGTATTGAAGAAATTATCTGGGTTATGGAACATTTGATTCAATGAATCTAAAAAATAATTTGGTTCTATTAAGAATGAATTTGATCCATGTGCTTACATGAGCTTTATTGGAAATGTAGTCATTATCATAGTATTATATATTAATTACATATTATATATTGAAATGACCTACCAATCTTATAGTCTGTTAAAGACTAGTTGGAAAAGTGTTTATCCATAAAGTACATATGTGAATAAACCTATATTATAGGGATAAATGTCATTCATGATAGATCAAATAGGATACTTAGACTAAGTCAAAGTACATAAATTAACAAGATAATATATAAATTTATTGTAGAATGATCCAAGAGGGGATTTATTCCAATGTCACATGGTATACATATTTCTAAGAAAATGTGTACTCAAACCCAAAAGGAGAAATAAAGTACAAGTAAGATCCCATATGCTTCAGTTATTGGATCAATCATGTATACCATATTTTATATTATAATTTATGTTTCCTGTGCATTGATCATGGTTGGAATAAATCAATCAAATCATTGAGAATAGTACTAGTTTTCTACTAAAGACATCCTTAAGTATTTGAGAATAACTAAAGATATGTTCCTAGTGTACAGAGGATATGAGGAGCTGGTCAACATGGATTATACTGATGCTAGTTTTTAAACATATTCAAATGATCTGAAGTATCATTCAGGATAAGATTTCTATCCTAATGATGGATTTGTGACCTGGAAGAGTTAAAATTATCCTGATATAGATGATTCTAGAGTAGAGTCTGAGTATACAATGGCTTCTAATGAATCCAAGTAATCTATTTAGATACGAAACATTTTCCATGATCTTAATGTGGTAACTAAGAGTAAAGTCTATATCACATTGTATTATGTTAATACTATAGTGGTGGATCTTGAAAAAGAAACAAGGTTACACCAATAGACAAAGAACATACTATGGAAGTATCGCCTCATGAGGGATTTTATAAAAGTGTGATGTTATAGTAAGAAAAATTACCATAGAGGAAAACATGGAGGACACCTTAACTAAAGGCCTATCTTAGGGGAAGCCTGAGTATCATGTGAGAGCTATCACACTGAGAGTTGTTGGCAGTTGTCTCAAGTGCAAGTGAGAGACTATTAGTGTTGGTTCCCTAGAACTAAATTTTGTGTACTTTATGATAAACTATATTCATAGTTTTTAATATTAATGAAACACTTATCACATCATAATTGGTCTTCTATGTAACATATTATGTAATAATGTTCTATGGGTAGCTGTCACTCTAAAATTCTATAGCAGTTCCCTAATATTATGAGATCCCTAAAGTACCATGAAGGTATTAATAAATATATGTTCTATAGATGGATCAAATAATTTTTGGGACACACATTATTCAGGATATCATGGGTGGAAACTCATAGGACTTTGACTCATCTTCTCATGGTGTACTCCCTTAGTAATATCTAGTATATAACACTATGAGAACGAGAACCGCCTATAGGAAATCCACATTTATATGTTTCATTAGATGTTACTAGATGAAAATATGAGCATTTATCCATAGTCTTTAAGGTTATTATTAATGATTATTATAATTCACGTGATTTGATATATTTAATAAAACCAGGATAAAATATATTCACAGTGAGGTAGGATAAGTTGGGTGTGACACGAGTAATATTTCATTAATGAATAATGTGAGAATGGTTTTTTCTGTTCCATTATTTAATGGAAGTTGACACCTCAGACCCTTTGATGGGAATGACATAGCCTAAATAAATCCTTCTCCATGAGGTATTATGTCATTACAATATTAAATAATTTCTTTATGGGTGCCTTGGCATGTTTTTAGATGCTAATCTTGAACTTTAGACTGCTTCACCTAATGCCACTGGTAAATAGGGAAAGAGGGTCACACACTAAGTGTATCCATAATCTTAGTTAAATAATATATTATTTATTTATTATTTAATAAGTTGAATAAATATTATTACAAAACATGGATTAATATTTATTCTTGTTTTCTTTAACACATATATTCCATCCCTAGTTACTCAAGAGAATTTTATGTGAGCATCATATTTTATAAATATTTATTTACTATATAGAAAAAATAATATTTATTTAGTTATTGGGGAATAATGTAGATATATTTTTTTATTAAATAAATAGTTATTGTTTAAGGAAACATAAATATTATGGAGGAATGGTGTACTAAGTTTAATGGCCCAGGTAGAAATAATATTTATTAAATATTTTTTGACTAAATAATATTTAATTTTATTCGGAAGTTTAGCACATGAAAATAAATAATTATAATATTTTTTTTATTATAGACATGGACTTATGCAGTGATTAAATAAATAATAAAGGTAAATTGCACAATTATTTATTTCTAACCCTAGATGTTTATAATCCAATTACATTATTTATAAAGTGAGCTAATTTCATTTGTTTTTTTGTGCACAAAATTTTTGAAAAATAATCTTAAATCCCTAGAGAGATCCCTTCTCCAATAATAATAAAAATAATGTATGTCAACCATTATCCAACTTTCACTCAAGATTTAAGAGAGATTATAGAGAATCCTTTGGAAGTGGTTCTCAGGGGGATCAAAGGTGAACGGTGCAATCCTTAGAATCTTCCATGCTAGTACCTAGATATTTCTACAGTGACATTTAAAGATTTATGGAACAAGTGTGGATCACTGCTAGAGGGAATGTTCTATTTATTCCTACAATTCAACGACAGTATGTTGTAGATACATTTTTATATCCATAAATGTAGAAATAATTATCACATGAAAATTACTTAATTCATTAAATTAATTATAAATAATATTTGATAATCTTGCACTCTGGTTCTGGTATTTTATCCATTTTCTATACAAATTGATTCAATTCCATTGAAGGAAACATTTATCGTCATGTAGATGTTAGATTGATCATTATTCTTGAAATTAATAAATGATGGAAATGACCCATCACACACTTCCACTATGGTCTAAACCTTTAAGACATTCTTGTTTTCCTCAAGGTTTAAGATAAGAATTTTGGTTCATTATTTCTTCAAAAGTATGAAACAGACTGCCTAAAATGCATTTTTGAAAGTTCATTTTTATACATAATTCTCAAACATTTATCATGATGTAGTTTAAATAAACAAAAAATATATGACCTATTATTTTTTATTTAGATATTAAAATCCAAAAAAAATTATTTCCTAATTATATTTGTAATATTTATGAAATATCCATTGATTATGATTTGAGGAAATATTATGAAGCCCATTTCTTTCCATGGTAAATTCTTATGTTTATACATTAATATGATTTCCATTTGTGGCACACAAAAGCACATACATGTTATTATGGATAGGATAGATAACACTCCACTTAATATGCTAATTCTTATTTCTAATAAGATGATATGTATGGGATTATGTATTAAACCTAGTCCAAAATGGGACTCTATCTTCTATGTGGTATTTTATTGGAAGTTATCCATGAATTATTCTTATGTAATGTTTCATATTGATGAAAAATTTATATATTTTTAGGATCTTATGATTCCATGTTCTTTGTGTTATAAATCCACCTTATTATTCATGATCCTTTACTATTATCATACCATTTTATGACATTTTAATCATATGTTATGTTGCGTCACCATGTTTGTTGGGCAAAAATCCCTCAAGGTATCATTGAAGCATTTTTGAGGTGATTGTGTTTGTTGACAAAGTGGACATCTGAGTTGTGATTGTTGACAAAGCAAAAGCATGACATACAAATTTGTTGACAAAGAGGATTTCATGATGGAATTTCGAGTTCAAGAGCTGAGTTCAACGATCCATGTTTGTTTCAAGAACGTCGATAAAAGGAATGGATGATCTGGAGGCGTTACAAAAGAACAGATACAAGGTGGCGCCGTTTTCCAGTGTTTGCCAAATTTTTGGGCCTGAAAATCGGCAAATGAAGAAAAGTGTTTTTGGAAAAGGGACTTGCGCGCCGCAAACATGGTGTACAGGAAACTTGCGCGCCATATGTTTTTCAAAATCAGAAGATCAAAATATGGCTAAGGAAATAGGTTCGCCCAAGTTTGGGAGTTGGTCGCGCAAGTGTCTAAAAGGAGAGAAGACTTGCGCGCCGAGATTGGGTCGCGCATGTGACTTGCGCGCCGTCGCGCAGGGTGGTCAGATTGCCTATAAATACTGGACCACCCCTCCTCATTTGAAACTGAAGTTCAAAACAAGAGCTCCCGTCGCGCAAGTGGTGTGTGTGGTCGCGCAGGTGGGACTTGCGCGCCATTGGTTGAAGTTGTGCGCCGGTGTTAGAAGTTGCGTGCCAGTTGGCAGTTGCGCGCCAATATTGGTTTGGGCGTAAAAGGAAGAGAGTCGCGCAAGGTTGGAGTTGAGGAAGTTTGAGTCGCGCAAGTGTCTGAGGAGGACTTGCGCGCCCGTTGTGACTTGCGCGCCGATACTTGCGCACCGAGGTTGACTTGCGTGCCAATTAAGGTCTGTTCCAGCAGTGTTTTTCGGGCTGCGTGGAAGCTGGAAGTTTTCCCGATACCTTCGGTGCAAAGAGATATTCATCTATGGGTGAAAGTTATACTTCAACAGAGCATCTACACACAGAGGAAGATGCATTAATTCATGCAAATTAAGAGACCTACAAGTCTATAAACTGTGAGTGGATTCCTTCCAAGAGTAGTGAGCTTAAGAAGAGGAAGAAGGTGATCCTCTCCACCGACAGTGAGCCAGAGAGAGAGAAACAGGGAGTAACCCTTGGGAAAGCAGTGAGCTGACCCTAAACTTTGTAAAGGCAGTGAGCCTGGGCATAGAAGTGATCTAGCCCGAATCTTGTAATCCACATCTAGTGAAGATTAGTGGAATTTGGTATGACCGGCAACCTGTCGGCGTATGCTCCTTGGACGTAGCCCTTAGCGGTGAACCAAGTAAAATTGCTGTGTCCTGTGCTTGCTTTACATTCTGTTTATATCGTGCAGCAGGAAAACGAGAGAAGAGTGTTTTGCTTGATAGCGAAACAAGATCAGAACGGGCATTAATTTTTAATTAGTCATACCCTGATTCACCCCCCCTCTCAGGGTATCCAGCCTAGTGGACCTAACAAGTGGTATCAGAGGGAAGGTTTAAAGTTGTTCTTATCTCAATGGAGGTAACCAATCATAAAGGGATTCCGATCTTCGACGGATATAATTTTCAGATATGGAAGAATCAGATGCAACACTATTTCCGATCCTTGGGAATGGATGTGTTTTCAGCAGCTATGCATGGTATCACAACTGATATTAATAGTGGTTCCTTATCAGAAGCTGAGCATAGAGAGTTGGATGCTGATTCCAAATCAATCAATGCCTTAGGGGGAGCCCTTTCCAATCCCATCTACACAAAGGTTATGTCATGCAAAACGTCACATTCCATGTGGGAAAAGCTTTTGAATATATATGAAGGGGACACAAAAGTCAAAGAGGAAAAGCTGCAGGTGTTGTGGAACAAATATGAAGATCTGAAAATGAACCCGAATGAGTCTGTTGACGCATTCTTTGACAGGGTAAACATTGTTGTGGAAGATATGCAAGGTCTTGGAGAAGTCATTGAAGACATAAAGATTGTAAAGCGCATCTTGAGGAAACTTCCACCTCGGTTCAATCCGAAAGTTTCAGTACTAGAAGATAAAGATCCAAAAGAGCTGACATTGGACAATTTGCACAGTACCTTGGTTGCATATGAAATGAGGAACGATGATAATGAGGCTGTGGAAAAGGGGAAGTCTAAAGAGGTGGCATTTAAGGCCATGAAGAAGCTCACCATTGAAGATTCTAATGAAGAAGAAGAGACAGATGAGGTGATGTCATTCCTTTCTTCAAATCTACAAAGAGGGAGAGGAAAGTTTAAAGGTAAAATTCCACTAGCATGCTTTATATGTGGAAAGGTTGGTCATCTTGCGGCAAGATGCCCCAAGAAGTTTCAAGATGATGATGATGATGACGTTGAAATTCCCAAAAAGAAGACTTCAGCTTTTGTGAAAGGGAACAAACAATTCAAGAGAAACTTCTTCAGGAAAAAGAATCTTCTTTCACAAGAATTTGAAAGTTCAGATGAGTCTGAGGATGAAGAAGTTGAGGAAATAGAAAATTGCAAAGATCGTGGGGTAAATTCCTTGGTGGCAATTGTTGGTAGTTCTCAAAAGGGAGAAGAAGCTGATGCTAAAGAAGAAGAATAAATTGAAGGGAGAATTGATATGGAAGCCGAATTGGAAGTATCTCTTGAGTAGATAGATGTTTGGAGAGCCAAAACGAAGAAATCCAATAAAGTGGTTCGTGATGCCAAACTCTATATGCAACAACAGGATGAAGAAAAGTCTGAGCTGTTAGAAGAAATTGAAAGACTAAAATCCTCAACACCAGAGAGCTCAGAAAATATTGTTGATTATAAGCTTAAAATTGAGGAACAAAAGAAGGAAATTGATTGTTTGACTAACACAGTAAAGGATCAGGTTAGATGTATCAACGAGCTTGAAGAAGAAGTGGTTAGTCTGCGACAAAAACTTAAGAATCAAGATAAAATCTTCACCCCCAATGTGATATCTGAAAAGCAGGCTATTCAGAAGACAGAAAAGATGAAATCGGAGCCTAGCAGTTCAGTAGGGAAGAAACAGTAATTGAGCTCAGATGTTAAGGTCGTTTCTGGGCTTAGTCAAGAACAAAAATTTGCGACAATTGCAGTCAGACCGCAAGCACTCATCCCGAAAGTGAAGGTTGATTTGGGAACAAAACAGAATCATAATATTCAGAGATCTGAAAGGGGAAATCATAGTGCTTAAATATCATGAGGGAATGCATCCTATATTAGGTGTTATTGCTGTGGGAAAATGGGACATTCACAGTATGTGTGTTCCATAGCCAAGAGATACAGAAGGGAACATGAACAGAGATGGCAGCCAAACAGAGAACGGTTTTCCAGAACTCATTTTGAAGGACACTGTTTTTGGTGCGGAGGATTTGGACACATGGCTAGGTATTGCACTTCAACCATTCATAGAAATGTGTCAAATCATAATCAAAATGTTCGCAAGCAGCAGGTCAATAAACCAATAAGTGAGTTAAAAGTTCAGAACAGATTTGCAGCTTTGTAAGATGAGGGTGGTCCATCATACTCTGAGAAAGAACAGAAGCCTCAATCCATGCCGAGTGTGAAAGAAAAAGTATGGACCAAGAAGAAGAAAAATGAGAAGGCTGTGGTGGCGCAGATTTCCCTTAAAGCATCAGATCGATCTGGTGTTTGGATCCTTGATAGTGGTTGCACATCCCACATGACGGGTAACAAGGATCTTGTTACAAGCATCAAATATGACAAAGAAGGAGTTGTCAAATTTGGAAATGATGAAGTCCTGAAGATTGCTGGCTCAGGGAAAGCCAAGTTTGGGGGCAAAGAGATGAGACGTGCTGATGTCTTGGTAGTAGAGGGTCTCAGTCATAACCTACTCAGTGGAAGTCAACTATGTGACTCTGGGCACTCTATCCAATTTACCAAGAAGATGTGTGTTGTGAAAGGAAAAGATGGAGCAACTGTTCTGCAGGGAAAAAGGTCAAAGAGAAATCTCTATCTTGTAGGTGGCGAAGAAGATACTTGTCTTTTATCCAGAGAGGAAGAAAACCAGCTGTGACATAAGCGACTTGTTCATCTATGCCAACCATCTATGGAGGATCTCGTTAAATGTGATGCTGCTAGAGACCTTCCCAAACTATCACGTGATCGCACTCATACGTGTGCTGCTTGTCAACAAGTGAAAATCATCAGAAAGACATACAGGACAAAGGAACAGAAATCAACTAGAGTGCTCGAATTGGTGCATGCTGATGTATGTGGACCTATCTCACCATGAGCTATAAATGGGCAAAGGTACTATGTTCTTTTCATTGATGACTATAGCAGAATGGCCTGGGTATTCATCATAACCCATAAGACAGAGGTGTTCAGTTGCATAAAGCAGTACAGGAGGGAATCAAAAAAGATGCTTGGGCAGAAAATTCTAAAGTTTCGTACTGATAACGGTACGGAATTTACAAACAGTCATCTTGAAAACTATCTCGAGAAACATGGGATAAGGCATCAAGTTTCATCAGTAAGAACTCCCCAACAGAATGGAGTAGTTGAAAGGAGAAATCGGATCATCAACAACATGGCCAGAACAATGCTTATTGATAAGGACCTGCCAGAGAAATTTTGGACGGAAGCAGTTTTGACATCAGTCTATGTTTCAAACAGGTCCCTGTTATGTCCGAAGCAAGGGAAGACTCCGTATGAACTGTGGTACGGAAAGAAGCCAACGTTGAAGTACTTTCGAATCTTTGGAAGTAAGTGTTTCATTCTCAACAAAGAGCATCATAGGAAGTTTGAGGCACGAGGAGATGAAGGGATATTCCTTGGCTATTCCGGGAAAAGTAAAGCGTATAAATGTTTCAACAAAAGGCTGGGAAAAATCATTGAAAGCAATGATGCCACTATAGTTGAAAATGAGAATAATACTCAACGATCTAGTGAACAGTTCCGGGATGAAAGTGATGATGAGGTAAGCAACCCAGGGGGAGCAGAAGTGGCAGAAGCTGACTCAGAAGAAGATACTGATGATGAAGAGGAAAGTGTCAAGTCGGTGTCTGTGAGAAAGCCAAAGAGTCGAGCTGAAATTGACATGCAGAATATCATTGGTGATCAAACAGCTCCTGTTCAGACTCGAAGAATGAAATCATCACAGCAAGCATCGTTTTTGTCTCAAGTGGAGCCGAAATGTTTTTCTGATGCAGCTGAAGATGAAAACTGGGTTCAGGCCATGAACGAAGAGCTTGATCAGATTGAGAAGAACCAGACATGGGAGATTGTTTCAAGGCCAGCAGACAAGAATGTCATCGGGACTAAATGGGTCTATCGCAACAAGATGAATGAAGATGGCATAGTGATTCAGAACAAAGCACGACTAGTGTGCAAGGGATACTCCCAGATAGAGGGAATAGATGTTGATGAGACATTTGCACCGGTTGCAAGGCTAGAGACAATCAGATTATATTGGGCCATAGCAGTGCAAAGAAAGTTCAAAGTGTTCCATATGGATGTCAAATCTGCATTCTTGAATGGGGTTCTGGAAGAAGAGGTGTATATTGAGCAGCCAGATGGTTTTCTCATTCATGAGGATGAGAACAAAGTTTGCAGGCTGAAGAAGGCGTTGTATGGGCTGAAACAAGCACCAAGGGCATGGTACTCAAGGCTTGATCAGTATTTGAAGAAGCTTGGTTTCTAGCGTGGAGGAGTTGACTACAACCTCTATTTCAGCAATGACAGTAATCAAAGGATGATGGTGCTAGTGTATGTCGATGACATAATTTTTGGCGGATCAGATGAAGCTCAGTGCAGACAGTTTTTTGAATTCATGAAAAATGAGTTTGAAATGTCAATGATTGGAGAGATAACGTTTTTCCTTGGTCTATAGGTGACACAAGGAAGGAATGGAACATTCATTTCTCAATCCAAATATGCCAAGGAGGTTCTAAGAAGGTTTGGAATGGATAATTCCAAGGAAATGAATACTCCGGTTGCTACCCGGATGAAATTATCAAAAGATGAGGATGGAAAGGCAGTTAATATCGCAGAATACAGGCAAATCATTGGAAATCTGTTGTACTTAACCGCAATAAGGCCTGCTATTGTTTTCGCCACATGCCAAGCAGCGAGATATCAGAGTAATCCCAAGGAAAGTCACATGCTTGCAGTGAAAATAATACTTCGGTATATCAAGGGCACGGTGGACTTCGGCTTGACATACTACGACAAATCTCAGACATAGTTATTGGGATATACTGATGCAGACTGGGCCGGTTCAGCAGATGATTGAAAATCAACGTCAGGTGGTGCATTCTATCATGGTGGATTGTGTATTTCTTAGCTAAGCAAGAAACAAGATTGCATTTCATTGAGCACCGCAGAAGCTGAGTATATTGCAGCCACTCAAGCATGCACACAGTTATTATGGATGAAGCAGCAGCTTGAAAATATGGGAGTTGAAGTGAAGTCTCCGATCGGAATCCAGTGTGACAACTCAAGTGCTATAAATCTTAGCAAAAATCTTGTCCATCATTACAGGACAAAGAACATTGAGATCAAGTATCATTTCATCAAGGAGAAGGTTGAGCAGGGCATCGTGAAGTTGGAGTATGTTCCTACAGAGCTACAAGTTGCAGACATTCTGACAAAGGCCTTACCCAAGGAAGATTTTGAGAGGCATCGACAAGCTCTGGGAGTTCAGTCGATTCCCCGCACTTGAAATAGTGTGGATGCGGGACACCCCCCCTCTCCCCGAGGTATGATGTGTTTTTCCCTAATATGCTGACTTGTTCTCTACTCTGTTATAGACTACCAAGGACTGCGTTTGGGTTCGTTGACAAAGGGGGAGAAAATAGTGATTGTTCAAGGGGGAGACAATGTGGAAATTTGATAAATCTTGAATGATATGGGGAGAAGCTGACAAGTGGAGCAGCAAGATAGGGGGAGTTGAAGCCAGTTGAATGTGCTTAGTCAGAGCTTAGCTTGGACAACACATGAAGTATGGCTAAAGAGGTGTTGAAGCTGTGAGCAGAAATGGGGAGCGTATTAAATCAGACGATGCTAGAAGTGATCGATCAAAGAAAAGATATCATGCCAGCTGAGGATCGTGATAAAAGCAGAAGAGTGGTGTTGGATAGTGGTACGAATATTTCCAAACCAAACATTGGTCTTCCAACAAGCCCATCAACAATTGGTATCAGTTTGGTGTCAACAGTGGATGTCAGAGATAAAGTGATTCATTGATAGCTTTTCATTTACTCTTGTTTCTCATGCCGAGCATTGCTCATGTGGGCTTAGAGTATGTGTTAAGTAAATCCTTGATCGCTATCAGAATCGCAATGAGGCGAATGGAGGCTGAAGAATCAATGACGTATCTTTGTTTTGGAAGAGTTGTCAACAAACCCAAAGGGGGAGATTGTTGGACAAAAATCCCTCAAGGTATCATTGAAGCATTTTTGAGGTGATTGTGTTTGTTGACAAAGTGGACATCTGAGTTGTGATTGTTGAAAAAGCAAAAGCATGACATACAAATTTGTTGACAAAGAGGATTTCATGATGGAATTTCAAGTTCAAGAGCTGAGTTCAACGATCCATGTTTGTTTCAAGAACGTCGATAAAAGGAATGGATGATCTGGAGGCGGTACAAAAGAACAGATACAAGGTGGCGCCGTTTTCCAGTGTTTTCCAAATTTTTGGGCCTGAAAATCGGCAAATGAAGAAAAGTGTTTTTGGCAAAGGGACTTGCGCGCCGCAAAAATGGTGTACAAGAAACTTTCGCGCCATATGTTTTTCAAGATCAGAAGATCAAAATATGGCTAAGGAAATAGGTTCGCCCAAGTTTGGGAGTTGGTCGCGCAAGTGTCTAAAAGGAGAGAAGACTTGCGCGCCGAGATTGGGTCGCGCAGGTGACTTGCGCGCCGTCGCGCAGGGTGGTCAGATTGCCTATAAATACTGGACCACCACTCCTCATTTGAAACTGAAGTTCAAAAAGAGAGCTCCCATCCCTCAAGTGGTGTGTGTGGTCGCGCAGGTGGGACTTGCGCGCCAGTGGTTGAAGTTGTGCGCCGGTGTTAGCAGTTGTGTGCCAGTTGGCAGTTGCGCGCCAATATTGGTTTGGGCGTAAAAGGAAGAGAGTCGCGCAAGTTTGGAGTTGAGGAAGCTTGAGTCGCGCAAGTGTTTGAGGAGGACTTGCATGCCCGTTGTGACTTGCGCGCCGATACTTGCGCGCTGAGGTTGACTTGCGCGCCAAGTAAGGTCTGTTCCAGCAGTGTTTTTCGGGCTACGTGGAAGCTAGAAGTTTGCCCGATACCTTCGGTGCAAATAGATATTCATCTACGGGTGAAAGTTTTACTTCAAAAGAGCATCTACACACAGAGGAAGATGCATTCATTCATGCAAATGAAGAGACCTACAGGTCTATAAACTGTGAGTGGATTCCTTCCAAGAGTAGTGAGCTTAGGAAGAGGAAGAAGGTGATCCTCTCCACCGGCAGTGAGCCAGAGAGAGAGAAACAGGGAGTGACCCTTGGGAAAGTAGTGAGCTGACCCTAAACTTTGTAAAGGCAGTGAGCATGGGCATAGAAGTGATCTAGCCCGAATCTTGTAATCCACATCTAGTGAAGATTAGTGGAATTTGGTATGTCTGGCAACCTGTCGGCGTATGCTCCTTGGACGTAGCCCTTAGCGGTGAACCAAGTATAATTGCTGTGTCCTGTGCTTGCTTTACATTCTGTTTATATCGTGCAGTAGGAAAAAGAGAGAAGAGTGTTTTGCTTGACAGCGAAACAAGATCAGAACGGGCATTAATTTTTAATTAGTCATACCCTGATTCACCCCCCCTCTCAGGGTATCCAGCCTAGTGGACCTAACAATGTTCATTCACTTGTTAGGATTTATAGCACACCCCTTTTGTTTATAAATTCTCTAGGTTATACTATATTGTCTTAGGAGATAAAAGTGATTTTGGATATCATTATAGAAATTAAAATAATTTTTTTATGTATTAGTTTCATTTTTGATATATTTTGAACCTAGTCTTCAAAATAAACTAGGCCCCTCGATCATTATGTTGTGTTTATTGGATATTTATGTTAAAAACCATGTAATAATATATATAAAAGGATAGGGTCACTATATTAGTCCACCAAAAACTTTTCATTTTTATAAATAAGGATTTATTCAAAAACTAAAAGTCTTGAAAATTATTTCTCTATAACGGCCAAACAATAACAATCAAAAATCATTCAAAATATCCACTTGAATATATATTAATCAAATCCCCCCTTATATAATATTTGAGAAAAAATAATTATACCATAAGTTTATTTATTTAATATTATATCTTGATGAGGTAATATATAAAAAAACACCCATAGGAACGTGTATCATTCCTTAATCATACCACTACCATGACACTTGAACATGGTCATTGGCTCTTAGCCAGCCCAATGACTCATTTCATGTCTCACCAATCCCGCCTTTGGATTCATTTTCCGACACTCACTCATATTAGAGTGCATAGGCCGAACACTATAATTACACTATAATATTGGATCTTGACTAGATCCTTGTTGGTCAGATATGCTACTAGTCTACCTCCCATGTCTTGACAATCTAACTCCACCTCTAACGGACATTATTCCATACCAAAATAGGCCCTGATACAATTTTGTAACACCCCAACCTAGATAGCCCAAAAAAAAACCCAAGTGAGTGTTTTTAGATACCCTCATACATGCATCCACATATGAAAGAGTCTTATGACTAATATAAAGGGAATAATACAGTCATGAGATACTATTCACACAAAGATTAAATCTAAGGGTCATTATTGAGTCTACCAAAAATTTGGCATGCCTTTTCCATGTAACGAATGTCTCTAAAACATATAGACATAAAAAGGGGGCCAGGAGGGGCCATGGTATATAATAATAAAGAAATAAAAAACACATGATACATTACAAGATAACTGAGTAGTATTAGAATATAAACTTATATAACACAAATCATAAAAAAATAGTGTCACACTGGATGATACACATGAAGAACAATAACTAAAAGCAAACAACACTAAACTCTGAACTAACTCAAATAATAACCATACTAAAACCTCATCCTCTATAGCCTTCCAGAACTAAAACACATATACATCCCCAATATATACTTAATCCAAAAATAAATCCCGAATTTCTACCCACACACATAGAAACACATGTTGTTTCTATGGGTAGGGGTGATTCAAATGACTAATTTGGAGTCCACATCACCTCAACACACAAAATACTTCCATGATAAAGTGGATGTAAATGAAATACATCTAAGGTGTTCATGTCATGATCATGTAACACACCAAACCAAAAATATTACACAAAATACACATACAATAATATTTATTTGGTTATCACATGCTAACCAGGATACCACAACACCAAAATTCATTAGCTTTGGCCAATTCCTGTAATATGTTGATTGTAGTCTTAAATTCATCCTAGATCTTGAACAATACAAAAATATATCCCATATAAATCCCTAGAACACACCCTTCTCACAAAATAGAGGTCACACCATTCCATGTATTTGAACACACAAACTTATATAGGTTTGGTAACACATCATATACCACATAAATCTCTAACCACATCCTCTCACTATAGATTGTTCACACACTATGAGACATACCAAAACACATCCTAGACAAGTTCCCTCACACTCAGGGTGGTCCCTTCCAACAAAGTTTCACTTAAGATGAGGCAAGAATATAACATCTCTTTTTATTCCATGAAAAGTCTTTAAATATATATAGTAATATTTTAGAGAACGTGTGCTGAGATAATGCATGATTTTGAGGCCTACCGAGCCAAGGATTGATGTTTGAAATATATTAAATATATTAATCACACGTGTTAGAATTTATCTTGAAATGGTTGAATAAATCCCAAATGGGGACTCATATTGGATATCTGAGGATGGAATTGATTTAATAGAATGGGTTTTTTTCAAGGCAAGGTATAACCTTGGAGAATGTCTAACATTTAGGTTGAGCGCACTTATAGTTGGATTGATAAATAAATAAAACAATTAATTAATTTTATTAAAAAAAATTGTTGTGACCTAAGATTTTTCTATAAATACAAAAATTCAGAAATATCATTGGTTTAGCTCTATAAACTTAGAGATTTGAGAGAGATCATTTGAGGATCATTGTAATATGAACAATAACCCTATCGTGGATCAAAGATCAATGTGAAACGAGTATAGATAATATCATAAACAACTACGACACAACTTTTTTCTTCATTAGTGATCGATCAATCTTGAGGTTGGACATTTATTTTATTTATATTTATCCCTATTTTATTTTCCCTACAATGAACATGAATCAATCAACTAAATAATTGATTAATGGATCAAGCGTATTGTGTGTATGAATAAGATTTATCCATGATTGTGGATTCTATTATTGCTTATATTATATCTTTTCATTCATAGTTCTAACAAAAATGAGTTGATGTAAACACAAACATAGGCTAAGGTCTGTTCCACATTTTTTTGTTTTGTTAATTTTTACCCCTCTATTCGCACTTTCATTGTTGAAAATTCATTTGGACTGTGGTTCAATGAATACTCAATATTTTAATGTTTCATGTTCATCCTTCATCAAAACGAATCAATACCACAAGTATGGATGTGTATGAGGCTATGAGTTTTGGGAATGGTGGTGATGAATAATTTATTAGTTATATTTGGGGATACATGTTCTTCATGTTTTTGGCACATAGAAATAGTGCATCTCAAAAGATGATTTTCAAGTAGATCGAGGCAATGTTTCTAATGAGTAGGTGGTGGAGAGGATCAATCGGACCATATCTCTATTTTTTGGGTGATATTGGTGGTGGTGCAGGCATACACGGTGAAGCAACTATGGGTTTTTGGAAATCCCATGTTACATGATGTATAATAAAGAATCACACACCATGTGAGGACCTACTATAAAGATAGGGTTTTTGTGATGAAGAAAAACTATCACACACTGTGTGAAACATGTGAAATGTTGTGTGACCCTTACCTAATAGATCAGTGTGTATCCTAGGGAATACACATGAATGTAAATGGTTAGGTACACCACTTGGATAGAGTACATGGGTTGATCCATGTACTCAGAAAAGACCTATTACATAGACATGGCCAGGTACATGGACACGACCAGGTGTACATGGGTAAAAACATGGTCACAAGACATGATACATGTACAGACTCAGTGCTGAAGGGACAAACCGTGTACTACCAGTACACATTGTGTACATCTTTAAAGATGTCTTGGAGAACTTTTTCCTATTATTTAGGACAAGATTAGTTATATTGCATTACCTAAATCCTATACCTTAGGGTTTATTATGGAATCATGTCCTATTTAATTAATGGTGATCCCATCTGAAGAACTTTAATCTTAGATAGATTAGTTGGAATCCCTCCTTGAGGTCCAGAGTGAGATCCCCTATCATCATCGGCCCAAGGTGGGGATCTCAGAATCATCATGAAAAACACTACACATGCATTAATACCCTACTTAGTGGGTTAATATAGTCTTGGTTGTTGGAATACCACATGGTATTGGGTGTGATCCCCATATATGTATCATTCTCTTTAGACTTCCATCACATACTTCTTATGGAAATACCCAATGAGAAAAAAATATCTGATGAGAGACATTAATTCTATATAACTTATGGAGTATGTTATCCCATAAGATTGTTATATAGAACTTTCATGCATTAATCCTAGGACAGGAAAGATAGTTGGGACCTTTCGTTGAGATTGTGTGTCTTCTATGAGTATATCTATATATCCTGGTTATGTATGTTGCTGACATATCCCTATGATGAGTCAATTTATATTCCTGAGGCCTTATACTTAGTGATTTTAGGGTTTCCTACTAGGTATTGTTATACTCACCCCTACATGGTATCTTCTAACACATGTCATGTCATATGAAGAAGACGAGTAATTCAATAGGGTTGTCAGGGGATTTTTAGAAGACATAGCTTTGACTAGGGTTAGACAAACTGTGGTTCATACAAAAAATCACACTTAACTATAGTACCCTAGTTATTATAGGTTGGAATTATTTATAGTTTTTTGTGATTTTATTTGGCCATAACACTTTACTTTATTTTTTATACTCTAATTATAAGATTTATATGTTTTCATGAATTTAGTATTATTTTCATTTCACATTTTAGCATTGTATGAGCTTGAAGAATTGTGTGTGTGAGTATAGGTGCATTAGGATATGGCCTCCCATGTTTTTGTTATGAATAATCATCTCTAGTCACTATCCCCTAGAATATTCAAGGTGGGATCGGGGTTGTCAACCAAGACTTATCACCAACCAGGCAAGCCCTGGTGGCTCGAGTCACGATAGAATGGTATCTAAGGAGTGTTCCATCATAGGACCAGATTCTTGTAGTTTTTAATAGTGATAATTGTTTAGGATTTATGAAAATTATGTTAAGTGTTTCAAGTTTGTCTCTTAGTTTATGGACTCTAGTTTTGGTGTGGCGGCTGACGTATTCATTAACTATAACATTAAATCCATAGTTTTTTACTTTGTACATAGAGGCACTATTTATGGTGGAAAATTGAAACATGAATCATATAGTAATGGGTTGTGGTTTATATGTCTTTATTGAGTAGACTCCAAAGATATACTCATTTAACATGGTATATATTGTCTATTTCAGGATGCCTCCATGATTTTTTACAGCAAGGATTTGGAAGTAGGGTCATAGGGATGGTCCCCTAAGTGATGAGGGTTTGATACAAGGACCCATTCAGGAGGTTCTACCTCTAGGTGGTGAACCAATCTTACTACCACATGTTGAGAATAAGATGGTAAAACAGTACTGAATACGAGGTGCATAGGCTGAGTATTCTTCATGATTCTTAGTAAGAGTAACCCCTCAGGTTCTAAGGTGATCCATATCTCCATGTGGTTGATGATTGTATTGAGGCGATATCATGAGTCTTTTATCTTTTCGAGAAACTAGTATACCATATAGTGGTCTTAACATCAATACTTCTCTATAGTTCTATAAGATGATGGTGGGGATTAGTGACACTATCATAAAATGAGGTAACTCTTTCATGGTTAGAGTTTGAGTGCCTTTCGAGAGAGAAGATTTCTCAAAATAAGGTGAGGGTTATGTGCATCCAAGAGCTTCTAAAGGTTCATTGGGGAAGTATTACTATGGATGAGAATTATTCAAGTTTCACCAACCTCTCTTGGTAATCAGAGGATATAGTGAATGATCAGTTCTTCCAGGATCAGAACATTGAGAAAAATCTATGAAGAGACATCTGAGATGGTGTGATACCTCTGTATTCCCACCTATTCTAGGGAGTCAGATCTTGATTTGGTGTTTCAAGAGTTTTCTAGATGAATAGACATAGATAGTTGGTGGTGATAGTGGTAACATGGTAGGTGAGACTTTGGAAGCAGATAGTCAATGAAAGATGTAGATAACATGACATGGGAGATATTTCGGGAGGTAGTCTTTGGATAGAGGGTCTACAATTTAGAGATCTTAGGATGAATATAGTTATCCTAGAGAGAGGCAGTGCTACTATTGTGATGGTAGGGGACATGTCATGCCGGATTGTCTGACCCATCATTCAAATGATAAGGAGATAGTGGATGGGTTTGCTATTCAAAGGTAGTGGAAAGATCAAGAAGGCTTGTAGGGTTTTTTAAGTAGTAGAGGAGTTGGGAGAACACCTGGAGGTGGCAGATGTTTTGACTTTTTTCCCCCACCACCCATAGTAAATCTGTGACAGGCTTAGGGAGTTTGGGGATATGGGTAAGGATAGATGCAGCCAATTGAGTCTTATAACCCAGAGGATCTATGTATGATACAAGGTAAGATCTACGTCTTCCAAAAATTTTCTACAATATGGTTATATATAAGTGTTAACCACTACCATCTTTCAACTACCCTAGTTATATAGTTAAATATTTTAGTTGATCCCTTGGCTCGACCCTTACACTTGGATACTCCTACTAGAGGCGACTCAATAATCAGACACTTCAGAAATTAGTTTGACCTGAATCTTGGAGTTTAGTGTTTATTTTGGGATATATTTCTAGCAGTGATGTGGGATTATGATGTCATCTTGTGCATGGAATGTATATCTACATCTCATTCCTTGGTATAAAATTTTAGGAAGAGGATTTAGTGTTTCTATAGTGATGGTAAAAGGTTTTCCCTTATGGGTAAAAAGGAAACCCATGTAGAGTAGGAAGAACTCATGCATATGATGGTGCAGCTGATTACACACCATTTGGATAACTTGACCCTTGGTGTAGTGTATGAAATGATTTTTTAGTTTACTATAGTGGTGGAGGAGTATGAGGATTAATTTCTTGAGGACATTCCAAGTCTACCTCCTCACTGAGAGATAAAATCATTAATTGATCTACATGTTGGGACAACCTCGATATCTTCACCTACATATCAGATGGATCTTATAGATATTTTGGAGTTAAGGGTTTAGTTGGAGGACTTGTAGAGGAATAGATTTGTTAAACCCAATATTTCACCCAAGGCAACCCCTGTGTTGTACTCTAAGAAATCAGAATGGATCTTTAGATTGTGTGTGGATTACCATCGACTAAACCAAGTAACCATGAAGAAAAAGTATCCACTGCCAAAGATTTATGTCCTCGTCGTTCAATTGAGAGGGGTAAGATGGTTCCTGGAGATTAACATCAGATCAGGCTATTACCATCTACAAGTACAAGATAAAGATACATTAAAGATAGATTTATTGATGTTTTTATGGTCACTATGAGTACTCAGTGAATATTTTTTGAATGAAGAACACCCTATTTCTTTTAATAGTACTCATGAAATGGATATTTAATCCTTTCTTAGATTATTTTGTGGTAGTAATCTTCAGCTATATTGTAATGTGCTTAGTATCTATGGAGGAGCACACAAGACATTTGACGATGGTCCTAGACATACTCTGGGAGCACAATATTTATAGGAAGCTCTCAAAGTAACATTTTTGAATTAGGAGGTTAAATTCTTAGGATATGTTATCTTAGTAGATGGTGTAGCAGTGGACTCACCCATGATCAAGGTAGTGTTAAATTTGGAGCCACCCTATAGTGTGATGGAGGTGCTGAGGTTCCATAGGTTGGAAGACTATTATCATATAATTGTAAATTATTTCTCTTGGATATCTTATCCCTTGTTATTTTTAACCTAAAAGGGGTATCCTTTCATATAGAAATAGAGGTTCTATCAAGAATTTTAGTAGTTTAGGTATAGATTAAATAACACTTGCATGATGATATCACTGAAGGGGGGTGTTGAGTATGTAGTGTTCTATGATGCTACATAGACTAGGCTTGGTTATGTTCTGATGTGAAGGCATGTGGTGTTCACCTATGGTTCACATAAATTAAGATCGTAAGAGTCTCAAATATATTTTCTCTTAGAAGGATCGTAAATTTAAGCATCGATGATGGATAGTTAATGAGTGATGCATCAAAGTAGATGGACTCATTATATTTTTCCTTGATTGAAAAATATGGGGCACCTTACCTCCAATCACTATTTCTTACCCCACCGCTTCTACAGTGAGATAGATATGTTCAACATAGAGATATCAACTTTGAGTCCCTACATACTCAGATATTCATAAGACATGTTCTAAAGTGGGAATTATTCCATTATTTCCATAGTATGCATGATAATATGAGTGAAATTGTGGGAAGAGGTCCTAAGGGAGTTTCACACATCTCCTTTGGTGGTACATCTAGGTTTAGGGAAGAATAAAGAGGTCTTACAACATCAATTTTGGTGGTTAGGGATGAAGAATAGAGTTTCATTATATGTCTCTCTATTCCTTACATATCTTCAAGTGAAAGATGAGAACCAAGTTCCAATGGGTTTATCTCAAATTCTTGAGTTTATATAGTTTAAGTGGGATGATATATCTATAAACGTCATGATAGGATTTCTACAAATGTCTAGAGGACATGATTCCATTAGGGTGATAGTATACTGACTCACCAAGTTAGACCACTTCCAAGATATCTAAGAGAATAGTTCAGTAGAGAGCTTGGGATGCCTCCATATATAGGTGATAGTATGGATCCAATTAGCCCCCTTGATGATAATTTATGAACATGATACACACTTCATATCTCAGTTACTGAAGGGAATACATGAATCCTTTGGGACTCAGTTTCATTTTAGCATGGATTTTCACCACCATACTGATGGCTAGACTGAGTGGAGTATTCAAGTCTAAGAGGTCATACTATATACTTTCATATTAGAATTTGGAAATATTTTGGAGGATCACCTACCCTTGGTGAAGTTTTCGAACAATAACATCCACTATTCCACCATTGATATGACACCGTTCGAGGACTTTTACAGGCCACCCTATAGGTTACCATTATGCTGGACCGACCCAGGAGAGTTATCACTTAAATAACCATAATTGGTACAATCCATTATATATAATTTGAATATAATCCAGTTACGGATGGGAAATTCAAAGAGATGTCAAAAGTCTTATGCAGATAGAATATGACTTATGGTGTTTGAGGAGGGAGATGATGTTTTCCTGTGGGTATCGCCTCGACATGGGTTTGTGGATATTTAGATGGGGTAGTAAGATATCTCTTAGATTAATCATCCCTTTCAGATACAATTTAGAGTTTATGAGGTGTCATACCACTTAGATCTACACATTCATTTAGACCAGGCACACAAAGTCTTCCATATGCAACAGATGAGGAGGTACATGCTTGACCAATCACAATTATCAATTGGTGCGAGTTGAAAATCGATGATGGAGATGATTTTTTAGAGTAACCTATAGATATTGAGGATCAACAGGAGAAGATCCTCCATGGGTGACCGATTCCTTTAGTGCATATTTGGTGGTAGCATGGCAATCATCGTGAGATTACTTCGGAGGGGGAAGCCCAAATTCATGTTCAGTACCCACCTATGTAGTCTTTTGTTTTACTTTGCAAGATATAAATCCATAAGGTGTGGGAGAATTCAACATCTCTATTTTTTCCATGTAACATTTTCAAATAAATCTAGTAATATTTTTAGGAACTGGTGTTGAGACTATGCATTATTCTAAGGCTCAGTGTCCTTGAAATTTATCTTTCAAATATATTAAATTTAGCAATTTCATGAGTACATAGTCTTCCTGAAAATATGGAATAACTCCAAAAGGGAACATAGATATGAAATCTAAGACTGTCATTTTGTTTAGAGAATGGGTTTTTCTCTTGGAATGACATAACCTTAGAGCACATCAGACGTTCGGGTTGAGCACAGTTGTAGTCAAATTAATAATTAAATAAAATAATTTTTTATTTTATTAAATAAAATTTTCGTGAACACATACTTTTTACATAAATATAATTCTATAGAAAATATTAGGTTTATCCACATAACATTGGATATTTGAGAGAGATTGTTGGAGGATAATTCCCAGAAAAATAACAACGAGATCGTGGATCACCGATCAGGGTGAAATGAATCTCAAGGATCTCACCAATGACTATAATGTAAATTCATTATTCATTAGTGATCAATAAAAATTGAGGTAGGAAATTTTTTTATGTGTACTTATCCCCATTTTATTTTACCTATGATGAACACAAATCAATCAATAAATGAATTGGTTCACGGAAATGAGCGTATTGTGGGAATGGTTCAGATTTATCCTGGATTGGGGATTTATGTTATTGATTATATTACATCTATTTTATTGTTTTTATAATGGAAAAAATTGATTCCAACCTGAAAAATGGATAATTTTTGTTCCTCGTGTTTTTATTCTGTGCATTTGATCTTCGGTTCTTTAAACATTTATCACGAGAAATTCATTTAGCCCATGGTTCAATGAATACCTAATATTTTATTATGGAATAAATGTTGTTAAATTAAATGAATCAATACCATGTGTACATATGCATTTGAGGATGGTATTTCAAGGAATGATGACGATGGATGATCGATCTGTTAGATTTGGGGATACATGTTCTTCGCATTTTCGACGTGTGATGATGGTGGAACTTAGAGCATGATTTATAAGAACATAAAGGCATGGTTTCTAGTGAGCAAGCAGTGGTAAGGCTCAAGTGGACCATATCTATGATCTATGGGAGAGATCAGTGCTGGAACCTAAGTAGGTGGATGCATAAGAATACACAAAGAAGAAACCATGGGTTTCTAGAAATACCATGTTTAAAATTTTGTAATTCTAACTCACATGTTGTGTGGGGACCTATTATGTTTCTAGGGTTTCAATGGAGAAAAAAAGTAATACACGCCATGTGACTTATATCACACACTGTGTGATTCTTACATGATAGCTCGGTGTGTATCCTGCAGGATAAAAGGACATAGACATGTTCTGATACATGACTTGTCTAGAGTACATGGGGTAATCCATTTACCTGAATATGGCTAGGTCCATAGACATGACTAGGAACGTTGACATGGCCTGGTGTACAAAGGCACAAACACGGTAACATGCCCTGATACACAAGTATACTCGGTGCTAAAGGGACATGCCATGTATAACTAGTATATGTCACGTAGTTCTTAAAATATGTACTAGATCCCTTTTCCTAATATCCAAGATAAGTTTCATTTTTATGTCTTCCCTGGATCCTTTCCATGATGGTTTATTATGGAATCACATTCGGTACAAAGGATGGTGATACCCTCTAAGGAAATTTTGTCCCAGTTAGAGTTTTTTCAATATCTCTGTGAGACATGGAGTGAGATCCTCTATCATCATCGGCCCTAGGTAGGGTTATCAGAATTGTTTTGACTGACACTACATAGGAATCAATCGACTAGATAGTAGGTTAATCCAGATTGGGTTGCTGGTATACCCCACAACCTTGGGTGTGAACCCCATCGGCGTATGTTTCTTTACAAACTTACATAGCATAATTATTATGGTGAGACCTAATGATAAATACATCTTATACAGACACCATCAGTGCTATCAGACTTGTGGATTATGTTATCTTGGAAGAGTGTTATACAGAAGCTTTAGAAATGAATCCTAGGTTGGGAAAGATGGTTTTGACCTTACCATGTGACTATGTGTCATCTATGAGAATATCTAGATATTCATATTATGTATTCTATTGAAATATACCTTTGTTGATTTTGACTGATATTCTTGATGCTTTATAATTTTTGATTCTAGGGTGTCCCACTCGGTATTTCCATGCTCACCCATGCATGGGATCTTCATGCATGTGTCATTTGTTATGTAGAAAACCGACAGTTCGACAAGGTTCTCGGTTGACAAAGATTATACATAGCTTTGATTTTGGCTAGAAAAACCATGGTTTGTACCAGGAGTTACATTTTAGTATATTCTCTTATCATTATTAGGTTGTACTTCTTTAAAGTTTTTGGTGGTCTTGTATTTTTTCTTATCACTTTATAATATTTTTTATACTCTGATTGTGATATTTAGATGTGTGCATGGATTTGGTATCAGTTTAAATTTTCATTTTTTCATTTTATGGGATTATAGATGTGTGTGTGAGAGTATAGTTACCTTTGGCTAAGGCCTACTATGTGAGTGTTATGCCTACTCAGTGTTGGTCGGTATCCCATGACCTATTAGAGGTGGGATTGAGGTTTTCACTCTTAGGTTATTTCCATCCATGAAGGCCCCTATGGGTCGTGTCATGAAAAAAATATATAGTTCTTTCATCCACCATATCTCACTGACCACTCCCCTCTCTAAGGATAGTTCTATCAAACACAACCTAAATGAATAAACTCTCACTTAGGGTTCCCCCAATCGAAACCTTCTTAACCAAGGTGAGGTCACACATCAAATTATTACATCAATCACATAACATCACTTTCCACTATCCTCTCAGTTAGAACATGGTCATGAACATCAATATTGATATATCATTGATAGGTTTGAACAAATTTACAATGTAATTTAAATAAGAAAACACTTTCCCAATAGAACATCCAAAACATAAGAGTACCAAATGGATATTAATTAGGTTTAACCTTTACCAACCTCTCATGATTAATCACTCCAAACATGATCGTTCACTAGACACCTTAAAAATTGAAGGATTCATCACCCAATAAAATATTTCAGACCACTGTGTCATCAAAGCCTTAACCAAACATGAACAACCCTCTCTAGGGTCATTTTACACAACATGACAACCCTAACTCTCTTCATAGAACTAGAAAACATTCCACTAAACCCAATACATTTCTAAATTTTACCCATTAAGGGGCCAATAAAATCAATACAGACCAACCCAGTCACATTATACCAAAGTAAAACATTATCGGGCCAACTCATGCACCCAAATGCATGATAGTCGACAAAACCATATATATATCACTAAAAAATTGTAATTGATCCCTATAAAATCATATACCATCATGAAATAGGAATAAAATTCTATAAAATCATAGTTAAGAATCACATCCAATAGAAATAAAGATTTGGAGACAGAGGGACCTTCCCACACAAGGTAAAAGGGGACAAAAAATCACAACCGAATCCATTCTATATTTCCATTAAAAGTAAATTAAAAATCCTCTTTAAAACCCATTTATAAAATTCATCACATTCCATTTTAATCATCTAATTTCCTTGTAAAAAATCCAAAAGATAATTTTCTTTAACCCCCCCCCCCCATTTTTTTTAAAATAACATTTTAAAACCATAAACCAAAATCACCATATTAATATTGAAATTACATTTAAGCTATTTCTTTAAGAAATTTATTTCCTTTCAAAACACCTTTTTAAATAGATATTTTAAATGAAACCCCATTTTAATTTAAAACACTACTCACACTATCAAACAATATATGAATAGTTCCTACAATAGTTGTTTGACCAACTAGAACCAAAAGCAATGGGGTTCAGTCTACTCCTAAAAATCACTCCAAACTAATACACAAAAAATAAAAAATTTATATTCAGAAATCAATGACCAATTAAACCCAATTTTACTAAAAACCCAAAAATAATATTACGGGAAAACATATATTGATAAAAATGACATGAAGTAATGAACATACCCTCCTAGGACCTCCTCTCGAATTCGTACACCCATATCCCATGAAGTAGGTTGATTCCATAATGATCTCATTGAATCATATACCAAAAAACTTTTTTTTGGGTGAACCAAGATTATAATGGGGAAAATAGAAAGAATAAGGAGGATATGGATAGATATATTACCTTCAATACATTTGATGGAACCCTCCCAAACTACCTGTTAAGTGTCTCTTTGCTATTTTATTTATTTATTTTCTAATATTCATGTAACTCTCTGATCTATTTTTTAACTTGTATATTCTCTCATTATTTTTTCTCATTCAATTTTTTTTTTATTTTTTTATTTATTTTTTGTTAGTATAGTTTTATCTTGATTTAGAATTTCTATTTTAAGAGAAGTTTCCTTAAGTCTAAAAGTTGATATTTTTTCAGAGCACATAATATTAGACATATAGAGGATGTTTTTAATTTCATACCTATTATATAATGTTTTAAAAAAACCTTAAATTTATATTGAAGTGAAAATATAACAATGTATAATAACTTATGCATGGAATAAATCCTTATATAATGGCATCTTGAGAATTTATCTAAGTATGAACTATTATTTTTTAGAAAAACAATATTATATATCATCAAAAAATAAGTGTGATCTTACATATTAGATGAATGAAATTTAATATTTAGAATAAAAAAAGTAATATATAATTTTCATTGAATTTAGGGGTATTAAATATGTAGATTTTTAAAATTTTCATAAGTTAAATACATTACACATTTATGTAACGTCTTAAGTTTTATATTTCATATGGATCGAAAGATAGATTTTCAAAAGATGAAGTATCAAAAGGAACAAATATATTGAAATTTCACTATGTCAAATATGTTATGTATGATTCTTAGGGAGTTTAATATTTATAATTTTTTTGGATGTTATTATTTCTTTCATGTTATTCCATAAGGATATGATAACACCATTGGGAATTTTTTATCACTTCATAGAATACCATTTTTGATCGATATTCTGGACTTTGATATTTAAATTCAAATGGATTAGAATATAAAACTTCACTAATTCATGTGATTATAGGATTTAATCCAAGTAATTAATGATTTTTATTATGGGATTATTTAATTATTCTTTTAAAGATTAATTTATTTTTTATTCTAACAATTATTTATAGGTTCTTTCTCTATGAAGACTATTATCACTGATGACATTTGTGGAGATTATATCCATTGTTGTATGTAGCACCCCAAGAATTTACAAATAAATTCAATATTTAATGCATTAAACATTGAGTTTCTATGAAACAAAACTTTTTTATAACCTAGCCAATGATCATAATTTTTCCACATCTGTGATTTGAATTTTTAAAAACTAACATACACAGTTGAGATCAGTACGATATTTCGAGTCTGATAGGATCCACTTAAATTTTTTATGAACAGTAACTTATCCTTATGAATAGTGATATAAACAAATGAATATTAATGTAGCCTTATGAATAGTAACCTCACCAAAGTAAGTATAAATAAAATTTAGGCACCATGTAAATGAGAGTGAGTATTTTAAAAATTAATAATGAAGTGTTGGTATTTTTGTGAGTAATAAATATTTAATTAAAATTTTAAATTAATAAATTAATAAAATTAATTTTCTTAAAATTTATTCCTAAATAAATATTTTGTTATCATATTATTTTAGGATAATTTTTTGAGACCTCAGTTAATTTTTGAAAGTATTATAAAACCGGTTTTAAATTTAAAATCTGTATTTTTCAAATAAATAATGATTTTATTTAAAAATTAAATTTATATTATTTAGAGAATTATTTTGATAAAATGGAGTTAATATTTAAATTCTAAATGTCTAAAAATGGTTATAGTGATGTTTTTGAAAATTTCTAAAATACTTGAATTTTTTGTGAATAGTGAAATTCGACAATTTACGAAATATGAAAAATAAATGAATTTTTGAATCATTCCTAAGTCATGGATGATTTAAATTGACATTGGTTAGAACTAAAATTCAATTATTAAAATTTATAGTCAAAATAATCAAGACTATTCTTATTCTTGAGCTAAAATAATAAAATAATGATTAAAATAATGAAAAACCCCTCCTCTCCCCCACTATAAAAACCACCCATCACGCCCTCTTATATTCACTCATATAATCCTTTAATTTTATCTAATTTCTGAAAAAATACTCTCCCCTCGTCCCTCCACACATCTATTTGATCTTGGTCTTTCCAAAAGACCAAAACCCCTCCCCTTAAGGAGGTTATCCAGGAGGAGTACTCAAGAGGTAAAATCCTCTTCCTTTCTCCATTTAATTTCTTTTAAGTTCCTTATTTTTTTAATATATCCTAAAATAATCCATAAAAATGATTATAATAACTCCATTATAATATATATAGTATAAATATATCATTTTAATTTAACATACATAATCAATCTCTTTACTCTATGACTTTTATTTTAAAAACGAAATCATCATCCGGGAGGTGTCGATTTACAACCTTCGTGGATGAGGAACCTTCATAATTCAATTTATAATTCAATTATGGTCATTAAACCATTTTTATTTTTAAAAAAAATGATAACATATTTACTATCAACTATTTAATAATCTGTAATTATTATATATATATATATAATATTAATTCATACGACAAAACTAGTTCATAATAATCGAAATAACACCAAAATGATCTTCATTAATGTTTCATATAATAACTCTTCATAATACCATATAAACAAATTAATTATATGATAATTTATTCTCCTGAATGTTCAATAGTAGTATATAAAATAAATTATAGATAATTATATCCATTCCACACGAACTTTATTACTTATAAACAAGTGAACCGATTTTGAAAACCAAGAAATCAAACACTCTAGAAAAATATAATTCAATCTTATAAATTATCAATAACGAAATAAAGGAACTTAAAAAAATTATAATGAATTAAATATACGTATATAATTTTCTTATTTAATTAATTAATGGATTTAATTTTATTATCTAGGAAATTAACACCGAGAGTAGAATATATTCAGACATAAGGTAAGGGTTTCCTCATCTCACTACCATTGTTTGAGATATTCTTTATTCACCACTATTTATTGTGTATGGTGTATGTATATTTCCCATTTATATATTATATAATGAATCTATTTATTGTCATCATTTTAAATGTAACATTTAATGATTATTATTTTTTGAGCATATGATTCTATTGATTACAAATCGGTAAGGGATTCCACCTGAACCTTCATTTTTTTTCCTTCGGGTTATTCCTTCACCATCCTTACCCAAATGTAATGATTATTTATTTTTTGTGTACATATTATATATTCTATTTTTTTGTTCCAAAATAATATATTAATATCATTTAAACTTTTGTTTATGGTGATTATATGTTTTAAAATAGTTCCCTTCTTAGTTCTTACCGATAAACAATCCCAATTCAAGGGAACTTCTTGAATTCTTACCCATTTTCAAGTGCACTATATATTATATTTTAATCCATAATTATTATTTTTAAAATATAAAATTTTATAATGTAATAATATATTGGTTCATTTCTTGTTTTATGAAAACAAACATGCCCTTCCTCTTTAAAATCTCTTTACTATTTTCCTTAAAACACACCAAAATGTTTTATTTCTAAAGATTCTTTAAAAAAATATTTTACATGATTTCACTTAACTGGGAAAAAATTTATGCCTCAAACATTATTTAAATGTGATTACCTTTTCTTTTATGGGATATAAATGTTTTAGAATATTATTTCATGACAAAAACAAATGATTTTTCAAACAAACTCATATTTCCAAAGTAAAATAGATTTTTCTCATCTCACTTTAACTTTTATTAGATATATTCCTTATTCACCAACTATTAATTGCATATAGTGTATGTAATTACATTTGATATATAATATCAATAGTTTAATTATTCACATGATATTTTAATGTATTATTATTTGAATGTTTCAAGGTGGTATGTGCACATTGAAATGTTTAAGGATTATTTCCCCAAGAATTTTTCAATAGTCTCATTTAAAATTAACTTCATCTATGACAAAATAATTTTTTGAATTGTTTAATTAATCTAGGATTATCTATTATGATATCATCTATAATATTTCTAATGGAATCTGATTATTTTTACTGTGTATGTACTATTTTGAAACCATTAACCATATTACTCTGAATGCTTAGTGTTTATGTTTAATTTTGGAGAATTTTATTTTCATTTCATATATTAGTTTTAATATGAATGTATATGTTTATTAAATTCTATCATTTCATATGAGGAATGAATTGGACTTAGTAAGTGATGGGTTGGGCCCATTATAGCCTCTTGATGCATTGATAGGTCTCATGAGGAAAACTAGTTTGGGTTTTTACCTGTTTATGGATAGTCTAGGCACGAGGCCTTAACAGAATGATTAAGTTGTATAAAATTATGCATTCCATCATTATGAAAATATAAGTTGATAGTCCATATGGTTATTAAACTAGTATAATACTAAAGGTTATGTTTTATTAAGTAATTATTTATTAATCTCTTATTCCTACCATGTTATACTCAATTTTATTTTTTAAAGGCACGGGTTTTTTGTTATTCCCCATGACTAATGTTTATATTTATGATATATTATGCTATATTTATAACCCCTAATAATCATATGATCTCACCTATTTCTTATGTTTTTTCCTAGGATGAGAGGAAGTATATTATGAATAAATTTTAAGGATAATATTGGAGTTTTTAATGTTTCCAGTAGAATTTGTATAATGTGTTTCATTTCAAGTTGTAATGTTGAACTTATGTATGTATCTTGTTTTCTAGAAATACTAAACTACCTGGTCCTTCAAGATTTGAATCATTGTAATCATTCCAATGTAATTAAATAATTCACCTGCTCTGGGTAACTGGGGTCAGGGTGTTACAGTTGGTATGAGAGGAAGTTTAGTATAATCCTTGGAAACAAGATATAAAAAATATAAACTAGTGAAAAAATCATAAGATAGACTTTGAGGGTAAGAATACAATAACATCCTATAATTTTAGTGAGGAAGTTATTATATGAATCTTTCTATAAAATACATCCATGTCTAGATAATACAAGTGTACGTGGTTCTGGAATATATGTACCTAAGAGTAACAACTCTAACAAGGTGTTCCGAGCTTGACTCAGGGTAACTTGGTACATGACAACGGGCGTTACTACGCACCAATTTTGACACTCCCCTGGTATATTCTTAGGAAAATTCACCTTCAATTTCCCTACCATTATGAAGGATTTCTACCCCCAAAGTAACCAAAGTATATGGTTCTATGATTTAAGATGTATAAATTTATGTTATGTGCTATACCATGCTTAGAGTAATAGAAATTCCATAATTTTATGTGCTAATATAGTATATGGAATTGACTCGAAATGGAGCCTAGCATAAGGAATTATAATTTCACCAATTCACGTGATGTATAGGGTAAGAAGGATCAGATCTCTCATGGTCTTAAGTCATCATTTCAATGGAAGATAGTATCCCAAGTTTCCTCATCACATGAGGAAATAATATCATGTGTTAGAAAGATGTGTAAAGAATTTTCAATGTCATACGACTTTAAAGGTAAGCAAGAGAAGAATAGGATGATATAGAAAAAGATAGATAATGGGAATAAAGGAAACAAAGGTTTTCCTACATGTTATAACTGTGGAAATAATCACCATGTTAAATGCTTGAAGGGAATGAGAGTTTATTATAAGTATGGATAAAAAGGACACCAAGTTCATGATAGAAAGGGTAAGATAATGGTTTCCAATGTAAAATGATTCAACTGCAAGGAGATAGAAGACTATGTGAATCAATGTTCCAAACGTCAAAGGAATATACCCCAAATGATGTTACTATAAAATGATCAAGTTATGATACTGCCATTGATGAACTGGAATGACTAATATGCCTTTTCAAGATTCATTTCATTTTAATATTTTATAAAAAATGTACTAGTTATATGAATTATGGAATATATGAGGATTATACTACATTAAGTTTTCATTAAGTATTTGAGACCATAATTTTAATGGTAAAAAGAAAATATATTTAGTGGAAAGTTAATTTTTTTGGAAAATGGATGATTGAGGGAAAGACCACCCTAAATAATTTCTAGATTTTGAGATAATAATGAAGAAATGATTGTTTTGGATAAGTGATGACTACCTTGGATATGATTAATGAATATTCAACAAGTGGTATATGTTATCATTGAAGGAAGTTATTGGATAATTCCCATAGTTCAAATTTCTCTATACACCTTAGTAGAACTAATATGTATAGATATTTTAAGGAACATTTATGGTGGGACAACATGAAATGAGAAATTTCTAAAAATATATCAATATGTTTAGTCAATAAATAGTTGAAGGCCAACAGACAACATCCTAGAGGAGTCATGGAATCTCTACGTGTTATTACCTAGAAATGGGATAAAATCACTACATATTTTGCCACTAGATTACCAAAAAATCTAAGGAAGAATGATGCAATATGGGTGATTGTTGATCGACTTACCAAATCTTATCATTTCCTCACTATAGGGGAATATTTTCCACTGAAGCACCTTGATATTATATATATATTAATGAGTTGTAAGTTTTCATGGGGAACCTATATCAATTTTGTCTGACCATGATCCATGATTTACATCAACATTATGGAAACTTCTTCAAAAATCATTAGATACTAAGCTTTGATTGAGTACTACTTATCACCCTCAAACTGACAGGAAATAAAAAGGGATCATCCAAACATTAGAATATGTGTTGAGATCATGTTCACTTGACTTTCTGGGTATGTGGGATCAATATTTACCTTTGGTATAGTTTTCCTACAAAAATAGTTTTCATTCAAGTATTCAAATGGAACCATATGAAGCATTGTGTGGAAAGAGATGTCTTACACCAATATATTGGGATGAAGTTAGTAAAAGGAAAATTGTAAGCCTAGAGATTGTGGAGGAAAAAATAGGGAAGGCAAAGACTATTAAAATCCATATCAAAGTATCTCAAAATAAGAAAAAGAGCTATACTAATAATCGAAGGAAGGATTTGGAATTTCAAGAGGGAGATCATGTTTTCTTAAAGGTATCTCCATGAAAGGGTATTATAAGATTTGGGAAGAAAGAGAATCTGAACCCCTGGTATATTGACCCTTTTGAAATTATGGAGAGAATTGGAGTTGTGGATTATCATTTGAAAATGACTCCTAGACTATCTAAATTACACAATATGTTCCGTGTCTCATTTTTGAGAAATCACATGCCAGACCCAATGCATGCTCTCACTTCTGAAGCTATAAAATTAGAACCCAAATTATCTTACTGCGAAGAGCCTATCCAGATTCAGGATAACAAAGAACATGTGTTTAGGAAATAGATGACTTGATTGGTAAAGTTACTTCTGAAAAATCCTAAAACTGAAGAGGCAACAAGGGATCTTGAGGAACATATGATGAATAAATACCCAGATATTTTTATAATTTATCATTCTAGTAATTTTGAGGATGAAATTTTTGTAATAGTAGAGGAATGTAGCACCTCAAGAATTTATAAATAAATTTAATATTGAATGCACGAAACAATGAGTCTCTATGAAACAAAACTTTATTATAACCTAGACAATGGACAAATTTTTTCTACTTCTTTAATTTGAAATTTGAAATACCAGTATACATAATTTCAATCAGTATAATATTTAGGGTCTGATAGAATCAACTTAATGTTTTGTTGAATAGTAACTTATCCTTATGAATAGTAACATACCCTTATGAATAGTAATGAATCCTTATGAATAGTAACCTCACCCATGTGAGTATAAATAAGATTTATCCACCATATAAATGAGAGTGGATATTTTAAAAATTAAAAATTACGTGTTGGTATTTTTGTTAGTAATAAATATTTAATTAAAAATTTAAATTAATAAATTAATAAAATTCATTTTCTTAAAATTTATTCTTAACTAAATATTTTATTCCCCTATTATTTTAGGGTAATTTTATGAGACCATAGTTAATTTTTGAAAGTATTATAAAATCTATTTTAAATTTAAAATCTGTATTTTTCAAGTAAATAATGATTTTATTTAAAAATTAAATTTCTATTATTTAGAAAATTATATTGATAAAATAGAGTTCATATTTTAATTCTACATGTCTAAAAATGGTTATGTTGAATTTTTGGGATTTTTCTAAAATACTTGAATTTTTGCTGAATAGTGAAATTTGATAATTTATGAAATATGCTAAATAAATGAATTTCTGCATCATGCTTGAGTCCTAGATAATGTAAATGGCCATTAGTTAGAACTCACATGCACCTATTTCTATTTTTATTCACAATAATCAAGATTATTCATAGTCTTGAGCTAAAAATATAAAATAATGATTAAAATAATGGAAAACCCCTCTTCTCCTCCACTATAAAAACAACCCCTCACTCCCTCTTCTCTTCACTCCTGTAATCTTTGAAGATTATCCAGGTTCTGATGAAATAATCTTCCCTTGTCCCTCCCCACATATAATATATTTTTATGTTTCCAAAATACCAAAACCCCTTCCCTTAAGGAGGTTATCTAGGAGGAGTACTCAAGAGGTAAAATCCTCTTCCTTTTTTCCTTTTAATTTATTTTAAGTTCCTTATTTTATTAATATATCCTCACATCCACTATCCAAACGATCATGATAACTCCAATATAATCTATATACAAGAATTATATCATGTTAATGTAACATCCATCATCAATTCCTTTACTCTCTCTTCTTTAAAAAAAACCAAATCATCATCCGGGAGGTGTCAATTTACAATCTTCATGGAAGGCGAACCTCTATTCTTCAATTTCTCCTTCAAGTATGGTCATGAAAACATTTTTATGGTTGAAAAAAACTATAATATATCTATTATAATCTATTTAATATTCTGTAACCAGTATATATACATAATATTCTTTTATACAACAAAACTATTTCACAAAAAATGAAATATCTCCAAAATGATCTGCATTAATGTTTCATCTAAGAGCTCATCCTCATAACATATAAAAAATTAATTAGATCAACATTTAATCTCATTAATTTTCATTAGTATCATATAAAGTCAATTTTGGATAATTATATCCATTTCACCTGAACTCCATTACTTATAAATAAGCTAACCAATTATGAAAACTGTGAAAACAAAACACTCCGGAACGACAAAATTTAATCTTATAACTTATCAATAATGACATAAATGAAATTTAAAAAAATATGTAATGAATAAAATATCTATATATATTTTTATTAGTTAATTAATTAATGGATTTTATTTTATTATCCAAGACATTAAGGTCAATAGAAGAATATATACAGACATAAACTAAGGGTTTCCTCATCTCACTACCAGTTTTTTGAGATTTTCTTTATTCACCATTATTTCGTGTGTATGGTGTATGTATACTGACCATTGATGTATTATATCATGAATTTATTTATTTTCATTTTATTAAACTTATCATATAATCATTATTAATTTTGGGGTATATGATTCAATTGATTAGAAAGTGGTAAGGGATTCCACCCGAACCTTCATTTTTCTTTTGGGCACTATCCTTACCCAAATTTAATGATTATTTATTTCATTTAAATCTTCTATATTGTGTTTTTATGTTGAAAAATAATATATTAAGATCATTTCATCTTTATTTTATAGTTATTATATGTTTTAAAATAGTTTCCCTCTTAATTGTTACCCATAAACAAGACCAGTTCAAGGGGACTTCTCAAATTCTTACCCATTTTAAAGTGCACTATATATTCTCTTTTAAGAAATAATTATTTTTTATAAAATCACAAATTTTATAATGAAAATATATCTTAGTTCATTTATTTTTTTATTAAAACAATCATTCCCTTCACTTTAAAGTCTCTTTACTATTTTCCTTAATCCACACCAAAATGTTTTATTTCTAATGATTCTTTAAAAACTCTTTTTACATGATTTAAATTTAGTTGGAAAACATTTATGCCTAAAATATAATTTCAGTATCATTAACTTTTATTTTATGGGATATATAGGTTTACAATCTATTTTCATGACAAACACAAATTATTTTCCAAAACAACACTTATTTCGAAAGTAAAAAGTATTTTTCTTGTCTCACTTTAACTTTTATTATATATATGACTTGTTAACCAATTATTGCTTGCATGTGGTGTATGTACTAACCTTTAATATATTATATAAAGTGTATCCTTATTCACATAATATTCTAAGGGATTATGATTTTATTATTTCAAGGTGGTATGTGACACTTTGGAATGTTTAAAGATTATTTCCTCAAGAATTTTTCAATAGTATCATTTAAAAGTATCTTCAACGTTGTCAAAATACTTTGTTTAATATTTTAATTCATTGAGGTTTATCTATTATGATATCATCTACAATATGTTGAAGGTAATCTGATTAGTTTTACTGTGGATGTTCTATCTTTACACCATTCACCATATTAATCTGAATGATTAGTGTTTATGTTTAATGATTGGAGAAATTCATTTACATTTATATGTTAGTTTCAATGTGAATGTATCTGTTGATTATGTTCACCCCTTTCATATGGGGAATTAATTGGACTTATTAAGTGATGTGTGGGGCATGATATATCCTCTCAATGCATCAATAGGTCTCATGAGACAAACTAGTTTGAGTTTTTACCTGTTTATGTATGATCTTAGCACGAGGACATGACCGAATGATTATGATGAACGAAATTATTCATTACCTCATTATGAAACTAGTAATTGATAGTCCATGTGGTTATTTAACTAGTATAATACTCATTATTATGATTTATTGTGGTATTATTTATTCAGTTCTTATTTCTACCATGTTATACTCAAGTTTATTTTTTAAAGGCGTGTGTTTTTTTATTCCCCATTCCCAACATTTATGTTTATAATATATTCCAATGTATTGATTACCATTACCTAGAATTTGAGTTCAACCATTTATTATGTTTTATTTTTTCTAAGATGTGAGGAATTATATTTTGAATGAATTGTAGGGATAATATAAGAGTTATGGATTTTTCTAGTGGAATGTATATAGTGTATTTACTTTAAATTTGTAATGATGAAATTATGTATGTATCTATTTTTTCAAAACTAATAAACTACCTGATCATTTAGGATTTGATTCCTTGTAATCATGATAATGTAATAAAATAACACACCCTCTTTGGGTAACTAGGCTCACAGTGTTACATTTTATCATTCCATTTAAGAGGATCAAAGATTCTAGAAGTTAAGTACAAGGTGCGTAGAAATTCACTATTAAATACCAAATAAATTAAACATTAACAAAATTCATTTTTTGGTACCCCAATATACATCAATACATTTTTGAAGGTCCAAAGATCACTTTTTGACACTAAATATTCATCTGTAACTTATAGCAGTTTCTTAGTTTTTTTATTTATTATGAGAGTTGTTAGTTTTGTAAAGTTCTAATCATATATCTTATAAAATTTTTATACAAATTTAAAAAGTAACCGACTTGGTTATGAAACCTAACCAAAAGGAAATCACAGAGGATTTGGTTGAACTTGCTAAATATCTTGATATTGGTTAGAGATACTACTTATAAAGAAAGGGTTTTTTATCCACATGTGAAAAGTTTTGTGTCAGGTATAGTATTCCCTTTATAATAGATCATGTTAAGGAGAATCCTTTATAAAATTATAGGTTTGTTATGATCCTATTGTAAAATTATAGGTTTGTTATGACCCATTCATAAGTTGAATGCCTATGAAAAATGGAGAAACAAATTCAAAAAAATATAATCCAAACTATTCATAATACAAAAATAATTATACAACTCAAATTCAGAATATAAAAGATGAAAAAATCTATAATATAACATATAAAAAGTCCACAAATGGTAATATATACATAATACTAAAGGAAAAAAATAAAATCTAAACATTGAATTGAAAATCTCAGTGTGACCCAAGGTCACCAACCAAAATCATCATTGGAACCTCTCTAAGAGAAACCATGAAGGAGGATCCCATAATTAAAAACTCTTATAAAACCCAAAATGGAACCTAAAATTAAAATATAGATGTGATCATGAGTTTCTAGAAGGTTTCCCAAGTCTATACCCCCTGCACAATATTCAAAAATAAAACTATTTTTATGCTAGTTTGAAAACACAATTAAAAACTAAGCGTTCCATTTTGACATAAAAAGAAGCATATATAGGTAACTTAAAAACACATATAATTTTAAAGCCATATTTTACTATTAGAAATAAAAAAATCACGATTATAATATGTTTTTTAAAAAATAAATCTCTCAAATAAAGGAAACCATTTCAACGTCCAAAATCATTTTTGACTAACCAAATTTTTTATAGGAAAGTGACATAACTTTACTTAATTAATGTGAAAAAATATGGAAATGTAAAGATAGAAATATAATCAAATATAGTTGATAGTGAAATATAAATATACCCTATGAAATTAAGTATTTAACTTTTAATGGTGTGAAAATAAATAATAAACTTAAAAAAGTTATAAGTGGAATCCAATTCCATAAAAATAAAAATTCCAAAATTATGAACCATTGAAGATCCCTAAGTAATATAAGGATATGGATTAATAAGAACCTCATATAAATTGTGATATAATAATCCAATAATCCAATGTGCACATTGATCACTAAAGTGAATATACCTTAGACTAGTGGTGAGGTGTCCCCTATCTACATAACTACATCCAACAAAATATAAAGCAGTATATGCCTTAGATTAGTAGTTTGGTGATTCCCATTCATAGAACCATGAATTTTATCTAAATAAATATGTTTATATAGTTTTAGAGAAATATTAAGGTGTTAAAATTTTCATAATCCACTCTTAGATACTTATGTTCTCATGTTCACTTCCCATTTTTAACATATCAAATTTTATATAAAAATTCCTTCCACCATCTTATAAAAATCTATTCTATAATGTGACAAAAATTCCTTAATACTCATTTAATAATAAAATAATAAAATTCCTTTTGAAGTTTGAAAAAGGTATTTTAAATCTTTATACCAATATTTAAAACCTAAAATTCCTTTTTGAAACGAAATGAAACTCAACACTTTGAAATCAAAACTTTTAAACTAAAAGAGAGAGTCATTCAACGATAAACACAATAATGAACCCAAAGGGAATTTTATAAAAATATTTAAAATATTATCACACACTAAAATAATAAAACCATATATTAAAACCATGATATTATGGAACTAGAATAAAATGTTCAATATCGATTAAAACATTAAGATCCTTTGTGATGTTAAATTTTTTTTTATTTGTTCACAACTAAATTTTTTTTAGGAATATTTTTTGTAAAATAGGAAACATAGAGTTGCTGGAAGTTAAAAAAATTTGTTTGATGTTTTGAATATGAATAATTTTGTAAAGTCTTAAATTTTGAAAATTTGGAAAGATAATATCTTTTTAAAGGAATTTTAAGTTCTTAGGAAGAAACTTATTAGACATAGAATCACTGAATACAGAAGATTTCAGGAAACTAGATGTTTGAAGAATTGAAAAGTTATTGATCAAACTACCCATTAGAAGATTTTTTTTAGAAATTATATAATTTAAGAATGTTTCTAAGATGAGGAAGGTTATAAAAATTTGAAAATCAGAAAATTTCTAGAGACATAGAAAGTGAGAAAGTTAAAAAGTCATAATTTTACCGAATATGAATAAATAAGATATTAAAAAAGTTATAAAGTTTCATCAAACAAATTTCTAATTAATTACGATTATGATTTTATATTCACCATTATTTATAAGACATCACGAATATGTCATGATAGAAAGTGAAGGATATATAATAAAAGATAAGTGTAGATTTATGGAGTTTCCATAGTTCAAGGTTTTGAAATAAAATTTTCTTAGAATGTATGAAATTCAATATTAGATAAATAGTGTGATTAGTAGAAAAAAGAAAATGAACAGTATGATTAGAATGAGAAATAAAATGAACAGGATGATCAAACTAAGGAAGAGAATGAAAAACGATCAATTTGATAAAAAAATCAATATTGTGATTAGACTAAGAAAGAGAATGAATACCATGATTAGATTGAGAAAGAAGATGAATAGTATGACCGCTGTGATATGCGTATATGCGTCCCCACTCTCTAAGAGTTCTCTCGAGTTCTTGTTTCGGCTTAGATTCCTCATCCTCTTAGGGTTCCTCCTTAGTGGTTTTTCCATCTCTCTAGGTCCTCTCCTCTTAATGTTTCGATGTTTCTTGGTTTCCTTTCTATGATTTAGGTCTCTAGTCTTATCTCACCTTACCACGCCTTGACCATGAATCCAAATGCTCCTATCCAAACTGGATCTGGTGTGGGGGTATACCGAGGTTTTGGAATTGTGGTTTGGAGATTGAGGTTCCTCTTGGCATCTCTAGTCTTCTTATTTTAGGGTTTCCTCCCCCTATTCTCTCTAGAGTTTTATGCCATTTCATTTCTTTTAGTTTTAAGTATTTTTTTCTATTTACTACTAGGATTCCAATCCCTATCTTTCTTTCTTTATCTCGGTGATTTTGGGTTGTTTTTTTGTTGGGGGTTTTTATCATTCTTTTTTTGGATCAACGTTGGTGTGTTGGAGGTGTGGTGTCGGCATAGGGAAGTTTTGTGGCATGATGTGGATGGAAGTGGAATAGGGGAGCATTGATTGATGGGAGTCTGGAAAGTTTCCACCCTCACTTTGGCTTCTTAGGTGGATCTGGTTTGTAGACTTCATTTCCCTATGTTGGTGGGTTTCGTTGGAATCCATCTGAAGTACGCCAACATTTCTGTGGCTTGGGGATGACGTCGACAGTCGCTTCAGCACAGCTTCTCAGGGAGGTCAATTTTGCGGGCATTTCTCTTCAGGTCTCTTATATAGTTATCACATTCTTATGTTTATGGTCTTGAATGGTGATGGACTTTCCACTATTTTTACATGGAAGGACCATTTTTTCTCTTCGCTAGTTCTAGGCTTCAGCTGTTCTCTTTGAGGTGGAGCTACATGGTGGTCTCCAAGGTTCTTTGGGAAGTGAGGTTGAGCAGGCGGCTTCAGGAGGGGGATGATGATGATGATCGATCAGAAATGGCGAGGTATAATACAGTTCTGGTGATGATTATTATGGGTTCTATGATGAGGGTTTTAGACAATTCACTGTAGTTTATGAAGGCTCGATGCGACGAGGGTTTTTTAATGATAGTGAAGGTGTGCGGTGGTGGGATGTGCTATGGTGGTTTATTCTCACCGGTGAGGTGGTGACTTAGGAGATGACGGATTTATGTTTTGCAGGGATGATGATGGTGTGATGATGACTACTGGTTGTGGTGATGGTGATGTCAAAATGCTATTAGTTGGTGCATGATTTTTAGGATTTGTTTTTCACAGTGGTGGCCTTCTATTTGAATTTTGATTTGGGCCCGTTTTGAATTTTGAATATGTATGGTGTAATCGGATTGGCATGGTTCCCACTTTTCCCTTAAAGTGGCCTTTTATGAAAATAAAAAAATGATTCGGGTAGTACTATTGGGATGAGAAAGAAGATGAACTATATGATTAGTTGGAGAAATAAAATGTACGATATGATTAGATTATGAATAAAATGAACATTATGATTTGAATGAGAAAGTGAATGAATAGTATGATCGGAATGAGAAATAAGATGAAAAGTAAGATTTGATGGAGGAAGAAAATGGAAAATATAATTAGTCAAAGAGAGTGGATAAACAAAGAAAACAACTGTAAAAATTATTTTTCTCAAGTTTTTACAATGTTGAAGTTTTTACAAAGTTACAAGTTGAATTTTATACAAAGATAAATGGTTTAAGTTTCTCAACCTTACAAATTTGAAATTTACTAAAGTTACAAAGTTGATGTTTCTAAAAATAAACAAATTTGATGTTTTCTAAAGTTAAAAAGATTAAGATTCTTAAAGCTACAAAGATGAAGATTTTATAAGTTATAATTATGAAATATCATGAAGTTACAAAGATTGAATATTTTTATAAACATCAATATTAAGAAACATAGAACAAGGATGGAACACTAGATACTTTGAGAAGATTCAAGAAGACTATAGGGGACTCCAAAATAGGTGATAAAATTTGATAATCATTCCAAATAAATTCGAGTGAGTGTGAAATTGTAATTTTATGAATATTAGTAATCCATAAAGTGAAATTGTTTTCTACATTGGGTGTTTATGGAGTGCCTTTAAATAGAGACATAAATTACACAGTAAATGATATTGTTTATACATGAAAAGTGTTGAAATGATGTAGAGTTTCTGTCAGAGTGAGTTTCTAATCGAATTTGGGTTTAATATTGAATAAATGTTTTGAATTGAATAATGTTTTGTATTTTAGTATCGGACAGAGTCTTACATCAGAATAATATAAAAAGAGTATTAACATGAGGAAGAACAGATAAAAAAATTGAGAAGATATATTAAAAGGTGTAGGGTATTTCTAACTGAGCAGAATTTAGTTATTGTAAATGAAACATTTTTTGAAACTCTATATCAGATGAAGTCCATCAAACATATGTGCAGTGGAAAGAGTCTTTAGACAAACATTTATTGGAGAGTATTTCAAAAAGTTACGTACTAGTGTTGTGTATCTATTTTTTTGTAAGAATTTTTTTTCAATTTTGTGAGATTCATTATAATATTTCACATCAGAAGATATAAGGTATAAAATGCTAGTTGACATATAATTTATATTCACATCATTCTAATAGTGAATTTCCAAGGAACCACGAGAGTGGCCATGTCAGGGATGTCGGTTCTTACACTAAGGATGAACCTTTTAAATCTTCTGTTATTTTCTTGATTTTTTTTCATGCATGTGATCTTAGAAAAAGGTGATAAAGATAACCCTAACAAGTTTTAGGGGTTATTTTTATTAAATATGATTTTTTTAAAAAGATAACAACTGATTCAGCCCCCCTCCTCTATCAATTGTTCTATAATCTTTTGGAACTTCAAGTGGTGTTTGAGGGATGTTCCCTTATTGACTAATTATCATGGAAAATCTCAATTTTGTTAATAGTATAGGTATTTCAACATTTGATCAAAAAATTTATCATGGCTTGAAAATTGGATGATTCCCTATATTATGTCACTTGGGAGGTTATTGATAGAACAACTAATCGTTTTCCACCAATTGAGAATAATTATTCTATGACTTCTGATGACAAGAGAAACTTTAAAGTTTATGGAAAATCTATAAATTTTATTCTTATATCTTTATCAGAAAATTTATTCATGAAGGAAATAAGTCTTGAAATAAGAAAATAAATATAGGAAAAAATTGAATAAATATTTGAGGGAAATACTAAAGGGAAATATGAAAGGTTACAAATTTTGGTGAAAATATTTGAAGATATCAGGATGGGTAATGAAGAAAAAATTGATAAATATTTCACCAAAGTCAATGAAGTTGTTTGCAACATCTGAGTTTTCAGAGATACCTTGTAAGGTTATAATATTGTCAAGAAACTCATGAGAAACTTCTGTGATATGATTGATTCCAAAATATCTACTTTAGAAGATAAATATGACTTATATCTTCATGAATTACATAACACTATTGCTTCTTATGAGATTAGAAGACCTCAATTTTTAATAAATAAGATCAAGGATGAAATGAATTTCTAATCTATGAGAATGATGAAAATAAAAGTTTCTGATCATAACATTGTTAAAATAGTGATTTGTAAGATAAAAAATATTATTAAATCAATAAAATGATCATAACTCTTATATATGATAATAATGAAAGAGGATGAGGGATGTATGGAGGGAAACATCCACTAAAATGTTTTGAGTGAGGTGGAATTGATAAATTTTCTATTAATTTACCTAAGAACAAAGTTAGAGAATATTGTGATTATTCTGAAGAAAATCCTTGATTAGATAATTGGAAAAAAAATTTAAGGAAGAAAAATCATCCAAAAAAAAATAACTATAAGTTCACAAGAAAGAAAATAAATATACTAAGTAGGAAAACTGAATTTTATTTAACTAAAAACAATTTAGTAAAAGTTCTAAGTTCATATATGTCTATAACATTCATTGAAAATGTGGAGAAAATGGGATATTCCAAAAACAGTGAAGTTGAAGGAGGTGAAGTGTCTTACAAAGAATACAAAAGTAGATCATAAATTATTACATGTCTTGATAAAAATATGAATCTCATGAAATAAATAATAATAATAAACAAATATGGTGAGATGATGTTTGATGAAAATAAAGATCTTCTTAAAAGGGAAGGTTCTTACATTAGGGAGATTAATAACCTCAAACAAAAAAATACAGAAAAAGAAAATATAGTAGAATAACTTTGTAAGAATGTTTCTACCATGGAAAATTGGGTTTTTAAAACTCAATATTATCTTCTTGAGTTTTAAATTACCTTATTAAATATGAATTTATATTTTAAAAAATCTCTATAACTGAAACATTTTACTTGTAAAGATTTTGAGAATGATCATAACAAGAATTGGGTGAAATATTCCCCCACTAAAAGTGATAGTTCATCAAATATTTCTAACCATAAATGTTTTTAGGAAAATTTTGGGAAAACATGGGTTGGGAAAGGATTTGATAAATCCAACCCATTAACAAAAGTTGAAAATATCCCTTATAAGAAAGTCTCCCCATGTTTCTAGGTAAAAAAATAGAATTTTTTTATGAACCTTGGTAAAATTTCTATAGGGAATTATCTTTCTTATATAGAAGACCCAAATTTGATGTATTTGTTGGTTATGTGGAATTCATGGGAAAAATATTATAACTATTGTCACAACATGCCTTTACCCTAAAAATAGGAAAGATGTAAGGGGATAATCCATAAAATAAAATTAAGTAACTTTCCTAATCCATAGGATGTTGGAAAATAAAAACTTCCAGATGTTAGAAAATTTTAAATGAAATATATCTTTGATTGCATATAGGAAACATGAGGAAGATTTGACCAGATGGGTCACTTTTATAAAGAAGATAAGAAAACCCTTTTGGGGATGGTTTTTTATGAAAGGAAATAAAATGGAGCTTGAGGAAGAAAGTTGGGGAATGGATTTTTTTATTGACATAACTCTAATAGCAAGAAAAACAAAAAAAACATGGATTCTAGATAGTGTATGTTACTCACATATGGAAGGTGATTTAAATATATTGAGGGATGATTAATATCATGGTAGAGGAGTGGAAACTTATAGAAATTACAGTTTATTAAAAATCATAGGAATTAGAATAACTAAGATCAAAGCTAAGAAAATAAAATATAATTAATTTTTATATGTTTATAATCTCCAAAATAACATAATTAATGTAAAACATATTTATGATGATTGAAAATAATTGATATTCAGGAAAGATTAATGTATCATTAAAAGTGTGTAAGATGGTAAATTTTTACTAGGGGATACATTATAATTGGAAATCTATTTCATCCTCGAGAACTTTTTAACACTTTTTACTTAAATAATGAAGAAGAATAAAACTATAGAATAGTTGACTTAAGAACCCTGGGAAAAAAGAATTAAAAAACATTCAAAATTTCATTCTGTTAGAAACTTACCACAACAAGAAAAAGTAAGATTATGTTTCTATTATATATTATAAAGGGAAGACGGTTGGTAAAATCCATAAGAAAGTTGAGACTCAGTATACTAGACCTCTTGAGCTTATTCACTATGATCATTATGGACCAATTATATATCGATAAACAAAAGGATATATTTTCTTTATCACTTTTATTGAATATTCCACTTTAATGAAAAACATCATGTTCATGAAACATAAATTAGAGGCTGTTGGAATATTGGGATCATTCAGAAGAGATATTGAGAGATAAATAGGGATTTATATAAAAACGTTGAGAAATGATATTGATATAGAATTCCCATGAAATTATTTCAAATCTTATCTAAAAAATAATTTAATCAAAAACCAATATAGTTCAGCAAACCCCATAAAAATGTATTTGAAGAAATGAAAAAAATTTGTGGAACTAGGAAGAATCATTTTGGTAGAGTACAAACATTAAAATATCTCTTAGATAAAATTAATTAGCACTTCTACAAATATTAAAAATATAAGTTTTTAAAGTCTTGAATTAAATAATACATCCCATGAAATTTGATATAATAACCCATTATTGAAATATTTAAAGGTTCTTGGAAGTCCCTATTTACTAAAATTCAAAAATTTGGATCATGGGAAATTTAATGAAAATTTTGATGAAGGAAAATTCATGGGATATTCATAGAATTAAATTATTTACTGATGTTGGAATTTTTTTTACAAAATATATTGGATTCCATTTAAGTGAAGTTCATTGAAAATCCAAATTCCTTAATAAAGGATGTTAAAAATATTTAGGATAAAAAACTATATATTTCTAACAAAAGAGAAAGTGATCTAAAATATATATATCAAGACTCAGAGGAAATTTTTGATTAGGAAAGTGAGGATGGAATATACAATTTAAGATTTCATACCTTACAGAAATAATTTGGAAGTGAAAATATACTTGGAAATAAAAAATCTTCGATTCAGACTAGAAAATTTTGAGATTAGAAAACCAAACAACACTCATTTCATAGATTAATCTAGAATCAGTTTCAAAATAAGTAAAACAATAATAATGGGTGAATGTAATGAATGAAGTGTTGGACCAAATTAAGAAAAATGAAATGTGGGAACTAGTTCCATGAACAGTAGATAAAAATGTTATTAGACCAAAATGGGTGTACAAAAACAAGTTGAATGATCCTTGAGATGTTTCAAGAAACAAAGAAACACTTGTTTCTAATGGTTATGTACATGTGGAAGGTGTGGACTATGAAGAAACCTTTTACCTAGTTGAAATATTAGAAACTATTAGAATGATCATATCAGTGGTTCCACATCGATATTGTAATTTTTTTCAGATGGATGTAAATTCAGCTTTCTTAAATGGGGAAATTGAGAAAGATGTGTACATTTATCAACCTTGTATTTTTTCAACTTAATAATGATGAAAGTAAGGTTTTTAAATTGTACAAATATTATGGGTTAAAAAAAGATCCACATACTTGGTACTCCAAACATGGTAGTTTTCTGAAAAAATTATGTTTTTTAAGTGAAAAGTTGACAACAACTAGTATGTGAAATAAGTGGATTCGTGCATACTAATTGTAATTATTTTCCTGTCCAAATAAATGTATTTTAGGGAGTTGTTACATTAGTTTGGGTTGTTAGATTCTAAAGAATTTTATACTCCAATCTCAGTGATCAAAAAGTTGAGTAAATATGAAACAAGAAAAAGTATAGATGAGAAAGATTTCTAGAAGTTGATAGGAAGATTAATATAACATACAACCTCAAGACCTAATTTTTTTATGTTGTGACTTTACATAACAGATATCAGAGATATATGAATGAATATCATATGTTGGTAGTAAAGATAATTCTATGATATGTTAAAGGAAAAACTTCATTTATGATAATTTACAAAATAAGTTGTGATATGAACTCTCCTCGTTATACAATTGCTGATTATGCCAAATAAAAAAATTATAGAAACTCAACATTTGGAGAATAATTTTTCTTAGGAGAATGTTGTGGGAGTTGGAATAGTAATAATGAGAGTTCAGTAATTTTTAGCAAAGTGGAATTAGAATATTTTTCTTCTACATAGGCATTTACACAAATATTATGTATGGAAGCTCAACTAGAGTATTTGAAAGTGAAATTTCTTAAACCATTGAAGATACCTTGTGATAATAATAGTGCAATTGATATTCCTAAGAAACCTATCCTACACTCAAGATCAAAGAACATTGATATTATGTTTTACTTCATAAAAAACAAATTTTCTAGTGGCTATGTTTTTCTGGAATATAATTCAATAAAGTATCAAATTGTTTATATTTTTTCTAAAGTAATTCCAAAAGAATGATTTGTGGGTTTGAGGCTGTAAATTATTATTTAGCCTCCAATAAATATTTCTTAAAAAAACTTAATGAAGTCCCCCACCATACTTTAGATTATTTAGATAAAGGGGGATAAAAATTAACAACATTTTAATAAATTTTAAAATTTATTTTTATAATGAATCCGAATATTTCGTTTTCATAAAATAGGAGAGATAACCAAAATAAGAGTGAAAAAAATTGTGCGTTTTGAATTTTGAAAAAAATTGTGGAAGATTCAAGTGAGGGAGAATTTATATTAACATGGACATAAAATTTATTATCACCAATAAATGGAATTGCTTAAAAAAATTACTTTATCCAATAGTGATGTGTTAGAAAACCCTTATGAGAAAAGCTATGTTTTGGTAAAAGTTGAAAATCTTGAGGTGTGAAAAATTATGAGTGATGAAAAATGATGAGTGTTAAAAGTTTTTAATGAATATTTTCAACAATTCCAAAGATATATATTGAAGATCGTTTGTGATGTTAATTTTTTTTTATTTTTTGAAAACTAACTTTTGTTGAAGAATGTTTATATAAAACCCAAAAAGTAGAGTTGTTGGAAGTTAATTTTTTTTAGGAAGTTACAAAAGATGAAGAAAGTTATAAAGTTATAAATTTTGAAAATTTGGAAAGATAATAACTTTACAAAGGAATTTGAAATTTTCTACACAAAACTTATCATACAGAGAAGCACCAGACACAAAAGTTGTCTGAAAACTGGATGTTTGAAGAATTGAAAAGCTTCTGATCAGATGATCCATTGGACAATCCATTAGGAAAATATTTTGTTAGGGAGTATAGAAGTTAAGAAAGATATAGAGATGAATAATGTAAAAAAACTTATAAATAAATAAAATTTCTAGAGATTTATAAAGTGAGAAATTTATAAAGTCATAAAGTTACTAAGATGAGGAAAGAAAAAAGTCGGAAAGTTAGAAAATTTCCTTGAAGAAATTTTTGACTAAGTTAGAAGATGATTTTTTGTTCTTTCATTTTCTTAAAATATCATTTAGAAGTCATGATGAAAGATGAATGCCCTAAAATAAAATATAATTTTATATTTATGGGGTTTCCAAATATCACATTTTGGAATGAATTTTTTTTGGAATGTTTTTACTTCATCACAAAATGAATAGTATGGTCAGATAGAGAATGAAAATGAGTAGTATGATCAGACCGAGAATGAAAATGAATAGAATGATCAGATTGAGGAAGGTAATGAACATCGATCAGACCAAGAATGACAATTAAAACTAAAATCAAACTGATAAAGAAAATAAATAGTATAATCATACTGAGAAAAAAATGAACAATATGACCAGAATGAAAAAGAATATGAACAACATGATCAGACAGAGAAAGAAAATGAATTTTACAATCGGGTTGTGAAAGAAAATGTATAGTATGATCGAACTGATAAAGTGAATGAATAGTACAATTATATTGAGAAATTAGAGAAATAGTATAATCACACAGAGAAATAAAGAAATTAGTATGATAAGACATATAAAGTGGATGAATAATGAAAATAGTTATATAATGTCTTTGTTTAAAGTTTGTATAAATCCAAAGTAAAAAAGTTAAAGTTTTTATAGAGTTAAAAGTTAAATTTTATAAAAAGATAAAATTTTGATGGTTCTCAAAGTTACAAAGTTTATGTTTCATGAAGTCACAAAGTTGATGTTTTTACAAGTATACAAATTTTATGTTCCTCAAAGTTACAAATTTGATGTTTCAGGAAGCTAAAAAGTTGAAGTTTTTACAAGTTATAATGTTTAATTTCTATGAATTTACAATTTTTCAAGAGTTTTTAAAACATCATGTTTAAGGAACTTCAAATAAGGTTAGAAAAATAGAGAATTTTAGAAGACTCAAGAAGATTTTATAAGATTCCAGAATGATTCAGAAGCATCCCAATGAAATTTATATGAGTTTGAAATTCAAATTTATGATTTTCAATAAGCAGGAAAGGAAAATTTGTTTCCCACATTTTTTATTTCTGCAGTACCTATAAATAGAGTTGAAAAGTACATTATACAATATATTGTCCATGTATGCAATGATTTTGAGTGCTAAATAGTTTGTGTTAGAGTGAGTATCCCACCTAAGTTGAGTTTTCTGTTGAAGAAAAGTTATAGACTAAAGAAATTTTATTATCAGACTATCAAATAGAGTGCTAGTTAAGAATATTGAACAAAGAGTATTAGTATGAGGAAGATCAGACATAGTAATGAAGAAAAGTTTCAAAAATGAACAAGTTATTTTTAATTCATTAGTATTTAGTTTTAAAAAAATACATAATTTTGGAAAAGGTTCATTGGATAGAGGCCATTAGACGTAGGCCCACCAAACACAAGTAGAATAGCTAGAGTTTTCAAACAGACCTTTTTGGAGTAGATTTCACAAAGTTACATACTTGTGTTTTTGTTCGATTGTGTTTTGTAAGTAAATTTATTAAAATGACTGGAGTTAGTATAATATTTTGTATCAGGGGATAAAAGGTTTCCTATTATAATTAACCCAAAATTTCTATTTACTTATTTCTAATAGTGAATTTCCATGGACCTACAGGAGTGGCCATGGAAAGGATTTAGGTTATCACAATGAGGCCAAAACTTTATTGTAATTTTCTTACTTTTTTATTTTTTATTCATGTGAGTTTAATAAAATGTGATAAGGAAATAATTATAAAAATTTCCAAGGGTTAGATTACTTAAATATATTTTTTTAAAAAAATATAAAACCTCATTTAACCCCCCCTTATTAGTTGTTCTAAAATCCTTAGTAAAATCAAAACCCCCTTTGAAAAAACCCTTTTAATTTTGAGAGTCAAATTAAATCCATGATAAATTAAATTTATAATTAATTTTTAGATTTTTTTTCATCTTAATAATCGTTTTAAAACTTATATTTTTTTAAGAAAACGTTTTGGTATTTTATCAAATGTGTATGGGGGTCAATAAATCACATTTAGACTTTACTTGGAATAAATGCTATTAAAATCCCATTTTAAGACTTTTAAAATGACGAGGAAGGGATAATTAATCATATATTACTTTATCTCAATAAAATAAAACCATGGATTATAGAAAACTACACAATAAAATAAATTTCTCAAATTTAGAGCCTTAAACTTGGTGTAACACCCCAAGCTTCCACGGTACGTTTCCCTTCGAATAATGCGATAGCGTGTGTTGTACGCAACCTCGAGTTCTAACACACACCACAACTAATTAAACTAGCCGTTGTGAATAGTAATACCTACTTTTTGAAATCATATATATTTTATATTTCAAAATGGACTTCATTTTTGGATTCGGAATATTAAAATTAGCTTAGGGTGAAATTTTGGTACTTTTCTGATAACTTTTATATTTTGATGAATAGTGAAAATTACTAAATTTTAATTAAAATCAACTTTTTTAATCAAAATAATTAATATTGATAAATTATGAATTTGAGTGGTTTTAAAGTATATTTAGAATATATTTTTACCATTTAATTTAATGTTTGTCATTGGACATAATTTCACAATTAAACCAGACATAAACAAGTGTCAATCTTTTGATAGTTATTATCTCTTAAAAACACGCTTTTTATTTTAACAACGGGAATTAATTTTAAATTAATTTCTGCCACTTCTGTGTTTTGAATTTGGAAAAATGGATTACATATTTGGAATCAGGATGTCAAAATTATGTAAATAGGTTACTTTTATTTTTACACATTTTGAATAATTACTGCGGTAAATATTTTATTTACCATGGATAAAGGGTAAATCCAGTAAATAAGGGTTAAAAAATAATATTATAATAATAACAAATTACCCTAAAACGTGTCCTAACCTTATTGGTGGACACATACCCGACCATGGGCATCCTTGGGTCGATTTGGGGACCCCTTAGAGCCACTTGTATGTGGTTGGGACACATTATATTAATAAAGTTAAAATAAAAATAAAAATGGCATAAGCTTACATATTTTAGAAGAACAATTTTTACATAGGGTTATACATGTTGGATTTTCGATTATAAATATTCATTAGAAATCTAAAAATATTTCCTACATAATGATACTTTATTTAAAATTTTTATACATCAAATAATTTAAATTATTAATGACACAATAATGATGAAATGTTTACCTCATTAATAAATCATTTAAATAAATAAGATTATAATGATTAAAATATTATCTAAAACCTGTCCAATTCTTATTGGTTGATGTTATTTAGAAAATGAGTCATCGTATCTTTGACCTCAATGATTTTTGGACCATTATAAACCGAATATAATTATATTATAAAGTAATACTTTCACTCTTTCCTAAAGAGCCCCTCCTCTCCCTTATAAAAGGAGACCACTTCTACTCATTCCTCACACCTCTCAAGCCACTTGGCTCGGCCAAAATCTGCCCAAATATTCTCCCAACTTCCCTCACTACAACCTAGAGGCCTTAGTTTGACCAGAAAGCCAACCTAAGGAGCCCTTTTGATCAAATCAAAAGGAAGAACCCGAAGAAGAGGTAATGTTTTCACCACCCGTTTTCAAGTTCCTTTCTTCTTCCACTTCTTCTTTCTTTGTTCTTACCATTCTAAAATAATAACTCCAGTATCTCACATATACTGTGATGTTATTATAAATATGGTACAACCATATTCAGTATTCTATCCACCCTTTGAATAACATGTCACCATACATGCGTACGTACGGCTTACCGTCTCCACGTCGTGGTGTAATTGTTATTCAATATATTATTATTTGGATGGGTATAATAATGATGTGAAAATCATGTAAATAATAAATATAACATGTTAATTATTCTGTATATATGATATAACATCCATTTATATATTATTTTAATATCAAAAGAATGATATTGTCGCTCGTGCGTACGTACGGACTACCGTCTCCACAAACGCGATAAGATTCATTCTCCATCGTATCCATTCAAGTATAATTATCATTTGATGATTTAAAAATGATGTTTAAAGACTTGATATCATTCTGGATATGAATAATATACAACCTATCCTTTACAAACATGGCTTACGTAACAAAACATATAAAATAAAACAAGTAAGTTAACACCCGAAACAATGATAATACTAAGATATTATTATCAAATCAATATTAAAAGATCATATATGATATCATATTAATGTATATGATTCTTTTATAATTTAATAACAATTATTTCACCATTATACAGGAGGATAACCTACCCCAACCAAGGAAAAGTACAAGGTAAGGGTTTATTTCGCAATCTCTTCATTATCCGAGGTTGTTTATACATAATTATATACCGGGACCTCGTTATCATCCACGTCCATGTTTCTTCAAAATGTATTTCAAAACATTTTTTTATATTTAAAAGAATATGGGTTAAGGTCATTTATACCCTTGTTTGACTTTTTATAAGAGGTTTATAAGGGAATCTTTCCGTCGTTTTCCAAACAAGGTGCTTTTTAACCTTTTCGACAGAATTAAGATAAGAATGTTTTTTTAACTTATACGGCGGGTGCGGTTATTTTCCGCCGTTATAAAATAGTCAAAGCTTCCCTTACAAGCTTATAAGAATATTATCAAAGAAAATGTTTTATTTTATAAATATATGTCTCTTAAATTATTTCAAAATAGAAAGAGATATTTCTTTAAAAAGAGTTTTGATTTCATCTATGTCAACATCCTTTAATGGATTTTATGCTTATTTGAGGATGATATATTATGATACAAAACTTTTATATTTTATTGAAGGTTTTGTGATATGTTTGACTGTGGATGTGCTATTTTTTTATATACCATTCATGGTTTATGGTGAAAGTATTGAAATTTCGTATGCTAGTTTTAATACAAATGTTTATGTTATGTTTAAAACTTTTCATATGGGAATGCATTGGACTTAATATGTGACAGGTGGAGCCCGCTATAGCTCCTCAATGCATCGGTATGTCTCATGAGACAAACTAGTGTCTTGGCACAAGGCCTTGGAAAAATCTTATTTGTAGTCTTGGCACGAGGCCTTGGCTATGTGGTTATGATAGTCTGGCATTATGCATTCCATCATTATGAAAGTGGTTATTGATATTGCATGTGATTATTCGATTAGTAGAATATCCATGTGAATAAGTAAATGGAATTATTTCATTTTATTTATGCCATACTATGTTGAAGTTAAAGTTTAAAAGGCTTTTGTTTTAATTATACATTGCCTTAAATGTTTATTCTTATTTATGAAAGTTTCCGCTATATTGTTATCCTTACTGGGCATTTGAGCTCACCCCTTTTCTATGTTTTATTTTCCCAGGATGTGAAGAAGTAAATTATGAATGACTTGTAGGGATATTATGAGGGGTTAATAGTATGGACTATGGAGACAATATGTTGTTTTAGTAGTTCTTTTTTTTATTTTGATGATGTAATGTAAAACTTATGAATATATCTAGTGTTTCCAAGGCTACTAAACCAATCGGTCTTTCGAGATTTGATCTTTCTTGTGATCATGCCAATGTTATGTAATTAATGCATCGACTCTGGGTAACTGGGGTCGGGGCGTTACAGTTGGTATCAGAGGATGTTTAGTACAAACCTTGGAAGCTAGATTTAGATAAACTCTGATTAGAGCACGTAGACCTAAGATGAACTTTGAGGATTAGTATAGAAGAACTTCCTAGAATTTTGGTATTGTAGAGATTTTGTGAGTTTTCCGAGAAATACATCCCTGTCTGGATACGAGCAGGTAGAGGCGACTCTGGCACAGATATACCTAGGGGTAAAACCCGAAAACACCGCTTTGAGCTAGACTCGAACGGGAACTGGTGCACGACAACGAGCCTTGCTGCACTCTTGGTTACGACACTCCCGGTGGATATGCTTAGCATAACTCTCATTTTCTTTACAAATCATTATGAAGGGTTTATGAGTATATAATTCCTCAAAGAAATTTTTTTTATGATTATGGATTATATCCATAAATAGTTCAATTTATGTTAAGTGTTTTATAAGTATGGGATTATGTATTTTGATTCATAAACTGATCTAGTTTATGCCATTGTTTAGAAATGGCACCTAGTGGAAGAAATGGAAACCGTATCAATGCACGCACTCCATGTAGGGATTGCCCTCCTGCTCAAGATAATTATAGTGGGGCTGGTGATGCAACTGGTGCCGATCAGCTAATCACCATACTGGGACAACTTACTCAGGTTATGAATAATAACCTTACCCGTATGGAGCACCCTGATCCGCAGTGTGGAGGATCAATGTTAGATCGATTCATGAGGCAAAAAACACCAACGTTCAATGGGAGTACAAATCCCTTAGTAGCTGAGCAATGGATAAATTCCCTAGAGAAAATATTTCAGGCTTTGGGGAGTAGTGAAAGGGAAAAAGTTATCGTGGCTGTTTACCGCCTCACTAGAGATTCTGATCAATGGTGGTCATTGATTCAAAACATGAAGGAAGAGGATGAAGTATCAAATATGGAATGGAGGGAGTTCAAAGATCTGTTTTTAGAAAAATACTTCCCCCGCGACCATCGAGCAGATATGGAAAGACAATTTCTAAGTCTGAGACAGAAGGAGGATGAGAATGTCGCAAAGTATGAGGCTAACTTTACAAGGTTAGCAAGGTACGCTGGTGATTATATACGTAACCAAAGAAGTAATATTGATCGTTTCTTTGATGGGTTAAAACCATTTCTCCGTCGAGCATTAGTCTCACAATCCTTTTCATCGTACGAAGACATTGTCTCATGTGCTATCAAGACCGAAAAGGAATTCTCTAAGTCTTATGACTTTAAAGCAAAGCAAGAGAAGAAGAGACCTGCTGATCAATCTGGGAATGGAAATAAGGGGAAGAAGGGAAAGGTTGAATATCCATCCTGTGGTAAATGCGGGAAGAAACACCCTGGTACTTGCTTGAAGGGAATGGGAGTCTGTTACAAGTGTGGTGAAAAAGGCCACCAAGCTCGTGATTGCAAGGGGAAGAAGGAAGCTACCAACGTTCAATGCTACAATTGCAGGGAGATGGGGCATTATGCAAATGAATGTCCTAAGCGTCAGGAGAAATTACCTCAGAAAAGGCCAAGGGATCAAGGCCAGGCTTATGCTATCACTACTGCTGAGGTAGAAGCTCCGAAAGACGTGGTGGCAGGTAATTTAATGGTTTCCACAAGTTTAGAAAATGCATTATTTGATTCTGGATCATCGCATTGTTTCATATCTTCCCAGTTTTCTAATAAAATTAGATATTTCCAATTTGATTTAATAAGGGAGTTGTCAGTTAAAACTCCGAAGGGAAGTATCATTGCAACAAAGTTTTGTGAATCAGTCCCCATTAGAGCACATAAATTTTCTTTATCTGCTGATCTCATCGTCATACCTATGATTGAGTTTGATATAATCCTCGGTATGGACTGGCTTTCAGACTATGATGCGAAGATTTATTGTTAGAAGAAAGAGGTTACGATTCTTGATGATAATGATAAGGAACACCTTATTTTTAGAGCAGAATCGTCACCACCTAATTCTTATTTAGATCCACCCCCAGTAGCTCAACTTAATTCAATTATTGGGGAGGAAGAGAATGAAATAACTGTCGGTGAGGAAAGGAATGTTCAAATAGAGTATGTACCTGTTGTGAAAGAATTTGTAGATGTATTTCCGGAAGATTTACCTGGACATCCTCCAGAACGAGAAGTTGAGTTTTCCATTGATTTGATTCCTGGATCAAGGCCTATATCGAAGACCCCTTATAGAATGGCCACTGTAGAATTAGTCGAACTAAAGAAACAACTAGAGGAATTGAGTAATAAGGGATTTATTCACCCTAGTGTTTCTCCATGGGGAGCCCCTTTTCTTTTTGTTAAAAAGAAAGATGGATCTATGAGGTTATGTATCGACTACAGGGAGATCAATGCTATAACGATAAAGAACATGTATCCCCTACCTCGTATTGATGATTTATTTGACCAACTGCATGGAGCTCAATACTTTTCAAAGATTGACCTTTGATCTGGATACCATCAGTTGTGTGTGAAGAAGGAAGACATTCCGAAGACAGCATTTCGAACCAGGTACGGGCATTACGAGTTTACCGTAATGCCGTTTGGATTGACTAATGCACCCTCTATATTCATGGATCTGATGAATAGAGTTTTCAAGGAGTATCTCGATGAATTTGTGGTGGTATTTATTGATGATATCTTGGTATACTCCAAAACCTACGAAGATCATGAAAATCACTTGCGCATTATCTTGAAGACTCTGAGGAGGCATGAATTATATGGGAAGTTTAGCAAGTGTGAATTCTGGCTTCAAGATATTTCTTTTCTTGGCCATATTGTCTCTAAAGATGGAATCTCTGTTGATCCTTCTAAGACCAAGGCAATCCAAGAATGGCCAGCACCTACGAGTATAACTGAGGTACGTAGTTTTATTGGTTTGGCAGGTTATTATCGACGTTTCGTCCAGAATTTTGCCCGATTGGCTAACCCATTAACGAAGCTCACACGTAAAGGGGTTAAATTTGTTTGGACAAAAGAGTGTGAATAATGTTTCGAAGAACTGAAGAGAAGATTAGTCAATGCTCCTATATTGACTCTACCATCGGGGAATGATGGGTTCGTTATTTTTAGTGATGCATCAAAGAAAGGACTTGGTTGTGTCCTTATGCAGAATGATAGAGTTATTGCCTATGCATCACGATAGTTGAAAATTCATGAACAAAACTATCCTACTCATGATCTTGAGTTAGCAGCTGTGATATTTTCTTTGAAGATATGGATACACTACCTCTATGGTGAAAAATGTGAGATTTATACAGATCACAAGAGTTTTTAGTATATTTTCTCACAAAAAGAACTCAACATGAGGCAAAGGAGATGGCTTGAATTACTCAAGTATTATGATTGCAGGATACACTACCACCCAGGGAAAGAAAACAAGGTGGCAGATGCTTTGAGCAGAAAAGACCATGGAGTTTTGAACATGATGAGAATTGAAAGGGATCCAATTTTCATGGATCTAGTGAAGATGGACATGGGAATAACCAGGGAAGGTGAAACATAAATGCTTTTTCAAATGGTTGCCAAACCATCTTTACTAGAAAGGATTAAGAGTTCTCAGACCGATGAAGAAGAATTTCAGAAGAAGATTAAAGCTGTGAATGATGGGAGATTGAGAGACTTTGTGTATGAAGATGGAATTTTGAAATTCAGGAAGAGACTTTGTGTTCCCGATTTACCTGATCTGAAAAGGGAATTGCTGGATGATGCTCATAGTTCCAATTTCTCTATACACCCTAGGAGCCCCAAAATGTATAGAGATTTGAAGGAACATTTTTGGTGGGACAACATGAAGAGGGAGATTGTTGATTTTGTGTCAAGATGTATGGTTTTTCAACAAGTGAAAGCTGGAAGGCAACATCCTGGAGGAGTCACGCAACCTCTTCCCATACCGGAGTGGAAATGGGACAATATTACGATGGACTTTGTCATGGGGCTACCAAAGACTCCTAGAAGGAACGATGAAATATGGGTTATTGTTGATCATCTTACCAAGTCAGCACATTTTCTTGCTATAAGAGAAGATATACCCCTGGAACGTCTAGCAAGACTATACATTAATGAAGTTGTGAGACTTCATGGAGTACCCCTATCGATTGTTTCTGATCGTGATCCCCATTTTACTTCAAGATTTTGGAAAAGTCTTCAGAAATCCCTGGATACTGAACTTCATTTGAGCACTGCTTACCACCCTTAGACAGATGGAAAATCATAACGGACTATTAGAACCCTAGAAGGCATGTTGAGATCTTGCTCACTTGACTTTCAGGGTATGTGGGATCAATATTTACCACTGGTAGAATTTTCCTATAACAATAGCTTCCATTCGAGTATTCAGATGGCACCATATGAAGCGTTATACGGAAAGAGATGTCGTACACCAACCTGTTGGGATGAGGTTGGTGAAAGAAAACTTGTAGGCCCAGAACTGGTGGAGGAAATGGTGGAAAAGGTGAAGGTAATCCAAAATCACATCAAAGCAGCTCAAAGTAAGCAGAAGAGCTATGCCGATAATCGAAGGAAGGAATTGGAATTTCAAGTCGGTGATCATGTTTTCCTGAAGGTATCTCCATGGAAGGGAGTCATACGTTTTGGTAAGAAAGGTAAATTGAGTCCCAGGTACATCGGACCTTTCAAAATTCTGGAACGAATTGGGGCTGTAGCTTACCGATTGGCAATGCCGCCAAGTCTCTCCAAAGTTCACGATGTGTTCCACGTATCTCTGTTGAGAAAATACATGCCCGACCCAACGCATGTACTCACCTATGAGGAATTAGAACTGGAACCCGATCTGTCTTATTGTGAAGAGCCTGTCAGGATTCTTGATACAAGAGAACAAGTACTGAGAAACCGGACGACACGTCTGGTAAAGGTTTTGTGGAGAAATCATAAGATGGAAGAGGCAACGTGGGAACCCGAGGAACTTATGATGAAGAACCACCCGAGTCTTTTTATGCAGTAATACCCTAGAAATTGCGAGGACACAATTATTTTAAGGAGGGGAGAATGTAACACCCCAAGCTTCCACGGTACGTTTCCCTTCGAATAATGTGATAGCGTGTGTTGTACGCAACCTCGAGTTCTAACACACACCACAAATAATTAAACTAGCCATTGTGAATAGTAATACCTACTTTTTGAAATCATATATATTTTATATTTCAAAATGGACTTCATTTTTGGATTCGGAATATTGAAATTAGCCTAGGGTGAAATTTTGGTACTTTTCGGATAACTTTTATATTTTGATGAATAGTGAAAATTACTAAATTTTAATTAAAATCAACTTTTTTAATCAAAATAATTAATATTGATAAATTATGAATTTGAGTGATTTTAAAGTATATTTAGAATATATTTTTACCATTTAATTTAATGTGTGTCATTGGACATAATTTCACAATTAAACCAGACATAAACAAGTGTCAATCTTTTGATAGTTATTATCTCTTAAAAACATGCTTTTTATTTTAACAACGGGAATTAATTTTAAATTAATTTCTGCCACTTCTGTGTTTTGAATTTGAAAAAATGTATTACATATTTGGAATCAGGATGTCCAAATTATGTAAATAGGTAACTTTTATTTTTACACATTTTGAATAATTACTGCGGTAAATATTTTATTTACCATGGATAAAGGGTAAATCCGGTAAATAAGGGTTAAAAAATAATATTATAATAATACAAAATTACCCTAAAACGTGTCCTAACATTATTGGTGGACACATAACCGACCATGGACATCCTTGGGTCGATTTGGGGACCCCTTAGAGCCACTTGTATGTGGTAGGGACACATTATATTAATAAAGTTAAAATAAAAATAAAAATGGCATAAGCTTACATATTTTAGAAGAACAATTTTTACATAGGGTTATACATTTTGGATGTTCGATTATAAATATTCATTAGAAAGATAAAAATATTTCCTACATAATGATATTTTATTTATAATTTTTAGACATCAAATAATTTAAATTATTAATGACACAATAATGATGCAATGTTTACCTCATTAATAAATCATTTAAATAAATAAGATTATAATGATTAAAATATTATCTAAAACCTGTCAAATTCTTATTGGTTGATGTTATTTATAAAATGAGTCATCTTATCTTTGACCTCAAGGATTTTTGGACCATTATAAACCGAATATAATTATATTATAAAGTAATACTTTCACTCTTTCCTAAAGAGCCCCTCCTCTCCCTTATAAAAGGAGACCACTTCTACTCATTCATCACACCTCTCAAGCCACTTGGCTCTGCCAAACTCTGCCCAAATACTCTCCCAACTTCCCTAACTACAACCTATAGGCCTTAGTTTGATCAAAAAGCCATCCTATGGAGCCCTTTTGATCAAATCAAAAGGATGAACCCGAAGAAGAGGTAATGTTTTCACCACCCCTTTTCAAGTTCCTTTCTTTTTCCACTTCTTCTTTCTTTGTTCTTACCATTCTAAAATAATAACTCCATTATCTCACATATACTGTGATGTTATTATAAATATGGTACAACCATATTCAGTATTCTATCCACCCTTTGAATAACATGTCACCATACGTGCGTACGTACGGCTTACCGTCTCCACGTCGTGGTGTAATTGTTATTCAATATATTATTATTTGGATGTGTATAATAATGATGTGAAACTCTTGTAAATAATAAATATAACATGTTAATTATTCTGTATATATGATATAAAATCCATTTATATATTTTTTAATATCAAAAGAATGATATTGTCGCTCGTGCGTACGTACGGACTACCGTCTCCACAAACGCGATAAGATTCATTCTCCATCGTATCCATTCAAGTATAATTATAATTTGATGATTTAAAAATGATGTTTAAAGACTTGATATCATTCTGGATATGAATAATATACAACCTATCCTTTACAAACATGGCTTACGTAACAAAACATATAAAATAAAACAAGTAAGTTAACACCCGAAACAACGATAATACTAAGATATTATTATCAAATCAATATTAAAAGATCATATATGATATCATATTAATGTATATGATTATTTTATAATTTAATAACAATTATTTCACCATTATACAGGAGGATAACCTACCCCAACCAAGGAAAAGTACAAGGTAAGGGTTTATTTCGCAATATCTTCATTATCCGAGGTTGTTTATACATAATTATCTACCGGGACCTCGTTATCATCCACGTCCATGTTTCTTCAAAATGTATTTCAAAACATTTTTAATATTTAAAAGAATATGGGTTAAAGTCATTTATACCCTTATTTGACTTTTTATAAGAGGTTTATAAGGGAATCTTTCCGTCGTTTTCCAAACAAGGTGCTTTTTAACCTTTTCGACAGAATTAAGATAAGAATGTTTTTTTAACTTATACGGCGAGTGCGGTTATTTTCCACCATTATAAAATCGTCAAAGCTTACCTTACAAGCTTATAAGAATATTTTCAAAGAAAATGTTTTATTTTATAAATATATGTCTCTTAAATGATTTCAAAATAGAATGAGATATTTCTTTAAAAAGAGTTTTGATTTCATCTATGTCAACAACCTTTAATGGATTTTACGCTTATTTGAGGATGATATATTATGATACAAAACTTTTATATTGTATTGAATGTTTTGTGATATGTTTGACTGTGGATGTGCTATTTTGTTTATATACCATTCATGGTTTATGGTGAAAGTATTGACTTTTCGTATGCTAGTTTTAATACGAATGTTTATGTTATGTTTAAACCTTTTTATATGGGAATGCATTGGACTTAATATGTGACGGGTGGAGCCCGCTATAGCTCCTCGATGCATCGGTAGGTCTCATGAGACAAACTAGTGTCTTGGCACAAGGCCTTGGCAAAATCTTATTTGTAGTCTTGGCACGAGGCCTTGGCTATGTGGTTATGATAGTCTGGCATTATGCATTCCATCATTATGAAAGTGGTTATTGATATTGCATGTGATTATTCGATTAGTAGAATATCCATGTGAATAAGTAAATGGCATTATTTCATTTTATTTATGCCATACTATGTTGAAGTTAAAGTTTAAAAAGCTTCTGTTTTAATTATACATTGCCTTAAATGTTTATTCTTATTTATGAAAGTTTCCGCTATATTGTTATCCTTACTAGGCATTTGAGATCACCCCTTTTCTATGTTTTATTTTCCCAGGATGTGAAGAAGTAAATTATGAATGACTTGCAAGGATATTATGAGGGGTTAATAGTATGGACTATGGAGACAATATGTTGTTGTAGTAGTTCTTTTTTTATTTTGATGATGTAATGTAAAACTTATGAATATATCTAGTGTTTCCAAGGATACTAACCCAATCGGTCTTTCGAGATTTGATCTTTCTTGTGATCATGTCAATGTTATGTAATTAATGCACCGACTCTGGGTAACTGGGGTCAGGGCATTACACTTGGAGCTACCTACATTAAACCAATAGAAACACATCAAATTCTACAAATATCACAAGAAATTGACTCTAAGAAAGTTTTGAAATCCCTAAACACAAATATAAATGAGACTAAACCAATACGCTCACATTACGGTTTGGTAACCATGGTTTCTAGGAAAGGATAAGAAGAAAAAAGAGAGTAAAAACTAAAGGAAGCAAGAAGAGTCACATACCAAATGATTCCTTGGAGAATAATCCAAAGATTCCACTTAAAATTAATTCAATAAGAATGGGATAAAAGGGTGACATGTGTAGGTGGATTTAGGGTTTAGGGGAATGGGAATGAGGGGGATTATGTCTTTAGTTCAGGTAAGGGTAGTTTAGGAAATTAAAAAACATTAAAAACCTTAGAAACCACATGCTTTTTCCACATGATTCTCTGAAATACATGCCAAATTTGTAGTTTTCACTAATATCACTTGGAAAACTATATGGTTTGTATTCAAAGTTTCGTAATACACTCAAAAATGATGAAAAAGTTCTTTGTTAATAATTATATTCCAATTCTTTGTTTTCTTCATGGTTTGTACTAACTGTGTTATAACTATGTGTCCTTATTTAAAACTCCACAAGTCCAAAAATTTAGTCTTATTTGTCCCAGAACTCAATTGGTAAAATAATAAGGAATATATAGGTTAAGGTGTGTAAATTATCCCCACTATAACACTATAAATCCTCAATAATTTACAATGATGGAGAATGATAGAATTAATTTTAAGAACATAAGAAGGGAGATCTCAAAAAGAGATTCAAACCAGAAGTAAATATTACCTAAATGAGACATAAATCCAAAACTAGGGACATAGAATATCCTAATTTAATGATAGAACCAAAATATTATAAAACTAATTTAACCACATCTCCATGTCCACAAACATCCATAATCCTGGATCAAGACCACAAACCAAAACACCATCACGAAATCTATGAAGGGTGATCAAGAGGAGATCTATGGTTAACATACAATCTCCCCACTATAAATATTTTACTAAGGAGGAAGGTAGAAAAAAACTAGGGAACACTCTAAGGGAAAATAAAATGACAGCAATGTCACTCTAAAATAGATAATCTCATAAAATCATTCAATTAAGTGAGTATTCACATTTTCATCAAATTAATAATTTTGATATCTAAGTAAATGTAAGGTCAAGATCATCCCAAACTATGACACTCCAAGGCATAAGGGTTTTGTAAAACTAAACCATCCTTTATGATAATGAATATCCTTGAAGCAGATAACTTAGAATACTAAATCAACTCCCACTATTTCATACAATGGAATTATTTTCCCTTGGGATATATGAGATTCACCAAAACTAAAATAATAAAATTCACCACATTTATTAAGTTTTCCCCTAGAAATCAAACTCATTTTCATGGAAACATATATCATATCTTCAAATGGATCTTGGATAGATGATAATAAATATCGATTAGGTATAGAGAAAGGCCTCTTCAAAATATCAAACACTCACTCATCCCCTATCCACCTACTTCCGATATAGGAAATCAACTTACTAATAGAAAATAATAACTAAATAAGAATTATTATATAAGTTTCAACCAATAAGACAAGTTCAGCTTCACCACACCCCGTAAAGTCTAGTAAAATCTAATAATCAAAATGATCATGCTTACCAAAACTACAGAAACACATATCAAAAACATCATAAAATAAAAATTTCTTGTAACTCTATAGAAAATTTCTAGGAGGCACAATGGGTAATGAGAATAACATGAGACAAAATAAAATATAAACTAGAGATAAACTCATCCAATCTAGGTAGACCTAGGTAAAAGGAAACCCCAAATAAGCAATTCATAACCACCATTAAAGGAATTGAAATACCAAACCAAACCAAAGTATCATTTTAAAATCCCCCAAAACAAAATTTTGAATAATAAGGTTCCTAAATTAAAACCATTAATATATCATATAACCAAAAATCCATTTTTAATCACTTGATAAAATCTATTTAAAAATTTAAAAATTTATTTTTCATTATTTAAAAATAAATTTTCTATACAAAACCACAAATCAACCAAAATTTGTATTTGAAATCATTTGACACATTGAAGTTCAAAATAAATCAAACTCATTTAAAAATAGATCCTTAATCTATGAAATATTATTCTCCATTTGAAAAACCTTTTTTTACACCTATTCCTTACATATTAAAATAGTTTCATATTCTCAAACACAGATTTTGTTTTCATTTATTTATAAAAATGACTTTAATAATATCATAACAAATTTTCCACATTTAAAACCAAGTATTTAAAAATAAAACACTAATAAAATACAACCATAATTAATTTTATAAACACAAAACTCTATTTTATAAATTGAAAACTTACTTTCATCATTTGAGATCCTTTTTCCTTTCAAAAATCATTTTGAAACATTGGTTTCTAATTAAAAATCTTAAAACTCAACTTGAAAACCATTTTAAAATCCTAAAATCCTTTCCAAGCATTGGTTAGGAACTATTCAATCAATATTAAAAAACATAAGACTAACTGAGAAAGAAATTGATAACTCTGTATGGATTATCCACATGTATTTTCGGACCACATTCCAATCAAACAAATTCCATTTAGAATTATATTAAACTTGGAAAATGGGATCCACCAAATTTTACATACCATGTGAGATCACCATATACCCCCTATTCTACTCCAATATCAATCCCAAAAATTCAATAAATCAATTAATTTGTATTTACAGTATCAATACCATTAATAATATTATCAACATCAATCAAGGAATACAAAAAACACAATCTGATACTCAAAAACTGACTTCCCATGGAAACTAAAAGTTCATATTATGTAAGAGACAACTAAACTCTTGATGATCTTATATCCCAAGTTTTGAAAATCCTATCTCCATCTTCCAAAATCACTAAAATAATAGAATGTGGTTCAAGAACCTAAACCCTCATTAAGAACCAAGGCTCTGATACAATTTCATTCATATACCTACTCATTTTCCACCAATCAGGGTGCCTCAGTTATCTTACAACGTTTTCTTAGGTGTGTTCGTGATTTACTTGGGCTGAAAAAATCACCTAGGAATAAGAAATAATAAAAAATTAATGATTTTATAAAAGAAACATAAATTTATAAATAATTTAATCTTATCAATAATCTGGAACCCATAAGTCAAATACCTATGCAGAATATATATTCATATCCAAATCAAAGACAAACAATGTATAATAAAAAATAAACATACAACTAATATTCATAATATAAAATAGAAAAAAAATCTAGAATATATCAAATAAAAAGTTTTTAAATGAAAATACATACCTGATCCTAAAGGAATAAATGGAAATAAAATTATTGAACTGAAAATATATGTGTGGCCCATCATGATCATCTAAACTCATCACTTGACCTACACAAAGTTAAACTGGGAAGGTGGTTGTCATACTACTAAACTCCTATAAAACCAAATCATAACCTAAAATGTTAATATATGAATGAGTATGAGTTCCTAGTTGGTATTCCATATCCACACCCCAAGCATAATCTTTAAAAAAAATCATTTTTACGATATCTTGAAAAAACAATTAAAATGATGTTTTCCATTTGAACTTAAATACAACCATATATAGCCAACTTAGGAGGAAATTTCACCTTAAAACCATAGTTTCCAAGTAAGACCGAAAATAAATCATTCAAAAAACAAATTATAACAAATAAGAACCTGAATAAAGGAAACCATTTCAAAGTCCATAATAATTTTTGACTAACCATATATTTTTTATTTGAAATTGAATGAAAATGAAACACTTGAAATGAAAAAAACATATAGAAATGGAAATTATTAAATATCAACAATGATAAAAATATAATCAAATTTAAATTGACCTTATGAAAGTATGATTTTAACTTTGAAAGTTAGGGAAAAAAATAATTAACTTAGATAGATTATAAGTATACTCAAATGCTATAAACATATAAATTCTAAAATTATTCACCCTAAGGGAGCCCTAATTCATCTAAATTTAAGTGTACTCTAGACCCTCATATCAACTTCTACTCTAATCAACTTATAATCCAATGTGTGTGGACCACTATGGAGAAAATTATTTAGTCAAGTGGAAAGGTATTTCCCATACATGGTATTGCATCCAAAAAACCAGTAAAGAGTACATTACTTATACTAGTGGTGTAGTTACAACCATACATAAAACCATTAACTTTATCTAATTAAATAATTCTAGTTTTTTGTGGGAAATTCCAAAAGATATATAATATAATCTTCCCCTCTTAGATACTTGGTTTCCAATCTTCTCTTCCTATTTCAAACATTTCACATTTCATCAAAAAGGGCCTATCAAGAACCCATCATGAGACATTCCATAAAGTTATAATCATTTGTTAATACCCCTTTAATTAAAATAGTATTTAATTCCTTTATAAGTTTCCAAATAGGCCTTTATGTCCTTATACAATGGTTTAAATCATAAGATTCCCCTTTTGAAACCAATTGTAACTTAAAACATTGAAATGAACACTATAGAACCAAAATAGAACTCCATTCCATGATAAAAATAGTTTCTGAACCCAAAGGGAAACTCATAAAAATATTTAAAATTTAATCATAGACTAAAGGAATAAAAATATAGATGAAAATGATGAGATCAAAACCAAGGAAGACAAAACCCAATCACTATTAAAAACCCCTTTGAAAAAATTTCTTTAATTTCAAGATTCAACTTAAATCGCTAATCCATTTATATAATAAAAAATACCAAGGTCATTAGTCATATTAGGAATCCTTTTAAAACTTATATTTTCTTAAAGAAACTATTTTGTCATTTTATCAAGCACCTAAGGGGCTCTAGAAATCACTTTGTAACTTTACATGACCTATATGCCATTGAAATAATATTTTAAGCACTAAAAATAAGATGGTATGGATACTAAATCATATATTATATAATTTATATAAAATCAAAACCATTAAAAGAATAAAATTACAAAATAAATCAAGGTTATCAAATTTAAATCCTTACATATTTAGTCATCTACCATAAAATAAGGGAAACACAACACCTTTAACAAACACCACTAAAATAGATATGAAGATGAGACCTACAAGGCCTAGAAACCAATATAAATGAGATTAAAGAAATCCCCACAACATAGAGTTTAACCACCATGGTTCATGGTAAAGGATAAGAAGAAAAAACATGTAGGGAAATTGGAAATAACCAAACAAAGGAGGTGGTGGCACTTACTAAGTGATCCCATGAAGAACATGTCAATGATCCAAATTCAAATAAATCCATGGTGAGTTGGAGAAGTTTTAATCAATAATACAGGGATTTAGGGTCTAGTGGTAAATTAATTAGGGGGACCGGGTCTTTATTTTCAGTATATGTACTTTCATAATTTCACAAACTTTAAAAACTGGGAAGACCATGCAGTTTGGCTAAACGGTTTTCTAACCCATGCATCAATCATGGATTTTAAGATATCTAATATTTTAAGATGTATGAATGTTTTATTTTTTAATCTAAATATTTTGTTTTATCCTTTTAATTATACATAAAATTTATGAAAGGTTTTAGGGTAATCTAAGGATTTTTCAGAGCATGGAGCTCTAGTTTTGGAGGAATAGGGTGAGGCATGTGGCTAGTGCATAGTTAGTGCTAACTATGAGACTCAACTGTATAACCCAAAGAGGAGAATCATGATTTGATTAACCATTTAATAAGGTATCAAATTTGAAAAAAAAACTAAATTAAATTATAGGTATGTTGATCATAGTTTTCAAATAGGTTATTTAACCGTGTGCGTAAACCATGTGAGTGGTGGAGTCCTTTGATAGTGAGACACATGGGCTACACACTGTTTTACAAACCGTGCACTAACCATGTGGGGGGGGGGGGTGTCACCTTGGTAAGTAGGTATACACAATTGGTGCATGGTTTGGACAAACATGAAAAAAATAGTGTGACTCATTTAAAGAGGTAGAATCATCATTTCCTCCTTTTATCTGTTACCCATATTAATCCAATTATTTTTATAACACTAACAGTATCCACAAAACATTAAGAACTCCCTTTTCCTCTCCTATAGGATTGGTGATATCTACCCCATACAGACTCTAAATCAAATTTCATCAGTGAAGATTGATATAACCCGGTAAGAATATGAGTTCTCATTCTTCCTTCATTATTTTATTTTACCATATTGGATGCCAATTTCACTTGAGATTATATGACCTATTTTCCAAGAGTTTGTTTATTTTTTATATTTCTCCTATTCTATATTGAATATAAAGATTATATCAGATGATAATTTGACTAACAATATAAGCTATTTAGTCTAGTAATTTTCTCTAAATTATAGTTGTTTAAATTATGTGTTGTTTTATCACATGATGAACCTTATGTGTCTTCCCCTAAAATGTGAAATTTGTTAATAAAATCTCTAGACCATGATAAGATACTACCTAAAAGCATTGATGATGTTGGAGGTTTAAAACCTCAAAACTATCCACTCATTTGGGTGTGCTTATACTCGTGACATGACATTTTAACTATGACTATTTGACCAAATAACCTTTTAAGGTGGTTTGGGGCTTTTTTTATACGTAAATTAGTTAAATGAACTTAATTTGGAAGTGAATGGTAAGGCTGTGTCACTTGGACCATGTTAGCTATAAGTTATCAACACCACAAAATGGGATTAAATGAAATGAGAAATGGCATAAATGTATCATATGGACCCTGATAACTTATGGGTAAGATTGAATTTATTGTTGATATTATATACTATTATATGATAGCCTATTGTTATAAAGTTTTTGATTCCCTAACTGGGTTTTCCTTGTCTACTTAGAGGATTCCATTTGATTCATGGATTCATTTTCCCAAAGTTGAAACCCTTATTAGATTATGTTGTTGTATTACATTGATGAATACTCAGACACATCTCCATGGAATCATCAATTAATTTACAAAAAAATTAGAATGACTTGGTATATATACTTGGATTCATCAAGATGTCTTAGGACAAGGACCACCTTGGATTATCTCCATGGGATCCAATCATGTCTAGCATGAAGCAACCTGGAACTTGTTCCTAAGGATCAACAACATTTTTATTTTAGGAGTTCAATATAGAGGGTACACCCCTAAATTTCACTCATACACTTTAATCCACTATCATTACTAATAATTGTGAGTTTTTATAACCTTTTACGGTCATAGTTTTTACCATTATAATATTATACATGGACGCCTTGGTCGTGCCTTGGGTCCTGGCCAATACTTATATATATATGGTAACAGGTGTTCAAAGATATTTCAACTTAGGCTGAGGAAGACATGGTCGTCCAGGTGTCCCATGAATAACTGATATCGACATGGGTTGTATTTACATAATTACATTATATTCATTATTCATTCACACTATTCATTTTATATTCACTGTTTGGATTATAATAGATGCCATTGGTGGTGGGTTCTTGAGTTTTATTCACACTCTATTTAGACCACTGATTGGTACACATACAGAATTTTTGGATGTTTGCAGGTATAAAGGAATTTCCCCAACTATTAATTCTTTATTTTTTATTCTAGAATGCAATACGAGATTAGATGACCAATCTTTTGACTGTAATTCTATTTGAGACATCTTTTGGTATTTTATTGTGTGTTTTTCATAACATGTACCTATTATATACCAACAAACCTATTCCCCCAAAATTCCTCATCTTATATAGCATCAAGACACTATTATTATGTATATGAACCTAGTATTTACTTATTTCTGTTTAATTATAATGTGGATGATTTATCTTCTATTTCATTATTATACATTTTTACTGTTTATCTATTATTTTACCATTGAGATCCACTATGATTATGAGGATATAGTATCCCCACCATACCACAATAGACCCAATTTTCTAGTTAGTAGCCTCTGACATATGGGGAGATGTTCTTGAGTCCATATGGATAACCATGTTCTGTTAATTATGAGTATATCAAGTCCCAAATGCTAAAAATTTGTATCATAGAATGATTTTATATTTTTAATAGTTTGGGGATGGTAGAAAACAAAGTATGATGTTTCAAAAGTTTCTAATGAACTTATTCCTGGGTGAATTATCTCACATATAGGGAAACACCATGTTACTTGAAATGGGACTTGTTTATATATATTTCACCTGATATAGTTAAATTGTTTTCACCTTTTGGTTATTCACATGGTTTATGGTATTTATTATCATCTTTTATTTTTACCCACCACCAACATGGCAAGGAAAAATTGATTAGGCATCATCATAGGCACTTAATAATTCACATGCCATGCATATTCCATGCCATGTTTATTTTCTTGAATGCATTTCTTGTTGCATATTGAATGTGACTTGATTAATGTGTTCAAAATTGTGCTAAAATTTCTCTCAAGAAATGAGGATTTGTTTCTTAATGTGTTTCCATCAACCTAGACATAATTTTCTCATATATCTTAATGGTGGAACATTAGTTATCCAACCATATCCTATTTAAAGTTGTGTAACCTTGGTTACAAGAGATGAAACTTTGGTTGTGATTACATGGATTCCAATTTTAATTTTATTTTTTTGCCTTCGTAAATTTGTAATGGTGGTTCATCTAATCAAGGCATCATATATGGACTACTTACATTCTGAGACTGAATGAAAAAGTCTAGTTGCGGTTACATGAAGTACCAATTGTAACTTATAAATATTATGTATTTATAACATTGGAAGGGTGAATTATCAAACTGAACCATTATATAAATATAATAATTGATAAATTATGACTCATAAATAAAATAGTGGTTGTTAAATGTGGATTAAAATTGAAAATTAAAGAGTGGTTTTCTCTATAACTTATAATTAACACTCCATATGTCAGGACCTCTGTTATAAGATATGATACCATGGCTCAGGTATCTCCTTAGTAGTGGGTAGTTGGAGTGTCCTTAAAAAGGTACATGTTATATCCAATTATTGAAATTATTTTTGAGGTGTGTGTTTGGAATTGTAGATATATGACCCCATGAAGGCCTTAGTTCAAATTATATGAAGTTGGTGAAGAATATTCTATGGAAGTGGTGGGAACTTAACTACACCTGATACCTATGATAGTGAAACCTCATGCACCTCCTTTTTTCCCTGGATTGGGCTTTAATGCATAGCTTAGTTAGGCTTTCTGATAGTTATTATAGTCCATAAAGGAAGCTCCATGACTTACACAGATTGTCAGATTTGACTTGAGAGTCCCTACAATAGAACCCTCTTACCTTTTAAGAGGAATTATTTCCCCAAGCTACTAAGTTATGTCTATTTGATTTAATTCCCATCTTCAAACATCTTGATACACCGATGGAAAAGAGATTTAAGATCCCAACATACATTATTAGAGGGCCTTCCTAGAGTTAGTGGGATTTTTTAACCCAAGAAGACCAGCATCAGTTTATTATTTAGAGTGATTTTCAATCTAGATTCAATTGTTATTTATCTCTCACGACATTAAGGGATGACTAAGAAAAAGTGTTTTACCACCTAGAGTAGGGAAATTTATCCATTATAGATTAATCCACTCATTTCATAGAACTCCAATTTTATTGATGCTCTCCATGGTGATGAGTTATCCAGAGATGGGATATTTGAGGATGGTATCATGTATTCCATTTGATCATAGGTTGTTGTATTCTCTTTTATTATCATATCAGAAATACTCAGCCAAAACCTCATGTCCGAGCATAACCTATGGGAGGATGAAGGTGTGGGCTAGGGTAGTTCATCACCTAGGTAGGTAAGCAGCTCTACTGACGGTGGATAGTGTCACCTTGAGTATACTCATTATAAAAATGGAAGTCAAAGTATCTACATTGATAGTTGTGCAGTATGCCACTAGTATAGGGGAATAAGACATGTGAAGTCGCAGTGCACTTGGGACCTGATTGAGTAATGATATTGCGAATGAATAGGAAATATTTAGTGGTTTTATAGAACCTTTCCTCTAGTGGATAGTGAGATACTATCTTCACCGACTATAGGTTCTCGACCAGGATCAACATCTCTATATCAGGCCAAGAGTTGGAGTATAATTAGCTAAACAGGTAGATTAGTTAGATGAGGCTGAGGAATTCTGGGTTTTTTTGGGCAGTGCTAGTAGGGAGGTCCTGCTTAGGGTAGTCTGGTAATAACTTATGGTCATGAATTAATCTAGATATATTTAGTGTATCTGATATCTGAGGAGAAGAGAACTGATCCATCTATGGATTGAGGTATGATTATTATAGCCTTGATACTAGTGTTTATTTTTTTTGACATATGCACTTCTCACACCTATATATCTATGGTTACCATTAATATTCTTAGTCTTGTAATTTAGTATATATATGGAGTGATGACAATTTACACATCATAGTAATCTGATCATGAAGTGTGAAGCTATTAAAGGAGTTTCCACTAGAGATAAGAAGCTATTATTTCTTATGGAAACTATTAATCCTTGAGTTTAAAATACTTGACATCATTCTTGGTTTTGACTAGTTAGTACCATTTTCCCCCATATCAATTCTTATTATCGAAGGGTTTTCTTTTAAATCACATGATGGAAGTAACTATATTTAAAAGGGATACTGAGATATAAAATTGCGTCACGTTGGCCCAAGCATCGTGAGAGGGGTGGAGTAACAAACCATATTTCTAGTGCTTTTCTAAATGACCAGGTAATATATCATATAACTTTCCATCTAGTAGTGGATCATTTATGGATGTATTCCCTCATGATTTTTTTGGGCCACCTCATGAGAGAGATATAGAGAGTCATAATTCACCATTATTCTAGTTCCAAGAGTAAATATGGTGTCTATCCTACAATATAGGATGGTTATTATTGAGTTTTAGGAACTCAAAAGGTAGTTAAAGCACTTGTAGTCCTATGGGTTTATATGACCTACTACTTCATCTTAGGGCTCACCCATTCCTTTAACCAAAAAGGTAGAAGGAATCTTAAGTATATTCATGGATTATTGGAATTTGAACCATGTTAATGTTAGGAACTGCAACACACTCCCTTGTATAGATATTATATTCAACCAACTCCAAAGAGATTGGGTCTTCCCAAAGATTAATTTGATGTTGGGATATTATAAGGTATGAGTTTGGAATTTTAGTGTACCACATAAAACATTATGAAGTAGATATTCCCTTTATAAGTATTTGGTAATGTTGTTCAGTTTGATGAATATGCCGATGGTTTTTAGGGCATGAATGAATCAGTTTTTACACTAATATCTAGATTCTTTTTTCATGGTTTTAATGGATGATATCTTGGTGCACTCACATAATTGACATGATAATTCAAAATATCTTGAAATCATACTCAGTACATAAAGAGATAATAGGTTGTATTCTAGGATCACATAATTCCAATTATAGATAAATAAATTTCACTTCCTATGTAACATTATATCATATTAAAGTGTGTATATAGTCCTAGAGAAGGTGAGATCTATGATTTTATGGGAGTAAGCTAAGATATTATTCAACATAGAATTTTTTTAAGGATAACTATATATTATTATAATTATATCTTGAATTTCTCACACCATGCAGCACTGTTTCTGGGATTGATGAGGAAGGGAAAAAAATTATGTTATGAAGATTGTGGAAATGTCTTTCAGGGGTTGATAAGAAGACTGAACTAAGTGTCAATATTGATTCTTCCAGATCTGAGAAGAAGATATATAGTTATTTTAATTCATTAGTCATTTATCTAGTATCTTTTTTTATACAAGGGGATCAAATTTTGACATATATGTCTCACTTGTTGAGGCCTCATGATCATAATTACCTGATGGAAAATATGGATTTTATTGTATCTATTCATGCCACTAGTAGAAAAAGGTGTTTTCATGTTGTATTTTTAAATTTTAACATTTTTTAATGGGTATTTTTTCCACTGACTTTAAAAATGGGAGTTTCGATGTTGTTTTTTATAAAATGATATTAAAAAGTAAAATGTTAACATTTCAACATCAGTTTTTTTTAGAAAACCAACACCAAAAGTCTAATTTCATAAGGTTTTTAACATCAGGTTTTTGATAAAATAGAGTTTTAAATTCCCCATGGAAATATTTTAACATCCTTTATTTATTAATTGATGTAAAAAACCTACTTCTAACCTCATTTCATGAAAAATAGATAATAAATATCCTCATAGAAGAATTTTAATTTCAGGTTTTTATCATGAACTGATATTAAAAGTCACTTTTTACATATTTTTTTTTCAAAAAACTAATGCTAAAAATATTTACCATGTTTTATTTCATTTACCATGATTTTTTTGACTATTCGTGGAACTAAAATGAAGTTACAAATAAAAATTTACGACTGTCAAAATTTAGAATTCTCTAAGTTATGATATATAGAACATATTTCAATGTAAATATGAGAAAAATGAATTTGAAATTATAGACAACAAATTTAAAAATAAACATAAATATTTGAACTTATTTAATTATTTTTTCAGTTTCTTTTGAATCGACTATTTTATCATCAATTTTCTTCTTTTTAGGGAAGAACTCAGGCGGCAATAAAAACGATGATCGATAATGAATTTTGTACAGTGGATGATAAATCTGATATAGGTGTTTTATCTTTGTAACTCGATCATAATAATACTTAATAATTATAATAAAAATTATCAAGATGTTTAGAGATGAAGGGAAAAAATTATAAATAAATTACATGATTAGAATAGATACCATGTTCAAATCATCGAATAAAGAAATATTGAAATTTTTATTGGCTCAAATAGGTTTAAAATTTTTAAAGAGAAAGAATATGGATTTATATATAGTAAAAAAATATTTTCAGAATATTTGTTTTAAATTTTTGGTGGGATTTAAAAAAAATCATGTGTTGTGAAAAAATTCCAATACCCATCCCACGTATTTGAAATTTTACTTTTAACATCAGGTAAATATAATAATGAAGTTAAAAACATTCTTGTATTGGGATTTTCGTGTCAATTTTTTGTAAAACCAATGTTAAAGGATTTATGCATCACTTTTAATGTTATTTATTCATTAACTAACATGAAATTCCTACTTTTAAGGTTAGTTCATAAAAAACTGATGTTAAATGTCCTCATAAAAGAATTTGAACATCATTTTATTAGAAACTAGTGTTAAAAGTAAATTTTGAAATTGTTTTTTAAAAAACTGATGTAAAAAATGTTTACCAAGTTTTAGATCACTTCCTAATATTCAATTTTACTATTTTTGTAGCTCAAATGGAGTTACATATCAAATTTTATGGTCATCGATAGTTGGAATTATCTAAGAATTCTTATAGCGTAGTTCAACTTCCAACGTCCATAACTTTTGATTAGTAAGTCCATTTTAGCTCAAAAACTATTCAAATAAAATATTGGGAAATGAAATAAAACATGGTAAATAAATTTATGTTGGTTTTTTGAAATGTAGACACAAAAAATTAATTTTAATGTCAGTTCCTGAAAAAACTAACTTTAAAAGTCTTTTATGAGGACTTTTAATGTCATTTTTTCATAAAATAACCTTAAAAGTTGGATTTTAACCTCATTATCTAAATAAAAAAACCTTAAAATTGGTCTTTTAACATCAGTTATTGAATAACCAAAGTTTAAATTCCTCATGGAATACTTATAACATCAATATTGAATAACTGATATTAAAATGCTGATGTTAAAGACCATTTTTCTACTTGTGTGTCTTATTTTATCAGAGGTATTATTTGATGTATGAATGGTTAGTAGTCTAAAAAGATCATAAAATTATCAAATAAACTTCACTCAGTGTGATTTGATCCCTAGATAGTGAATATGGGTTGAATACCTCTAGTCTTGATTTTGTGCTTGATTATATGCCCAATAAAGGCAATGCAGTGGCTGGTGAACTAAGCTAGAAGATTCAAACACAAGTAGTTTAGGAGGCCAGTGGTGAGTGAAAACTAATAAACCTATTTTATAATATGTATATAGAGAGTTAGGACCATCAGGAGTAGCTAGTCCTCCTAACTATATCAGGGAATTCTTCACATTTTGACCAAGTAAAGATGTGACAAATTTCTGATCTCGATGGTTTGGTCCCAATGGAAAGAATTTCAGGTGAGGAGCCACATTTAATTGGCTCATCAATGAGGAAAAATCATTAACATTAATTTGATTATTTGGGTACCTGTGGAAATGTGATAGGACCTGATGTGAGAACTACATGCCTCTAAATATAAAATTAGCACAAGACTCACCAAGATGTATTGTGACTTACACCACTAGTATTGGTGGCTAGGAATTAATATCCATAATATGGGTTTTGATACTAGGTGTTCAATTTTTAAAAAGATAAGTTGGATCACCGCAAACCTTCTTGAATTTTACCACCATTACCTATTCCTAAGTGAAAATGGGATGATGTCACTATGGGTTTCATGATGTATTGTCGAAATCCCCTTAAGGTAGGGATGCAATATGCGTAATTATTGATATATTTACAAAGGGTTTCCAATTCATTCCTATTAGTTAGACATGTTAAGTGAATGAAATTGTAAAATTATATGTCTATGAAATTATATGAAATCGCAGGGTTACTTGTACACTTGTATCAGATAAGGATTCTCCTTTTATTTCACAGTTATAGAAGGGGTATCAGAAGATGTGGGGTTTACAAGTACTACTTAGTACATGATATCACCCATATATCGATGTTTAGTCTGAGAATATGACACATGTGTTATAAAACATTATTGAAGCATAAATTTTTGATTTTGGAGGTTCTTAGGATAAACACTTGTCTTTTTATTAATTTTATTTTGAAAAAACTTTTAACATAATATACTAATGGATCCTTACAAGTCACTATAAGGTAGGTTTTTTCACCATTTTTCTCATTACAGGTAGGAGAGAAAATGCTATTGGTACCACACCATATACATTTAAAATCAAAGCTAGTATAGATAATTAGGAAGTGAATGGTTATATATTTATCAAGGAAGAAGTATTATACCGATCACAGCCAATGAACTTTGGAGTTCGATATGGGAGATTAATTATTATTTCGTGTTTCTCCTAGATTGAGTGATCACTGAGTTCAGAGGTAGAGTATCTATCACCGATATTTATTAAAACTTTTGTGATTTTGGATAGGATCATACTAGTGGCTTATTAAATAGAACTCCCTCATAGATTAAAGGCTACACATTATGTGTTTCATGTTTATTAGATACTTCATTATCATTTTGAACCATATTATGTATTTATTCTTAATGAGGTTGATTTAGATGTCAATTATTATTTTGAGGAGTATCCTACTAAAAATGTTAATCAAAGAATAAAGGCTCTATGAGTAAGGTCACTTCCTCATGTTTGGGTACTATGGAAGAACGACTATGTACATGAAAAGACCTGTGAGAGAGGTGTTTATGTACGTTCTCAGTGTCTAGAATAATTACCAGATGATATACCACCATAATTAGAAGATAAACATATGGATTCATTTTTTTAATTAAGGATGGTTATAAGATCCCAACTCTCTGATGAGGTATAAATCCTTTAATTTTTAGACTTAATCTTTTTTTTATATTTTTTATGATACCTAAATGTTTAAGGAATATTTTGTGGAAATATGAGGCTTGTTCAGAGTCCATATCTTGATCTTTGGAGAGACAAGGTTAGTCACGCGGTTAAAACATAGTTTGTGCTAACCATGTAGCTCAATCGTGCAACCCAAAGAGGAGAAGAAGAATTGGATTAATCATAAGTGGTAGGGTTCAATGACATGAAAATATTACAATAAATTTTGTGTACATTTTTCATGGTTTTTCTCTATATGCTTAAAACATACGAGGGATTGATTTGTTGGACAATGATCACTCACAAGTTGCCCATGATTTTCCAAACTATGTTCCAAACCGTGTGAGGGGGGTGTCACCAAGTCTGGAAGGTGCACATAATTGGTACATAATTTGGACAACCATTTACCCAAACCATTTGAACCATTTAATTGGTTAAAATGAATATTTTTTACTTTTTCACATTAAACCTTATTACCCCCCTTTTGTTTTCCTTAAAAGAACCAAATTCATCCAATGGTGAGAGCTCCCTTTTCCTCTTCTCTATGCTCAGGGTTATCTCCATGGTCTAGACTCTAAATTGAAATTCATCAACCATGTTTGATAACCCTTGGTAAGGCTATGATTCCTATTTATTCCTTCCTTGTTTTATTTTACTGTATTGGATACTATTTACATGAGAGATAATATTCCCTATTTTCAGGGAGTTTGTTTATTTCATCATTTTATCCAATTTTATCCTAAATTAGAAGCTGATAGCAGACGAGGAGTCTAATATCGGTATAAGGTTGGTGGTATAGTATATTTCCTTAAAACTCTAGTTTTTTATATCTGGTGTATTTGTGCCACCTGCCAGACCTTCCATGCATTTCCCCTAAAATGTGAAATTTATTTTATTAAATTTCTAGACCTTGATGTGATACTCCCATAGACCCTTGATACTATTTTAGGTTGAATAACTCAACACTAGCCACCACTTTGGGTGTTTTCGTTCATGTGACTTAATATTTTCACTATGACTATATGACCAAATAATATTCTAAGGTGGGTTAGGGCTCGTTTCCTCAGTAAAATGTTTAAATGAATTTTGATGGGAAGTTAATGGTAAACCTATTTCATTTGTCAAATGTTAGATATAGATTATTCCCTAAACTAAATGGAATTAAATTGAATGAGAAATGGTATAAGTGTATTATATTAAATTGGATATATTATGGGTATTGTTGACTTTATTAGGACTGTCATATATTATTATAGGATATACATCCTAGTACTTGTTCCTAGGGATCAGTATCATTAATATAATAGGATTTCAATGTCTTGGGTACACCCCTAGATTTCAATCATCCCCTTAAGAACAATGTCACCACTGATAACTATGAGTTTCTCTAACCTTCCAAGCCCATGGTTTTTAGGATTATGATATTATACTTGGATTCCTTGTTTATTCCTCAGGTCATGGACAATAATCGTTATATATATATATATATATATTTAAACACACACACACACATATGGTGACACATGTATAGAGACATTATGTATTATGTTGAAGAAGGTATGGTCAGTCAGGTGTCCCATGATAAACCTAAACTTCACATGGGTTATATAGACATAATTTCATTATATTCATTATACCCACACACTATTAATTTTATATTCACAAACTAAATTATATTAGATGCCATTGGTTGTAGGATACTGAGTTTTAATCAAACCATGTTCAGGCCACAGATTGGTACAAATACATACTTCATGGTTGTATATAGGGAACCCCTAATATTTGTTTCCTGGCTAATATGAGAAAGGTTAGTTTTGATTATGATTATGGCTCTTTTATTTATTCTTGGTTTTAATAAGCCTAGTACTGATGAGTGAAATTATATTTTTGATAATTATCATAAATAAATAAAAAATATTTCAACCATGTATAAGAAGTTGAGTAAGGATCATAAGAAGGTCATTAAAGAAAATAATAATATTATTTTGTAAAATGATAAGTTGGAAGATACCGCTTCTATGAATGATAAAAAGGTGATGGAGAAATTTTATGAAATGGTGGGTAAAATTCATGATAAAATTTAAGTCAATGGAACTTTGATAAACATTACATAAATCATTGAAGAGAAAATAAAATGTGATATGGAATTTCTATAAAAGTAGTGTGGGAAACATAATATTGAGATGGAAAGTTTTAAGGATGTCTTATCAAAGTAAACTATTGAGAGAAAAAGTTTTGATGTACTTATGATATTTAAAAATAATGCTTTAATGAGGAGGAATAATAAATATCATGTTTACAATTGGAATTTTATAAATATATATAGGAAACACTTTATTATTGTAACACCCCAAGCCTCCACGGTACATTTCTCTTTGAATAATGCATTAGCTTGCGCTGTACACAACTTAGAGTTTTAGCCCACCACGACCAATCAAACTAGCCGTTATAAATAGTAAAACCCACTTTTTGAAATTTTATAAACTTTATTTTTCAAAATGGACTTCATTTTTGGATTTGGAATATCAAAATTATCTTTGGGTGAATTTTGGGTATTATTCTAAAAACTTTTTTTTGATGAATAGTGAAAAACACTACGTTATTGTTTTAAACTGAATTTTTATTTGAATAATTACTAATTTTATTTAAATTTATTTTAGGTCAAAATAGATACATCATACCTATATATGTTCAATGTAATTTATTGGAGTCATTTTATAATAAGATTAGATATATAAAATTTTATTGAACTTTTTACCGTCTTTTACCCACCATCTAGGTACATTTGAAAATTTTCATAAAATGTAATTTTACCTCTTCTCTAAATTGAATTTCAAAAATCCTAGAGACACAGTTGGTATTAGTTGGTAAAATTTTGTTCAATAGGAAGAAAATAATTTTTTGTGAATAATAAATATTAAATTTTAATTACCACAGTTAAAAGTAAATAGAGAAATTAAAGATAAAAATGATATTATAATTACCCCAACATGTGGAATAATTCTATTTGATAAGTGTAGTTCGACCAAAATAAGCCTTATCAATAAAATATGATTCTTTTGGTCCACTTGGATTAGATTAAGTCACTTATTACTATTTTATTTAAAGAAGAGTTAAAAGTGTTAAATTCAAATTTTTATAACTAAAACATTTTTAATATGGGGTTATACATAAGATAAATTCAACTATAAATATTCATTATAAATATAATTATTTTCATACATATTGGTATTTTATTTATAAATTTTATACATTAAATAATTAAATTTATTTATGATGCAATGAAGATGCAGTAATTACCTTATTATTGAAAGATTAAAATAATTGATATTATAAATATTAAAATAATTTTAATTTGAGGATTTGTGTATTCCAAGAATTTTCTAGGTTAATATGACATGTTAGTCTTGATTAAATAATTTTTTTTCGAAGTGATAAAGTTGTTATGACTTTCAGAAAAACCAAATACTAAATAGTGTCAAAATTGACATAAATGAGTTTTTAAAATAAATACTATATTAATTGATATAATATTCCTAAAAATATAAGGTTCTACCAAAGGACTTAGATAAGGTTATATATATAAATAATGAACCAATTGGGGTTCTTTTGGATTTTTATAGTAATCTTATTAGCCATTAATTATAATAATACTTGAATACATGGTAAAAGTTAAACTATTTAACCAGGAGTTAAATCTAAAATATAAGGTTAATATGGTGACTTAAACCTATTTAAAACCTATTGGTTGAGATGTTTGAGACCCATATCCACATAATCCTAGAAATAAATCATTTTGGATCCATTATAAACCGAATATGTTTATATAATAAATTAATATTTTAAGCTTTTCCTAAAGTGACCCTCACCTCTCTTATAAAAGGGTACTTCCCCTTATCCCAAAATCACACCTCCAAATCCATTTGTATCAGACAATACCTAATCAAATATCCTCCCAACTACCATCAATTAAACATAGTGGCCTTAATTTGATCAGAATTCCAACCTAAGTATCCCTCTTGATCAAATCAAAAGGAAGCACCCAAAGAAGATGTAATAATTTCATCACCTCTTTCAAAGTTATTTTCTTTTTTCCACTTACTCTTTCTTTGTTGTTTCCATACCAAAATAATAACCCCAGTATATTCTAAATACTATGATGGTATTATAAATAAGGTACAACCATATTCATTATTCTATATATCCTATGAATGACAAAGTCACCATACACGCGTACGTACAACTTACCATCTCCATGTCGTGGTGTAGTTTGTTATTCAACACTTAATTATTTGGATGGGTATAATAATCAGTATAATTGATGTAAATAATAAATACAAAATTTTAATTATTCTTTATATATTATATACCATCTAATTACATACAATTTCACCATAAATAGAATGATATTGTCACTCGTGTGTACATATGGATTAAAGTCTCCACGAACGCGATGAGATTCATTCCCCATCGTAATGATTCAAGAATAATTTTCATTTTATGATTAAAAATAATGTTTAAGAACTTAATACCATTTTGGATATGAATAAAATACATTATATCCATAACAAACATGACTTACGTAACAAAACATATAAAATAAAATGAACTAGTTAACACCCGAAACAAGGATACTACTGAAATATTATTAACAAAGAAATATTAGAAGATCATATATGATATCATATTTATTTATGTGGTTCCTATAAAATTTAAAAACAATGATTTAACTATTATACAGGAGGTTAACGTACCATCAATCAAGGAAAAGTACAAGTTAAGGGTTAATTCTACAATCTCTTCATTATCTGAGGTTGTTTATACGTGAGTATCTATTGGGACCTCTTTATCATCCAAATCCTTGTTTATTAAAAATGTATTTCAAATTTTTTTTAATATTTACTAAATTACGTGTTAAATTCATTTATAACCTCATTTGAATTTTTATAAAATATTTTGAAAGGATTCTTTCCATCATTTTCCAAACAAGGTATTTTATGACATTTTTGACAAATTAATGTAAGATTTTTTTAACTTATATGGAGAGTGAGACTATTTTTCACCATTATAACAACTTCAAAGCTTCCCTTACAATCTTATAATAATATTTTCAAAATAAATGTTTTATTTTATAATTACTTGACTTTTAAATGATTTGAAAATAGAAAGAGATATTCCTTTCAAATAGTTTTGATTTCATTGATGTCCACATCCTTTGTTGGATTTTAAACTTGTTTAAAGTTTATTTATGATGATACAATCTTCCATATTGTATTGAAGGTTTTGTGATATGTTTGATTGTGTTTGTATTATTTTTATACCATTCATGGTTTATGGTTAAAGTATTAACATTTCATATTCTAGTTTTAATACGAATGTTTATGTTATGTTTCAACCTTTTCATATGAGGAATGCATTATACTTAGTAAGTGATAGGTGGAGCTTGCTATAGCTCCTCGATGCATCGGTAGGTCACATGAGACAAACTAGTGTCTTGGAACAAGGCCTTGACCAAATATTATTTGTAGTATTAGCATGAGTCCTTGACTATGTGGTTATGATGTTTTTCATTATGCATTCCATCATTATGGAATTATCTATTGATAATACATGTGATTATTCAACTAGTAAAAAATCCACGTGAATAAGTAAATTACATTATTTGATTTATCTTCTCCATATTATGCTAAATTTTATGTTTAAAAGCCTTGTGTTTTAGTCTTATACATTGCCTTAAATGTTTTTGCTTATTTTTGATAGTTTCAGCTATATTGTTATCCTTACTGAGCATCTAATCTTACCCCTTTCATATGTTTTATTTTTCCTAGGATGCGAAAAATAATATTACGATTAACCTGCAGGAATAGGCTAAGGTATATAAGAGTGTTCAAAGGGGACACACTGTTATTTTTTTATTTCATGATGTAATGTAAAACTTATGTATGTATCTACTACTACCAAGGATACTAAACTGATTAGTATTTTGGGACATGATCCCTTGTATCATGCCAATGTTATGTATTAATTCAACGATGTTGGGTAACTGGGGTTGGGGAATTATAGTTGGTATCATAGGAAGTTTATTACAAACCTTGGAAATTAGATTTAGAAAAACTCTGATTAAAGAAAATTACCCTAATATAGACTTTGAGGATTAGTATAGAATAAATTCCTTGAATTTTTGTAATGTATATATATTGTGTATTTTACAATAAATACATCCCCTTCTGGATATGAGAAGGTATATATGGCTCTGGAACAGATGTACCTAGGAGTTAAAACTCCAACAAGGAGTTTCGGGCTTGACCCGTGGTATCCTGGTACATGACAACGGGCCTTGCTGTACTCTTGGTTTGATGCACCCAATTTCTGTATACATTTCCATATATATAATTGAAGATAAAAAACAAGTTTTCAGAAAATATCTGTTGTTTTATGAACATATTCTTTTAATTTGGTGAATCTGTTTACTTTCAGGAACATTCTGGCTAAATACACGGATCAAAGGAAGTCTGTGAAAATTTTGAAACTACACATCGTGTTCTTTTATACACGCCATGTACATCCAGGTAGGGACACGGACCGAAGGAGGGAGTACACTCCCATGTCACCAGGCAAAGGATACATGTCGTGTGTGGCGGCGCTACATGCCATGTACTACTTTCTAGAAGAGTTAGTTGCCAAAGAAAAGCCCACACACCCATGTGGCCGTTGATAAAGACACGACGTGTTTGAACTTTTACACGCCATGTCTGCTATTCTAGAAGGGGATGGTGGCCAAACTTTTGATACTACATGCCATGTATGGTGGCACTACACGTCGTGTACACTCAACTTGTAGGCGGAGCCGTGTTCAAAAGTCAAAGACGGCGTGTTAGGCCACCTGCCAGCTGAGAAATTGGCACCAAAACGCGTTGACAAAAAGTACATGGCGTGTAATTTCTATACACGTAGTGTACTTTATTTTTTTATAAAAAGAGGCCTTGACCTATGAATTTTGCAGTTCATAACCATTAAGATGAAAGTGAAACTCTTCTATCACCATTCCTGAAGCTACCAAGGTGCCATCACTCCACCATTCCACCTTCCGACACTCTACCTCAACGCCTACACGATGAATCTGTCAGGTATCACGTGTGTCGTTTCTCTCCCACTTTCTATGTGTAACTAAAACCCCTCGTGTTGGGGCCGTGGATAATGGTATCATAATTTGTATGTTGTTTTATATAGTTGTGTTTGAATCATTGTAATTCTTCTTACTATTCTTAAACGACTTTCTAATATAACTGAGAATTCTTAGCTGGACCAAGGGAAGGATTCTCAGTGATACAAAAGAAAAGTAACCGTGAAAACATCCATGACCATTGGATGGTTTTCACCAATTCAAATAATGGACTAGACGTAATAAAGTATTAAGAACACTGACTACCGGACCAAGGAGTCAACTGCTCTAATTCCAAACAAGAGGAACCGGACCAAGGAAATCTTGTAACAAAATGAAATCCTGAATGATTGAATTATTATGAACAACACAACCATTTAAACAATATGCATAAAAAAATACTTATTCGCCACAGCCCCGACACATATTTTCTTTCCATTTTAAAAACTCTTTAAATTTACCCATTATTTTCTTTCAAACTGTAAACATTTATTCAAAGTAAATCAATTTATCTTCAATCAAAACCCGAAATCAATCCAATCACTTCTAAATTCTGTATACTTCACCTAATTAAGTATTAACTCAATTAAATTCATGCACGCCATGGTTCCCTGTGGATCGACCCCGAACTTATGCTATACTAAATTTCTAAGAACGAGTAATTAATTTGGGACGCATATAACTTCAATCAACGATAAAAGAGACCAAATTTTGGCACCGTTTCTGGGGAACACCGTTTGGTTTCAGTGATAAGATTTAAATTGTGTTAATAATTTATTTAAGTGAAAATAAAAATAAAAAATTATCAAAAATCTCTTTTCTAATCTCATTTCAAATTTTCTTTTTTCTTTTTCCCTTTTACACCTGGTTTTTGTTTTTGTGTTGTGCAGAGCTTAAAGTGTATGTTTAGACGTTTAACACGATCCAGAAGTGCCGAGTCTTCAGAATTAGTTCCGCTTGACCCAAAAATCGAACGAACCTTGCATTATCATCAGCGTACATGGACAGAAACTCACAACTATCAACCACAACCCATGGTGAACAAGGAAGAGGGAGCACCAGCCGTAGATGTTGTGACTGAGAATCATTACCAGGATTAGCAGCCTCCCGCTGCTGGTCTACCGGAGTAACCTCTTGGAGCCTTCATGGAATTCCTCCCAAGGGATTACCAACGGCCACCGCATCAACTCTTCCCACGGCCATACTTTGCCCCTCAGAAGCAGTTTATGAAAACTCCACCCCATCAACAAAAACCTCCAAGATGTACCCTTATGGAGTACGGACTTCCATCGATTCACAGAACTAATACGGGCATCATTAGTCCTCCGGTCCAGGCCCAGCACATCGAGATCAAGCCTGCTATCATGCAGCTGATCCAGAAAACAGTCCAATTTGGAGGCCTCGCCAGCGAGGACCCGAACGCCCATCTCTCCAAATTTCTGGAGATCTGCGACACCTTTAGGCACCATGGCGTGTCTGAGGACGCCATCCGTCTTCGCCTATTCCCCTTTTCTCTACGAGATAAGGCGAAGGACTGGATCAAGGGGCTACCACAACGATCTATTCTCACCTGGGAGGAGCTAGCTCAGGCGTTCCTGTCCAAGTACTTCCCACCATCCAAGAGGGTGACACTCTGGAATGAGATTCATAACTTCCAGCAGCATGACTTCGAGTCGTTGTACGAGTCCTGGGAATGCTTCAAGGAGATGTTACGAAAATTCCCCCATCACGGACTCCCACTCTGGATGCAAGTCCAGACCTTCTACGGAGGACTTACCACGAATACCAAGTTCGTGGTGGATGCTGTTGCTGGAGGTATGGTGATGCAGAAATCCCCCGAAGAACTATTCGAACTACTAGAAGACATGTCAGCCAATAGCTTCTAGTGGAACTCCGATCGGGGGACTCAAAAGCGAGGTATGCACAACATTGATGCTACCACTATGTTAGCTGCTTAGTTGGATGTTGTGTCCAAGAAAATCGATGCATTGAACCTAAAAGGATCATCTCAAGTTCATTCGGCGAACCACCCAGCATGTGGCGACTGTGGTGATAACCACATCATGGGAGAATGCCCGGGTTCAGCTGGAGGCCCCTCGATGAGCGAGGTGAGTTATGTTTCCCAAAATCGAGGGCCCAAACAGTACCAGCAGTACCAGAACCCGGCATGGCGAGATCAACAGAACACAGGCTGGGGCCAACAACAGTAGAATCCTCCACCCCAGCGACCGACAAACTACAACCAGCCTCCATATTAGAACCAATACCAAAGGCCTCAACAACCCCATGATGGTCCTTATCAGCAACAAGTGTATCGAAACCCTCGTCCACAGTAGCCACGACATCCACCTCCTCCACCGGCTCAACAACCACCTCAGCAGGAGAACCCCTCAAGGTTAGAGGATCTGATGACTAAATTCATATCTACTGCTGAGACTCAGTTACAGAATCTGGAAGCTTTGATTTGAGGCTTGGAGAATCTGATTGGCCAGGTGGCAAATCAACTCTTAGGAAGGTAGCCCGGTACACTACCGGGGAACACCGAAAAGAACCCAAGGGAGGAGGCCAATGCTATCATGCTCCGGAGTGGAAAAGAGATCCACCAAAACCAATCAGCACAGAAAGGTGCATCCACACCCACTGTTGATGAAAAAGGTACAAATACTAACCCCTCCTCATCCAAAAGCCTGCAGAAGGAGGCTTTACAAAATAAAGAAAAGGAAGTAATACAACCATTCAAGCCTGCCTTACCCTCTCCGGAAAGATTGAAGCAAAGAAGCTGGACCACCAATTCAGCAAATTCATGGATGTTTTCAAGAAGCTACATATAAACATACCATTTTCGGAGGCCCTGACACAAATACCAACATACCCCAAATTCATCAAGGAAATACTCTCAAATAAGAGTAAGATGGAGGATTTGGGCGTTATTGCACTAATGAAGGAGTGCTCCATGGTGGTTCAACATTCCATTCCTCCCAAACTCCAAGATCCAGGTAGTTTCCCCATTCCTTGTACTATTGGATCCTACGAGTTTGGGAAGGCCCTCTGTGACTTAGGGGCCAGCGTAAACCTCATGACCCTCAGAGTTTTCAAGAAGCTGGGACTCCACGAGCTCAAGCCTACCCGCGTATCCCTTCAACTTGCTGATCGATCCATCAAGAACCCAAAGGGACTACTAGAGGACGTACTGGTCAAGGTGGGTAGGCTGATCCTTCCTGCTGATTTCATTATCCTCGACATGGGGGATGACCAGAAAGCACCTCTTATACTTGGAAGACCTTTCTTGGCAACTGGGAAGGTACTGATTTATGTGCACCAAGGGGAGCTTATTTTTTTGGGTAGGTGATGAAAGAGTTTCCTATAACGTCCTCAAAGCCGTCAAACATGCTTCCTTGTTAGAGCATGAGGACTGTTATGCAGTGTCCACCATGGTTAATCATTTTAGCGACAAAGGGGATGAACTGGTATGTTCTTTTATTTTGAATAATTTAACTGATCTAGATATTCTATTAGAAGAAGCGCCAGAAGACTTGCAATTCATAGAAGGCCAGGGCGGACACTATTGGCAGCGTTCTGTTGTTCCTGATAGTTTGGAACGGGACAAGGGGCAGCCACTTGTGCCTTAGATTTTAAAGGTGCCTGAACTCAAACTGAAGCCTCTTCCATCTTCTCTAAAGTATGGTTATTTAGGACCCAGTCAAACATTTCCTGTTATACTTAATACAGAACTATCACAGGAGCAGGAAGATGCACTTCTGTAGGTTCTCAAACAGCGGAAGCATGCTATTGGGTGGACAGTCGCTGATCTGACGGGCATCATCCCTACCATTTGCACTCACAAGGTGCTACTTGAAGAGGGTGCCAAGAAATCTTGGCAACCACAACGGTGCTTGAATCCTCCCATGAAGGAAGTTGTAAAGAAGGAGGTGATCAAATTATTGGATGCAAGCATCATTTATCCCATCTAGGATAGTCCGAGGGTGAGTCCTCTCCAAGTGGTACCCAAAAAGGGGGGTATCACTGTGATTTCAAATGAAAAGAATGAGCTCATCCCTACACACACTATCACGGGCTGGTGAGTCTGTGTGGATTACTGGAAGTTAAACGATGCAACAAGAAAGGATCAATTCCCCTTTCCATTCATGGATCAAATGCTAGAGAGGCTAGCAGGGCACAACTTCTATTGCTTCCTCGACGGTTTTTCCGGTTACAACCAGATCTCCATTGCTCCAGAGGATCAGGAAAAGAGCACATTCACTTGCCCCTATGAAAAATTTTCTTATTGAAGGATGTCTTTCGGCATATGTAATGCCCCCTCCACCTTCCAGCGCTGTATGCTGGCCATCTTCCACGACATGGCAGAACGAATCCTAGAGGTATTCATGGATGATTTTTCCGTTTATGGAAAATCATTTACCATTTTTTTACGACACCTAGAAATAGTTTTGGAACGATGTGAGCACACAAACCTAGTATTGAACTGGGAAAAGTGTCATTTCATGGTTCAAAGTGGAATAGTCCTTGGCCACCGAATTTCAGTGAAGGGGATAGAGGTGGAACCGAAAAAGATTGAAGTCATTTCACGACTACCAATACCAACTTCCATCCGCGCCATTCGTATCTTCCTTGGGAATGCATGTTTTTACAGGTGGTTTGTCCGTGACTTCTCCAAAATAGCCCAACCCCTCACCAATCTTCTAACCAGGGATTCCATATTTGAGTTTGATGACCATTGTGTCAGATATTTTGAGCATCTAAAGCAGTGCCTTGTGGAAGCTCCAGTTATGATTTCTCCCAACTGGGAGGAACAATTTGAGGTGATTTGCAATGCGAGCAACTACGCAGTGGGAGCAGTCTTGGGCCAACGACTTGACCGGATTTTATGACCTATCTATTATGCCAGTAGGATGCTCAACGAGGCACAGATTAACTACACAACCACAGAAAAGGAGATGCTCATAGTGGTTTTTGCATTTGACAGGTTTCGTTCTTACTTAGTGTTGTCTAAAGTTATTGTTTATACTAACCATGTAGTACTAAAGTACCTACTCAACAAGAAATACGCAAATCCACGATTGATCCACTGGGTACTCCTCCTATAAAAATTTTATCTTAAGATCCGGGATAAGAAAGGGAGTAATAACTTCATTGGTAACCATCTCTCCCACCTCGAGCTGCCTCACTTGGAGAAGGAAGAAGATCGGGAGATCAGGGAGGATTTTCTGGATGAGCACCTCTTTTCGATCAGTGAAACACCTCGACCATGGTATGATGATATAGCTAATTTTCTGGTTACAGTTGTCATTCACCCCGACCTCTCCTTCCAGCAAAGGAAAAGATTTTTCTCGGATGTGAAAAGGTACTTCTGGGAGGATCCTCTGCTATTCTGATCCTGTGCAGATGGAGTGATCCGCCGTTGCATCCTGGAGAATGAAGTTCACGGTGTCCTGGAGTTCTGTCACGCCTCACCGGTAGGAGGACATAATGGGCCGGACCGTACCATAGCTAAGATCATGTAGTCTGGCTTTTTCTAGCCCACCATGCATAGAGATGCTCGGGCCTTTGTTTTTTGTTGCAATCGGTGCTAGATGATAGGTAATGTGGGACGTAGAGCCGAGATACCTCATCACCCCATCCCGGTGGTCAATATTTTCGATGTTTGGGGCATAGATTTCATGGGTCCTTTTCCCCTATATTTTGGGTACACTTACATCCTGGTCTGCGTCGACTACGTCTCCAAATGGGTGGATGCTACTACTACATCTCATGACACAGCCAAGGCAGTCATGAATTTCTTAAATAAAAATATTTTTACCAGGTTTCGAGTTCAACGAGTACTGATCAGTGATAGAGGGACCCAATTTGACAACACACTGATGAGAGGAATACTGTCGAAGTATTGAGTAAAGCATCAGATGGGGACACCATATCATCCCCAGTCCAGTGGACAGGTAGATCTCTCCAACCGTGAGCTCAAGAAGATCCTGGAGAAAATAGTGAATACTTCGTGGAAGGACTGGTCCAAGGAGTTAGATGATGCCTTGTGGGCATATCAGACTTCTTTTCAAAACACCACTGGGAATTTCCCCGTTCTGCCTCGTCTATGGAAAACCAAGCCATTTCCCAGTAGAATTGGAACACAAAGCCTACTAGGCCGTCAAAGCCCTAAATTTTGATCTGAAGGCAGCTGAAGAGAAACAGAAGTTCCAATTGTCGGAACTAGATGAGATCCGATTAGAGGCATACGAGAATGCCAAGTTGTACAAGGAGAAGACAAGAGCCATTCATGACCGAATAATATCACGAAAATCTTTCCAACCCAGTGATCAGGTACTTCTCTTTAATTCTTGTCTTCGCTTATTTCCAGGAAAGTTAAAGTCACGCTGGTCGGGATCATTCCACGTTGTCCGTGTATTCCATCATGGAGCGGTAGATATTTCTGGAGAAGATGGTCAACCATTCATGGTAAACGGGCAGCGGTTGAAAGCTTACCATCCTACAGAAAACATGGTGGGAACGTTGTCCACCATACTCTTCAGGTAAGCAAGGTAAGTAGGTCGAGCCAACGACCTAAAACAAAGGTTCTTCCTGGGAGGCAACCCAGAGGTTACACGCCATGTCCCACTTATTTACATGGAGTATACTTATCTTTTTAATTTGTAATATTAATAGTATAAATCTATATAATAACAAATAAATAACCAGGGATGATGCCAGTGCTGATGGCAAAGTCACTGGAGTTTATTTGAGCCATCCTCGATTCGAATCCTCCTGACCTACCTTCGGCATGGGGTTCCTCCTTTTAATTACACGGTGTGTGTGGTATTTTCAATCTATATATATATAAATGTGTTTAAAAAAACCCATGGTGGGGATGGGCCGGTTGGCTAGAATTGTAATCCAGTTTCAGAAGACCCGGGTTTGAATCCAAACGACCGTCCCATTTCCATCATTTGTTCTTTTAATAAAACCACACGACGTGTACTCCGATATATGCCGTGTGCTCCATGATTTTTCAAATATAAATTAAAAACGTTTTAAAAATAAGAAATTACATGCGGGTGAAGTTGGAGGATTGAAAAAGTCCTGGCACCAGATTCACAAGACCCGGTTTCGAATCGCGCTAATCTCCCCGCTTCACCCCCATCCTTTCCTAAATAAAAACCACACACTGTGCTTTTCTTTCTTTCCATGTGTATAGACTGTATAAAATAAATATATATATATATATAAATTAAATATGAACAGCAGAACAACCTTCGCTCCATTGGGTGAGGGCGTTAGTTCAAATTGGCCGATCACCGGTTCGAATCCCGCCCCAAGCACCGGACCAAAGGTTGTACTACTCTTTTTTTCAATTTAAATTACACAACATGTATTTACCGGTATACGTCATGTATAGGTTTTTATAATAGAATATGTAGATATATCTATTTTATTTTAATTATTAATAATTATTATAAAATTTACTATAATAATTATATTTATTTATACCAATTTAAAAAAGGGGTACACGCCGTGTACCAAACACACAAACCGTGTACCTCGGCTATATAAGCTGCGGTCCACCTAGCTTGAGGCCGTGTCGCACGACTGTCCTAATTTCCTCCCCTCTTCCCGTTTCTTCTCTCGACCCCCCCTTTTTCCAAATCCGTCGATTTGGGACGTTTCAAGTTCTGATTCCTCTCACATTGTGATCCTCGATCCAGATACACCATTCTACACCCTCTGTTTCAATTTTTTAGACTCATTTAGGGTGTTTTTTGGATCGGCCGACCGATCGGCTTCCGGATGTACATGACCACGAAATGAAGAACACACGCCGTGTATTTCTGAACACGACCTCACATAGAATTTTTCGAAATTTGAATATACACTGTGTGTATGTTCGGTACACACCATGTCCTTTTCATCGTTCCCGAGTACACCTTTGCACACGGCCTCATAGACCATTTTCATTTAAACGGCGTGTGTGTTTGGTACACACCGTGTCTGTTGTTTGTGTTGGCCCCTTCGTGTGTGGTGCATAACTTGGCCTGTCACCCCATGTTCTAGAACACGACGTGTATGTTCATTGCACGCCGTGTCCTTTAGATCTGTAGCCGTCCCATGTCTCCCCCTCTACATGGCCATGTTCTTCATGCGCAATACACGCCGTGGCCTATACTTACACGACATGTATTGTTTTCTTAGAAATGATAACAACATGGCCATGTCCTTTATATTACACAACCACCTACACTTTGATGTGAACACAACGTGTTTGTTTGGTACACGCCGTGTCCTGTTACATAGTCTATTTCCACCCTCGGCATGTCTTTCTAGAGAACATTATATACTCTATATTTTGACTACACACCGTGTACTCTAGAGTACACGCCGTGTACTTTTATTTTCTAGTTTTCTCACATTTTCTTTGTTTTATTTTCTACCTTTTTCTCTTTCTTTTGTTCTGTTTTCTTTTTCTTTCTATTTCAGGATATGGCAGATCACGATCCTTCCCGCGAGAAGCGGCCAGCCTCCACCACCGAGGGCAAGAGGCCCAGCTATTGTCGGATTCGACTTCGACCACCTATGTAGCCGGACCCCGATGCTCCGGTATTTGAGCTCCCTTCATTGGCCATTCTGCCGCCACTCACTCCCTCAGATGAAGCGGGGCCTACTTCTGCTCCACTAGCTGCCACTTTTGTTGTACCATCATCCTCAGAAGCTGGTCCCTCTTCGAGCACACCTTCCACCGAGCCACCTTCTTCTTCAGTGGATCCACCTCCAGAGCCAGATGTTGCTGCTGCACCGGCACCTGGGTCAGGACCTGCAGGTGCTCCCTATCCCTGCACGGTCTACCTGGTCACTGAACTTGCATATGATAGGATCTGACGCTTCTCTCGTCGGCCGATACCATTGAGAGGCTGGTACCTTGACAGTAGCATTCCGCAGCGGCTCAGTATTTGGGAGGAGTTTGAGGTACTTCTTGGGCACACCGCACACCTCGAGATTTTCCAAGTCAGTACTCCTGTGTTCCAAGATTTATTTTTGGAGTTTGCGGCCTCCTTTGAGTTCGATAGATTGGAGTACCGAGAGACACCTGGCGATACGGTGCCAGTAGTTCTATTCCAGCTAGGCGGGCAACGTTTTTCTCTAACGATGACAGAGTTTGGCTGAGGGTGCAGTTTCTACGCCCATCCTATCACAGCACCCCCCGTTTCTGACTTGACATGGCCCGAGCGCTCTGACCTTATTGCCATGTGGTGGGAGATCATTGGGCCCAACTACCAGTACTCCCCCACTTCCCAAAAGAGCACTCTTATAGCCGACCCTGTCCTTCGCTTCACCCACCGGTGCTTTAGCGCCATCCTCTTCCCCTGCCATGTGGATATGGGGGTCGTGACCGGCCGTGACATGGACCTTGTTACCTGTGTCATCCAGCACGCCTACCCAGACCTCCCCTTTCTTGCCGCCTCCTATTTCCACTCCATGTTTACCAGCCATCAGGGCAACATGAACGACGGGTTTTACACCACCCATCTTGCCAACCACTTGGGGGTATTCGAGCCCTCATTACCTCATGACTTGATAGGTTCACCCCAGTGGATGGACTTTCTCATGCACATTCCCATGGGATTGGTCCGGAAGTAGGGGTGCCTACATCCTTGCTCAGGCTCGAGCCCCGCCACCTGCTGACCCTGCCCCAACTGCTGACCCTACCCCAGCTGCTGACCCTGCTCCTCCTTTCCCACCCCCTCCAGCTTCTCCACCTCACCCACCTCCTACTGACCCCACTTCTTCTGACCTTCCTTCTTCTGTTCCATCCCCCATCCCACCTACCCCCACACCCTCGGTCGATCCGACCCTTTCCCTTCGCCTAGCCATGATGGAGCAGAAGTTAGCCTGTGTCATCAGCCGCCAGGACACCATTGCACACCATTTGATTCGTCTGGATGGCCGCCAGGACCAGATGGAGCATATATTGGTGCATATTGTTCAGCATCTTGGTGTTCCACTGCCTCATCCACCAGCCACAGCCTCCGTTCCTGGCCCTTCTACTGCTGCCCCAATGCCGTCTCCTATGCCGGCCACAAATTCCGTTCTGATGACTACGGTGAGCTCTGCTGCTACCACTTCTTCCGGGCCAGGTCCTGTTGCTGAGCTTCCGATCCCGAGTCTAGTACATACGACTTCTACTTCTTCAGCTACCCTTCCCGATGCCAAGTCAGAGCCTCACCCTTCCACACCTCCTGAACCGTCTCTACCGGTCGATTCTGTACAGGATGATGCCTCCCCTGAGGCGACCCCATGATAGTGACATTTTCCTTTATCTTATATATCTCTTCTGCCATTTTCTGTGCTATGATGTTATGCATGTTTGTAGTTTTCCTTTTACTCGACATTCATAGGTACGAGCATGGATCGCCTTGGGCATCACTTTTCACGAGGGGAGTATTTTTCCATTTCTATTTTCTTTCTTTTTGGATTTACTTCTTCCACTGCTTTCCCTCATTTTTCCCCCATTTCTCCCCAATTCCCACCCTTTACCTTAGTATTGCAATTGGTGGACCATGTGCAGTATTAAGTGTGGGGGAGCATCTATATCTTTCACCTTAGTCTTTTCCCTTAAACTAACCTAGGAAACATCATTATTAGACTCTATATTTGAAAACGTAAAGCAATTTTGGTTAATCAATCTTATAAATGCAAGAGTTATCAGTATGAAATTTTGGAAAGGTTACATGCTTATTTTAGTTTTTATGTATTTTAAAATGATTGCTGATATAGTTTCAATTGAAACCTTTCATCCTTGATTAAATTACATTAATTAGGCTAATCATTTATATGTATGTCATGACCTGATTTTCCCTTTATTATTTTTCCACTCCTAAGATGTATTCTAAACCCTTTTTCGTATTTCTTTTCTAATACCCTATTTCTTGAGAGATTCTTAGGATATGCATCACTACCAGAATTTTCAAGTTTTTCTTTTCAAAACATGAAGAAATTTTTGAATTAATTTAACATGATTGAGGCATTAGATTGTTTCAACCCCTTTATCTTGAGACCTACCCTACATTTAATCTTCGTTAAACCCATAGAAGCCATGAACATCCTTTATAGGAAGCCACATTACAAGCATACTTCCCTTCATACCCTATTTATTTTTAAACATTGCATGATTATTCAATTAAGCTTTAAAGAGGGAGTTGGCAATTCATGGAATATTTTTGTGCACAACCCTGAAATAAAGTGTGGGGGAGTGCCTCTTGATTATTTGGGGTAGAATGGGTTCCAAACATCTACTCATTGTATTCATAAGGGATGCCCTTGTGTATTATTGTAAAAAAAACTACAACAAACAAACAAACAACAAGGGGACCTTATGATTTATTCCCATGAACCCTACTTACCTAAGGAAGAAGGTGATGATTACAAAAGCATTTGACTGAGCTTTTAAAGGATGTATTTTCAGTGAGATTTACTTTGAATATCATGCAATGTTGTTTAAAGGAATTTTCCATCCTTTTTCAAGCCTCAGATTTTATTTTCACAACTGAACCTACCAACCCTTAGCCACAGAAACATCTGAACCTTATTGATAAAGCCCTCATGATTTTTGTAATTCAATTTTTCTGAAGTACAGAACAAGATATCATGAAAACCTATGGATAGAGTGTATATAACTTAGATTGAACATAACTTTGATTAAAAACATCTTGAGTGTGGAGTGTGATTTTAACTGGTAAGGTAAATCATCAAGTGGCATGCCTATTTTTGAAAGGTTGAAAAATGTGTTGAAAGAGGATGGGAGTAGTAAATTGCATTATATATGAGGTATGATTTAATATCTTATGAATTGAATTTGTTTGTGCATTTCAGAATTTTTCCTCATTAACTTTATCAGTTATACATTTGATTAATTAAATGCCTTCCTTTTAAAGTATAGGCTCTCTAAATTAGATGTTGAGATTTTGCTTGAGGGCAAGCAAGAGACTAAGTGTGGGGGAATTTGATGCACCCAATTTGTGTATACATTTCCATATATAAAATTGAAGATAAAAATAAGTTTTCAGCAAATATCTATTTTTTTAAGAACATATTATTTGATTTTGGTGAATCTGTTTACTTTCAGGAACTTTCTGGCTAAATACACGGATCAAGGGAAGTCTGTGAAAATTTTGAAACTACACGGCGTGTTATTTTATACACACCGTGTACATCCAGGCAGGGACACGGACCGAAGGAGGGAGTACACGCCCATGTCACCAGTCAAATGATACATGCCGTGTGTGGCGGCGCTACACGTTGTGTACTACTTTCTAGAAGCGGTAGTTGCCAAAGAAAAGTCCACACGCCAATGTGGCTGTTGATAAAGACACGGCGTGTTTGAACTTTTACACGCTATGTCTGCTATTATAGAGGGGGATGGTGGCCAAACTTTTGATACTACACACCGTGTATGGCGGCGCTACATGCCGTGTACACTCAACTTGTAGGAGACACCATGTTGAAAAGTCAAAGACGGCTTGTTAGGCCACCTGCCAGCGGAGAAACTAGCGCCAAAACGCGTTGACGAAAAGTACACGGCGTGTACTTTCTATACACGTAGTGTACTTTATTTTTCTATAAAAAGAGGCCTTGGCCTACAGATTTTGGAGTTCAGAACCATTGAGAGGAAAGAGAAACTTTTCTATCACCATTCCCAAAGCTACCAAGGTGCTATCACTCCACCATTCCACCTTCCGACACTCTACCTCAATGCCTACATGATGAATCCATCAGGTATCACGTGTGTCGTTTCTCTCCCACTTTCTATGTGTAACTAAAACCCCTCATGTTGGGGCCATGGATTATGGGATCATAATTTGTATGTTGTTTTATATAGTTGTGTTTGAATCATTGTAATTCATCTTACTCTTCTTAAACCACTGTCTAATATAACTGAGAATTCTTAGCCGGACCAAGGGAAGGATTCTCAGCAATACAAAAGAAGAGTAATGGTGAAAACATCCATGACCATTGGAAGGTTTTCACCGATTAAAATAATGGACTGGATGTAATAAATTATTAAGAACACTGACTACCGGACCAAGGAGTCAGCAGCTCTAATTCCAAACAAGATGAACCGGACCAAGGAAATCTTGTAACAAAATGAAATCCGGAATGATTCAATTATTATGAACAACAAAACCATTTAGAAAATCTTTATAAAAACTAGTTATTCGCCACATCCCCAACACGTCTTTTCATTCCATTTTAAAAACTCTTTAAATTTACCCATTGTTTTCTTTCAAACTGTAACCATTTCTTCAATGTAAATCAATTTAGCTTCAATCAAAACCCAAAATCAATCCAATCACTTCTAAATTCTGCATACTTCACCTAATTAAGTATTATATCAATTAAATTCATCCACGCCACGGTTCCCTATGGATTGACCCCGAACTTATGCTATACTAAAGTTCTATGAATGAGTAAATAATTTTGGACACATATAACTTCAATCTACGATAAACGAGACCACCTATCAGTGAATCGAGGGGCTATAGTGGGTATCACCCATCAAGCATGTATAGATCATTATTTATACATAGATTTAATACAAGTACAATATGCCTTATCAATATCCATATAGAGGATATATATTCATACATAATTATATAATTAAAACCACCAAAATGGCCCGAAGGCCTTTATTTTATTTTATTTTGATAATCCACCTTTCAAGGGATGAGGAGGAACCCTTACAAGGCCCGAAGGCTTGGAGACAATTACATGACCCGTAGGTATTAGAAGGAATCACCCAGACAATAAAACTTCGACTTGATCCTCCCTAGTATATGTCATGATGATCCGCACTGCACCTTCATAGGGCTGGTCGGCTAGCTTTCCTATGCAAAGTTGCACAATCTCGGTACCGATGGGGAATCCATACCCTCTCGTTCTTCCAATTCTGGTTAGCTCTGCTCTAGTGAAAGTGCCTACCCTGAATCCTCATCTAGAGCCTTGTACCTTGTAGTCTGACTAGTACGTCCACATAATCAGGTGGCCCAAAGGCCTTGGGGTGGCCCAAAGGCCTTAAGGTGGCCTGAAGGCCTTAAGAGACAACTGAACTAAAGGCCTTGGGTTGCCCTAAGGCCTAACAAGACCCAAGGCCCAAACCGGTGGCCCGGAGGCCCAGATTGATGAATAGTTTCAGCTTCTATAGTACCTGCTACAATTCTTGCTATAGTAACCCGAAAATATGTCTCCACCTAGATTTGATATCGGGTCTCTTGGATGCACTTGCTGAGTCCTCACAAATCGGGTTGAGGCTCATGTGCACTTCCATAGTTAAAACAACATTCCAAATAAACACCGTATGTAAAAGGGTATACGGCTTAAGACAATAACCATATACATGAAACTAGAATCTGGATATATAGTAAAATTATAATTTAAAATGAAAAATGATCTCAAAGGTGTAGTAGGTACACCACATAAAAATTATTAGGTGCACAATACCATGTAAATCACAATGAAATGGAAACCGAAACAAAGTCCCTTACAACATTGTAATTAATCGATTTAAAAATAATAAAGTGAATCACTAAATACTAGGAATATAAATAGAATCATGATATAATATATCAAATGTAAGTATACATACAAAACATACATTAAATAAGTAGCGAACAATGGAAATCTCGCAGAAATAAAAGTGAGATGAAAAACCCCATACCATATGCCTGAATGTGTTCTTCGATTGATCTTAAAGACAAGATTAATCATATTTGGATTCATTAATTAATAATTAAATAACCTCCTATACATTTAATGGATTTTTTATTACCCTATTAGTTACATTAATTTCATTTTTGATGGGTTTAAGAGGTTCAATTGTATTGTTTTGGAAGCATTTTCTTCCTTGGTTTTCATGATCAGTTCAATTGTATTTATAAATAAAAGTTCTTTTGAAATGTGGTTTAACATCCAGAATTCTTAATATATATTATTAGTGACATTAAAAAGATATAAATGATCTTATAATTATTTTTAATTATATACCATGAGGATGACTCATTAGTTAAAAGTTAATGATACATGCTTGGATTAACTTGGCAGTTTTGTGCATAAAGAACTTGTTTTGTATTATTATTTTATATTATGAGTGTGCAAGGATTCAAAAACATTTCATAAGGTAAAATAAATAAATTATGATCTGTTTCAACCATTAAAAAATTTTCATGGCCAGTCTTGTAGATAGTAATAGAAATTAAAAACCTGTCATCCTTGAATGTGATAAATTAACACATCTCGAACGGTATTTCCATTTTTAGTGTAAGAGGTGGGGGGAAAAGATATATGATGATGAAATATTCCATTAGCATAAAAAAATTCAAGTACATTCATGGTGCTATAATTATCATATCATTTGTATGTGTACAAGTGGGGAGAGAGAAACAAAATAAAGAAACTTTTCAAAGAAGTTGAAAGAAAAAGGAAAAGATGTTCACCTCTTGAGTACTTCTCCATGAGAATCTATTTAAGGCATTTTTTATCCTTTTAGTGAGACCAACTGGTCTTGGATGTGGGGGGAGGGCTTAGGAAGTCTATTTGGTAGATCTTAGGCAAGACACAAAGGTTGAGTGGTGTGGGAGGAAGAGGGGATGAGGGTGGTTTATATAGTGGAGGGGGGAGGGTTTTCTTAATATTTTAATAATTAATTTATTATTTTTTCCTATAACAATAAATAGTGAGGATTCCATGACCTAGAATAGTAATAATTTTATGTGATTTTGAGCTAATTTTTTCTTACATCATCCATGATGCAGCTAATAGTTTAGTTATTTCTTAATGTATTTATACTGTAATTACCGTATTTTACTATTCAACAAAAAATTAAAGTATTTCAGAAAAATCCCAAATATTCACCCTAATAATTTTCGACGTTTGAATCCAAAAAAGGAATCCATTTTAAAAATATAATTTTATAAATATGATAAATTTTATTTTTAATTAAAATCTTTATTTAATCAAAAAATACCAACACTTAAAATATTCATCTTCATTTTTGAGATGCCTAAATTTTATTTGTTTTTAATCAATTTTTACTATATATTTTTTTATTTCCACTTACCTTTTGTGTATTTATAGTTTATTCACATAATATTTTAATTTATTGATTCACACTTTGACGTTATATAATTCTCAAGGGTTTATTTCACAATCTCAATTTTATTCAAGAATGTTTGTTCTTGAATTTTCATTCAAGGATTTTTTTTGATAATTTTTCAATAAACCCTTTTATTTTAATATCCTATGTTTATTCATTAACTTTATCAAGTATTAGTACTATCATTTCACTCTTTGGTTCTCGTATTTTTGAGAAAATGTTTTATAAAAACTTGACTTCATTTCTCTATTTAGTCATAGAATATATTTTCTTATAAAAATAATGTATTATAAAGAGGTTTAAAAAAAATTTAACCTTTAAAAAATTATTTTTTAAAAAATATTTACGCATTTTCTCATTTATTAATGATTTTAAAGGAATATTATTGTCTCTTTTTCAAACAAGGCATTTTTCTAACCCTTTTTACCTTGTAAAAGGAATGTTTCTTTTTTACCTCATAGTAAATATATTTATTTATAAAATATCATTTATTTGAATAATACATTTCAAGTTGAAAAGGTTTATTTTTAAATAATTTTTTTAAAAAAATATTTTCAAAGAAAATATCTTCATAATGTTTTTCAAAGAAATGGTTATTTTCCTTAATAATTATTTTAATGTTATTATTTTACTTCATTAATGAAAATAACCATTTATTTTTACTACACTTTTGATATTTTTTGTATTTACCATCTATATCCTTTCTTCAAATGGTTTTTGATAGATTTGAACTATGAAAATATTTATATTCACTTCCTGTATTTCCATGTTAGTCCCATTGAAATATTTAATTTTATATTATCATTAAGAATTGAATTTCCCTTAATTATTCATATCATTTATCATGGATATTAATATTTCATAAACTATATACCATTTTACATATGGTGTTTAATTTAAAAGTTATTTTATTAATTTTGTAATTATTGGTAAATCTATATTTCTCATTCAATAAAGTTTTTTGATAAGGAATATTTTTTATCTTGATTATTCAGTATGAGGAATGATTTGGAATGGAAGTGACAAGTGGGGACCAAAATTTATATAGACCCTCAATGAATCGATAGGTTCTCATGATACAAATAAGTTGTGCAAATTGTTTGGGTTTCTACCCTTAATTTAAACTGTCTTATGAATGTTCTTAATGGTATATCTTTTCATGTGTTTGATACATGACATCCAATAATTAATTATTTACCTCATTTAGATTCAGTTATTATTATACATGAGATTTTTCATCAACATGTCTATGGATTAATTTCATAATCATTTTATTGATTAATGGAATGTGTTTTAGTTTCTGACCTTCCCATATTTAACTTTCCTTATCTAGTAACTTAAATGGAATGTTTTTTTAATTTATTATATTTCCATATTATTTATCAATTTAGTTTACTGCTTACATGGAATGTGTGTTCATTTATTTACCTATTCATACTAATGTTTTCTCATTGATTCATTATTGCTTTCTCTATGCATTACTTAACCTTACTAAGCATTTGAGATCACCCTTATTTTGTTTCCTTTTCCCCGAGATTCCAACAAGTTTACTAGAAAAGATATGAAAGGATACTCTATGTGGAATAATGTTATACTTGGAGTTTTATAGAATAAAAAAATCTTTTTTTAATTGGTGTACTAATTTGTAATACAAGACTCATGTATGTATCTAGTTTACCAAGTCTAACAAACTCTTCAGTCCTTAAGGGATTGATTAATTGAAATAATTCCAATATAATTGATAAAAGAAACTGGCTCTGGGATTCATGGTTTGTGTCTCTACAAATAACATAAAATTCCATCATTGGAAATTGAAACATAAAACGTCATGATAATAGTGAGATTGTAAAAACAAGACTTACCCCAGACTTTTTCTTAGTCAAACATGATCTAATATTCTGTATAATAAATTTTTACTTATTATAAATATATTTTAGAAAAATATTAATATTTATCTTGCTAGATACCATCCACTTACAATTTATTCTTTCCAATTTATGAATAATTATTTGTTAAAATCAATATTTTGGTGTTAACTATTCTATTTTCCACAGATGTTTCGATTTGGAGGTTTTGGTAATTATACATTTTCATGGTTTCATTACCAATAAAATGTTAATTATGTCATATATATGAATTTTATACATTAAATATACTTTTATAAATAGCTATAAAGGTGGTGTTAAATAATGATATCCATCATTAAATGTGGTGGTCGTCTTCTCGTACTCATGAGAAACGTTCTCGTACACATGAGAAACGTTCTTGGGGCCTTACTTTATTCACAAGAAAATATGGTTCTCAAATAATATTACCTATTCCAAATTTTATGACACCAAAAACCACATTATGAGCAATCCTTCACAACCTTGCATAAAACCTACATGGTGACCGGCTCTTCAGGAGTGACTCAACCCTTCACAAAAAAACCTTGACACCTCCACATGTCACACCATCAAAGATCCTACTTTATTGAACCCTCTAACAATCCTCTATCACTTGTGACCAATACCTTATTCCCCAATCCCTATATTCTTTCCCATGTCCATATATCTTATGAACCAAATCTCAATTTCTCAATAATCTAGATCTGATTCATCAAACTATTTACTGAAAATATGATTTATGAAAAAAAAAGAATAATGGTTAAAACAGTGTAGTTAATAAAGAGTGGAACTGTTGGTGTCCATAGATATGTTTTTAGCACCATTATTTGGGTTACAATTTTCCAATTATGTATAATAGGGTAGAAATTAATGTTAAATTAGTAATTTTTGGAGAGAAAAAAAAGTTAATTTATTGGGCTACGCGATTGAGAATGAAATTATGAAAACAGGATTCCATGCTAAAAAGGATAAATAATTAATCAAAATAAAATAATAAATCCCTAAATCATATTTGAATGATTTATTTGTGAATATCAAATCTATGTGATGTTATTATTGGTGATTCTAATGAAGAATCTAATTACTTAGTTCTATAGATCTCTGGATCACCCTCAATATTTACCTTTCTATCCCCCTATCGGAAGATTGATTTTATAGAGACCGAACCTATAATGAGAGTTTAAAGGTGATTAAATAAGGTGAATTTAGGTCAAATTATCTTATCAATCATTTAACTAAATCGATTTAATAATTTAATTAATGTAATAATTTCTATGATGTGCCGATCTTGGGGACCCTAGTGTGAATAAAGATTATACTACCCTTAGGGTTAAACACAAATTCCAGATATAACTATAGTGTCAGATTTCCCATGTGAGGATCTTATTAAAGGAAAACATCTAAATTCCATCCAATATGTGCATGTGAGTTAAAAATAATATATTATTTTTAATATGTTATTATTTATGATCTGCAATGCTCCAAAATCCACAACAGATTATTATCCTGCCTTAAAAATATTATAATGGCTTGAATAGTAGAAATTATCCCCACTACATCCTCTACACCTTTAAAGATTCTCACACTAAAAATCATCACCCACTCAAAAATATTAGGGTAATGAGCCTACATTTGGTTCTCACACTCCCATGGGAACTCCAAATGGGCTTGATGCTTCCAATGGAAGAACAATAGTTAAATAGATCATCCACAAAGAGATTTTTCTAGTTGGTCCCCAATCGTTAATGGGTACTCAGTGAAGGTAGTACCATCCTCAACTTTCATCTCAACCAATTCAATGATTCTAAATGGGTCATATAAGTATCTCCTCATCTGAAACATGTGGAGGAAGTTGTGCACTAGATCCAATTGTGGGGAAATTCTATGTGGTAAGTAACCTCACCCACCCCCACATATGAAATTGAATTCCTAAAAAAAGCTTAGGGAAAAAATTCCTCCCTAAACAAATTTTGGAAATTGAAACATGTCAAGACATATAGGAACACATGAATCTATATTCACACTAAAAAACCTCCATAATCATTCAATATAGGAATTCTTATGGCTCTTATTTATCCCCATCCACTCATGGATCACTAGCACCTTCCCTATCATCACCTACACCATCCCAACCCCAATAATGATGACCCTCATGCCTATACATAGAATAAGGGACAATAACATGGTCTCTCATACAGGGCCTCAAAGATCTCCTTTCTAATGGTGGAGTACTATATATTATTTTATGTGAACTCCAATAAATATATATGGTCCTCCAAACTCTATCAAAAATCCAATAGACAAGCCATCAATATATCCTTAATAAATAAAATCGTTCAGTCATTCTATCCATGAGTTTGAGGATTGAATACTACACTCATACAAAACCTAGTCACAATTTCCTTCTATAATTTACTCCCCAATTGAGAAAAAAATCAAGAATATTGGTCATAAATAATTTTTAGGGAATCCCATTCATTCATATGATCTTCTCCATGTATGAGAATCTCAATCTATCCACCAAAATATTCTCACAAATAGAAAATAAGTGGGTATAATTGGTCACTTGATGGATGATCACCCAAATACCACTGTTACATCTTTCTATTCATGGGAGTCCAATTGTACAATCCCCTGATATTCCACCCCACTTACACTCTAAAACATTAAGGGGATGGGTCTTAGTGCTCAATTTTCTATTTTTGACTGGTTTATAATCGTGAGATAAACTTAGATGCACTTCATTTGATTCATGGCCACAAAAATAGACTACATAGGTCTTGGTATGTATTCCTCACTCTCAGATATACTTCTAAGGGTCAATTATGAAATTAATTCAACACCAACTTATATAGAATGACAAATATAATTTTCCATACTCATAACAAGATAACATAAAACCTACATTTATAATATCTAAATGGTTCATCAACTGAGCATATATAATCATGAAAAAAATTATAATCAATGTCTCTATGTTGGTCCTACCTCACACACTAAATAATTGGAGGTTCCACCATCATCGATTGATGATAAGTCACTTCTAAATATTCCATAAAGGACAAATACAATGAGGAAAAAAACTCATACACATCCCCCGACAAATAAGAATAAGACTTACTATTTTGAGTATAAATGAACACATTAACCTCTCCTGCAGTATAAAAAATATCAAAGACATAGTATTGTAGGAACTCCAACACATATATCTACATCATTTTATGATATATATGGGAAAAGAAATACTGAAGAATATTATTGTCCATATAAACTATAAACCACTCTCCATGAAGTTAGAACCTAAAATTCTTAAAGGATATCACTACCACTATTAATTATAGATCACAGTTCATGTATTTCTTCTCATGAGGTTTCACCCTTTTGGACACATAATTAACCACTTCCTTCCTCTGCATTTGTACACAACCAATATGAACTCCAGAGGCATCATAAAACACCATGTACTAGAATCCCACCTTTAGAATCATTAGACCAAGTGAACTCTTCAACCTCCACTTTATCTCCTCTAAATACCTCTCTTATTTCTTGGACTGAAAAAATAGTGCCCCCATTCACGTAAGGGTGTTCATGGGGCCCAAAAACCCAGATAATTATTCTACGAAACTATGGTAGTACTTAGCCATCCCAAGGAAGTTTGAAAAATCAAATAAACTCGATGGTGGATCCCAAGCTAGCACTTCCTTGATTCCATTGGGTATATGTATACTATACCCTCTAAAATGACATGTCATCATAGGTATACCTATTAGATATTAAATAGACATTTTGAGAGATCCTTGTACTATTGGATCCCTGAATGTAAGTCTAGGAATATACTTAGATGATATGCATGATTTCATTTAAATACCGAGTAGAAGAGGATGTTTCTGATGAACAAAACTATGGAATAATATAATAAGGTTTGAAAGATCAAGTTTATAATTCTCTTGATCATAGTTGAGACATTACTCACACCCATGGAAATCACCAGAAACTCATAATAGCTATATCACCATCGCAATTCCAGTTCTTGAATTTCCTCCTCACAAACCCAATGATGGTGGTAGTAAAACCTAAGATTGATCTTTGATAACCACTTCACTCCCTTTATCAGGTCAAAGAGGTCATAGATCCTTGAAAGAGGGTACACATTCTTAAATATCACACGATTTAAGTGAAAATAGTAAATATAGATCCTCAAGATATTATGTTTTTTTTGAGAACAACACTGGATCTACCTAGAGGGATAAATAGGTTCTGATGAAACCGTTATCCATAAGGTCCTCTAATAGAACCTTCTACCCCCTTAGCGCATTTAGGGCCATCTAATAAGATGAAGAAGATATCAAAGTGGTCTTGAGGTATATATCAAATTAGAAGTTGACATCTTAATAAAATAATTTACAAACTTGTCTATGAATTCATGCACCTTGTACAAAATCTGATTTTCTATGATATATACCACACATAAAACCAAGCATTCCAACTCATGGGTGATCGACTGAAAATTACCAAAGATATGCCCTGTTTATCTCAAATGATGGTCCCACCCACCCATGATGTATAATATAGACCCATCATCTCAAAAATCACATCTATATCTCATGATAGTAGTCTATCTTCACAAAAACTATGTATATCCATTACATTTAAAGGATGATGTCGTAAGAATTCATTTCCACAATAATGAGTTCCTATGAAAAACTCTCCCCACTAAGTTTTATCTCACATTACTAGTAAATGTGAGTGAGTATGCAATCAATTCCTCTAGGAATATCTAGCTTCATTAGTTAAGTTAGGGGATCTGACAGAATATCTAACTCCAAAACTAGGGATAGAAAAAGAAATGAATGGATCACATTAGTGTATGTGATTACAAGTTCAAAAGTATAGAATACATTGATTATCCCTCAGATCATGTCTAGTGTTATACGGTCACAACTATATATTTCCTGCATTTGTCTTGATCTAAAACCATAAACCCTATTATCCTCAGATGTACTTATTAGGTTACAAATTTTTTAAGAATATTATAATGACATCCCCTCTAGATTCTCCTTCTGGTGAACCTCCAACTACTCTTTCGAAATAGCCTTTAAACAAGCCAATTTTTCCACCTCTAGGAATTCTCAAACAATTTCTAACTATAAAATAGAGAACTATATACAATATGAATAACCTATTATATAAATTGGTCTTTGAGGTTTACAATTATATGACCACATATTCTATAGAAATAAGAAATCCTTTCCTCAAAATGATTGGATCCTCTGAACAACTCCAGAGTTATTGATCCTCTAGTCTGAGAGTTCACATGTCCCTACCTCATATGTCATTACCCCAATGCTGGGAATCCTCCCAAATAATATCATCACCATGTTCTAAAACTCTAAATGGTATGGATAAAAACTAGGTTTCATGAATGGAATCCCTTAACAAGGTGTACTGTAATATAGGAAACCTCACACCCTACTCACCACACAAAGTTTATTCCTCACACACTCAAGAAAACATGAACTAAATTAAAATTAAATTAATAAATAATATGAAAAATACAAAATAAATTATGTGGTTTAGATAATTTTTTGTACATCTAGGGGATAAACACTTATTCATTAATTATTATAAAAATATAATAGTTTTACAATTTAAATTCACAAATAATTCAATAATAAATAATGATAGTAATTAACACATTTGTAATTATTTGACCATATTTATATTAAAAATAATAATATGGAACAAATTTCATGAGTTACTTACATTACTTTTATATAAGTAATAATCCTTTCATCATGTTGCACTAATATCCCATTTTCATGAATTTAACTCCATTTAAAAAGTAGGGTGATGTTATCCATTAACATTTTAAGCATCACCGCTTATCCTGATGAACTCTCCAAGCTATACTGTAACTATTAAATTCAATAACCATTTCTTTATAGTACTTATTATTAATTCACCCATCATATACTTTTGTGTTCTAATAATTTTACCATATACTAAAGATCGATTTACTTGTATGTGAAACTTATAGATGATTGAATCATCCAAATAACTCCATCTTACCGAAATTCATCTGATGAACCATAGTTATATTAACATCCTAAAAATATCCCACTCAAATAAAACTTTATTGAAACATCTAAAATCTCATTTACAATTACCCAAAAAAATATTCTTCCTATTACTTTTGTAGTTAGTTTTATTTCTCTACAATGAATCAGTTTACCCCAATCCCATTGAGGTGAAAGGCTACCTAAAATGTTCTTAGATTAATATTTTGGTAAACATGTCTATCAGATTTTGGATTATTACTGTATTCTAAATATCTAACTCCTTGTATTTTGTAGATTCCCAATGAAGATGTATTTAAGGTCAATATGCTTTGTTCGTTCATTAAACATGGGATTACATGCCTAATGAATCACACTCTGATTAGCACAAATTAAAACTCCACACTCCTAACTCATTTTGAGAGCCTTAATAACTACATAAACTAAAACAATATCTTACCTCCTTCCATTGTATCCACATACTCTACTTATGTTGTGGATAAAGGAACAATACATTATAGTTGTGATATCCAACTCATAACGTTTCCTCCATAGGTTAAAAAAACCTTGTGATTCACTTCTAAGTGTTTGAATCCATACATATTTTCACAAACACATTACCACACAATGTATTGTCACACTCCAACTAAAAATAATGTACTATTTAATTTATCTTTTAGCCATTTTTATTCCTATCTCATCCCAGATAGGTTCTCTCCAAAATTTGAGGTTTTTGGGAATGCAGTGCATGTCACACAGTTAAGGCACATGGTTTTACAACTATTTAGTAATAGTGTGATAGCCTCTACAAATTACCAGAGATAAAACTCATGGTAAGTGAATGGGTTTCCAAACCATGTAGTGTTCCCATGCGTGGTGCACTAGAATCCCTATAGTGAACACACAGTTAGTGCATAGTTTTACAAACCATGTGAAATACCTAGAATTCATTAAAAGTGAAATTTAACATTTTACCATTATTTTATTTTAACCGCAATCAAATATCTCCTCCTTAATTTGGATCATGTGAATCTAGGGAGATCTCCCCCTTTATTATCCTCTAGCCCATGATGAATTTTCAAGGTATCTTCAAGATTTGAGGCTTAATATCTTAGGTAATCTCTTTCTAGAATCATTCCATTCCATATTCCTTCCATTTTATACTTCTTCTTACTATACCATGGTCTTAGACACCCAGGGTTCATGTTATTTTGATTTTAATTTTGTGTTTTTTGTGTTTTTATGATTTTTTAATCTTTCTTTCTTATTTAGACCTTGTTGAGGTGGATTTGAGTTACTGTTGGTGAAGGTGACATGGTTTGAGGTAGGTTAACCTATGACCAAGCCTTTAGATTAGGAAATATGATTTATATATTATTATAATTTACTATTTCACTATATTATTAAGTAATTATATTATAGAAAATGTTTGAGATGAAATAAATTTTTTTCTTCTTTGTTTTCTATATACTTCATAAGTTTTTTCTGCAGGTTTCCTTTACTAAATCAAGTTTGAAAAATTGTTTTGAATGATAAGAACATTAAGTGATTAATTAATCTTATAAGTGGGTTATATCATGAAATTTTTAAATCTGTAGGGATTTTTGGGTCTTCTGAACAGTTTAAATAATTTCTTAATGACATGTTAGTTCCCTAAAAGCATCCAAGTGGCTTATAATTTTCCCTATTTTAAAATATGTCTTATACACATATACATATATGGATATATAAATGGATATGCATATATATATATATATATATGTGTGTGTGTGTGTGTGTGGATATCATCTTTGTAGGTATTCACATAAGGTTATGTGAAAATGTATAATAGAAAAAAGGGTGTTTGTAAATAAATAAATATATATAAATATATTAAGGTGTACATGTGTGTAAGTGTGAAAGGGTGGTTTTGGAACATGAAAATCTAAAAATTAAAAATGGTTTTTCAAACTGATAATTGTTTCTTTTAAAATATTGTGCCTTGGTTGGAACTCTGCAATTTTTCCATGAAATATGAAAACTACTCTTATTGAATTCCCTTTAAATTATGGAACATGGTTGTATGAAAAATGTATGATATTTAGTGCGCTCCAAATGAGAGGATTTTTTATTGTTATTGTCTCATAAAATAGGGAAAAGGGTATGTGCTTGAAAGGTATTTTAGATGCGAGAAAGTGAATTTTATGTTTTAGTGAAAAAGGTATCGTATGCATGTATATAATAGCTTGATGAAATCACCTCCATTTATATGTCTTTGAAATCCTTGGGTAGTAAGGTGGGAGCTCTATGTGCATATGATGCACTCCTTTAGTAATACTATTTGACTAATGGACTACAATTTTATTTCTCATATTCCTATGAGACATTCCCCTCGATTAGACCAATGTGGGTAAAACCGAGTTTTCAGGTGGGTTGACGATTATTGGTATCTAACTCTAGTCGTTCCATATATTAGTATCATTATATTTTTCCCAGAACATCTTGAAAAGAAATTGGGTTCACATGAGGATTGTTTTATGTGTTTTCTATTTTCCTTAGTTTTGTAATGTTATTATGATATAATTTTCACTGGTATGATTTCATACTAAGACATTCACTTTATCTATTTTCATTTTCTTAAATTGTTTATTAGAAAGTCTCTCATTATTTATAAATTATTTTTTAAAATAAATAGGGTAATAGTCTTTTCAACTATCGACTTGCTACTTGTTTTGAAATGAAATGAATATATATATATATATATATATATATATATATATATATTCTAACTAGAATGAAATGAATTCATTATTAATGTTAAGGAATGTTGCATGGTTTCTTTTTATATCCCTATTAAGTATCTTGGTGCTCATGCATACTTTATCATTTATCTTTTTAGTTTGGTGTGGCTCTAGGTAACCCATGGAAGGAACATGTTCTGAGGATAGTGGTGCCTTTTTTTCATATGAAGGCATGCTTAGTCATTGGTTTTAAAACATTTCTAGTTTTATTTTATTTATTATGTGCCTATTTACTTAACTATTTGTTTTGATGTGATAAATAATTCCCAATTGAGGTAAGTTTGATTCCGAACAGTAGTTTCCATCCCTAAAGGATTAATAAATCCTCACCTTCCTTGTCGTAGGACAACTTGGGTTTCCAAATTAGGGTCAACCCAAGTTGGTTTGATATAAAATGGTATCAAATAAGTTTTTTATTTAGGAATTTATAGTAGTTTGAAGCTAAGACTATCTGATAATTGTGTTGAGTCATTAGTGGTTGTCTAATCACCACCCTTTTGTGATAAGACTTGAGTAACCAGGGTGGTCTCAGATGAGAAAATATCTAATTTGAGTATTTATTCTCAAATTTTTTGATACATTGAGTCTTTATTTGATCATTTTGAGTCTATTTTGAGATTTTGTGTTTTATTTTTTAGAAACACTATTTTTAGAGTGGGATTGAGAAGAAAATAGATGGTTCACGTTTATTTTAAATATTTTAGAAAGTGGTGTATTGACCATGAAACCATGTATAAGTACCTATAGTACGACTCTTATGATTCGAGTGTGGCCTCCAAAGATATGTGGCTAAACAATGCACACTTGTATATTTTTTATATTTTTAAATTATCATGTTATTTGGAAATTTTATTAGTAGTATTATTTTCATAATATTTAGTATGTTTTATAATATCCATATGATATTTTGATATTATTTATGTTATGTTGGATTGGGATTTAGGAATGAAGTCACCAAATTTGGTTTTTAAGGAAGTTATATTTTCTTAAAATAGTGGGATGTTTTTAAGTAATTTCGGATTTTGTAATGGAAAATTTTGGTTGGAAAAAAATATTTTTGTCTTAGAAGGGTGGTGATGTTTTAGAATGAATTTGTGAAATTTGGAAAATTTTAATTTTGAGAGTATTTTTTCCAAAGTATTCCAAAAATAGGGATTTTAGAAAATTTTTATTTTATTGAATTATTTTATTCTAAACAGTGTTGTTTCGTTGAAGAATGAATTTGATAATAATTTATATCTCAAAAAGAAATTTTTTTTACATCTTTGAATTTCATTGTGAATTACATTGGTAGATTGAAATTGGGTTGATAGTTGTGATGGGGTTTGTGAAGTTTTAGGGATTAAGTATTGTTTGATATTATTTTGAGCCTGACCTATAGAGACCCAAATCTTGATGTACATGGACATTACATTACTTTTTCGGAATACTTAATATATAACAAAAACCAACACTCATGGACCGTAATAGTTTAGTGTCTTTGGAAAGTTAGAACATAATCTTCTAATCATGGTGAAAGATATTCAACATCTCCCATAAAAATATTCCCCTTTTGTTTTCTTAACTAAAACCTTTCTTTACATTATGGGGAAAATAAAACATATAAAGGGTGATCTCAAATGCTCAGTAAGGGTAACCATGGAGAAAATAAAAAAACCATATACATTTGAACTTAAAAACATGACCATAAAATTTAAACATCAAAATCATGAGAAATGAAATAAAACATGGTAGTACATAAGGAACAGATCATAATGTAACATCAATCATCATAAAATAGTATGGGAATAAAACATGTAATTGTGGCATCCATTAATCACATGTTATGATTTCTATAGTAGCCAAGGCATTGCTTCCAAGACCATCTTAGTGGACAAAGTCCCTTTATTAATCGGGTTCACTCCTTGTTCCAGTCCTGTAACACTGAACTGGATTAACTTACCATTCCAGCCATGTCTATATTATGAGATATAAATCTTTAACCAATGCATTAGAGTGAGATATAGGTCCCACCCATCTCATATTGAAATCATTCTTACGTGTTCCGCAACATAAACATAAATCATTCATCATAACCCAAAGAATAAAATGGGTTTCATAAACATCGTCCCATCATAACATAATCCATATAAAACAAATGGATATCATCTCATCATAAGAAAATGAAAACCATGTAAATCATAGAGACATTATACTTGAAACATACACAAATTAAATAATGTCATCTTATATGGAAAATGGTTTTGATAAAACACTTGAAATGAATTCCTAAGGAAAATATCCTTTCTTCTTCAAAATAATTTTCTTTTCACAAAATTCCATGTATTTTTAAAAGAAAAGGATTTATTTTAAAATAGTCATGAAATATTTTAGAGTAAACTTCATGAAAATAAGGCTTTATGAAACCGTAAAAATCCGTTCATGCCGTATAAGTTAAAACAAACATTCTCCTCGTACATTTGTTAGAAAAGTCAAAAAGTTCCTCATATGGTAAAAAAATGAAAGATTCCACCCATATCATGTGGTAAAAGTAAAAAATGGGTAAACAAGACTTTAAACATACATGAAAATATTTTTAGAAAACATGGACATGGATGATAACAATAACCCCAGTAAATACTTATGAGTAACAATCTCAGATAAGAACGAGATTGGAATAGTTATCCCTTACCTTAGGTCCGATATGCTTCGTATGTATTCGAACCTCCTATATAATGATTTAAATAATGTCATTGAATTATTAAAGAATCATATTCATTGTTATGATATCATATATGGTTCACTTATGAATTTATATTACCCGTTCTTTTGTAAATTCCATGTTAAAGCAGCGTTTTAGGTAAAATCGTTTAATTTATTGTACATGTTTGGAATTATTGTTCTTGATATTATTATTACTTATATCATGATTTAATTACTTAAAAAATTTAAATCATGATTTATATATCATATATATTCAGTATATATATATATATATTAGATAGATAAATGAAATGAAACACATCGTTCATGGAGACGGTAGGCAGTACGTACGCATGAACGCTGTTTTCCTTTCCTTGTTGACTTGAAAGAAAGTAAGTAGATTCCATATATATATACATAAATCAATTAGCTTTATCATTTAATATATTTAATTATTATTCATTATATATACTTTATAATCATTCTTGAATGGTTAACATGGAGAATGAATCTCATCACGTTGTGGAGACGGTAATTCGTACGTATGCACGAGCGATGATATCGTTCCCATAATTATTGAATTGAATTGGAGTGGATGATATAATATCTCAGAATCAGTATGATGTTATAATAAATATATATATTTATTCTTTACACCATTATACCCATCCATGTAAGGTGGTGGTGGAAAAACAGATTACACCACGACATGGAGACGGTATTCCGTACGTACGCACGCGCGGTGATTTCATTTTCCGTAGGATGGATAGAAGGTGAAATGTGATTGTTTCATATTTATAATAACATATAATTATATTAGTGATACTTATGTGATTAATTTATAATGAAACAACTAAATAAAAAGAATTTGAAGAAGAATGAAACTTGAAAGAATCGGTAGAAGAGATTACCTCTTCTTCGACGCACCTCCTTTAACTTTCCTATTAAGGAACTAGAGTTGGTCTTTTTAGAAGACACGAACCTCCAGAATATTTCTAGGTTACTATAGGAGAGAAATGGGAAGGTTTTTGACGATCTTTAAGGCTCAAATTGTTGTGAATAGGAGAGGGAGGAGGTGCCCTTTTATATGGGAGGAGAGGGGCACCTTAGGAGAAACCTAAAATATTATTTTATAATAAAGTTATATTTGGTTTATAATAGCCCCAAATTGATTTATTTCATAGATAATGTGGGTATGGGTCGAAATTCTCTCAACCAATAGGTTTTAGACAAGTTTAGTTTACTATTTTACCCTTATCATTTAGATTTAACACTAAGTTAAATAATTTAACTTTTACAGTTTCTTCTTGTTTTCTTATACTATATGGTTAATAAACTTACTATAACAAGAAAAACGAACCCCAAGTGGATTATTGTTAATATATATAACCTTATATAAGTTATTTGGCTGAACCTTATATTTTTAGGAAAAGAATAATAATTAATAATATAATATTTATTTTAAAAACTATTTTTTGTCAATTTTGACACTATTTGGTAATTGAGTTTTGTGAAAATCAGAAAAGCATGATTAGTTCGAAAAACATTAATTTAATCAATACTAAAATGTCATATTAACCTAAAAAGTTAGTGTAATTTATAAAAAGTTTCAAATTACATTTATTTGGGTATTTATAACATCAATTATGTTAATATTTCATTAATAAGGTAATTACTACATCATCATTGTGTCATAAATAAATTAAATTATTTAATGTATAAAAATTATAAATAAAATACCATCATGTAATAAATATTTTTATATTTATAAATAATATTTATAGTCAAATTTAGCTTATGTATAACCCTATATTAAAATGTTTTAGTAATTAAACTTTGATTCTAACTCTTTTAACTCTTCTTTAAATAAAATAATAATAAATGTCCTAATCTAATCCAAGTGGACCTAAAGGATAATATTTTATTCTGAAGGTTGTATTTGGTCTAATTACACTTATCCAATAGAATTAGGACATGTGTTAGGGTAATAATAATATCATCTGTACACTTAATTACCCAATTTACTTTTAACCGTGGTAAATAAAAGTAAAAAGTCACTATTCACCAAAAAAATATTTTTATCTTATTGAACCGCATCTTACTCCATCATACTAACAGTGTCTCTCTTATTTTCAAAATTCAACTCATAGAAGTAGTAAAATTATGTTTTATGTACAATTGCAAATGCTCCTTGGAGGTGGGTAAAAGACGGTGAAAAGTTCAATAAAATTTTTATATATCTAAAATTATTATAAAATGACTCCAATGAATTACATTGAAATTATATAAGTATTATGTATCTAGTTTGACAAAAAATAAATTTAAATAAAATAAATTATTATTTAAATAAAAATTCAGTTTTAACCAATAACTCAGTGTTTTTACCATTCATCTAAAATTGAATGTTTTCAGAAAAATACCAAAATTTCACCCTAGGATAATTTTGATATTCCGATTTCAAAAATGAAGTCCATTTTGAAAGATAAAATTTATAAAATTTTAAAAAGTGGGTATTACTATTCATAATGGCTAGTGTATATAATATTTTAATAACATATCGTTGTTTAGTGAAACTCGGTATTGCGTACAACACATGCTATCGAGGAAGGTCGTGATTGCGTGTAATGTAAGCTGAGTTAGGGTTACTTGTAGGTAAAGATTCCTTTAGTGTTGCGTATAACATACTCAAAATATAGTTCAGTTATACATTGATCAAAATAAATAATTGTTGTTGTGTAAAATTAATTTTATTCAAAATAACTTGAAATTGTGTGCATCACAAGCCAAGAATAGTGTTGCGTATACTACAAGATAGTACGGTGTTACGTATAATGAAAGCTAATCTTGTTGAAGTATATAACAAAAGCTATCAAAGAAATTAAAAATAATATTTCTCATAAAATCTCAGGGTGTTACATTCTACCCCCCTTAAAATGAAATTCTCCCTCGAAATTCATCGGGGTTATAAATGGTTTAGTACTTGAAATTTTATTTCATAGAAACTCACATCATAAAAAGAAATACTAAAACTTCATTTTAAAAAGGAATGTTAGAATCATAACAGTCACCCAAAGTAACTCAGTACTGGGTTTCCACATAGGACAACATAGGTGAAAATATGGATACGGAAGAGAAATCTAACCATCATGTTTAGATGAAGAGTGGTAGAGAACATGTATATGAAAAATCCTACAATCAAAAAGCCATAAATTTGTGATGATTTAAGGTACCATCCAATTCATTGGATATGAGGACATTAGGACAACATTTTTGGTTTTCAAGATCATTTACCTAAAGTTGAAGAATAATTAAAAGAAATACTTACATGATTTTGGTACAATCTAACTGTGGTTTTTGCCTTGAACAATTTCCACATCATATCTTAAATAAATGAAGTTGAATTTGTCTTCCGTTAAGTGTTAACAGATCATACGATAGAATGATGGGTCATTCCATCTCTCTCAAACAAAAGGTTAGAAAAAGTTATCAAATATACATAATTCCATCTATGATGAGGTTAATCATATATGATTCCAAAAAATGGAATTATACTTCATATATCATACCACTTAAAACTAGTTTCTACTAACCAGGGACTTCCTGTAGGCCAGTGGTAGGTGATAAAGGCATGTTGCACTTCAGTTGTGGGTTCAATTCCCACAGCCTTGTTTGACGTGATGGGTTGTCGCCCGTCCTACAGGTTGTCCTTTTTCTAAAACTACATTATTATAACATTCCATCAATAATATCAAAAAAAGTTCCATCCTTAAAAAATACTTACTTATGTACAACATAATCCATTCCAATCTTTAGTCTTATCCAAAATACTTCTGTCCAAGCTCGTAGTTTAAAGAAAACAATTACTAGAAATGTCATCTTCCGTGCATGTGAATACCATCATTTATCCCCCATATATCATACAATATATCTTATTGCTAACACTAAAAACATGTTAATACCTTAATCATGTATTCTCTTGAAAAATAAATACCCTTTGAACCTTAGTGAAAACATGAATGCTGTCAAAATTTAACACTTTCCACATACCAAAATCCCCAAATTTCTATATACTCAATCCATGATATAACTTTATCCTTATATCTGTCATGAGCTCATTTCATTTTTTCTTTATCCCTTCATTATGTGCATATCATCTTCCTTCCAAAAATAATTCAATCACTTTTCATGGTTACTGGTACCATATAATTATTGAAAACCAATACATATATATTCCAAAATTCCACGATACCATAAATGAGATTCCATGATACTATTTTGAAATCCCATTACATAAACACTTAATCATTACACAACATCATTATTATACTCAACATCACAAATAGTGATCGCATGTGACATCCCTTTATTCTTTACCTTAAGAGGTTTCTCACATTGATCATCATTAACCCTTGGATTAGGTAATTGATTAGCATAATGCCCCATTTCCTTTCACTTGAAGTATTGAAGTGTTGGTGGTGCGTTCTCTACAGTCTTTTCTTTATTCACATCATTAGCAACCCTTTTTCCATTACTTCGACGCCCAGCTGATCGATGACATTATTTTCCACACTTAAAACATTTTCTAGTCCCTTTAATACAATCTCCACCATGTTTCTTTCCACACTTTAAGCATAAAGAAACAATCATCTTCTTTTCACCATTATTATGAGATTTCTCCTTGAACTCCATCTTTCGTTTCTTGTCAAAACCATGAGATGGATATGTAACACCGACTTCCATTTCTACCCTGATCGCACAACACAAAATTTCTTCATATCTACTGAAGTCTCTTATAGCTAATGCCCTTCGAATAATTGGTTTTAAGCCACTGAAGAATCTCTCAACTTTACTTTCAGGTTGGATGACAAAGCCAGATGCATACCTTGCAAGTCCTGTAAAATATGCTTCGTATATACCAACAGATTTATCATCCTTTTGCTTAAGATCAAGGAAATACTTTTACATCTTTGTTCGAATAATACGAGGGAAGTACTTATAGAATAATAAGTTCTTGAACTCATCCCATTCCATGGACTCAATTTCATCTCTGGGCCTCGTATTCTTAATTAGAGTACTCCATTGATCTTCTTCACCCTCTAAATGGTAAATATCCAGAATGAATTTTTTATGTTCTGAACAGCGAAGTATGGAAAATATCTTTTCAATGGTACTGATCCATTGTTCAGAAACAAGTGGATCAGAAGACCCACTGAAAGAAGGTAGAAATTGCCTCATGAAGGACTCAATAGAATATTGTTCCCTAATCTGGTCATTTGAAGGTCCAGAATGATTCATAGCTTGTGTAAGTATAGAAATAATATTTTTTACTCCATCTCCCATAACATTGGTTTGTTCAGGAGGAAAATCATTGCATTGTACATTACATTGATCAACACCGTTCCTTCGGGTTCCAGGCATCGTCTAAAACCCAAAAATAATAGCGCGAGAGGAAAAAATCATGCTAGGGAACACAAGATAATAAAGGGGGAGTAACTTCAATATATAATATCTTAGGGTTAATTCTAATACTGTTACAATAATTCTAGGACTATAACCTATATTTATACTTAACCTTAGGGACATCCCTAGACATACATTAGAAATATCTCTAGGGATCTCACTAAAGTTTTCGTATCCTAGTTTCCAAAGGTTAACTAAACCTTTCCTCTGATAAAAACAGTAGAGACCCAAATATTGACGTACATGGAAATTAAATTACTTTTTAGGAATACCTAATACATAACAAAAACCAAAAATCAAGGACCGTAATAGTTTAGTGTCTTTGGAAACTCGGAACATAATCTTCTAATCATGGTGAAAGATCTTCAACATATCCTATAAAAATATTTCCATTTTGTTTTCTTACCTAAAACCTTTCATTATATCCAGGGGAAAAGAAAACATATAAAGGGTGAGATCAAATTCTTAGTAAGGGTAATCATGAAGAAAATAAAAAAAAAACCATATACATTTGAACTTAAAAACATGACAATAAAGTTTAAACATCAAAATATTGAGAAATGACATAAAACATGGAAGTACATAAGGCACAGATCATAATGAAACGTCAATAATGATAAAATAGTATGGGAATAAAACATGTAATTGTGTAATACATTAAGTACATGTTATGATTTCCATAGTATCCAAGGCATTGTTGCCAAGACCATCTTAGTGGATAAAGTCCCTTTCTGAATCAAGGTCAGTCCTCGTTCTAGTCCTGTAACAATGAACCAGATTAACTTACCGTTCAAGCAATGTCTATCTCATGAGATATAAATCTTTACCCAATGCATTGTAGGGATATATAGGTCCTACCAATCTCATATTGAAATCATTTTTACATGTGCCACAACATAAACATAAATCATTCATCATAACCCAAAGAATAAAATGGGTTTCATAAACATCATCACATCATAAGATAATCCATATAAAACAAATGGATATCATTTCATCATAAGAAAAGAGAAACCATGTAAATCATAGAGACATTATACTTGAAACATACACATATGAAATAATTTCATCTTAGATGGAAAATGGTTTTGATAAAACACTTGAAATGAATTCCTGAGGAAAATATCCTTTCTTCCTCAAAATCATTTTCTTTCCACAAAATGCCATGATTTTTTAAAAGAAAACAATTTTGTTGAAAATAGTCATGAAATATTGTAGATTAAGCTTCATGAAAAGAAGGCTTTATGAAACCGTAAAAATCTGTTCATTTTGTATAAGTTAAAAAAACATTTTCCTCATACTTTTGTTGAAAAAGTCAAAAAGTTCCACGTATGGTAAAAAAAGAAAGATTCCTTACAAACCATGTGGTAAAAGTTAAAAATGTGTAAAAAGTACATTAAACATACATGAATTTTTTTTAGAAAACATGGACATGTATGATAATAATAACCCCAGTAAATACTTACAAATAACAATCTCAAATAAGAACGAGATTGGAATAGTTATCCCATACCTTAGGTCTGATATGATTCATATGTATTCGATCCTCATGTATAATGATTTAAGAAATGTCATTGACTTATAAAAAAATCATATTCATTGTTATGATATCATATATGGTTCACTTACGACTTTATGTTACCCATTCTTTTGTAAATTCCATGTTAAAGCAGCGTCTTGGGTAAAAGCATTTTATTTATAGTATGTGTTTGGAATTGTTGTTATTGATATTATTATTAATTATATCATGATTTATTTACTTACAGAATTTAAATCATGATTTATATATCATATATATTCAGTATATATATATAATCGATAGATAAATGAAATGAAACATACCGTTCATGTATACGGTAGGTCGTACGTACGCATGAATGCTATTTTCCTTTCCCTGTTGACTTGAATGAAAGTAAGTATATGTTATATATATATATGTAAATACATTAGTGTTATCATGTCATATATTTTATTATTATTCATTCTATATACTTTATAATCATTCTTGAATGGTTAACATGGAGAATGAATCTCATCGCGTCGTGGAGACGATAATCTGTACGTACGCACGAGCGATGATATCGTTCCTATAATTATTGAATTGAATTGGAGTGGATGATATAATATCTCAGAATCAGTATGATGTTGTAATAACTATATATTGTTATTATTTACACCATTATACCCATCCAAGTATGGTGGTGGTGTAAAAACAGATTACACCACGACGTAGAGACGGTATTCCATACGTGCGCACGCCCGGTGATTTCATTTTCTGTAGGATTGATAAAAGGTGAAATGGGGTTGTTTCATATTTATAATAACATATCAATATATTAGTGATACTAATGTTATTAATTTATAATGAAACAACTAAAGAAGAATAATTTTAAGAAGAAAGAAATTTGAAAGAATCTATAGAAGAGATTACCTCTTCTTCGACGCACCCCCTTTAAGCTTCCTCTTAAGAAACTAGAGTTGCTCTTTTGAGAAGACTAGAACCTCCCGAATGTTTCTAGGTTACTGGATGAGATAAATGGGTAGGGTTTTTCCGAGCTTGAAGGCTCAAAGTATTGTGAATAGGAGAGGGAGGAGGTGCCTTTTTATAAGGGAGGAGAGAGGCACCTTAGGAAAAACATAAAATATTATTTTATAATAAATTTATATTCGGTTTATAATAGCTCAAAATTGATTTATTTAGAAGCTAAAGTGGGGATGGGTCTCATTCCTCTCAAAAAATTGGTTTAATAAAAGTTTAGGTTACTATTTTACCCTTATCATTTAGATTTAACTCTAAGTTAAATAATTTAACTTTTACCGTGTCTTCTTGTTTTCTTACACTATATGGTTAATAAACTTACTATAACAAGCCAAACGATCACTAAGTGGTTCATTATTAATATATATAACTTTATCTAAGTCATTTGACCAAACCTTATATTTTTATGAATAGAATAACAATTAATAATATAATATGTTTTTAAAAACTATTTTTTGTCAATTTTGAAACTATTTGGTAATTGATTTTTGTGAATATCATAACAACATTATTAGTTCGAACAAAGTTAATTTAATCAATAATAAGACATCATATTAGCCTAAAAAATTAGTGTAATTTATAAAAAGTGTAAAATTACATTTATTTGGGTATTTATAACATCAATTCTGTTAATATTTCATTAATAAGGTAATTACTGCATCATCATTCTGTCATAAATAAATTAAATTATTTAATGTCTAAAAATTAAAAATAAAATACCATTATGTAAGAAATATTGTTATATTTCTAATGAATATTTATAGTTGAATTTATCTTATTTATAACCATATATTAAAAATATTTTACTTATTCAACTTGGATTTTAACTCTTTTAACTCTTCTTTAAATAAAATAATAATAAATGTCCTAATCTAATCCAAGTATACCTAAAGGGTAATATATTATTCCTAAGGTTGTATTTGGTCAAATTACACTTATATAATAGAATTAAGACATGTTTTAGGGTAATAATAATATCATTTGTACCCTTAATTACCCTATTTACTTTTAACTGTGGTAAATAAAAGTAAAAAGTTACTATTCACCAAAAATTATTTTTATCTTATTGAACCACATATTACTCCTTGATATTACCCGTGTCTCTAGGATTTTGTAAATTCAACTCACAGAAGCGGTAAAATTATGTTTTATGTACAATTGCAAATGCTCTTAGGAGGTGGGTAAAAGACGGTGAAAAGTTCAATAATTTTTTTTTTATATTTAAAATTATTATAAAATGACTCTAATGAATTACATTGAACGTATATAAGTATTATGTATCTATTTTGACCTAAAATAAATTTAAATAAAAATTTGGTTTTAACCAATAACTCAGTGTTTTCACTATTCATCAAAAATTGGAAGTTTTCAGAAAAATACCAAAATTTCACCCTAGGATAATTTTGATATTCCGAATTTAAAAATGAAGTCCATTTTGAAAGATAAAATTTATAAAATTTCAAAAAGTGGGTATTACTATTCATAAAGGCTAGTTTATATAATATTTTAATAACATATAATTGTTTAGTGAAACTCGGTATTGCGTACAACACACGCTATCAAGGACGGTCGCGATTGCGTGTAATGTAAGCCATGTAAGGGTTGCGTGTAGGGAAAGATACCTTTTGTGTTTCATATAAAATACTCAAAATATAGTTCAGTTATACATTGATCAAAATCTATAATTGGTGTTGTGTAAAATTAATTTTATTCAAAAGAACTTGAAATTGTGTGCATCACAAGCCAAGAATAGTGTTGCGTATACTATAAGCTAATACGGTGTTACATATAGTGCAAGCTAATCTTGGTGAAGCGTACAAAAAAATACATCAAAAAATTGAAAATAATATTCTCATAAAATCTCATGGTGTTACATGAACTATAAATTTTTGATTGAGTTTTGTATTTTTAAATTGTAGTGTGTTTTAATTGTGCTTAATGTTTCTTGATTTTACAGTACACCACCCATCGAGTTCTATGGGATCCACAAGTGGATCCTACTCTGTGTGTCCCTCCAATGAAAAAGTCTCATTTTAGTCATTTGATTCATCCAATCCAAATAGAGAGCCTAGTGGGAATCATCTAATAGATCAGTATCAAGATTTCATCTGAAATTTTAGATAGTAAAATCATCCACATTTATTTGGATAATAGGAACCTATAGAAGTTGAGGAATAGTTGTGAAGTTTTTACGAAGATATCCAATCATATAGATAATCTTCAGCCACTTAATCTCAGGTTTTCCACCTTTATGTTAAAATACATGAGTTAGAAGTTGTTTAAGTCCATTATTTTGTCTAAAAATAGGGGCCACTCAAGGAAAGGATTTAAGGTGTTGTTTACCAAAAAATTGTTCCCTAAATCCACTATGATTCTAAAGGTTATGGAATTATATGGTCTCTATAAAGGTGATTCCATAGATTTGGAATATCCCAAGTGTTTCACTGAGTAGGTTTCTTATCTTCTAGATCTAGACTAAAATGAATCTTTGAAGTCTTCATACTTTGTATGAGGTCTGAGACTCGATCTTATTCTAGAAGTGTCTTCAGTAAACTTAAATACTTTTTAAGACATGGTGAGGTAGGTTGGTTGGGATGAAGCTATCTTGGTAGTAATTCTAGAATCAATATACGTCTTTCTTATTCTTGGGGGTAGTTTTTCTACTTCTAGAATAGGTAAATTGAAGCCGACTAATTTTTGCCTACTGGGAAGTCTTATGAAAGTACCATTGTGATTATTATCAATCGATTCATCCAGGATCATATCCATAATTTGAAATAAATATAGAAGTATGGGGAATAATAAGTCTTCATAATAATAAGAACCAATTAACTATCATACCTATGGTCGTTTGGGGTGCTTTTAATTATTCTATAAGGGTATTTCCAGAAAGAGACATAGATCTAGATCCACTATGTAAAATTTATTTTTGAGTTCAGTTTGAATAACATGGTGGTGATGTGAATCTATTTTAATGTTTCTCTTATTGTGAATGTTTTATGTTATGTATGACGATCCCAATCTTGTTGTCTTTTTTTGATATTTGTGGATAACTTTATAGATATTTATCATTTATAGTCTTCATTTTGTTGATATAAGTTTCCCATACTATGGATTTATTTTCTCTTTATTCCTTTCTATTCTTAGTGAACCCAATATCATAATGTGTCTAGAGTTTTAGTATTATTATGACTTTAAAATAGAGAGGAGACTACCATGGGTTAACCCCTTTTGTTGGATAAGTTTGGTTTAGTGAGCCTCATGTAGATTTAAGATTCCTTTTCGATGAGTCCCTCATTTTTTGAAATGGTGGTATCAATAAATGAGTGATTTTTGGCACAACCCCACCTATGAGATAAAGAATGGAAGTATCAATTTTTATGTTTTTTGGAGGAAGTATATTTTGGTTGAGCCGTACCTTGGTTTTAGGATCCTTATTCTCATAGTTTGTCTTGTTTCTTTTCTTTTCCTAAAAATTATGATCAGAGTTAGTGTCGAACATTTAATGTTCAATTTAGGAGACTCTATGGTTACCTACGTGTGTTAGGATCAGGATGGTATTATTATAATCGATATCCTAGTGTTTCCCAAATATGTTTTCATTACTCAAATGTTTTATTCTCATCATAGTTATTGGGTTCATTCAGTTTGGTTCTTTGGTCAACCTATCTATTTAGACTTTATGGGGTAAAGAAGTGTCATGGTGGGAAGAATTATCCAACCCAACCTGAAACTACTATATTATTTCAATTATTTTTGGAGTCCCTTTTATTTCACTCTCCTTCTAGGTAGTTTTTATATGAAACTGGAGGTTTTTAGGCATGCAGTTTATGTCGCTTGGTTATGGAGCATGATTTTCCAAATCGTGTTGCAACCGTATAATAACCAGTAAAATTTATCAAATCCAAACCACACAGCTGACACAAGGTTTTCCGAACCATTAATCCAACCCATGAATGTTAGTCCAAAATCATAGAATAGGGTTCATGATTAATATATGGTTATCTAAATAGTGTGACCAAACCATAAATAGTTCTCATAATTCATTAAAAGTGATATTTACCCATTTCCCCTTATTCAATTTTAATACCACATTGCACCCCTATTACCTCATTTGTCCTACAGATCTCTATATATATATCTCAGTTTCTTCCCCTATATGACATATTAAATTTTCAATTATTATTCAAGATTTGAGGCTTGATCTCTTAGGTGATCTTTTTCTAGCATCTTCTCCTCCATTATCTGATTTTATCCATTTTTTCTTAACCTACCATGGTCTTACTGACATAGTGTTCATGTTCTTCCCATTTGAAATTTGGTGTTTTTGTTCAATTATGGTTTTTCCAATATTAATTTCTTCCTTACACCTCATTGATATGGATTTGAGCATCTATTTCTGAAGGTGAAAAGGTTTGAGGTAGGTTGCCGTATATCATAGTATTTAAATTGAGAGATTTGATTTGTTAATTGTTCTAATGTTTGATTTCATTATATTATGAACTAATTATATTATTGAAAATTATTTTAGGGAATGTAATTTATTTATTCGATTTTTTCTACATTCCTATTAAGTTTTCTACATTAGGTTCCTTTACTAAATTGTGTTTCTAACTCATTTTCAATGTTAATTACATAAAGATACTAATTGATCTTGAATAGTTTTTATATCATAAAATTTTGAAATATCTGATGATTCTTGGTTCATTTGATCGATTTCAATAAATTTATAAAGTAATTTTGGTTAACTAGAAGCTTAAAAGTGGTATCAAATTTTCTTTAACATTACAAGTATTACTATTAGATGTATAAATATATAGAAATATATGTCAATATCCTCTTTGTATATATTAAAACAAGGTTATATGAATATGTGTAGTTGAATATGGTGTGTTTATATATATATATATATATTAAGGTGTATATGTGTGTAAGTTTGAAAGGGTGTTTTTTGGAATTTGAAAGGACACATATAGAAAATGATTCTACAAATGAATAATAATTTCTATTCTGACATTCAAGACCTGATGGCACTTAATAATGTTTCATTGATAGATCAAAGCCCCTCTTAAGAAATTGCCCTTAAATTATGGCACATGGTTGTATAATAAATGTGTGATATTTTGTGTATGTCCAGTGAGGGGATTTTGAATTGATAATGCATTATGGAATCAGAAAAGGGGCTATGCTTGAAATAAAGTTTCGAGTTTAAAAATTGAATTGTTTTTTTAGTGAAAAAAGTATGATATTTATGTAAAAAAAGATTAATTAATTAAACTACATTTTTATGTCACAGAAATACATGAGTAGTTAGGAAATAGCTCTAGGTACACATGTTAGCATAGTTTTGTATTACACACTGACTAGTGGGCATGAGATATATTTCTCATCTGCTTATGGGATATTCTCCTCGGTTTGACCAGTGAGGGTAACACCGAGTGTTTTGGATTATTGATGACTACTATTATCTAGAACCATTAATTAATTATGTTGTAATAATCATATTTTTTTAAGACCATCTTGAATAGCTCATAGGTTCCCATGATGACTATTTTATATGTATTCTATTTTCTTATGTTTTATGAAGCTATTCTGAAAAAATTTCCACTGGTGTGATTTCATATTGATACATTTACTTTACCCCTTATCCTAATTTTTAAATGGTTTACTAGAAAATTATATCATTCTTTAAAAACTATTTTTTTAGTAAAATGATAATAATTTTATACTAATTTTGGAAAAAATGATAACATTATATATATATACATATATTCAAAGTAGGAAAAATTCCTTCATCTATAAAGGTAAGGAATGGGGTGTGATTTATTTTGACATCCCTAGTGATAATCTTGGTGTCAATCCTACCTTATAGTTTCTATTTTCAGTTTAGTTTTTTATTGGGTTGCTCATGGGGCAGATATGTTTTGAGGTTGGTGATGACTTTTCTGGTCACATGGAGGTTTGTTTAGTCAATAGGTTTTCTTATGATTCTAGTTTTAGTTTTTATTCTATTATTATTTACATACTAGTATTCTTTAATGGGATAAATCATTACAAATTGAGTTAAGTTTGACACCGGACACTAGTTTCTTTTAAGGAGGATCAAGAATGCCACTTGGGTCCTGTCATAGGCTGGAATGGGTTTCTATTTAGGGCTAACCTGGGTTGGTTTATGATGTGAATTGTCTATCTTAAAGAATAAGATTATATATTCTAATACCTTCAAGTGTCATATGACTCATTTCATAGAATCTCTTTATTCCCTTCTCTTATTTATCATGAAATGACATACAACTCTCATGAAAATGCAATGTCTGATAATGTAAAAAATTTACATACATTTTAATTCTAATTGTGGGTGAAAAAAACTTTTTCCATGTATATAACATCATATTCCATCATAGGTAATTTTTATTTGATTATTTATAGGTTCTAGCCAATGGAAGGGAGAATAGTTTGCATCTTTCCTTCCCAAACCATTCAATGAACATCTAGATTTAATCCTTATAAGATAGTACCAATGTTACTACTTTCTTATCCCTCTTGATCCATCCCCAAAATATTTATGTCTTGTTCAAGATACATCATCAAAAACATTCCATACAATTCATACAATAGATTTAGAATCCTTTTATTATCTAGTTCAATAAGTAACATATCATACATATACAGAATAAGTATGATGTAATTACCAACATCCCATGCCTTCTAGTTGAAACCATGGTGAATGTTTCACCGATTTAACCCTTCGATCACCATGAATGCATGAAATTTTTTATTCCATTATTTTAGATCCTAATTCAAACTATAATGTTTTTTTATTAAAGTTAAAAAACAATGTATGGTAATGATAATTCATCAAAATTTTCATTTTCTTCCTATATATCTATTCCTCTAAATAACCATGATAAAAGGTAATTTTTTACATCCATCCATTATAAGTACACATTTCTTGATGATACCATGTTGAGTACTATCGGTATATTTGTATGATTAAGTACTTGTCAGAACATTTCTGAGAAATCATCTCCTTTTGTGAAAATCCACTTTTCTCCTGTCATTATTTGAACCTTTTCATTCCATAACCTCCCCTTTCAAATGGGGAACACATATTTTTTCATGTTTTTTTACCTATGGTAACTTTTTCAACTCCCATGTTTCATTAGATTATAATAAATATATCACTTCAGATATTTATGCCTTCCATTATTTAGCATCGTAAAGAGTGGATACCTCATCAGATCTTTCTATTTCTCTATTTCCCATAAGAAAAAGAATGTGTTGTTATCTCTAAACCTTTGAACTGACCATATAACTATGTTTTATATCCTCAATTGAACATATTTCTCTTATTTGTATTGTTTTCTCTATCCCTTTCTCTATATTTTGTAGCTCTAACTTCTAATGATCCAACTTGATCTTCAACAACCATTGAACATTCTAGATCATCTTCCACTGGTCTCTCTTTCATACATATATTAATTCCTTATAAGTTCAATATAATTATTTCAAAATTTTTATTCTTACTTAGGTAAATTTATAACTATATTTTTGATTCATTTCCATCATCTTATTTCTCCATCAGGTTTGATTTTTTCCAGTGAAACTTTTCATTAAAATTAACTACTCTAAATGAATTATTACCTATCATATTCCCAAAGATGAAATCTAATGTTTTCATCTCCATTTACAACAAGGAAACATTCATTTTATTTTCCCTTGAGCATGGGTAAATCCTTTTATTCTACATGGATATATGCAGTTGAACTAAAAAACTATATTGTTAAACTTTATGAATTTTTGTATCAAAGATCTTCTAGAAGTTTCTTCCTAACTAATGATGTTGGACTCCTATTGATAAGGTATATTATAGTTCCCACTACATCTGCATGAATTCCATTAGAAATTATGGAGTATAGTTCTATCTTTAATGCCTTATCATTAAATATCTGATTCCCCATTTCCACTCCACCATTTAATTAAGGTTTTTTTAGAACAATATTCTCGAGCCTAATCCACTTCTTCTAATAGATTCTTCAGACGATGTGTCTGTTGTATTCACCAAAATTTTATAACCTCAATCATTTTAGATTCCTACAAAATCCGCTATCTAACATGTATTTATATTGAAAAATTGACTAAAATATATCATACCTTCACTTTATAAAATAAACCCATACCATCCTAGTAGAAACATAAATAAATGATTTTAATTAAAATTCCCCACCATGAGATCTGATGGGATAAGGGCCCTAAACATTTGAGTGAACCAATTCCAATATCTGAGATCTGAGATTAAGTCTATTAAAGGTAAAGGATACCGTTATCTATCTTCCCAACACACAATTTTCATAGAATATAGTGTTAATTATGATCAAGTATTAGTATGCTCATATCCATTAGAACATTAAAATTCCTCTCACATTAATTTCTCATTCACTAATGCCATAACTCTGGACTATTAAACATTGCCTCTCTATAATGCACAAATCTATCTAGTTTTATGTTTATATATAATTTCTTATCATTTAATTCTTTTCAAACCACTATATAACCTTGTGAATTTTTTTAAAAACCACTGGTGAATCTAGTCTCATAAACTATCTCATTAAGTGGTCCTATGAAAATTAAATTTTTCCATAACCTCAAATATATCTAACTTCATTGAGTTTTAAAAATATTTTATTATCCAATAATATATTTATTAATCATTTTATAAATACTTTTAGAGTTTATTCATCCTTTAAATAAACTTTATGAAATGTTTAGAAACAAAATTTAACACAAATACTTAAGTTGTTATGGAATGGAATAATGATCCTGAGTCAATAACCTATGACTCTATTTAAATATTTACACTGAGGAAAAAAGTGTTTCTTCCTTCAGTTGAACTCATGGAATTTGAAATTTCAAAATTTGATACCCTTCTGTATTTTGATTAATGAATTATAAATCCTTCATTCAGTGTCCTTTCCTCTCAAAAATAAAATATACAAATATCATACTAATTTTATTTCCTCAAATTCTTTCTCAATATTTATTATTCGGCTATTTCTTCTGATTTCTCCTTTGGAGTAGTCATCTATGTCCACCTGTATCAAGTTCACTACATGATGGGGATTTTAATTACCTTTGATAAAGTAAATTACTAAGAATAAAGTTATGAATATCCTCAAATACAAGGTCTTTCTTTCCATACGAGTCTCTTATAGTTGTTACCATTGTGTCCCATGATTAAATTAGTGGTAAAAGTAGTATAAGTTCCCATACATATTCTTTGAAAATAATATTCACTTATTCAAGATACCCTTGGATCAAATTGAATTCATTAATGTGATTTTCCACTAGTTTAACTTTTGATAACCACATTTTTAACTACTGACACGTTATTAACACTTTATTAGGTTATATAGGTTTCCTTATATATCCTCTAATGATTTCATTAGCTCTACCATTTTATTTAATTCATAGATGTTAATGTTTTAGTTTCGATCAAAAGAAATATGGACCAACCCAAGTCTCACACTATCAAATCATTCTCATTCCACCTTTTCCACATTTTCTAGATTCTCTAAATGAACTCTAATTAATAGAAAATTGATATCCTTTTGAATATGATGATCATCTATATGTATTCTGCAGAATCCAAGATTTGTTTCATCAAAATTTATATTCCATACCATACATTATTTTGATTCCATAACTTCCACTAATGCCTCCAATTAGGAATCCTCCCCTAATTTATGATCAAATAAAAAATATTTAGATGCTATGTAGTAAAACTAAGTTGACCAGATGGACTCCCTCGGCTAAGAGAAAAAAAAAGAAGAATCACACCCTAATCAATGAATGAAGTCAAATCCTCACACACTTAAGTGAACACAAACTTCAAAAACATTAAATAAATAATTGAAAATATAAAGTACAAAAAGCTATGTGGCTTGAAAAATAAGTCCTACACCACTGGAATAAACATTTCTTCATTCATTATAATCAGAAGACAATAGTTTTGTGATTTTAAATTTCAAATTAATGAGTAAAAATTAATTATATGAATTATCACTTTAATTATTTTTTGATCAAACCTGGATAAAAAATAAGTCTCTGGATGATTATTCATGAGTTTCCCAATTCCATTTAATAGAAATAATTTAATTTCCATTCCAGTCACACCAAAATCCAACATCTATATAGGTACCTCCATCTGGAAAGGTGTCTAATGATCTTTAGTAACATTTTGAAACATTATCTCATGTCTTGGTGAAATATCCAAGCTAAATTATTCTTATAACTTTCATCCATCTTTTATTTATACCACCACTTATGTACATATCCATTAGACAGTTCTATCATCTAGTCCTTCCACTGTTTTCTAAAGATCACATTTATTCTACTTAAAGCTAACATATGACCATAGTGTATGTATCATGCTAATCAAATAACCAGATTTTGATTAAGTAAATCAATTGGCCACAACTAATGACCTTGCTCCTTCATGACTAACAACAAAAAAAAAGATATGTTTCCCTTTTGTAAGAAGGTATCGATCACCAAGGCTTGATATAAAACCCCAATACATGTGTGGATACAAAGGGGAATGATTCCTGCATGAATGCATCTATGGAGGTTGTTCTCAAAATCTCACCATCGTATTAATCAATAATTAATCATTTTCAGGGAGTACCTCATTATATCAGAGAATCTTAATGCATACCTTGCAACAAACATGAAGCATTAATGAAACTCAAACACATCATTAATGTGAATGGTTATCAACATCATTAGATAACACTCTTCATGAGAAAAGTATACTAAAATCAATATATTGGGGAGTTTCCTCATGGTTTTTATGGATGATCAAGGTCCACCAGTGGCCCACCAAACTATAGAGATGAAAAATTTCCAACAGTTCTATATGATTAGTAAAAATATAAACATGCCAGAATACTTGAAAACCCATCTTAATCCACTATGAAACTTCATAAGTCTTGGGATAAACATGTAACCTAAGTAGTCACTATCACTATAACTCATGTAACACACAAAACCTATGCATATTTTCATTTTATTCCACTAAAATAAACAGTTCTTTGTGGGTGGAGGAATATCTACTTGTAATATTGGAAGAAGTTTTTCTCATTTAACAATAGGAGAAAGACCTAATCTCAACATACCTAGTGGGAAAATATCAAGTCATGGTCCCTAAATGGAATCCTTTTTGTATAGTTGTTCCACAATAAGAGGCCAAATCACTAGCATGGGGACATCATACCCAGCTTTGAGATCCTAAATGGTTGTTTATTATAAATAATAATACAATTTAACAAGAAGAACCATGGTAATAAAAATATATCTAGGGAGATAACTCAATAAGGACATAGAAATAAATATATCATTTTCATATAATTGATATACCATTTATTTTTTCCCTGAAACCATTTCCCAATGTACTACATTAATAAGTAGTTTATCAGAGTCCCAATGAATGTTTATATTAGTTCCTTCACAATAATGAACCAACCTAGGGTACCTCTACCCTAAGTACCCACTTGGGTGTATGACATATCCTGGAGGATGTTCTCGATCTCCCGTAGGAATGAAATTTGTGTCAGGGAATCAAATTTAACATTAGTGGGAAATATTTCTACTGATAAAAAATATTACAAGAAGGAATTACACTTAAAAATACAGTATGGACATTCCATACATTGGATAACTACCCCTAAAATATAAGATATTAAAAATTACAGTGAAGACCAAAAAAGTCATAAAAATGGTAATCATCACATAAAAAAATAAAAAATAAGTAAGGCAAATGAATCAAAAAACAATAGAAAGAAGGGAAATTTTCAGAATAATACACTAATATAGTTTTAAAAAACTTAAAAGGAATGAGACCTAAGATACTGAGTAGAAGAATATACTAAACGAAAATAAAAACGAGAAACTCCAAACACTCATAGCCATATTTTAAGTGTTATCTCCCTTACTTAGAACCTCCAACAACACTAATTTAAAATTCATTAAACTACTAAGGAATCCAAGATATTGTATAATTCATGAAATAAGATATTTGTGTGGAAACTACCCTCTATGGGTATCCTCCATGAACCCCATGAATATCATTTTAAAAATAAAATCATTTCCTACTATTTTTAAATATAAATAAAAAGTAATATTCTCATTTTCAATTAAAACAAGTATCAAGTAGTTTTCTTTAAAAATATTTCATAATGATCAAGAATTGATACTTTTTTTTGGAAAATGGATTCATGGGTCTTTTAAAGAATAGAATTAATTTTATATGGATGAAACTGATTTAAACATCCCCTAGAAAGTACCACATTTAAAGGAGTAAAATAAAATAATTTTCTTATAACATCAATGATACAATGAGAAATAAAATATATAATGTCACAAAATGAATATATAATAATAAATATATTCATTATGATCATAAGAATCTTAGGAGACCAAGGGACAACATAGGGTAATGAAAACATAAAACCAATATTGATCAGTGATGGATGCAAACTAACCTACCCTAACAGTCAGTTCTACCCTAGATTTCCAAACAAATGAGAAAATCCCCCCAAGTAGATAAAAGTCATTCTTCAGGATACATTTCAGAGCGTGATACTGAACTAGGTTGTATGTGTTCCTAGACCTCCCAATTATCCACCTGTGGTTTCCCATGACATGTAAATATTGGTGAGATAAATAATTATCATGTAATAATATAATCATATTAATGAAACAATTTAAATATCATCCTCACCTATGAACACCATTTAAACAAACCCTTTTATCAATAATAAAAAACAATACATAACTTTCCAAGTTCAGGAAACATCCACTTAAAAATTATCATTAGATAAAGTTTCTCATAACACAAAGTTTCATGTTTTGATTTCTTATCATTTTGGAAGACTACTTTAGAAACTTCTAACAAAATCATTATGGATATCTTTTGAAAACCCTATTTATTGAAATTTAATTTTAAAGCAAATCATATAAATCTCATTTATATGTTTCAATAATCAAATCACATATGTGTAACCTTAGAAATAATGGGTCTATGAAAACCCAAAATTTTAAAAATTAAAACATTTAAAATCCATTTGAAAATTTTATCATTTAATTATAACTATAAATCCCCTAAAAATATTCATCCAATAGTTTAAATGAATGTTAGTTTTCATGGAATATAAAAAACTATTTGAGAACTAGATTAAGAGGGACCACCCTTCCAAATAAATGAAATTCAATGGAAAACTAATTTATTTTGGAAAAAATATTATTCATACTCAGTAAGATTTGTAAAACATTTATAAAAGAATATTGAAGTCATAATAAATCATAGTAATAATTTTAAATAATCACACATAGAGAAATCTACCTAGGTTTCATTGTTTTAACTATTTGTGATGAAAAATCACTTCAAGAAGGAAATAATACTCCTTGGAGACCAAGAGAATAGTTAAAAATAATCTAATAAAAATTCAAGAAATTGAAACCCTAATTCGACTTTACCTTGATAGGGAATAAAAATGAGAAGAAAAATAATATGGAGAGATGATGAGGGATTTTAGATGAGATTGCCTCAAAAAAGCACCACTAAAAGGGAAATAAATTCAGCGGAGTAGGCCTTGGAAGTTAGGGAACCAATAAAAGAGGAATTCTTAGGATATGGGGTCGAATGATGAATAAGGGGACAACCAAAGTGGTTAATTTGGTCAATACAAAAAAATGAAAATTTCCATTTATAATGAATCAAGGTGAGCCAAATAGTTTAACTACATAGTTTACAAAATTGTGAAGCAATAATGTGTATGGAACTAGTTGGACTTTGGTTGTTATAAAAAGGTTTTAAAACATTGTGATAACCTTGTAAAAAACATTCAAATCTTATAGGCCTTTATATATCAGTGTTAGAAAATTTCCACTAATTATGCGTAAACTATGCCACTTGCCCAAATTACCCTTTTCTCAAAAAAAATCATGAAAAAGACTCAGAGATAAATAATAAGAATAGAAGTCAATAAATGAATAAAATATAATGTAAAATAGAGGTCAGGATGTTACAATTACCCCAACCATAAGGAATTTTACCCACAAGAAAGTGTTGAAAGGAAAGTTTCATCCAAGAAGATAATGAGGACCATCTTCATCCATAAAGTTGTAATTTAAGAAGCTAAAGGAGATAAGTATCAACTAAGATTACCATCATAAATCATATATCCCATAATCAATATGGTAATTTATAATATCACAAGTTCATAATTTACCTCATACATGGATATTAAAAATTACTAAAATAGAACCTTAAAATAAGGAAACATTAAATATATAAAACATGATTATAAAAAAGAATGGAACACCTCAATCCAAAAAAAGGTAAGATAATAAAATTAGTGAAGATCTACCCATATTTTATAAATAAATATTTGATTATCACTGATGATCAACAACTAAGACTCTTTGTTCTGGTGGGATGGAGTTGGGGAGGAAACACATGAAGAGATCACAATCAAACACTACGGTTCTCTTACAATAAATAAAAACACATGAAAAGTTAAGGGAAAAAAATTGACATGGGGTTTTAACTATGGTGGCTTCCCCACAATTTTAGAAACTTCCACCAAACCTCAAAAATCAAGGTACCTCAAAAGGCTCAAAAAATTACTAAGAACTAAATATAAGAAGATATTTGACATTAAAGACTTCTATCATCGAAGAAATATCCACTAAGGATACAAAATTCTCAAATATAATCATCAAGATTTATAGTTATCCACAGAAAAATTAAGTGATACAAAATAATACATGCCTAAAACAAATTTTCCAAGATGAGATTGAATAGAAAAAGGAATACCTCAAATAATATCCATGTTAAAATCTGGTTCAACAGGTTTAACATGAGAATATTGAAGAGTGATAGGTAGAGATCTACCTTACTTTTGAGTGGAGCTTCAATAGAATATCTTAGATGACATTAAATACCATATATATGGTAGTTATTTAGAGTTTTATAACACAAAGGCCTCTTATTTCATAACACCTCGCACTAATGGAACACCTATGACGTACTTCCAGAAGAAGACTATGTGAAGAATGAGGATATTATTTTGATACATCCACTATTTTGGTAAATCTTATTCTACTTTGAACCTCCTTTAATAGATATTACTTCAGTAATTTTGGAATTTTGGGAGACATCAATCATCTCTGGTATATAATCCATTCCCTCTTAAACATTGGGTTATTACATTACCAACTCTCCATAAGCGTCAAGGATGAGTTAGGACACAACCAAAAAAATATCCAATCATATATCTATCCAAAAATTCCAACCCTTAAAGGATCCATACAATTCTAGGTCAGAATGATATGGAACCAACTCAACATAATAGTTAACATATGCTAACACTATCAGACCAATTTACTAGAGTGAATACAATTTAGGTGGACTTGATACTTTTATACCCAAAAAGAAGTACTGCTGAAAAATTATTACTTAAAAACATTCTTGTGAGTGGTCCTTTATTATCCTAATATGAATAATGTACTTCCAAAACTTCTATATAAGACATTATAGTGAAAAGCTTCAAACTTGGGATTAGGATAATCTTAGAACTAAAGTTCGTCAAGGATCCTCTCAATATCTGACAATCACTTTACTAATTTATAGGCTTCTTAATACTTGAGGGAATAAGTAAGGAAATAGTTATGAAACTATAAAATATAATCCCTATACTAGAATAAAAAAAGATGACTAGGATCCATAATTTGAGTATATGGACCAGTCAACTTGAATGGAATTTCATCAACCAAATGTTGTGATAGTGAATAACCACCCTTAGATCCCTCATAATAATCCATAAGGACATGGTGGGGGCACACTATAAGAAGTAAGAAACATAGGCATAATTAAGATAGGCTCCAAAATCTCGAATTCCATATGATAAAGAATAATCTAATAAATCATTCAAAAAAAACTAAAATAATTATTCATTTTACATAAAATATTTCATCTAAACTACCATTTTATACAAATCCCCATTCTATTAATAACACCTTAACATAATTTAAAACACAAAAGAAAAAAAATTATGATATAAAACATTTAACCAAAATGTAGAATTACCTCTTTAATAAATTTTAAGATATATAAAAAACTCATGTGATTGTGAGAATATTTCAAAATCACATTTTTAAAACACTCACAAGTTAAAATCTTTAGATTACATTATTAAAATTTTATAAAACCCCACTTTCTATAAAAACAATTCCGTTATAATTTAATATTTCCTTTGAAATCAAAACTGTTTAATCCCCCCTAAAGATCATAAAACTCAATCACTATAAAAATATCACTAAAACCCTACTCATGTAAAATAATATTTACCCAAGGAATATAACAAAAAAATCCTAATAAAATACATCAGTTCATCTTAAACCAATAATGAAAAAGAATAAAAGCAATTATAAAACTCATGGAAACAAAATTATAAAATCTCAAAAATCAAAAACTTTGAATGGTTTTGCCATAAAATCTTGAAAAATGTTTGTTAACCATTTGAATACCAGTAAAAGAAATCCAAACTTATTCACACGTTCTATGCATAGTTTATTAAACCATGAATAGTAAACCATGTGACCCTAGACCTCTTCCCAATTATACTTAGAATCAAAGAGTTTCATAAAATTCCCTCATAAGTATTCAATACAAATAAAAATATCTATTAAAAAATTAAAAAAATAGAACAAATTAATAATCATATCATACAACCTTGGAAACTCAAGGGTTTAATGAGAAAAGTGTGGTTTAGACACTAATTGTCATATACACCTTGATTTCCAATAATTATAACTTCTATATAATATGAATCCTAAAATAAATACTTGGATCTGATATCATTTATTCACAAACTGACCTGGGATACCCCTGACCCGTGTACCTATCAGGTTCATGACAAAGCCCAAAGCATGTTCTCAATCGCCACATGTTGGAAACTAGTGTCGATGTATCAAAATAAATCATTAGGGGGAATTATTTCTCTTGATAAAAAATATTAAACAAAGGTATTTCTCTCAATAATCAAGCATGTCCATTCCATATATTTGATAGCCAACCCTAAAATATAATAAATTCAAAATATCAATATAAACCAAAAAAGGAATAATAAAGGTAATCATAACACATAATAAAAAAATGATCTGAATTAATTGAATTATAATATAATAACACAAAAATTTCAAATTTTGAAAACATAAACAATATTATTTTAAAGTTCTGTAAAGGAAATAGGTTGAATTGGAATTTATACTCCCCACACACCATTCATATACTAAAAAAATAAAACTATTTCATGCATGTTTGAAGTACAACTAAAAATTAATCTTTTCATTTTTAATTAAAGAAATAGAAAACTTATTTTATTTAAAAACTATTCATCATGGTAAAGAGTTAATAATTATGTTCTCAAAATGGATTCATGAACCTTTTATGGAAAGTAAAAGATTCAATGTGGAGAGAGGAAAATTAAAAATATCTTAGAAAAACTCACATTTAAATGAATAAAAGAAAAACAATTAGATAACATAAATGAGATAAACATAAATCAATGATATAATATCAAAAAATATTTATCAAAAGACTAAATGGAATTAAAATCATTAGGGTATACCTAGTATCCTTCGGGATTTTTTAGGACAAGGCTAACTGAAACCTGATATAAACTGGAATGAGATGTCAAAAAACCTTCCCTAATACTTAGTTTTACACAACACGACATGTACAAGGGGAAAAATCCCAAGTTGATAAAATTAATTACTAGGGAAACTAACTAGATCATAATACTATAACAGTGTGACATTTGGTCCTAGAATTTCCACATATCCACTTATAGTTTCCCATGACATGTAAATCAGGGTGAGAAAAATAATTATCAAAAAATAAGGTAATAATATCAATGAAAAAAATTTAATTATCACTCTCACCTATAGAAGCACTTCACATAAAAATCCATTTTTATCAATAATAAATAAACAATACATAACTTCCCAATTCATGGAAGAAATAATTAATCATTATTATTGAAAAATATTTCTCGTAACAAAAAGTGGCTTGTTTCAAGGAAATATCATTTTATAAGACTAATTAAGAAGGATCCAACCAAGGATTTCTTAATACCATTTCAAAAATTAGGTAATTTAAATTTACTTTTAATCTAAATCATATAAATCTCATTAATTAATTTTGATCATAACATAACATCTAAGTAACCTTAAAATGAAAGGTTCCAAGAAAACCCTAAATTTTAAAAACAAAACCCTTTAAAAATTTTAGAATTTCCCTTAAATCATATAACCCTTTAAAATATCCATTTAGAAATTTAATAAATATTTAGGTGTGAATGGTATTTAAAAAAATATTTGTGAACTAAAGTAAGAGGGAACAGACTTTCACATCCATGAAAATCAAAGAAAAAATTATTTTGGAAAAAACCAATATAAATAAATGGTAATATTGCATTTATAACATACTATAGACGTAATAGTAATTCAATGTTTTAATTTTAAAGAATCACTCTTGGAGAAACCTCCCCCGACTTCATTACATTAACTAGTCATTGTATCAAACCACCTCAAGAATTAAACAATATTCTTAAGAGATAAAGAGAAACCCTAGAAAAAAGCCCAATTTAAAAATAAAGTAACATAAAACCCAAGATTTAGTTGACCTTTTAGTTAAAATAGTAGAATATAGATAAAATATAGGGATGAGAGAGAGATTTTAGGAAATATTACCTTAATAAATTACCAACAAGAGGGTAAAATCCATTAGATAAGGCCTCTTAAGGATGTAAATCAATAGGGGAGGAATGATCGGGACATTTGGGTCAAATTAGGGGAAATAATACATCCAAAGTGGTTAATTTTATCAATGTAAAAGGGATAATTACCATTTTTAATGAAAATTGGTTAGCTATATGGTTTTACTACATGGTTCACCAAACCATGATCCAACCATGTGGATGTAACCAGATGAACTTGGGGTGTGCCACATGGTTCAACTAGAAATTTTGAAACATCATGCACCAATGATGTACAAAGATATAATATGTTATAGGATCTTTCATAGTTGGGTCACATAGTTTTCACTAACCATGTGACATGCACTAGTTCTACTTTTCTAAAAATGTTCTTGTAAAGAGACTCAGAGATGAAGAACAATGATAAAAATTAACAAATAACAGAAATAATAATAGAATTTAAGGTTGGTGTGTGATATTCACAAATACTATGTTATTTAAAAAAATATTCAAACTCAATATTCATTAACATTATTTACCTAAATTCACAGACTAATCCTAACCAAACTTCTAACTCTAAACATTTTTCCCAAGAAAGGATAGCTCTGATGCCACTCTAGAAAAACCAAACATACTAGGACCCATCCTGGGAAATTATATGCCATTTGTGCCACCCAAATACTACCTCTAATTGGCTAAGTAAAGGTTACTAACACTGAGTAGGTATATCAAAAAAGATAGGGGGCCTTATCCTAATAAAATCTCACACAACACACACCTCCATGAAGGAAATAACAATGTATAATAGAAAACTAAAACTAACTATAATATATAATTCATATGACAGATTCTAAGATCCATAAAGGGTAAAATAGTACACAATTCATAATGAAAAGGGTAAAAGATACACACCTAACAAACTAATAATAAAAACAAACCTAAAAAAATCATATGAAGAGGTACCCATAATGAGATAAACCCACACACAAACACTGGTCGTTTCTAGCACCTCTCAATACCATTATGCTACTCCAACAATGTATTTTCCAAGGGCACTACTGAACTATCTATCATCTTCATAAGACATGAAACATGCAAGTGAAAATTAAATTATAGTGGTGAATATATACATACATAATATAATTACTTTTAAACCCTAAAGGAATAATTTAAAAATCATATGTCTCAAAACCATATATAAATAAGGAAAGTATTAGAACCTACTTATTTTATTGGTCAAAGATCATGTTTTTTTGATTCTAACAAGTTTAATGTTTAATGATTGTAAATATTTTTCTAGAAATATTGTGAACAAATTTGGATAAGTGATGATCTCCCATTAGTTCAATGGATCTATCATGAGTTATGAAATTCTACCATTAGAACTAATTCCATATAGATATACCTCTAGACTGATCCACTGAAATAAAGATGCACCAATAGAAAAATATACTCCTATACTGATCTAATACTTGGTTGATCTGATACCAAACTATGCTACCATTCAGTAATCATACCATCAGGATGAGATATCTCCATAGTACTACCATTGGTTTCAAATTTAATTTCAATTTTAATTTCTCCAATGACTAGTTTGAGGAATTAAATATATTCATCCACACATGGATTTAAGAATAATTATTCTTAAACTACTCCACTTATGTATTAAATAAAAAGTAAAACTTTCTGGATTTTTTTTTCTCATTACAAGGATTTAGGTTATATTATCATTATTCTGTAATGGATAATTTGACTGGGATAGATATAAATTCAAAACAACTTCCTAGTGCACATGATAGAGTGTGATACATGTATATATAACACAGACCTTCATACGCTGTTAAAAGATAAATCCAAATAAACCTATGTGTGGAAAGATTTATACATCTACATAATAAAAACAGAAGGATTTTCTAAACATTCATGAAACTCTATTTTTATATAAATTTTGTGGAACATGTTAAATATTCTCACTAACATATATTCAACATCCTCACAAAATATAAAGCTATTCATATCGAATAACATCACTTTTCCCCTCTCTAATCACCTGATCTATTTTGTTTATGATTTATATTTGAGATGTGTTTAGTTTTAATTCATTTATCTATAAAACATAGTCTCCCATACATAACTGGATAGTTATCAACAAACTCTCTCAAATTTCATCATTTTTGAAACCATGATAACTATTTAAGAGGTTGTGTGTGGATATTACTTTTTTTATCTCATATATAATAATGGAAGAGGTTTTTACATAGAAATTATTTTGTGTTATTATTTGTACAACCCAATCCAGATCTTGGATCATGTTTATTGTTTAATAACATTCTTATAAGTGGGCTACCCTTAAGTGGGGGGACTAAGAATCACCTTGAGACTAAACTCCGTGTTTTAATCATGATGTGCGTTTTAATAGTTTTTTTCCTGTATTTCAATGTTAAACCTATATCTATTTTAACATATATATCAAGACACTAATATAATATTTAATATCAAATTTTGTTCTATATAGAGTGCTTGATCCTTTAATTTAGTTTCAAAATATAAATTAATTTGGATATTATTCTAACTGATAATTGATCCCGCTTTGAGAAGCTATATGAAAAATAAAATTATACATTTATAAGGTTTTGATTAACTAGTTATTCTTAAATTAATAGGGGACTTATGTTTTAAATTATTTTAAAATAAAAATTTTATTGGTAAATCAATTCACCCCCACTTGAGTTACTCACACTGAACAACATTTTTGTCTCCATTTTTTCAAAATTTCTTTTATTGTGATCTATTTTCAAATTAAAATATCTTGAATTTATGTTTATTCCAAATTCAATTATTTATGGATAATATTAGACAAGTGGAAACTGCCACTAATTGGATTAATGTTTTTAATGGTACTAATTATTATCAATTGGAGATTAAGATGAAAATGAATATTTAAAGTATGGGTTTTGAAATTTTGACTATCATTGAGGATAAATATGATTTTACCAAAAAAGATTGAGTTGAATGGAGTGATCCCACTAATGTATCTTATAAAATTAATTTTAAATCTTGAATGGTTTATATTACAACTTATGAAATGAATTTTTTAATAGAATATCCATATGTAGCACTGTATTTGAGATTTGGGATACCATTGTTGTTTCTCATGAATGAACATAAAATGTAAAAGAAATCCATTCGAATACTTATACTATTTAATATGATTCTTATAAAATGAAACCTAATGAATCAATTTTGGATATTTATCTTAGGTTAAATGATATTGTGATCACTATGCATTCAATAGGGTAACCAAATACTTCCAAAGATCAAGTGATGCACTTGGTATGATATTTACCAAAAAGACGGAGAGGAACTTCAGCTTTAATTTGAGAGTGTTGTGATATAGGTAAGTTGTATGTTAAAGAGATAATAGGAATGATCTAGATGTATGAATAGTAACTTAATGTGAATAGAGAATACGAGCATTTTTCAAAGAGTAATTCAGTACCCTTTGAGACTTCTAACTCAAAGTAAAAAAAAGTGAATATTTACTAATATGCCTCATTTGATGGAGAATCATCTTCAGACAGTGATAATGAAATGACTCATTTATCTAGATGATTTATGAAATTTTAAAAAAGGATTAAATTCTCCAAGAAACAAAACTATAAATTTATGTATGATTATTGAGGTCACTGGATAAAATAATGGAAAATGATGACTGTATAAATGGAATAACATGATATGAATGTATGAGAAATTATTATATAAAGAATACTAGGATAAGTTAAAGTTTAAGAAAAAGTATGAGGATAGAAAAAATTTGTTTAAGAAGGATATGGAAGAAACTTGGAGTGATTCATAAGATAGTTCATGTGATCTAGACTCAAGCAGAGAGAAAAATCATGATAGAGCCAATATGTGCTTTATGAAAAAAACACATGAGATATCTAGTATTTTTTTTTCTAAAACTCCGGTTCATATTTAAAAACATTCATAAAATTATAATAGTGATTAAAACGTGTCTAGTGATGAAATATTTGAATATTGTAAAATGAAAGAGGACACCTAAAATGGAAATAATGATAAATATAAAATGTTAATACAGAATAAAGCCTTGTCTGCTCAGTTTAAAACATATATTAGTATAGAAAAGGATAAAAATGATCAATCTCTAAAACAAAATAATGATCTAAAATTATCCTTTGAACAATAAAAAAGTGATATGAATAAATTCAAAGATGGAATAAAATATTTAACCGAGATTCTTAAAATTAATGTTACACCTAAGTATACTGCGGGAATTGGATACCAACCTAGAAAAAGAATGATCAATATGACAAAATTTATTTCTTGTTTTTGTTCTATCAATATTGTGAAAAATTCCTATTCTTATGGACCTAATAAAGTTTTTATTTCTAAAATCATTATATCTACCTATAAGAAACCTGTTTAAAATTTATGGATTCCTTAATCCCTTACTACTAACATCTCTGGACGTAGAAAGATATGGGTACAAAAATCATTTATTATATTTTTTTCAGTAAACTCTATTGAAAATATATTGTAACAAATTTTTGTATCTGGATAGTAGCTTATCTAGACAGATGACTAGGGATTATTCAATCTTCCAGAACCTAATCAATGTTGATGGTGGGCATGCCATCTTCCGGGACAATTCCAAAGGAAAAATAATTAGACTTAGTCAAATCATTAACTATAACAATATTTTAATTTACAAAGATTTATTTGTAGATGGATTAATGTATAATCTTATTAGAATATCATAGTTATGTGATGATGGTTTCCATGTTATATTTGAAATTAATTCCTATAAATTTTTTAATTCCGAAATTATTTAGTTTTCACTTATTTGAGAAATTATAATGTATATGATGTAAATTTAGATTTATTTTATTATCAAAACATTTCATATCTAAGTGAATATCACAAAGAGACATGGCTTTAGAATAGGATAATAGGCCACTGAAACATTCATTCACTTAGAAATCTAACTAGTAATGGGTTAGTTAAAGACATGACTAAAATAGAATTCCCATATAAAAAATTATATAGCCCATGTCAAAATTTGAAAAAACACAAAATATATTTCAAATAAAAGAAATAAGTTTCAAAATATCAACCTAGAGATTTGGTTCACATGGATTTTATTGGGTCCTATAGAGTTTCTATATTAAATTGGAATCACTATGTTTATGTTCTAATAGATGAGTTTGATGGATACACATGGGTATTCTTTATAGCTATCAAAATTGAATCTTGTTTATATTTCTCTAAATATGCTAAATCCATAGAAAATATTAGTGGACATTGAATTTATACCTTATGAATTGATCAATTATGTGAGTTTTAAAATCAATATTTCGAATCATTCTTCTCAAAACATACCTATAATCATAAATTTATACTCATAGAACCCCACAACAGAATGTGTAGTAAAAAGGAGAAATATAACCCTTTAATAAATTGGCCACACCATGCTTAATGAGTATGATTTACCTATTTATTTGTTGGTATAATCTATGAATACATCCTACAACATAGTCAATAGGATTCTTATAGGACCATTATTAAAAAAAATCCGATATGAATTATGGAACTGAAGAAAACAAAAGGTTTATTACATTAGAGTTTTTAATTAAAAACTAATAATTCTCGGTACTACGGATAATATTGGTAAATTTGCATCTAGGCGTGATGAACGAATTTTCATTCGATATTATACAACTAGTAAGTCATCCCGGTAATTCAATAAAAGGACAAATATTGTGGAAGAATCTGTACATGTCAAGTTTGATAAAATAGTTCCGCATGACTCTATGACTTCTTTAGACAACCTTGAAGATGATATATCGCACTACGGGAAAAATCAATATTTTCGACGGGTTATTTGCGATGGGATTTATTTCCGTCTCAAATAACCTATTATTTGTGACAGGAATTCGTCTCCCGTCACAAATAATTTGGTGCGCTTTGCACGCCAAACCGTGCGAATATTATTTCCGACGGGAAGATGTCTCTCGTCGAAAATAGTTTGGTGCAACTTGCGCGCCAAACCGCACGGCTTGCACGCCAAACCGCGCAGGAGTATTTGCAACGGTACCCGTTGCAAATACCCAGTGGCGGTTAATAGCTTTTTGCGACCAGATGTCGTCCCATCGTAAAAGGAGTGTCGGCAGGAACTATTTGCAACGGGGCCCATCACAAATACTCTTTTAACCGCCGACTATAATTATTGTGTGTGAGGGTATTTGCGATGGGGCCCAGCACAAATAACCCCGTCACAACTAATCTAACCTATATATACCCTCATTCATTTTTTTGCTCAAATCACTCAGATCTTGTTCTCTCTCTCTTTTCGTTCTTCAGTTTCAAGGAAGAAAGTTCTTTTAGTTAAATTTTTTTGTTCGAGAGCAATTGAAGGACGCCAATATCTTCATAATATCAAAGTTTAAGGTATTTATATTTTATTTTTTATATTTATTTTATTTTTTATGTTAATTTTAATTGTTGTTTATTAGTTGTAATTAAATTAGATTTCAATTGATTTTTATTTATATTTATTTTTATTAATAAATTGATATTTTTAGTGATAATTATAAATAATTAGTGTTAATTTGCAATAATTAGATATAATTAGTAATAATTAGATATACTTAGTAATAATTAGATATAGTAACTTATAATTAGATATAATTTGTAATGATTAGATAGAACTAGTAATAATTAGAAATAATTAGTAATAATTAGATATAATTAGTAATAATTAGATATAATTAGTAATAATTAGATATAATTAGTAATAATTAGATATTATTGGTAATAAATAGATATTATTGGTAATAAATAGATATAATTAGTAATAAATAAATATAATTAGTAATAAATGGATATAATTAGTAAAAAATAGATATAATTAGTAATAAATAGATATAATTAGTAATAAATAGATATAATTAGTAATAAATAGATATAATTAGTAATAATTAGATATAATTAGTAATAATTAAATATAATTAGATATAATTAGATATAATTAGATATAATTAGATATCATTAGATATAATTAGATATAATTAGATATAATTAGATATAATTAGTAATAATTAGATATAATTAGTAATAAATAGATATAATTAGTAATAAATAGATATAATTAGTAATATATAGATATAATTAGTATTAAATAGATATAATTAGTAATAAATAGACATAATTAGTAATAAATAGACATAATTTTTAATAAATAGATATAATTAGTAATAAATAGATATAATTAGTAATAAATAGATATAATTAGTAATAAATAGATATAATTAGTAATAAATAGATATAATTAGTAATAATTAGATATAATTAGATATAATTAGAAATAATTAGATATAATTAGATATAATTAGATATAATTAGATATAATTAGTAATAATTAGATATAATTAGATATAATTAGTAATAATTAGATATAATTCGATATAATTTGTAATAATTATATATAATTAGAAATAATTCGTAATAATTTGTAATAATTAGTAATAATTAGTAATAATTTGATATAATTAGTAATAATTAGATATAATTAGATATAATTAGATATAATTAGATATAACTAGATATAATTAGATATAATTTGATATAATTAGATATAATAAGATATAATTATTAATAATTATTAATAATTAGTAATAATTAGTAATAATTAGTAATAGTTAGTAATACTTAGTAATAATTAGTAATAATTAGTAATAATTAGTAATAATTAGTAATAATTAGTAATAATTAGTAATAATTAGTAATAATTAGTAACAATTAGTAATAATTAGTAATAATTAGTAATAATTAGTAATAATTAGTAATAATTAGTAATAATTAGTAATAATTAGTAATAATTAGTAATAATTAGTAATAACTAAAAGTAATTAGTAATAATTAGTAATCAAAATTATATTATCAATATTTATGAAAAAAAAATATAAATATTATTAAAATAATAAAAAATTTATAAATTATTAAAATTATCAATATTCACAACATGCTTTTCTCTATTCTTAAAATGTTCAAATCTCAAAGGGTTGTCAGTTGTCTGGTCTTGCGCAATAAAAAGGTTGGGTCAGTCATGTCCAATGTAAACTCTATAATTGTCCTTGCATGGTTGATAAACTCACAAGTAGTGTTGCAATAGGACAACACAAGTCATGCCCTTATCATCTATAAGAATTATCTCAAATGACCCTTTACCTAGACCATTATTCCATAAAAATTTAAGGGAACGATACAGATATCCCCTCAAATTTTTAAGGAAGAATGATCTATGTAAAGGGGGAGGGATGATTCTTAAAGACGAGAATGACATTACTTTGTTCGTCCTATTGAAATACTACTTGTGAGGTGAAAAACCATGCAAGTACAATTATAGAGTTTACATTGGACATGGCTGACACAAAATTTTTATTGCGTATGACCTGAAAATTAACAATCCTTTAAGATTTGAACAAGTTAAGAATAGAGCAAAATCTTTTGCGAATATTGATAATTTTAATATTTTATAAAATTTTTATTATTTTAATAATATTAATATTGTTTTTTTTCATAAATATAGATAACATATATTTTTTATTAGTAGTCATTATTAAATGAAAACTACTTGGATAATGAAGGAAAAATTTGTAATCATCTCCACAATGATGATTACCAAATTTCCTTTCATTATTCAAGAGGTTTTCATTTTGCTAAGTATAGCTAAGTATTGCTAAATTAGTAATAAATTAATAATAAATTGTAATATATTTTAATAATTAGTAATAATTAGTAATAAATTGTAATAATTAGTAATAAATTGTAATAATTAGTAATAATTAGTAACAATTAGTAATAATTAGTAATAATTTGTATTAATTAGTAATAATTTGTAATAATTAGGAATAATTAAGAATAATTAGGAATAATTAGGAATAATTAGCAATAATTAGAAATAATTAGGAATAATTAGGAATAATTTGGAATAATTTGGGATAATTAGTAATAATTAGGAATAATTAGGAATAATTAGAAATAATTAGCAATAGTTAGTTTGAGAAAGATGCAATTAAATGAGCCTTCAGAAAAAAGAGTAGCCGTCAATCCACTAGAAATTGTGTCGCTCTTAATTAATGGTAATTATTAAGTAGTTGTAATTATTTATCTTTTTTTTTTCAGATAGTGTTTTTATAATTTCAAATTATTCAAAAACAGTGATGATTTTATATTTTATGTCGAAAAATATGGAACAAGGAAGTTGACATCAGTCATTATTAGATAATAGCGCTTGGATAAAGGAGCGCAGAAATCCAAATGGTTCTAGTTTAAATCATGTATATATTGAGGGTGTTGAAGCTTTCTTAGAATTTGTATCATCAAAACCAAAATATGTTTCAGAAGGAACAATTAAGTGTCCTTGTAAAAAAATGTGCTCTGAGAATGTTTGAAACATTTTACAAGGTTGGGGGACATCTCTTGTGGTTTGGTTTTCAATAAGATTATGTTTTTTGGTATCAACACGATGAACACAGTTGCTGAGAAGATCCTAATAACTTGATTCTAGATCCATCACAATTTTAAAATTTAGTACATGATGTTGCAGGTCCATTTGTGCAACAAACTAAAACTCACGATGATATTGATTTAACTCCTGAGTTGGTACTATCCAAATGTTATTAGTTGCTGAGGTCTGTTGAGGATTCATTATATCCTGGATTCATGATAAGAAAATTAGAAGTGATTGCAAAATTTATGGCTATTAAATCAGATAATGAAATTTCAAACAATTGTTTTGATCAGATATTTTCTTTGGTTAAAACACTGTTACCTGAAGGAAATGTGTTTCATGCAAATTACTATGAGAGCAAGATGCTGATTCCCAATATGGGCCTTAGTTATCAGAAGATTCATGCATGTTCAAATGATTGAATCTTATATTCTGGTGAAAATGAGTCATTGGATAGTTTTCCCACATGTGGACGATTGAGGTATAAAGAAGCTCAACCAGGGAAGTCTAGATAGATTCTAGTAAAACAGTTGAGATATTTCCCCCATACACCCAGGTTGCAGCGTTTATTTATGTCTTAGAATGCAGTGTCAATGATATCAGGACATAAAACCATGATTTCAACTGATAAAAGCATAAATCATTTATTTGATGGTGATTCATGGAAACATTTTTACCATCTGCATCCGTCTTTTTCTATATAAGCCAGAAATGTGCTATTGGGTCTTTCTACTGATGGTTTCTGTCTGTTTGGTTGTTATAGTAGTTAGTATTCGTGGTGACATGTCTTTATAACTCCGTACAATTTTCCTCCATAGATGTTGATGAAAGAGCCTTATATCTTTTTGACTCTATTAATCTCAAGAAATCCAAAAAAGAATATTGATGTTTATTTGAAACCATTGATTAGAGAGTTAAATGCATTGTGGAGTGATGGTGTTAATACACATGATGTTTCTGCGAAACAAAATTTCATATTAAAAGTTGAATTGATGTGGACGATTAGTGACTTTCCGGAATATGGAATGTTATATGATTGGAGTTCACATGGTCTGAAATCATTTCCTTACTGTATGAAAGAAAACAAAGCCTTTATGCTCATTAATGAAAAAAACCTTGATATTTTGATTTTCACCATAGATTTCTTCCAACCGATCATCCTTTTCAGGGGAACAAATCTCATTTCAGAAAATGTAAAATTTAAAGGGATGAACCCCCAAAGATGATCTTAGGTACAGAGTTAAAATCAGTTGTATTTTCATTACCCCCATCACATTTGGACCAACAGTAAACCAACAGAAAATTTATGGCTTTGGGAAAGAACATAATTGGACAAAACAGAGAATTTTTTGGGATCTTCTATATTGGTCTGATTTGTTGGTCCGCCACATGTTCGATGTTTTTCATATTGAGAAGAATAGTTTTGATAATTTATTTCATACAGTTTTGGATACACTAGGTAAGACCAAAGATATTATAAAGGCACGATTAGATCTTGCCCAAATTTGCAGGTGACCAAAACTTGAACTATTTTAAAATGTCAGATCACAGAGGTTAATGAAGCCAAAAGCAGCTTATACACTATCCAAAGTGAGTCACTTATTATTTTGTCAGTAGATTGCAGATTTGATACTTCCAGATGGTTATGCTTCCAATTTGGTCAAATGTGTTAAGAATTGTTATATTACTGGATTAAAAAGTCATGATTGTCATGTTATAATGAAAATACTTATGCTGATTGGATTTAGAGGTTTGTTGAATTCTATGATTTGGGATTCGATAACCAACATATCATATATTTTTCGAGACATTTGTGCAGCGACAACAGACTACAATGCGCTAAGAAAACTGGAAGAAGATGTTTCTGTAATTATATGTAAACTGGAAAAAATCTTTCCGCATGCTTTCTTTGACTCAATGGAACATCAGATATTAAATTTTCCACATGAAGCTAAATGTGGAGGTCCAGTACAGTTTAGATGGATGTACTCATTCGATTGATGCATGCAGAAATTGAATAAAAAAGTACATAACAAAGAATCAGTTGAAGGCACAATTGCTGAAGCTTATTTGGAAGAGGAAATTGGTTTTTTTGGCTCTCATTATTTTGAATCTCAATATCCCTCAAAACACAATCGCATGGAACAAAATGAGGGGAATGTTAATGAATAAATGGAAAATCAATTAATAGTTTTTAATCAGAAAAATCTTGGTTTCGGTGGAGTTCATGAACGATGGCTTTCAGATGATGAACATCATAGAGCTCATACATTCGTTCTGCTCAACTGTGAAGAAATGACATCATTTGTCTTGTTAGTGCTTCTATCACTTATTCTATAATTTATGTTATAGTATTTAACTTTATTTTATTTTTTGGTTATATGATAATCATATCAAGAAACAACTTGCACAAATTACAGCAGCTGCTCTTGAAGAACGCAGAATTTTTTTTCTCTCAATGGTTTAAAAAACTGGTAAAATAAATTATTGATGGTTTAATATCAATTACGTTTATTATTTATTATATTTATAATTGTTTAAATAAATATCATGTGTCTCAATATGCTAATAAAATTGATAAGCGATTGTGTATATTGAGTAACCCACCATAAAAATGGTTAAATATTATAATGTATATGTAGTGAATGGTTTTCGATTTCATACACATGTATACAGGGAATAAAAAAACAATTAACAATGGAGTTTTATTGAGAGGATCACATCACAGAGAAACTAAAGTTGACTTTTATTGCATTTTGGATGAAATTTTTGAGATGTGTTATGTAGGAAAGAATTACATAAAAATGTTTAAATGTTGGTGGTTGGATGCTGAGAGAGGATTGCGTGTTCATCCGACTCATGGAATCGTTGATATTAAATATAAAAGTCTTCTTGTAGTAAATGAACCATTTTTACTGGATCAACAGGCACATCAAATTTATTATGCAAAGTACTTTGCTACTCCAAGAGACTTGAGTGATTGGTGGAGCATAATAAAAATGAAATATTGAGAAAATCAGTTTACTCAAACTGAATGTGGTTCCGCTAAAGTGGAAGGAATTGAAATTTTTCAAGAGACTGGTCAAAATCCATCTGATTCACAAAGAGATGTGAATATCGATGATGACACCCCACAATTAAGGATTGATGGTGATGAAGATGTTAATGATGTTAAAAATGAATTAGAAATGATAAGAGATGCTGAAACTGAAACTCATATGGATATTGATGATGATGAGGAGGAAGATGAAGACATTGACATTGACAGCTATGGAGAAGAGGATGAAGATCAACATTGACACAGTTAAATGCTGGTTATAATCACAACTAATATATTTCTTTATATAATAGTTATCTTCAACTATCTGCTAACAACAATACTTTTGTGTTTCAGATGGACTCTGATCTATTTCACGAGTTAGAGGAGGCTAAGCTACTTTTGGATGATGGGGATGTGGGATCATCTGACCCAAAACCTACTGGTGGTTCAGGATGTACACGGAAGGGGCACGGTCTTGCGTGACTGATGATTCCTGACCCTATCCTAGAGCGATGTCCACATCTTGGTTTCGATCCACACACACGGATGTATGGAAACCTGTATATTTTAGTTATATTTCATTAATTTATTTATATATATACTAATTGATTGATTATTTATTCCTTTTTCATAGTTTGTCACATGTAGCTATTGGATAGGGGAGTGCTATATTGAACAATTATTTTTCTCAGCCATGAATCACATGGGGACAGATTTCCGTTGATGTGCGATGCGACATGTTCCATCATTAGCTGGTACGTAAATAAATAATATTTATTTTGAAATTTATTTTATTAAAAACTTGATATTATAAATTATTTGTAGGGTTTATGGTATCTTATCGATGATAGCATGCGCGACGCTATCCATGCGGCATGGCAGGTTTCTATGCGTGACCATTTCCATCAGTTTTTGCACAATTTGAGAAGAACAACCATTAAGAAAGCAGGAGTGACAGAATTTGATGAGTTGTGTAGAGCCCACCGACCAGAGTACATTTTATCTCACGTTTGAGATGGATTATGATTACACTGGTCGGGTGGTGGATTTCTGAGGCGATATTCGGTGGGACGAAAGAACCGGGGAGACAGAAGATGAAGCATCGAGCTGGTAGCCGTACATTCCGTTCACATAGAGATCATTTAGTAATTATATTTTTTAAATATTTTATATAACTTTAAATATAAAGGGTTTATTTTATATTTCTGTAGGCAGTTGAGCATCCCGATATTATGGAGTTCGACATTTATCGGAGGATGAACAATGATCCATCCACTGGAGAGATTAGAGGTGATCACCAATGTCATATTGTGGTTAGTATTATTTTTTCAGTTTGAAAATTAACTGAATATAATAATTTCACAATTTTAATTTTAAATTGCAATTAAAAGAGTCATATGAGGCTGCGACCACTCAGACACAGGCTGAGGGTTAGGATGAGACGACTGAGAAGACCAGTGCACACCATTTCGATGAGGCGACATGGATGCAGGCGACTCAGTATGGATTTGAGAAGGGTAGAGCAGTTGGTATCCTCTCTCATTTGACTCCAGGTACTTATTATGGTACTGCTGCGATGTCGGCGTCTAGCTCGAGAGGAGCTCGTGGAGAGGCATCATCTTCTGGCTCACAGTATAAGGAGCAGTTGCGAGCTAAGGCTGAGCTTATAGAGACTTTGTAGAAGCAGCAAGAAGAGATGTGTCGGTGACAGCAGTAGTAGGAGAAGTATCACGATGAGCAGATGTGTCAATGGCAGCAACAACAGCAGCAACATGAGGAGGAGATACATCGATGGTAGCAGCAACATCATGAGAAGATGGAGTACGTACGCCGTCTGACTCGTAGTTTAGGGATGGAGTTTCCTCCACCTGCTCCTTTAGCTCCTCCACCTCCTCACGAAGACGACCCCAATGATTTTTTTTTATTTTAAAAATATTTGAATTTAACATTGTAATATGAATTATTTACATTTCTATATTTTATATCGGTAGAAATTATACATAATATATTTTTTAATTTTTAATTTTTTTTTATTTTTTTTGTGAATATTGAGAAGTTTAATATTTTTTTAATATTTTATTATTTTAATAATAATATTATTATTTTATTAAATATATTTTTTTAGTATTATATTTTTTAATGTTTTTTTATTTAATAATAATGATAATAATAATACTAATAATTTATTATTTTATTATTTTGTTTTTGTGAATATTGAGAATTTTAATATTTTTTATTTTTTTTAATAATAGTAATATTATTTTTTCATTAATCTCAATTTTATTAAATTTATTTTTTTAAAATTAATTTATCATTTGCGACGGGACCTGTTGCGATGTGGTCCCATCGCAAATAGTCTAACTAAATATTTTTAAAAAACATATATGCGACATGACTACTTACCTGTCGTAAATAATTTGTTGCGACGAGGCCATCATTATATATATATATTTGCGATATTATGGTGGGCCTGTCGCAAAAACTATTTGCGATGGGCCCATCACGAATAAGTTTATGTATATATAATACATATAATCAGAGACTTATTTATGACGGGCCTGCCACAAATAATGGTATTTGCAACAACGTTTTCTGCAATGTGCTATTTGCGACTGGGCACCGTCTCTAAAGCCTACTTGCGATGAGATCCCATCGCAAATAACCCATCTCAAATACCAGGAATTCTAGTAGTGATTGAATCTAAATATAAATATTAACCCTTCAACCAGTTCTATGAAACATGAACTAAAATCTTCCAATTCTGATGGACAATATGAACCCAAACCTATAGAGTATAATGTAATATCTAGTACTTATTTTCTAAGAACCATTATGACTCATATATATAATACATTATATGTTGAGTTGTAGACCTAAATAGGGGAACACAAACTAGGGCTTCTCTTAAAGTCTAGGTTGAACATAAATTTTATTATCATAGCTTGAACCTATGAACATAAAGGGTGCAATTAATGAAAATTTTTGGGAAATGGAAATACAAGAATTACTCAATAATTTTTAAATAGATAATTTTTGGAAACTAGTAGATAGACCTAAAGACATTCTGACCATTTGAAAGAAATGGGTAGTTTGAAAAAATTTTGATGTGTTAGTCACAATAGTTAGGAATAATGTTAGATTGGCTACACAAGGATATATTTCAGAAGAGGATTTTGACTATGGGGAAACCATTTCACCAGTAGCTAAACTTGAATACATTGGAATGTTGTTTTCCTATGAAGTGCATTTTGAATTTCAAACTACATCAAATGGATGTTAAGAGTGAATTATTACTTGTCTTTATATTTGAGGGTTTTTTTGTTAAACAACCCCTAGATTCCAATATCCTCACTTTCCAAATCATTTTTTAATTAATTAAATCTTTATGTTGTTTAAAAAAATCTTTTATACCTTGTTATAATAGGATCAAATAATTATTTATTTATAACAAGTTTTCAAAAGGCATAGCTTACCCTACATTATTTATAAAAATAATTTCAAAAGATGTTTTAGCTGTTCAAATTTATAATGATGGTATAGTTTTTTGATCTTATATAAATTATTTTTATACCATCTTTCAAAAATGATGCAAAGTGAATTTGAAATGAGTTTAAGGGGAGAGTTAAAATTGTTCCTTGTTTTGTAATTTTATAAAATAAATAAGGAACTATCTTAAATCAAAGTATGTACAGAAAAGGCCATTTAATGTTTTTTAGTATGGATAACAAACATAGTTGTGATACTCCCATAAGTACCAACTATAAACTAACTCTTGATGAAAATGGAACATCAGTTGATCAAAACAACTATATAGGAATTATTGTAATCTTTATATATTTTACCATTAGCTAAACAGATATACTTTTTAGTGTATATATGTGTGTTTGTTTTAAATAAAATCCTAAAAAATCACATTTAATTACTAAAAAAACAATTTTAAGTATGTAAAGTATACAAACAACTTAAGACTATTTTAACCTAGAGGACTAGTATTTGAATATGTGACTTATTCATATGAATATTTTGGTGGTTATATGTTATTTACATAAAAAATTATTTGGAACATGTCACCTTTTGGGTAAGTCACTATTTTCATGGTGACGGTAAAAATAAAAATTTTATAGAATTTTCTACTGATGATACTGAGTACATAAATGCAAGAAGTTTATGTGCATATATTTTTTGGATTAATTTTTTTTATAGAATATGGATATAATTTTTGAAATGTACCTATAAATTGTGATAACACGAGTGTGATAAATATCTCTAAGAATCACATATCTCATTCTAGGATAATAAAAATATTTATATAAGACATCACTTTTCGAGAGATAATTTCCAAAAATCTGATATAAATCTTTAATGAACATCAGCTTGCTGACATATTTATAAAGCCTTTGGATTCTAAGAAATTAAGCTATATTAGACATTAAATAGGAATGATAAACTATGATTAGTTTTTTATTTCCGATTTACTTTTTATAAAAATTACATTTTATGGTAATCTACCATTGATGATCTACCATTGGGGATCTAATGTTAATGATATACCATTGGTGATTAGCTATTGAAGATCCACTATTGGAGATCTACCATTGGTTATCCACTACTGTAGATCCACCATTAGTGATCTTCCATTGGTGATCTACCATTGGTGATCCACTATTGATGATTGACTGTTAGTGATCTACCATTGGTGATCCAACATTGAGGATCTACCATTGGTGATATATCATTGGTGATCCACTATTGGTGATCTAATATTGATAATATATTTTTGGTGAACCACCATTGGGGATCTACCATTCATGTGTTTCCAACTGTATACCACTACACTTGTTTTCTGTTATTAAAGTTTTATTGGATTTTTTATATATTTCAAAATTTTAAATCTCTAAATGATAAAATCATGTTAAAAATGGAATTTTGGGACCCTTTCTCTCACACCTCCTTTGAACCTTCGCTTATAATTTCTCTCTCGACCTGAAACTATTCTAGAAATCACCCTTATTTCTTCAAACTAGTGCAATTATGGTGAGAGTCAAATGTGTTGATGTATCGTCTCTTGAGGGATAACATCTCTGAAATAAATCATAAGGTGGATCTAGATAGTACACATTTTTGAAACCAAAGAACCCCCAAATCTCATCTAAAGTCTTTGTTTCTGAAAATGAAATAGATGATAAATTTTTAGTTTCAAGCAAGCCACTGGTGTTGAATGTGATCCAAAATCAAGGATGGATCAAATGGTTTTTGAGAAAAAACATAACATTTTATCCTAAATTGGTTGAACAATTTTATCATTTTATAGAGTATGATTTTAGTGAAAAGAAATGTGTTATTTGGATTATTTTTTTATGAAAAAAATGTGATATTTTTATTACTATAGTGGGATAAATACCTCAATGTACCTCATAGAGGAATATCTGATGATGTTTAAGGATCCATTCATAGAAACATGGAGTTTTTCATGTATGAGGATTCCTTATTGGAGTTAACATGAAATGTTACTATGTGAAGTCCCACAACCGTAAATATTGATTGGGAGTGTGGGGTTTTATTTATGTTTATCTTACAAATTTTTTTTACCATTAAGGGACACTTTATCACTATTGTAGGTTCTAGGCGTAGTGTAAGCATGTGATGGGTGCTTCCCAACATTTTCTTTTTCTATGATTGATGATTAATCAGGGATTTTTCACAAAATTGAATGTAGTGACCAATGTAATTAAATCAAAGAATCAGACAATAGAAATCATTTCAGAACCAGAGGGAGGATCATCACATATTATTTATAATTAATTTAATTAATTCAATAATTAAATTTTTTGGAATTTTTTCTTTTTTGATGAATCTGGTGATAGATATACATTTCACCATTGTTGCATTATAGGAATACAGTTCATATTCCCTCAAAAAGTGATCCACATGTGTTTCTCATATATCTAGATGTTGTTGTAGGAATCTTTGGGTTGTAGTATGAACGATCCTTGCGCTTGTGTCCTTTACCTTTGATAGCTATAATAATCACTTTAAAGGTATTCAACTTGATCTGGTGGAGAAATGTTGATCTCTATTCTTGGGAGAATTCATGGATAAGAGATCTCTTTAGGGAGTAAGAGGATTATACATGATTTTTGTGTACAACCAACAAAATTAATTGGATTATTGAGAAAATATTATAAATGGGTTTATATATTACTGGGGTTAAAATAAAATAATATCACAAGTTCCCTTCACTATTTATTTAATCCCTATTGAACCCCTAATCAAATAATAATAATAATATTATTATTATTTATTAACATGCACTTAACTTTTGAATTATATTAAATATTATTTAAATAAATAATATTCAATATATATTATTTCTCACCAGACCTAAAAATTGAATCCTCCGTTACTCTATATTTATCTGGTCTTGAATAATGACTATTTATTTTTTAAATAAATATCACTGCATTATTCGCTAATAAGTAAATGAATATTATATTCACTAAATGGAAAATAAATATTTATTAAATATCTCGCTCACATTATATTCTCTCCAATGTATTTTTATGGAATAAATATTATTAGGCATACATGAATAATTATTAAGCCACATCTGGGAATAATACTTATCCAACTCGTTAAATAATAAAAAATAATATATTATTTAACTAATATTTTGATACACATAGTGTGTTACCCTCTATGTATATTTCATGAAGGGATTAAGATAAGTAGACTAAAGTCCAAGGTTAGAATCTAGTAACACTCCAAGGAACCCATATAAAAATTAGTTAATGACGCAGTGACATGTTACCTCATATGGATTCTTACTAAGTTATATAATCTATTTATTATGATATCTAAAATCATGCTGGTTTCATGCTGGTGTCATCAACCTATGTGCTTTATGTTTCTTTCTTTTACTTCATGGAAATTGAACATTCCTATAGAAAACCATGTACATGGATTTATTTAGTCTATATAATTCCCATCAAAGGGCCAAAGATATCAATTTCTGTTAATGAAAAAAGGGGTAATATCTTTTCTCACATTATTCATTAATGAAATATTAATTATGACACAACCAATGTATCCTACCTTACCATGAACATATGTCACTGTGGTTTTCATCGATACATCAAAGTATGTTACTAATAATATTCATTAATAATAATAATAAAGTCTAAGGATCAATACACATGTCCAAAGATTGGAATATCTAGTGACATGTAGAAATATGGATTTCTTAAGGGAGGGCCCATTCTCATAATATCATACTAGATATTAGTAATGACATACACCATGAGAAGGTTTTTCAAAGTTATATGAGTCTCTACCCTTGACATATTATATAAATTGTTCCCCCCAAATGATATCATCTGGATATAGAACATATATTCAAGAATAATGTTGTAGCACATCCGGGTTCTCATCATAGTAGTGAACTGCTATGACCTTTTAGTTAGATAGCTACTCTTAGAAAATTATCAAATACTATGTTACATATAAGAACAATCAATATGTGACCAGGATTTTATTAATGTTAAAAACAATGAATACAAGTTATCATAAAGTACACATAAGTTTGTTATAAGGAACCAACTAAAACAAACTCCCACTTGAACAATATACAACTGTTAACAACATTCATTATGCTGGATCTCACACAATACTCATCCTTCTGCTAGGATAGTCCATTAGTAAAGGGTTCTTCCACAATACCTTCTGTGTGTATCCAACTTACTATAACTTCACCCCTCTAATAGAAATCCTTTGAGAGCTGATACTTACAGATTATGTTCTTTATTCACTGGAATGACCTTGTCTCTTTTGCAAGATCCACCAATGTCATATTATCACAATACAATGTTATATGTTCTTTACTAGTAGGTACCACATAATTCTCCTATACAAAGTTCTATATTAAAAGGATTCCTTGGATGCATCATAAGCAGTTGTATAATCATACTCCACTGTAAAATTATAAAAAAACGTTTGATTTAAACTCTATCAACTCACAGATCCTTTGTTGATATATAAATCATATAATAATTTCAATTTTAGATCATTCTGATCTCTCTAAAAACAATAATCAGTATAAATCATGATGACCATCTCCTCGTTTCCTCTATAAATGAGGAACATATCATTAGTTCTTCTTATATATTTAGGTATAACCTTCACAACAGCCCAATGCTGTTATGCTGGATCTACATGATATAATCCCATCATGCTTAATGAATAGGCAACATCAAGTCTAGTATATAACATGACATACATGATTGGTCCTATCATTGAAGTTTATGAGATCCTACTCATTCTATCTTTATATTATTGTGTTTGTGTACACATTTTATTAGAAATATGTAAACCATGTGACATTGGAAAAAATCCCCTCTTGTATTATTCCATACTAAATATCATTAGTATCTTTTAAACATATGCAAATTGAATTAGTCTAAGAATCCTCTTAGATCTATCAAAAATGATCTTGATTCTCATAATATAGGTTTCTTTACCTATGTTCATCATGTAGAAACACTTTCTTAACAAGTCCTTAATAGACTGTAAAACTATTATATTGTTTCTAATAAATAATATTTCATCAATATATACTACTAGGATAATGACTACATTTCTACTAAACCTCTTGTAAAAACACATCTCACATTTTTTCTTAATGAAGTAAAATTATTTTACATCTCCATAGAATCAAATTTTCTATGACCTGGATGCTTGTTTCAATCCATAAATGGATCTCTGTAACTTTAAAATCCTTTTGGCATCACCTGGAGTCACAAACCCTTCTCATTGTGTCATATAGACATTTTCTTGAATGTTCCCATTAAGGAATGTAGTTTTGATATCCATATTCCAAATATCATAGTCAAGGTATGCTTCTATATAAAGTATAATCATAATGAATTTAAACATGGAAACAGGTGAAGAGGTTTCATAATAGTCAATTAGTTGACATTGTTCTCATCCTTTTTCCACTAGCCTTGATTTATAGGTATTTAATGTACCTTCCATGTCCAGTTTTATCTTGAATACCCATTTTCATCCAACTATATTTACATCAACTGGTGCATCGACCAGAACCAAAACTTTTGTTATGATACATGTAATACATTTCAAAGTTTATGTCTTTTTTCAATCTTCAATATTCTGAGATTTTTATTACATATTGTTTTGATAGAGGTTCATCATTGTTAGCTAATAATAATTCACTATCTTTGGTGACTAAAAAACCATATCAATCTGGTTCCCTTAGCTATCTCACTCTCCTATGCAATAATTTTGTTTTAGGAACTAATCCCTCCATGGGGATCTATGGAACTTATTCCTACTCCAACTCTTTTATATCTTGAGTATCCACTTCATCAAATTTTATATTTCCCCCACTATTCTTTTTTAGGACGTTCTCACTCTCAAGTAATATGGCTTGTCTAGAAGTAGTTACTTTCTTGTCTGAGGGGTTGTATAGGTAGTATCCCTTTGTTTCCATGGGATACCCTATAAAGATTCACTTTGTGCCCCATGGTTCTAGTTTTTTTCCTAATAAGAAGATAACAAACACCTTGCAACCCAATACATGTGTGTGCAATAAAACAGGTTTCTTTACAATCTATAACTCAAAGGGAATTCTATTATTCATTTTAGTTGGAGATTAGTTTAATGTGTATGCCAAATCTTGTAATGAGTATACCCAAAAGGTCAATGGAAGATCTGCGTGACTCATCATTGACCTTACCAACTCTAACAAGGTACAATTCCTCCATTCACAAACACCATTACACTATGGTGTATAAGGTGGAGTGAGTTGAGAGAGAATCCCAAAATCCTATAGAAAGTCAATGAACTATTAGTTAAGATATTCACCACCTCAACCTAATCTATGATTATTTATTTTCTTACCAAGTTGATTCTCTAATTCATTCTTTAATTCCTCGAATTTCTCAAAATATATGGACATATACCTCATTATGTAGGCATGAACATATTTACTCAAGTCTTCAATAAAAGTTATGAATTAATAATATCTACCTCTTGTATATACTGTAAATGGTCCACACACATTAGTTTATACTAATCCTAGAATCTCTATGGAAATTTCACCCTATCCATGAAATAGTGGTTTGGTAAATTTTTCATGTAAACAACAATGATATATATTAAGTGGTTTTAGCTTAAAAGATACTAAATAACCATATTGATAGAGATTTTTCAAACACTTCTCATTTACAAGACCAAGATGGTGATTCCAAAGCTAGGTCTTATATGATTCATGTGAACATGATTCGTTGTCAACTTCCAACACTTAGTTTTCGTAATTTAATACATGAAGGCTGTTATTTAAATGTTTCATACCAAAACACATATTTTCCTCATAAAAAAAACTTTTATATCCAAACATGAAAATAAACCCATCTATATCAAGGAATGATAGAAAAGTTATGTTATTGGTAATTGTAGGTACATAATAATAATATTTTAAAACCAAAATCATTCCCATTGAAAACGGGAGGTATTAGTCACCAATGTCAAGAGTAGTTAGCCTCAATACATTAGCATCTCTCGGATTCACCTCTCCTCTAACAATATTTTGGAATCTACGTGGTTCCTGCATTGGGATACAGATGTGATTCCCACAAGCTCTATATTATAACCAATGTGTAGATATTGAAAGATTACACTCTATAAGAAATGCACCTTTAGCTTCCCCTTACTTCTTGGTGTAGTTCATCTTCCAGTGGCCTAACTTTCCACATAAAAAACATAACCCTTCTTTTTTCTTTCATTGCCTCAAGACATTCCTCTTCTTGGAAGGATGATGATTAGGTTATATAGATTGTTTATAAGTTTTTTGACCCTTTTACTTGTTCTTTATTTTCTTATTCATGATAAGTATTATAGGTTTATCATGCCCCATGCTCTTATCCAGTTGGATAAATAGTGTAAGAATCCCCAAAATACACTTCTCATTATTTCTCATATTTCAATTAACAATAAAATTGGAGTAGGTATTGGTAAATGAAAAAAGTATGATATTTATATGAAACTCATTTGAGAATTAAATCCCTAAGATTTATAGTTATTCAATGTAGCTGATATGATTTACTACAAGGGGCCCAACTGGGGTAGACTCTCCAAATATAATTGTAAACAAAGTATTATAAATCGCGTAAATCTCTTGTCTCTCATTCTCTTGATAGAGATCCCAAAGGTGATAAATCACTCTATATGCATCCATATCCTCATGTTTCTTTAAAAGATAGATAGACATGGATGATGGAATGAAGGACTAATCATATGTATCATCATTCAAATGTTTCTCATAGATATATAACTCTTCATCACATTCCATATTACTAGGCACAATTAGAAAAGGTTATTCCATCACATATAATTTTCTTTCATGTTGAAGGAAAACACATAAGTTCCTTTTACATTCTTAGAAATTTGTGTTGGTGAGAAGGGTTTCTTTCTCAAGTATGGATCACAATGATATGTTTGATAAACTTTTTATTGATTTTTGGAAATAAGATGCGAAGAGATTATAGTAATTAATCTAATAAAGTTAGACAAAAGAATAAATATTATATCTATTAGTATCCCACTATTTTATCGATAATGAATAGCCTTCACCATTGGATTCCAAATATCTTGTTTCTTGGACATCGTAGTGGTAAGGATCCATATTCCCCTTCTCATTACCCCAACTTTGGTTGGTAAAGAAACTTGAATGGTTTCAGATATGCATTCCATAAATTCCAACTGCATTAACTCATAATTCCTTGATCTATGGAGTGGACTCCCCAATCCTGAAATCCTTAATTGGATTTCCTCAACATTTGCCTCTCAGTTACTCTATGTTCTAATTTGGCATTTATCCCTTTATGTGATATATGTTAAGGAATCCCAAAACATAAAGTTTGAAATCCTTGATAATTAAAAGAACCCCAAATTTTTCTGCTCAATCACTTTAAACTACAGTTTGATTTTAACTAAAGTATTGGAAGGCTATATTGATGTGACATTTTATTGAAGGATTTTATACATTTATAAATAAATTTATTATTATTATCTTTATCACAATATTTTTAATATTTATTGGATTTAATTAAATGATTTACCATGTATTAGATAATATTTACGCATAAGCCACTTTATTTTAGTTCTATCTTGCATGGTTGTTAATTTTATTAAATTATATGATCAAAAAAACATCCATAATGAAATAATCATGAAACTTGAAAGAAATAAAATAATAAAGTGGTATAAACATGAAATTATACTAATGATTATTTTTTCTAGTGGTTGATAAACTAACCGCTGACCTAGGGGGGAAATACCATGAACTGATTAAGGTTCGTGTTGCAGCTTCCCACCTGTCCATCTACCTATCTCCTTGGATTGGTTCAATCTCACATCCAAACTTTATGCTCTTCCACTAGAAAATAATATATATCCTTTACATATGGATTTTTATTGACACACATGTGGGGGGAAAAGGGGGTTTACATAAAAGAAACCATGGAAACACATGCCCTACATAATAAGAGGATATGTGGCACACAAGCCAATAATTTAATTTAATAATAAATTAAATGAATCTAATCACATATAAAGGTATGGTCTAGATCATGATTACCCACATGCATGAAACAAATTACACATTTAATAAAAACTGGGATTCAATTCTCAATCAATCTTATTTAATAGAAATCATGCTCAAATTGATTAATTATTATCTTTAATTAATCAATTATTTTATCTTAATTATTATCCAAATTTCCTTGATATTACCATACATTATAATTTTAATCAAATTAAATTAATTAATCTAAAATTACCTGTGAACATAAATTTACCTTGGAGGAAACATGGTGAATACCCATCCAAATCTACCCAACATGTATTGTACTCGTATATAGTTTTAATTTTGTGACATATGGCATACACGACTTATCACGTACTTTCATTAAATGTACAGATAAAAAAATTAAAATATTGTTGGTCACATGTTATGCTTCAATGCACATAGAGTAACAACTATAATACGACTCATGCACAATATAAAAATATGAACATTACACATAAATCAATTAAACATTTATATATATATATATATTAAATCCCATCACATGGTGTGTCCTATTAACTTAATGACCATACACAAGAACATGTCTCAAGCTTTACATAATATAATAAATAATGTCTAGATCTTCATAATTTTGTATAAGTACATGGTGTGTACAAGTGAGGTACACAAGATGTACATCTCTCACCGTCTATCCAAGGTACACACCTAGGTACTCATCATGTAAATCATACCTCGAAAATTGGAGTACATGAGATGCAAAATGGACATCATGTAATGATAACTTTGATTAATACAATCACTAGTTATGTAGGAAATAAATGGAATACACATCCTATCTATGAATCAAAGGGACTACATGTATGAACGTGGGCTACATGGTATGTAATCTGGCCAAACGTCCACCATTCCATCTTATTCAACAAGCAGTGTAAGAACTAACTACACCACATATCATCAATGAACACAGATTGAGTAATTTATAAACTAACTCTTGGTTCATTGAACATGAGCACATGATATGTTACTATATTTACACGGTGTATACTCATGCGTTGTATTTCCAAAATACTTGGAATCTTTGGATGAGTCCCTTGATTTTATTTTAATCATAAAATTAATTTTTCTATATTAGATCTATGAGAATAAAATGGGAAGATGTATATCTCACAATTTGTATTAAAAGAAATATTAAACTTGATTTGAAAAACTAAAAACTAAATTCATAAATGGCCAACCATATTTAAATAATTACAAATAATTATGTGATTGATCTTATACCACTTGTGGTCTCCGGGCGTAGTGGAAGCCAAAGATGGGAAGTTCCAAAATTTTCATTTTTCTATTATCGTTGATTAATATGGTATTTTACATAATGTTGACCTTAGTGATCAACAAAATTAAATAAAAAAATAAAACAATAAAAATCTCACCAGAACTAGGGGAGGATCATGTACATATTATTTATAAATAATTAATTTAATTAAATAATTACCATTGTTGGAATTATCTCTTCATTGGAGAGTATATTGACATATCAGTGCTACATCGTCATTTCATTGTAGGAATAAAGGGTAGATTCCCTCTAACGGTGATCCCCATGTGTTCTCTAAATCTCTAGAAATCACCAAAGGAATCTCCAGGTGCTCGCACAGTATATAATTACACATGCATCATCCACATTTTATATTTATGAGAATCACTTATAAAGAGTTCTCCTTAAACTGGTGGAGAAAGATTTCTCTCTTTTCTTGGGAGCGTTCTTGGAGAAGAGAGCTCTCTATGAATCGATAGGATTCTCCAAGATTTTTGGGCACAAAAAAACAATAAGCTTATTGATAGAATAATATAAATGTGTATATATTTCTTGGGTTAAAACAAAATAATTGAACAAGTGACCTTCAATATTTATTTAACCCCTGTGGAACCCCATGTCAAATAATAATAATAATAATAATATTTCTCTACACGCACTTAACTTGCAAATTATGTTAAATATTATTTAATTAAATAACATTAAATATTTATTATTCCTCACGTGACCTAAAAACTCAGCCCGCCATTCCTCCATTTTTATTGAGCCTTGAATAAGGATTATATATATATTTTAAAAATTTCAATGCATTATTCACCAATAAATAAATAAATATTATATTCAATAAATAAAAAATAAATATTTATTAAATATTCTGCTCATAGTATATTCTATCGAATAAATGGTGATGGAATAAATGAGATCAAGCATACATAAATAATTATTAAACCACATCCTAGAATAATATTTATTCAACTTGTTGAATAATAATATATTATTTAATTGAGATTCTAGATATACATACTGTGTGACCCACTAAGCCTCTTTCTCAGTGGAATTAAGTGAAGCTTCCAAATGTCTAGGGATTGAATCCAAAAATACCTCAAGGAACCTATAGATAAATAATTTATTTCTAAAATGGTAACACACCAAGGTTTTCTAAAAATAAATGTCAATGTATGAAACTTTGTTTTAAATAAATATATATAACTATACTTTAAAAATGATTTTACTACTTTTATGTTTGGAATTTTGAAAAACGTTTATCTACAATTGTGTTCAGTATGTTATTTAGAGTCTGATGGAACCAACATGTTTTTTGGGTGAATAGTAACATACCATTTTGAATAGTAATATGAATAGTAATATGACCCTAATGAATAGTAAATTTTATAATTATTATATTTTTTTAAGGATTTATGATAATTACATATTGGTTAATTTTTCAATGTGATATAAAAGAAGTTATAGAATTAAAATTGTTAATTTTTGAATTAAGTATGATTTTATTTAAAAATTAAATTAAAAATATTTAGAAAATTATTTTTAAAAAATGGAGTTCATTTTTTAATTATACACATTGAAAAATGGTTAGAGTGAATTTTTGGGATTTTTCTAAAACAGTTGAGTTTTCAGTGAATAGTAAAAAAACACAGTTCTGAGTTTCGGTGTGTTAATGAAATCATTAATGATTTAATAAATATAGTAGAATTATGTAAATTAAAATAATATGTGAGCTTTCCCAAGTGTATAATACCTTTGGATAATACCATGGGCAAGTACATGGTTTTGTAAATACCACTAATGAGGTGTTCCTTGGAAATTATTAAAATACTCTCTCACTTTTGCTATAAATACCAACCTATTCCTTAATTAAAATCATTCCCTATTCTTCCTCAACGATGCTCTAGAATATTTACCTCCCTAGTAGTCCTCCCAAGGTTTCCTCAAGCCCCCAAGATCCCAACCATCATGTTCTAGGAGTTACTCTACAAGGTATGAAAATTCTCAACTTCTTTCTTTTTCCATTCAAGTTCTCTTTTATGTGGTATAGAATTCAAGAATCCATACCATGTTATTATTTTAACCTTATTATATCTCTATTATGTTTTATTATTAATTTATGTATGGTTTAACTATTTCCACAATATTTTTAATGTTTTCTAAAACCATGTTGCATAGTCGTTAGGGTGCCGAATTTTTATAAGGGATTTCTCAACTATTGTTTTTGTGGTCCTTTCTTTTAATTCCTAAAATACACTAAAACAAGAGGCATTAAATCTATATAAATCATGTATATTATGTATGTTCTAATTTTCATTGAAAATCCATCATCAATATTCTTCCCCTGTCCCACGTATTCAAGGAATTAAAATACCGCCTGTGATATGTCGATTTACCGGCATCACGGACGATGTGATTTCGAATTCTTTTACTTCATTAAATACTAGTCATGAAACCATTTTTATGGTTTAACCAGGTAATAATATATGTATTATGTCTCATCCATGGTTCTGGAAATCTTTTATACACATGATTTAAATTTATAAAACAAAATGAGGTCGTTATTATAAAAGAACCACTAAAATGATCTAAACGAACATCATTAATGTTTTAATTTATGAATCATACTCATGTAATAAATCAAAATGATAAATGGTATAATTTATGGTTATAGAAATATTTAAATACTACTCCATTTCAATTCTGGAGTTTTTATTCCAATTGATAAGAACAACCATCATGAACCAATCATGGAAAACATGTAAAGAACACACCTAAAACAGTGCAATGAACAAAATACTAACAATTAAAGGGTGGAATGATGTAATTAAATGATACTATAAGGTATTATAAATATGTATATGATTCTGTAAGATATTAATAACACCATTTTAATCATTATACAGGAGGTTTAAACAAGTTGTAACTAATACAAACCCGAGGTAAGAGAATTCTTAACCTGATTTCCATGCTTTGGGTTAACCTTATACTTCATTATTTATGTGGTATTAAATTTTTTTTTCTGATGGGATTTGTATATAATATGTTTAATTATGTGTATTTACAGTGTGTATACATATTCCATCCACTCTATTATGTCTCACTTCAATTATTTGATATTTATAAGGGACTTTTATGAAATGTTTTTTTAAATTATGTTTTACAAAATTCAAAAGAAATGTTTTTATGCTATTATTCATGTTGTATGATTATGTTCTTGTTCTTGGGAATTGTTTGTGATTAAGGGTGGGACCTATATCTCCCTAAAATTTATTGGGTATGTGTATGTTGTAGGTTGGCCGTGTGGTTAGTCCAAGTGTAACTGCGATGGTTACACAAATTGTAAGGAAATTGTGAGGGTTACAAATTATAAGGTAGTTGAGAGGGTTACAAGATTATGTATGTAATGTCCCAAGATACCTTTATGATTATATTTATGTTCTTATGTTTTTTATGGATCATGTGTAAATATCATGTTTCTCAAAGTAAGTATATAAGGGTGACAAGTATATCTTTTGAAAATGAATTCATACGTTACAAGTGTTCACGGACTAATGTGTTCTTTCTATATTTTATATCCCTAACTGATATTTTGTTCTCATCACAAGTTTTTAAATGATTTTCACAGGTTATAAGGATGAGTAATACAAATATGTAATCCAAGTTAAATTATTTAAGATTATTCAAAGAAATTATGTTCTATGCTTTAATGTTTTATATTTTGAAAAAACTGGAAACTGTTTTTATGGTATCCACTATGTAACAATGTGTAATGTTATAAATGTATTATGTACCAATTATCTAAAGCTATAAACATGAAAAGATACTCAAAGTAAAAGGAAGTTAATTCTTGACTAAATTCAGGATTATATAATGTAATAAGTCTGGGTCCTTATACCAAGGACATGTTACCTTATACAGATGCTTGCTGTGTAATATAATCTATTTATCAAGATATCTCAAATCAAGTAGGTTTCATGTTGGTGATATAAAGCTATGTTCTTAATTTATCTTTCTTATATTTACTATAAATTTAACATTACTATAGGATACCATGGATTTGGATTTATTTATTCTTTATGATTACCCTCAAAGTGCGTTAGATATCAACTTTCATTAAAGAATAGAAGGGAAAAATCCTTTCTCACATTATTCATTAATCCAATATTAATCATGTCACACACAACGTATCCTACCTCACCCTGAACATATGTCATCATGGTGTTATTCAATACATCAAATTATGTGACTCATAATATTAATTAATAACAATAACAATGTCTAACGATCAATACACATGTCCACAGATAGGAATATCTAATGACACATAGAAATGTGGATTTCCTATCCTACTGGATATTACCAATGGCCCACACCATGATAAGGTGCATCAAAGTCAAATTAGTCTCCACCCTTGATATTTTGTATCATTTTTTCCCTCATATTATATAATCTTTATATAGAGTATATATTGAAGAATAGTGTCATAGAATTTTTGGGTTCTCATCATAGTGGGGAACTACTATGACCTTTTAGTGCGACAACTACTATTTGGACATTATCACATACTATGTTTTTTATAAGAAACATCATGATGTGATAAAAAATAATAATATTAAAAAAATTAATACAAGCTATCATAATGTAAAAAAATTAGGTTCTAGGGTATGAAATCCGACAACTATGAGGTACCAAGAAGTGTTTTTCTTGTTTCTTATAAAAAGAAGAGATACATAAACTTGTGTAGTTATTTTATGGTCCATATGATCGAGATGAAGAATAAATCATCTACATATAATTCTTTTATCAAACCTAAGTTCATTTGGGACATTTTGGAAGCCAAAGGTTTATTTCGAGAAGATGAATTGGCTATAATAAAATGTGGAGGTTTCTATTTAAGTCAGTAACCTTCAAGATAATGATGGTCAATTGGAACCCTTGTATGAGAAAATTGGTGAATAATAATGATAATATTTATAGGAATTTTAATCATATATAGTACTCTTATATAACTAGAGATATGGTAAATCTTGGCTTAGTTCCATATGAATTTTTTGTTTATTCCTCTAATGATGAAGTAGAGGATGATGTTGAAGAAGAGGAAGATGGAGATAGAGAAAAAGATTTCATCCATATTTCAGTTGAGGAAGGAAGTGTACCTGATTTGGTTAGAATCCCTAATTTTAATTATGGACCTACTATTCCATATCTTTCTATTCTTAGTAGATAAAATTTACTTAGTAAAGGTAAATATTATGAGGAAATTGAATTATTGAACGTAGAACAGTTGGAGGGATCTTATACTGAGATATCAAAGGATGTTGTTGAAGTTTATGATGATTCCAAGGATGGAAATGGTGATGAGGCTCAATATTTTAAAGTTCAATATGTAAATGTTTATAAGGTTTAGGTTTCTGAGAGTCACGCTGAGTATGTTTTCTTTGATAGATCTATGGAGAGAGAGACTTATAAGGGGGAGAAATCCCTAGGATCCACTTATCTAGGGATTTACTATTCAAGAATAGATGATAAATATTATGATGATGAGGATGATGACTATGAAATCCCACCGAATCATTGAGGAATTTCCATCTCTTCTATGGAAGAAAACTTAAGGGAACTCTGGTTGAATATATTCATGAGGTAGGATAATTCAAAGTGTTTCATTTTGATGTTCTTACAGAAGAGTGTAGACATGAGGATACTATTATTCCTAGCTAAGGGATTATACCATCTCATCCTCATTCTTCTTATATTACATTTGGATATGTGACTAAATAGGATTTGGCTGATTTTAGTGTAATCATTTTATCATATATTGGTGGGATGCTCAGATCCACACCTCCTTAAGATACCAAGATCAATGAAGGTGATACTAGATAGATATTTAAATTAGTCATCTCTCATATCCAACCAAAAACGATTTTGAAAATGTAAGAAATGTAAATTGAGAACAAGTGATTAGCTGACCGGTTAAATGAAACTAGATGCATCATGAAGAAGATTATATGGATTCTTTCTAAAATCTATTCATCACTTTTTGAGATATAGGAGTCTCTACCTACTTCAAGTTATTAAACTTCTAGTGATCCACCTCTCACTCCTTCACTTCATGCATAGGATATTCGTTCTATTATTAGTGAGTAAATTAACGATTACATGGGTGATCTTTCTACATATCACCATGAAAAACTTTGTCAAATAAAGGAAAATAGTGAGAATATTTATAACATAGTTAGATAATTCTTAAATTAGGCTTGGATTAATAGACAAAATATTATTAATTCAATTAAATATTAACTTTGTTGGAATTATATAAAGAATGATCTAAATTACAACATTAATTTTCTTACTCAGAATCTATGAATGCCTCCTATGAACAGGGTATTCAAGGAGAAAGTGAATTGGATCATGGTTTGGGCACCTCCTATCAATATTTTCATGCATGTGATTTATTATTTCTTAAAATAAATTTTCCATGATGGGAAAATTATCATTTATTTTATTCTCTTGAATTTTGATCATCAAAATGGGGGATATTTTATTCATTGATACCTATATATGTATCTATTTTTATTCCATGGTTATAAATTCCATGATTTTTGATCATCAAAGAGGAGGGTATTTTTAGATCATTCTTAATTTAATGATCATAAATCATGTATTTTCTATTTTAAAGAAGTTTTATATTTTCTTGATAGTAAATATTTTTTAAGAAAATATGACAAAATTTAGCTAATGTTGATATACCATTAGTTCAATGGATCTGTCGTCAGCTATAGAATGCTACTATTAGATCTATCACTAGATAGATCTATTGATAGATAGATCAATCACTAGAAATATCTACCAGAAGACATATCTACATCCAGAATATCTACTATTAGAAAGATCTACCACTAGACTGATCTACGGCTGGGATGATCTACTGCTAGTCTGTCATATTATTTAGTGATTCTACCACCAGTATTAACTTCCTCTAGTGTGCAACCATTATGGTCTTGATTAATTTCAATTTTTTATTTTTCCTACAACAAGTTTAAGGAATTAAATGAATTCATTCACATTGGAATTTATGATTCATTATTCTTAAACTAATCCTCATATGAATTAAATAAGAATTCATAATTTCATGATTTTATGCTTAGGTCATTGATCAAGGTTATATTATAATTATACTCTAATATATAATTGGACCTAGAGGGATATAAATGCATAAGAACTCACTTATGAACATGAGATAGTGTGATACATGTCTAGATAACACATTCCTTCATACACTGCTAAAATATAATCCAAATATACCTATGTGGGTAAGGGTTTGGACATCTCTAGACTGGAAATAAAAGGATGTTCCATATCTTTACGAAATTATATTTTTCTATATATTTTTTGGAACCTAATTGAGATTCTCACTAACACATATTTTTGGACCTCTGAATATTTGAAGCTACTCGGATTGAGAAACATCACTTTTTTCAATCTCAAATCACCTTCGCTTTCATTTGATGGTTTATATTTGAGCGATGTCTATATTTAATTTTTTTATCTATAAAATATAGTATTTTATACTTAATTATATATTTCTCAACACTTGCTCTTAAATTTCATTATTTGTAAACCCATGAAAACTATGGAAGAGGTTTTGTGTGACTTGTACTTGTTTTTATACCATGTATAACTATATAAAGGGATTTATTTCTAGACATCCTCATGTTTTATTGTATTTAAAGCCTAGTTCAGGTTATGGATCATGTGAATTGTTTAATAAAATTCTTTTTTATAGGTGGCTTCCAAGTGGAGGGGATTAGGTCTCGTCTTGAGACTGAACTCCTTATTTCTATTCCATTGTGGGTTTTATAAGTTTTGTTTTTTATATTTCAAGTTTCAAACTATATCTATTTTAAAATCTCTATCAAACAATTAATCAAAAAGTTAATGATAATTTGTGTTCAATATAGAGTGTTTGATCTAGAAATTTGGTTTCCAAAATTAAATTAAAAACAATGATTATTTTAACTAAGATTTTTTCTCACTTTGAGAAGATGTTTGAAATATCAAATTTCATATTTACACTATTTTTATTAACTAGGGTTTTTTACCAAATTGGTGGGATTATATTTTTAAATTGTTTTTAAATATAAATTTCCTTAAGAATATAATTGACACCCCCTTGATTTACTCACTTCAACCCACAAAAATATTAACCCATAAATCCCCGGATATATTTTAAAGGAGAGAATCTATAAACTTTAAGGAGTCCTTATCTACATAGAAAAAAACTATGTGTTGGGGAGATTATTTGATAAAAATTTTTGGATACCATTATTTGATGAATAATAACATGCTCCTTTATTTGTTATTTTAACTTAAAGTGTTATTAAGACTTATGTTTTGTAATATTTACTTATGATTATTCGGTTTTTAGAGATCTAAATTGGACAACTTAATTTATAAAGAACCATCAAGTTTCTGTAAACTACTTATAGCAGTATATAGAATACAGTGGTGGTTTAATATTTATTTCACTAAAATATGGAGCTACATTAATCAGTAGATGAAAAATATTCAGATGTAGTTGTGATTCAACCCAATGAAAATGGAATGTTAAAATTATAGTTCTCTAACATTTCACCTATAAATTCATATTACTTCTTTGGGAAACATGCAACATGGAAACATTATTAAGTTGTTTTCAATATTGAATCATCTCATTTCTAAATTTCTTTAGATTATATTTTATTTTTTGTGAGTTTTTTGAAGAGCTTTCATTTAGTGAGGTTATTTGGTAGTGTCCCTTTTTTTTAATATTGTAATCATTATATATTCGATCTCTGGTGATTGATTCGATTCCAATAAAATAATCTTTTCCTATTTTTGAATGATGAGTATGATATATATCAGAGATATAAATTTTTGTTTATAAATTGATCGAATAGAGGATCAAATATATGGATACCCAGTTCCAACCATTGGTGTTTAAAAGGTTTTGTACTGGAACTTGAATCCTTCCACTAGTGTGTCGAAGTGATTCTTAGTTTAGAGTCCGAATACCTAGGATTAGGTTTATATATATTCCTACTACTTTGGGTAAAATCATAGATTTACCTTTACTATAACTATATTAGTAACAATATCCATTAAGGGGTATTAATATGGTAATTTGATACTCTATGATTTTTTTCATACATTGTATTAATTTGTATCAGTTTAGTTTTAACTTCTCATCTGTTTAGTTTTACACAATGCAATTATATTTTTGTATTACAATTTGGATAGAAATTGTAAATTTTGATCATCAGGATAGTTGTGTGGGATGAGAATTGTTAGTTATATTTGTGACTATAATTAATTCCCATATTTTAGCTTCTATTTAAATATTTTAACAGCAAAATCATTTGATTTTATAAGCTGGATCTTCATTTTATTATGAATGTTTTTCATACATAAATTTGTAGAAGTGATTGGATTACTTTTTTTCTTGATATGGAAAGGCTAGCTATCAAAACTATTGAGGATATGAATCCAAAATGACCACAAATTTATGATATATCAAATTATGAATATTGAAATGATCGTATATATAAATTGTTTATCAATACTTGATGGATATTTTTTAATGATGTTTATAATTTATAAGATACATAGAAAGAAATTAATATTCTTACTGATGAGGACATTCTTGATCATTAGGATAACTATAAATTTTAGAACTAATTTATTTTTTAGATGATTAGAAATAATTATAGTAATATTATATCATGAAAAAACTAAAAATTTAATATAGAATATGGAATAAATTGGAAATAAATCATTCTGTTACATACAAGGTGATTGAGACTAAAAGGGAGATGTTATGAGAAAATTATCAAGGATGTTGTATTCCTTTTATGAGATTCACTTGAAAAGATGCATCAATGTTTTATGACTATAGTTAATATATTATAATTTCATTGTGAGAAGTAAATCTTAGATTATCTGTTATTTAAGAAAATTATTGATATTTTTTATAAGGAGTTTGAATCTAAGAGGACATCAATTGATTTAAAGAGGTATATAACAAGGTTGAATCTTGATAGGTTTATCATAAATATCAAATATAATGGTTAGACTGAAGAGATATTTCAAAAAAATATAACCTGAAAAATAGACAATATTTTGCTTCATCTTCTAGTGCACTAAATTCTTTTGATTTAAATTGTAGAGATAATATTTCATATATTAATACTTAGAAAAGGAAGTATAAAAATTTATTGAATTTTACTAATATAGGTGAAGGTGAAATTTCTTATCTTACAAGGATTATGAATAATAATTTCATAAATAAGAACTTATATTATGATTTATAGAAAGAAAAAAATGATGAATTTAAGAAGGAATATATATATATATATATATATATTATGAATGAAAAAACATGTTCACATAATTATGGATTATATAAAATTAAAGAGGAAGTAAATATATTCAAATTGATATTCTAAATGAAAAGGCAATAGTGGCTTGAAGTATTTTTACACTTGGAGAATTAGTGACGCAACTATAACCTCTGATAGCTCATAAGAAGATAGTAATGGAAGTCAAAAGAAAACAAGATTTTATAATAATTTTCAATAGTATGAAAAGTGTTTCATGTACAATGTAACAACTGGATCAATTATGAACTTAACTTTAGATTCCGATTACATGTATACCTTGGAAGACTAATACAATACCTTTTCATAAGATAGTGAGGATGATATTATGTCAATTATAAGTTTTGAATGGAATTCAAAAGAAAACAAGATTTTATAATAATTTTCAATAGGAAGAAAAGTGTTTCATGTACACTGTAACTATTGAATCTCTTATGAACATAACTTTAGATTCTGATTACATATATACCTTGGAAGATGACTATAATTCCATTTCATTAGATGGCGAGGATGATATTATGTCAATTATATAAGTTAAATAAAGACAGTGATCAAACTACGTAAGGCCTTCCTAAACCTTCATCATAATTAGATGATATGTCTAAATATAGTTCACATTTTGATGATTTAAACTTAGTTATGAAAGAGAATTCTTTGGCTGGTGGTCAAAAAAATATTATTTATAATTTTACTTTTTATAGGGATAACTTTAAAATATTTTTAAGAAGTTGAAATCATCCCGAACATCTTTAATCATTGGTTTTACTTCTAGAAAATCCTATTTCTTGACTAACTTTTTTGTCCCAAAGAGTTCACCCTTTTATACAGAGTGTTAAAGGGGAGGTCAATTGAAGAGTCAATTTTCCATGTACATGGGTAAATATTTGAATATTCATATGAATTTTATTTACTAAGAACTAATGACTATTAAAAACCATATATTTGGATAAATGTGGTTTTTTATGGTTTTATATTCTAACATTTCTGGTCCCACGAAATATTGGATACTAAGATCTTAATCTCATTAATTTGAGGAAGACATTATAAGTACCATTAGTCTGAACAATTGGTACATGGATATCATTTGATCTCTGCATATGAAATGAAATAATTCCACCTTTTAGAACTTAGAAAAGGTGAATGGTGTATGTGTTACAATTGTAGAAAAAACACCGGGGAAGATTATTAGAATATATGAGGTTTTCATTCTTGGTAAAACTCTTATTTCGATTGTTATTTATGTTTTAAGACTTATGAAAAAACATAAAATCATAAGTCAGTTATATAATAAGTGTTACTTCTAGAACATTGTGAATTATAGATGTATCATTTCTAGTTTAGAAGGAGTGTACATATATTTTTTACTCTTAGGAATGATTGTGTTTACACTATAGACCATGAAGACCTTAGATATCATTGTAACAACTCTTTCATTTATGAATAAAATTCCATTTCTTTTGATTTAATTAAATTTTTTTGGATATAGAAAACACATGCACTCCTTTTTATCCATTAAAATCTAAATGACTATTTAGTATCATTATCGTTGATAATATAGTCATTGAATAGTGATCACATAACTAGTATAAATATTGGGTTTTAATAAATACTTTTGACATAGACAATAGAAGTAATGACCTCAACTAGTAGGATTATACCCTATGAATAATATTTATCTAAGCTTCTAATTTTTGGAATTTTCCCTAGACCAAGCTCAAGACGAGATCCAATAACTTAATCATGAGTGAAAATGTTTACGATCGAATTTTAAGCTCATCGAGATCACTAATCAAACCATGTTCACCAAACGACCTCATAAACGCCCCATCATCAAACTCCTTACTCTTAGGGAGTATGGTAGTGTAATAATTGGATATATAACAAGAACCCAGAATTATGATTCTGTGCATTATTTTTGTATATAATAATTAATATACTTTCCTTCTATTGTTGTTACTTTGTAAATGTTTTTTAAATCACAAATAGTATTTTTGGTTAATATTTAAATTTAATTAAGAAATATATTTTGATTAATTAATATATTTTTGAAATAAATAATATTCTAATAAAATATTATTATTAATTTACTTTTAATAAATATAAATGACCATATAATTTTTATGAATCAAATGTAATTTCTATTAAGGATTGAAAAATGTTTTTGTCAAAACCCACCAATTTTCAATAAATGTCGGGTTTTATTTTAAAGTTGAAAATTTTAATATTTAGAAAAATATTTAGATAAAATGAAAATGTTTTTTTGAATCTGGATATCAAAATTATCCAATGGTGAATGTTTCATAATTTTCTTAGACAATCAAATGTTTGGGTTAAAATTAAATACCATAAAAATATATAGTGTGTTTTATGACATCATAATGACCCAATAATGATGTAATAAATACTATAAAAGGTATCATTGTATGAATAAATGTTTTAATTTAAAATAATTAAATTTCAAATTTATTTTATTTATTTTATAAAGGATTAGTAAAAACTTCAAAACATATAATATATTTTTAAATTTTAAAATCATTTCCTTGAAAGTATGACTCACCTACACATAATAAAAATAAATATTTTAATATAATCAGCCCTTAGAATTATAAAATAATGTATACCATTCTAATTTTCTAGAACACACGGGCGAAAACCTTGTTATGGTATGTGGTTTTGAATTTTTTATTGAGTAGTTTCCAAAACCAAAATTATAAAGAAATCCCCCTCTTCCCAATATAAACCCACCCAAGATCTCATTTATCTTCACTAAAACACATTTAAGATCAACCAAACACTTCCCCTTACTCCCTAGAGTCCTCCCAAGGCACACCAAATCTCCCAAGAAGCCTCTCATAACCTTTGGGGTCACACATCCAAGTAAGGGATCTTTCACTTTCCTCTTTTGTCAAGCACTACTTTTGTTATATTCCTTTTAATTTAAATTTGAATATGTTGGGATATGTTCATACATACACCCCTTAATGTCTATTTTATTTATAAGTAATTAAATATTCCTTACACTCTCATTAATCCAATCATGATCCTTTATATACACCTGTTACCATGCTTAAATTCCGTAAGGGATTTCTCTTTCCTCATTCCCATTAAAGCACTTATCTTATATTATGAATATTAAATTCCATTTCATATATTGGGATATTATGTTCCATGATCCCATTACTATCCATTTTATTTTAAATGATGAGAGACCACTTTCTCTCTCATCTACCCATTTTATGAATTTCAATATGATGTCGTTATGCTTTTGAAATAGCACCGCGATTTCCATGCCAAAATCATCCTGTAGTGAATACAATACCCATTCCTCTATCAAGAGTATTCACCTTTATGAATATATACTATTTGATTGAGTAATTAAATTTATTTATTCCAAATTCCATGATCATGGAAGAATTGATGATGTTGAATGAATCCATGTTATATGTTCTATGTGGAACACTTAAGAATGAGATTGAAATGATTATTAAGGGTGCACCCTGATAGCACTCCAATGCATTGGGTAATGTTTAGAATAATGATACGCCATGTTGGGATACGGGTTTACCTGATTACTTTATGGGATTTGTTCCACCATATTGGCATATGGGTTTACCTTATTCCTTTTTGTTTATGATGTAGTGTTTTAAATTGTTTCCACATTTCCATGTTATGATTATCATGCTATATCATGCCTTTATATTCATGTTCCTTCATGAATCATTGATATGACTTGTTTATGTTATATTATTATCCTCATGTTATTCCATGTTTGTACCCTTACTAGGCTTTATAACTCACCCCTTTATTATGTACATCCTCAGGTTACTCCATGAAATGTTAAGTACAAAGAAATATTATGGTCATGTAAAAGAAGTTTTCAATAAAGATGTTGTATTTAATGTTTTATGTTGTTATGTAATCTTCCTAATTTTCCAAGACACTAGATCTATCAATCTTATGATTCATGTTAATTTCACATAAATGTAATATATCATGTTTAAATGTGTAATAAATATTAGGATTATTGTAGTTGTTATCAAAGGATAGGGTTATATATTTTTGGGATTAGGATTAGAAAACCCTAGTGAAAACCCTTAAGGATAATAATAAGTATAAGAAAATCATCCCTAAATATTTGTGAGTATAGATTAAGTGGTTTATCAAAGAAAATAAATCCATGTATGAATTTGAACAAGTGGATGTAGATTTGTCACATATGTATCTAGGGGTAAAACTCAAAAATATCTTTTGAGATAGAATCGAGTGGGAACTGGTGCACGACAATGAGCCTTGATGCACTTTTGGTTTGACACTCCTAGGGGATATTATTTGGTAAATTTATAATCTCATTAAAAACATTATTAAGGGAAAAATAATTCCCATAAAAATATATGTTTTGAAGTAGATCATGGAAAACATTGATTGAAGCCAAGAAATTCATAAGTTAAGGAGATAAATAAAATATATAAGTTATCACTTTAATTTCATTGGATTACCCTTTATGTGTTTAACTTTCTAAGATACTCATCCCTAAGTCTATATTGAATAATGTACAACTATAATCAAAAGGTTAAATTTAGGGTTATTTTTCATAGTTATACGCATTCTTATATATCCAAAAAGTTTAGTAGAACAATCCAAACACCACCACAAAGAATGGAAGTAGATATGTTGGTGAAGATAAAAAATAGGGGAATTATTTCATCCCCTAAATATAACTCCCCTATCCAAATTTGTGAAATTAACTTCCCAGAAATCCTTATCATACTTTCCTTGGTGTAATTTGATGCAATTATTGGCATCGTTTGGTTTTCCCTGTATAGAGCCAACATAAATTTTGGTGAGTGGTAAATCACTCTCTATATGAAAAATCGACCCCCAATTCTATACAAGTGCAAGGAGGATGATGAATCTTTATCAGCACCATTATCCAAATCTTGGATATAAATTCCCTATGAGAACATGTCTCTTTCTCAAATGATTGAGCCTAAGGAAGGAACCATCCTAAAAACAATCCTATTATGAGGGAATTCACTGTTGTATTTCACGAGGAACTACCTGGTCTTCCTTCTAGCAGAGATGTCAAATTATCGACTGATCTTATACCTGGGGCATTTCCAATATCCAATACTCCATATGGAGTGGCTATTGAAAAACTGAATAAACAACTACATGAGAATCTAGGTAAATGTTTTAGATTCCCAAGTGCTTCACCATGGGGTGCACTAGTTCTCATCATTAATAAGAAGAATGGGTTAATGCACCTTTTCATTGATTATCATGAGCTTAATAAAATAACGATAAAGAAAAAGTATCCATTTCCATTAATTGATGACTTGTTCGATTAGCTACGTGGAGAACAATACTAATCCAAGGTGGATCTTCAATCGGGATATTACTAAGTAAGTGTGAAGAAGGAGGATATCCTGAAGACTAATTTTTGAACAAGGTATGGTCATTATGAGTTAATAGTGATTTCACTCAGACTCACTAATACTCCAAAAATCTTCCGGGACTTGATTAATATAGTATTTAGAGATTACCTAAAAACATTTGTAGTAGTATTTATATACAATATTCTAATATACTCTAAAACCAATGAAGAGCATGAGGAGCATCTAAGAACTGTGATAAAGACCTTATAAAAAGAGAATCTCTATGAAAAGTATAGAAAGTGTATGTTCTGGTTGAAGGAAGTCTCATCATGGGGAATATCATCACGAGCAATGGGATATCTATAGATCTTTCCAAGATAAAGGTAATTGATGGATGGAAAAGGCAAACATCTGTGACAAATATCTATAGATTCCTTCGTTTAGCTGGATATTATCACTGATTTGTGAGAAATTTCTCTCAATTATCAAACCCTATTAACAAGATAACTCGTAAGGGAGTTAGGTTTTCTTGTAATGAATAATGTAAAGAAATATTAATGGAGTTTAAAAATAGGCTTATCACTACCCATGTTCTCACGCTACCCATAAGTGGGAATATTTTCATAATCTTCAGCGATTCATAAAAGAAAGGATTGAGATGTGTGTTGATGAAAAATGACAAATTCATTGCCTATGCCTCAAAGATGTTGAAAATTCAAGAGTAAAACAATCCCATGCATTATTTGGAGTTAGGAACTATGATATTTGAATTGAAAATATGGAGGAATTATCTTTTTGTGTAGAATTGTGAAGTATATATGGAATACAAAAGTATCAAATATATATTCACATTGAAAAAGATTAGAATATGCCAACAAAGATGGTTAGAGATCATCAAGGATTACAACCGCTCAATCCACTACCATCCTAGGAAAGTGGAAAAGGTGGGAGATTGTAACGCCCCTACCCCAGTTACCCAGAGTCGGTGCATTAATTACATAACATTGGCATGATCACAAGAAAGATCAAATCTCGAAAGACCGATTAGTTTAGTATCCATGGAAACACTAGATATATTCATAAGTTTTACATTACATCATCAAAATAAAAAAAACTACTACAACAACATATTGTCTCCATAGTCCATACTATTAACCCCTCATAATATCCCTGCAAGTCATTCATAAATTACTTCTTCACATCCTGGGAAAATAAAACATAGAAAAGGGGTGAGCTTAAATGCCCAGTAAGGATAACAATATAGTGGAAACTTTCATAAATAAGAATAAACATTTAAGGCAATGTATAATTAAAACAAAAGCCTTTTAAACTTTAACTTCAACATAGTATGGCATAAATAAAATGAAATAATGCCATTTACTTATTCACATGGATATTCTACTAATCGAATAATTACATGCAATATCAATAACCACTTTCATAATGATGGAATGCATAATGCCAGACTATCATAACCACATAGCCAAGGCCTCGTGCCAAGACTACAAATAAGATTTTGCCAAGGCCTTGTGCCAAGACACTAGTTTGTCTCATGAGACCTACCGATGCATCGAGGAGCTATAGCGGGCTCCACCCGTCACATATTAAGTCCAATGCATTTCCATATGAAAAGGTTTAAACATAACATAAACATTCGTATTAAAACTAGCATACGAAATGTCAATACTTTCACCATAAACCATGAATGGTATATAAAAAAAGCACATCCACAGTAAAACATATCACAAAACCTTCAATACAATATAAAAGTTTTGTATCATAATATATCATCCTCAAATAAGCGTAAAATCCATTAAAGGATGTTGACATAGATGAAATCAAAACTTTTTTTAAAGAAATATCTCTTTCTATTTTGAAATAATTTAAGAGACATATATTTATAAAATAAAACATTTTTTTGAAAATATTCTTATAAGCTTGTATGGGAAGCTTTGACGATTTTATAACGGCGGAAAATAACCGCACCCGCCGTATAAGTTAAAAAAACATTCTTATCTTAATTCTGTCGAAAAGGTTAAAAAGCACCTTGTTTGGAAAACGACGGAAAGATTCCCTTATAAACCTCTTATAAAAAGTCAAACAAGGGTATAAATGACTTTAACCCATATTATTTTAAATATTAAAAATGTTTTGAAATACATTTTGAAGAAACATGGATGTGGATGATAACGAGATCCCAGTAGATTATTACGTATAAACAACCTCGGATAATGAAGAGATTGTGAAATAACCCTTACCTTGTACTTTTCCTTGGTTGGGGTAGGTTATCCTCCTGTATAATGGTGAAATAATTGTTATTAAATTATAAAAGAATCATATAAATTAATATGATATCATATATGATCTTTTAATATTTATTTGATAATAATATCTTAGTGTTATCGTTGTTTCGGGTGTTAACTTACTTGTTTTATTTTATATGTTTTGTTACGTAAGCCATGTTTTTAAAGGATAGGTTGTATATTATTCATATCCAGAATGATATCAAGTCTTTAAACATCATTTTTAAATCATCAAATGATAATTATACTTGAATGGATACGATGGAGAATGAATCTTATCGCGTTTGTGGAGACGGTAGTCCGTACGTACGCACGAGCGACAATATCATTATTTTGATATTAAAATAATATATAAATGGATGTTATATCATATATACATAATAATTAACATGTTATATTTATTATTTACATGAGTTTCACATCATTATTATACCCATCCAAATAATAATATGTTGAATAACAATTACACCACGACGTGGAGACGGTAAGTCGTACGTACGCACGTATGGTGACATGTTATTCAAAGGGTGGATAGAATACTGAATATGGTTGTACCATATTTATAAAAACATCACAGTATATAAATGATACTGGAGTTATTATTTTATAATGGTAACAACAAAGGAAGAAGAAGTGGAAGAAGAAAGGAACTTGAAAAGGGGTGGTGAAAACATTACCTCTTCTTCGGGTTCTTCCTTTTGATTTGATCAAAAGGGCTCCTTAGGTTGGCTTTCTGATCAAACTAAGGCCTCTAGGTTGTAGTGAGGGATGTTGGGAGAGTATTTGGGCAGAGTTTGGCCGAGCCAAGTGGCTTGAGCGGTGTGAGGAATGAGTAGAAGTTGTCTCCTTTTATAAGGGAGAGGAGGGGATCTTTAGGAAAGAGTGAAAGTATTACTTTATAATATAATTATATTCGGTTTATAATGGTCCCAAAATCATTGTGGTTGAAGATAAGATGACTGATATTCTAAATAACATCAACCAATAAGAATTGGATAGGTTTTAGATAATATTTTAATCATTATAATCTTATTTATTTAAATGATTTATTAATGAGGTAAACATTGCATCATTATTGTGTCATTAATAATTTAAATTATTTGATGTCTAAAAATTATAAATAAAATAAAATTATGTAGGAAAGCTTTTTATATTTCTAATGAATATTTATAATCGAAAATCCAACATGTATAACCCTATGTAAAAATTGTTCTTCTAAAAGATGTAAGCTTATGCCATTTTTATTTTTATTTTAACTTTATTAATATAATGTGTCCCTACCACATACAAGTGGCTCCAAGGGGTCCCCAAATCGACGCAAGGATGCCCATGGTCGGGTATGTGTCCAAAAATAAGGTTAGGACACTTTTTAGGGTAATTTTGTATTATTATAATATTATTTTTTAACCCTTATTTACCGGATTTACCCTTTAACCATGGTAAATAAAATATTTACCGCAGTAATTATTCAAAATGTGTAAAAATAAAAGTTACCTATTTACATAATTTGGACATCCTGATTCCAAATATGCAATCCATTTTTCAAAATTCAAAACACAGAAGTGGCAGAAATTAATTTAAAATTAATTCCCATTTTAAAATAAAAAGCGTGTTTTTAAGAGATAATAACTATCAAAAGATTGACACTTGTTTATGTCTGGTTTAATTGTGAAATTATGTCCAATGAAAAACATTAAATTAAATGGTAAAAATATATTCTAAATATACTTTAAAACCACTCAAATTTATAATTTATCAATATTAATTATTTTGATTAAAAAATTTGATTTTAATTAAAATTTAGTAATTTTCACTATTCATCAAAATATAAAAGTTATCCGAAAAGTACCAAAATTTCACCCTAGGCTAATTTCAATATTCCGAATCCAAAAATGAAGTCCATTTTGAAATATAAAATATATATGATTTCAAAAAGTAGGTATTACTATTCACAACAGCTAGTTTAATTAGTTGTGGTGTGTGTTAGAACTCGAGGTTGCGTACAACACACGCTATCGCATTATTCGAAGGGAAACGTACCATGGAAGCTTGGGGTGTTACATTCTCCCCTCCTTCAAATAATTGCGTCCTCACAATTTCTAGTGTATTACTGCATAAAAAGACTCGGGTGGTTCTTCATCATAAGTTCCTCGGGTTCCCACGTTGCCTCTTCCATCTTATGATTTCTCCACAAAACTTTTACCAGACGCGTCGTCCGGTTTCTCAGTACTTGTTCTCTTGTATCAAGAATCCTGACAGGCTCTTCACAATAATACAGATCGGGTTCCAGTTCTAATTCCTCATAGGTGAGTACATGCGTTGGGTTAGGCATGTATTTTCTCAACAGATATACGTGGAACACATCGTGAACTTTGGAGAGACTTGGCGGCATTGCCAATCGGTAAGCTACAGCCCCAATTCGTTCTAGAATTTCGAAAGGTCCGATGTACCTGGGACTCAATTTACCTTTCTTACCAAAATGTATAACTCCCCTCCATGGAGATACCTTCAGGAAAACATGATCACCGACTTGAAATTCCAAATCCTTCCTTCAATTATCGACATAACTTTTCTGCCTACTTTGAGCTGCTTTGATGTGATTTTGGATTACCTTCCCCTTTCCACCGTTTCCTCCACCAGTTTTGGGCCTACAAGTTTTCTTTCACCAACCTCATCCCAACAGGTTGGTGTACGACATCTCTTTCCGTATAACGCTTCATATGGTGCCATCTGAATACTCTAATGGAAGCTATTGTTATAGGAAAATTCTACCAGTGGTAAATATTGATCCCACATACCCTGAAAGTCATGTGAGCAAGATCTCAACATGTCTTCTAGGGTTTGAATAGTCCGTTCTGATTGTCCATCTGTCTGAGGGTGGTAAGCAGTGCTCAAATGAAGTTCAGTATCCAGGGATTTCTGAAGACTTTTCCAAAATCTTGAAGTAAAACGGGGATCACGATCAGAAACAATCGATAGGGGTACTCCATTAAGTCTCACAACTTCATTAATGTATAGTCTTGCTAGACGTTCCAGGGGTAGATCTTCTCTTATAGCAAGAAAACGTGCTGACTTGGTAAGACGATCAACAATAACCCATATTGCATCGTTTCTTCTAGGAGTCTTTGGTAGCCCCATGACAAAGTCCATCGTAATATTGTCCCATTTCCACTCCGGTATGGGAAGAGGTTGCATGACTCCTCCAGGCTGTTGCCTTCCAGCTTTCACTTGTTGACAAACCATACATCTTGACACAAAAACAGCAATCTCCCTCTTCATGTTGTCCCACCAAAAATGTTCCTTCAAATCTCTATACATTTTGGTGCTCCCAGGATGTATAGAGAAATTGGAACTATGAGCATCATCTAGCAATTCCCTTTTTAGATCAGGTATATTGGGAACACAAAGTCTCTTCCCGAATTTCAAAATTCCATCTTCATACACAAAGTCTCTCAATCTCCCATCATTCAAAGCTTTAACCTTCTTTTGAAATTCTTCATCATCGGTCTGAGAAATCTTAATCCTTTCTAGTAAAGATGGTTTGGCAACCATTTAAAAAAGCATTGATGTTTCACCTTCCCAGGTTATTCCCATGTCCATCTTCACTAGATCCATGAAAATTGGATCCCTTTCAATTCTCATATTGTTCAAAACTCCATGGTCTTTTCTACTCAAAGCATCTGCCACCTTGTTTTCTTTCCCCGGGTGGTAGAGTATCGTGCAATCAAAATCCTTGAGTAATTCAAGCCATCTCCTTTGCCTCATGTTGAGTTCTTTTTGTGAGAAAATATACTTCAAACTCTTGTGATCAGTATAAATCTCACATTTTTCACCATAGAGGTAGTGTCTCCATATCTTCAAAGCAAAGATCACAGCTGCTAACTCAAGATCATGAGTAGGATAGTTTTGTTCATGAATTTTCAACTGTCGTGATGCATAGGCAATAACTCTATCATCCTGCATGAGGACACAACCAAGTCCTTTCTTTGATGCATCACTAAAAATAACGAACCCATCATTCCCCGATGGTAGAGTCAATATAGGAGCATTGACTAATATTCTCTTTAGTTCTTCGAAAAATTATTCACACTCTTTTTTCCAAACAAATTTAACCCCTTTACGTGTGAGCTTCGTTAATGGGTTAGCCAATCGGGAAAAATTCTGGACAAAACGTCGATAATAACCTACCAAACCAATAAAACTACGTACCTCAGTTATACTCGTAGGTGCTGGCCATTCTTGGATTGCCTTGGTCTTAGAAGGATCAACAGAGATTCCATCTTTAGAGACAATATGGCTAAGAAAATAAATATCTTGAAGCCAGAATTCACACTTGCTAAACTTCCCATATAATTCATGCCTCCTAAGAGTCTTCAAGATAATGCGCAAGTGATTTTCATGATCTTCGTAGGTTTTGGAGTATACCAAGATATCATCAATAAATACCACCACAAATTCATCGAGATACTCCTTGAAAACTCTATTCATTAGATCCATGAATACAGAGGGTGCATTAGTCAATCCAAATGGCATTACGGTAAACTCGTAATGCCCGTACCTGGTTCGAAATGTTGTCTTCGGAATGTCTTCCTTCTTCACACACAACTGATGGTATCCAGATCGAAGGTCAATCTTTGAAAAGTATTGAGCTCCATGCAGTTGGTCAAATAAATCATCAATACGAGGTATGGGATACTTGTTCTTTATCGTTATAGCATTGATCTCCCTTTAGTCGATACATAACCTCATAGATCCATCTTTCTTTTTAACAAAAAGAACAGGGGCTCCCCATGGAGAAACACTAGGGTGAATAAATCCCTTATTACTCAATTCCTCTAGTTGTTTATTTAGTTCGACTAATTCTACAGTGGCCATTCTATAAGGGGTCTTCGATATAGGCCTTGATCCAGGAATCAATTCAATGGAAAACTCAACTTCTCGTTCTGGAGGATGTCCAGGTAAATCCTCCGGAAATACATCCACAAATTCTTTCACAACAGGTACATCCTTTATTTGAACATTCCTTTCCTCACCGACAGTTATTTCATTCTCTTCCTCCCCAATAATTGAATTAAGTTGAGCTACTGGGGGTGGATCTAAATAAGAATTAGGTGGTGACGATTCTGCTCTAAAAATAAGGTGTTCCTTATCATTATCATCAATAATCATAACCTCTTTATTCTTACAATAAATCTTCGCATCATAGTCCAAAATCCAGTCCATACTGAGGATTATATCAAACTCAATCATAGGTACGACGATGAGATCAGCAGATAAAGAAAATTTATGTGCTCTAATGGGGACTGATTCACAAAACTTTGTTGCAATGATACTTCCCTTAGGAGTTTTAACTGACAACTCCCTTATTAAATCAAATTGGAAATATCTATTTTTCTTAGCAAACTGGGAAGATATGAAACAATGCGATGATCCAGAATCAAATAATGCATTTTCTAAACTTAAGGAAACCATTAAATTACCTGCCCCCACATCTTTCGGAGCTTCTACCTCAGCAGTAGTGATAGCATAAGCCTGGCCTTGATCCCTTGGCCTTTTCTGAGTTAAGTTCTCCTGACGCTTAGGACATTCATTTGCATAATGCCCCATCTCCCTGCAATTGTAGCACTGAACGTTGGTAGCTTCCTTCTTCCCCTTGCAATCACGAGCTTGGTGGCCTTTTTCACCACACTTGTAACAGACTCCCATTCCCTTCAAGCAAGTACCAGGGTGTTTCTTCCCGCATTTACCACAGGATGGATATTCAACCTTTCCCTTCTTCCCCTTATTTCCATTCCCAGATTGATCAGTAGGTCTCTTCTTCTCTTGCTTTGCTTTAAAGTCATAATACTTAGAGAATTCCTTTTCGGTCTTGATAGCACATGAGACAATGTCTTCGTACGATGAAAAGGATTGTGAGACTAATGCTCGACGGAGAAATGGTTTTAACCCATCAAAGAAATGATCAATCTTACTTCTTTGGTTACGTATATAATCACCAGCGTACCTTGCTAACCTTGTAAAGTTAGCCTCATACTTTGTGACATTCTCATCCTCCTTCTGTCTCAGACTTAGAAATTGCCTTTCCATATCTGCTCGATGGTCGCGAGGGAAGTATTTTTCAAAAAACAGATATTTGAACTCCCTCCATTCCATATTTGATACTTCATCATCTTCCTTCATGTTTTGAATCAATGACCACTATTGATCAGCATCTCCAGTGAGGCGGTAAACTGCCATGATAACTTTTTCCCTTTCACTGCTCCCCAAAGCCTGAAATATTTTCTCTAGGGAATTTATCCATTGCTCAGCTACTAAGGGATTTGTACTCCCATTGAACGTTGGTGGTTGTTGCCTCATGAATCGATCTAACATTGATCCTCCATGCTGCGGATCAGGGTGCTCCATACGGGTAAGGTTATTATTCATAACCTGAGTAAGTTGTCCCAGTATGGTGATTAGCTGATCGGCACCAGTTGCATCACCAGCCCCACTATAATTATCTTGAGCAGGAGGGCAATCCAAACATGGAGTGCGTTCATTGATACGGTTTCCATTTCTTCCACTAGGAGCCATTTCTAAACAATGGAATAAACTATATCAGTTTATGAATCAAAATACATAATCCCATACTTATAAAACACTTAACATAAATTGAACTATTTATGGATATAATCCATAATCATAAAAATGTTTTCTTTGAGGAATTATATACTCATAAACCCTTCATAATGATTTGTCAAGAAAATGAGAGTTATCCTAAGCATATCCCTTGGGAGTGTCATAACCATAAGTGCAGCAAGACCCGTTGTCGTGCACCAGTTCCCGTTCGAGTCTAGCTCAAAGCGGTGTTTTCGGGTTTTACCCCTAGGTACATCTGTGCCAGAGCCGCCTCTACATGCTCGTATCCAGACAGGGATGTATTGCTCGGAAAACTCACAAAATCTATACAATACCAAAATTCTAGGAAGTTATTCTATACTAATCCTCAAAGTTCATCTTAGGTCTACGTGCTCTAATCAGAGTTTATCTAAATCTAGCTTCCAAGGTTTGTACTAAACTTCCTCTAATACCAACTGTAATGCCCCGACCCCAGTTACCCAGAGTCGGTGCATTAATTACATAACATTGGCATGATCACAAGAAAGATCAAATCTCGAAAGACCGATTGGTTTAGTAGCCTTGGAAACACTAGATATATTCATAAGTTTTACATTACATCATCAAAATAAAAAAAACTACTACAAAAACATATTGTCTCCATAGTCCATACTATTAACCCCTCATAATATCCCTGAAAGTCATTCATAATTTACTTCTTCACATCCTGGGAAAATAAAACATAGAAAAGGGGTGAGCTCAAATTCCCAGTAAGGATAACAATATAGCGGAAACTTTCATAAATAAGAATAAACATTTAAGGCAATGTATAATTAAAACAAAAGCCCTTTAAACTTTAACTTCAACATAGTATGGCATAAATAAAATGAAATAATGCCATTTACTTATTCACATGGATATTCTACTAATCGAATAATCACATGCAATATCAATAACCACTTTCATAATGATGGAATGCATAATGCCAGACTATCATAACCACATAGCCAAGGCCTCGTGCCAAGACTACAAATAAGATTTTTCAAGGCCTTGTTCCAAGACACTAGTTTTTCTCATGAGACCTACCGATGCATCGAGGAGCTATAGCGGGCTCCACCCGTCACATATTAAGTCCAATGCATTCCCATATGAAAAGGTTTAAACATAACATAAACATTCGTATTAAAACTAGCATATGAAATGTCAATACTTTCAACATAAACCATGAATGGTATATAAAAAAATAGCACATCCACAGTCAAACATATCACAAAACCTTCAATACAATATAAAATTTTTGTATCATAATATATCATCCTCAAATAAGCGTAAAATCCATTAAAGGATGTTGACATAGATGAAATCAAATCTTTTTTAAAGAAATATCTCTTTCTATTTTGAAATAATTTAAGAGACATATATTTATAAAATAAAACATTTTCTTTGAAAATATTCTTATAATCTTGTAAGGGAAGCTTTGACGATTTTATAACGGCGGAAAATAACCGCACCCGCCGTATAAGTTAAAAAAACATTCTTATCTTAATTCTGTCGAAAAGGTTAAAAAGCACCTTGTTTGGAAAACGACGGAAAGATTCCCTTATAAACCTCTTATAAAAAGTCAAACAAGGGTATAAATGACTTTAACCCATATTCTTTTAAATATTAAAAATGTTTTGAAATACATTTTGAAGAAACATGGATGTGGATGATAACGAGATCCCAGTAGATTATTACGTATAAACAACCTCAGATAATGAAGAGATTGTGAAATAAACCTTACCTTGTACTTTTCCTTGGTTGGGGTAGGTTATCCTCCTGTATAATGGTGAAATAATTGTTATTAAATTATAAAAGAATCATATACATTAATATGATATCATATATGATCTTTTAATATTGATTTGATAATAATATCTTAGTATTATCGTTGTTTCGGGTGTTAACTTACTTGTTTTATTTTATATGTTTTGTTACGTAAGACATGTTTGTAAAGGATAGGTTGTATATTATTCATATCCAGAATGATATCAAGTCTTTAAACATCATTTTTAAATCATCAAATGATAATTATACTTGAATTGATACGATGGAGAATGAATCTTATCGCGTTTGTGGAGACGGTAGTCCGTACGTACGCACGAGCGACAATATCATTCTTTTGATATTAAAATAATATATAAATGGATATTATATCATATATAAAGAATAATTAACAAGTTATATTTATTATTTACATGAGTTGCACATCATTATTATACCCATCCAAATAATAATATATTGAATAACAATTACACCACGACGTGGAGACGGTAAGCCGTACGTACGCATGTATGGTGACATGTTATTCAAAGGGTGGATAGAATAATGAATATGGTTGTACCATATTTATAATAACATCACAGTATATAAATGATACTAGAGTTATTATTTTACAATGGTAACACCAAAGGAAGAATAAGTGGAAGAAGAAAGGAACTTGAAAAGGGGTGGTGAAAACATTACCTCTTCTTCGGGTTCTTCCTTTTGATTTGATCAAAAGGGCTCCTTAGGTTGGCTTTCTGATCAAACTAAGGCCTCTAGGTTGTAGTAAGGGATGTTGGGAGAGTATTTGGGTAGAGTTTGGCCGAGCCAAGTGGCTTGAGAGGTGTGAGGAATGAGTAGAAGTGGTCTCCTTTTATAAAGGAGAGGAGGGGCTCTTTAGGAAAGAGTGAAAGTATTACTTTATAATATAATTATATTCGGTTTATAATGGTCCAAAAATAATTGAGGTAGAAGATAAGATAACCCATATTCTAAATAACATCAACCAATAATAATTGGACAGGTTTTAGATAATATTTTAATCATTATAATCTTATTTATTTAAATGATTTATTAATGAGGTAAACACTGCATCATTATTGTGTCATTAATAATTTAAATTATTTGATGTCTAAAAATTATAAATAAAATATCATTATGTAGGAAATCGTTTTATATTTCTAATTAATATTTATAATCGAAAATCCAACATGTGTAACCCTATGTAAAAATTGTTCTTCTAAAAGATGTAAGCTTATGCCATTTTTATTTTTATTTTAACTTTATTAATATAATGTGTCCCTACCACATACAAGTGGCTCCAAGGGGTCCCAAAATCGACCCAAGGATGCCCATGGTCGGGTATGTGTCCACCAATAAGGTTAGGACACGTTTTAGGGTAATTTTGTATTATTATAATATTATTTTTTAACCCGTATTTACCGGATTTACCCTTTAACCATGGTAAATAAAATATTTACCGCAGCAATTATTCAAAATGTGTAAAAATAAAAGTTACCTATTTACATAATTTGGATATCCTGATTCCAAATATGTAATCCATTTTTCAAAATTCAAAACACAGAAGTGGCAGAAATTAATTTAAAATTAATTCCCGTTGTTAAAATAAAAAGCGTGTTTTTAAGAGATAATAACTATCAAAAGATTGACACTTGTTTATGTCTGGTTTAATTGTGAAATTATGTCCAATGAAAAACATTAAATTAAATGGTAAAAATATATTCTAAATATACTTTAAAACCACTCAAATTCATAATTTATCAATATTAATTATTTTGATTAAAAAAGTTGATTTTAATTAAAATTTAGTAATTTTCACTATTCATCAAAATATAAAAGTTATCTGAAAAGTACCAAAATTTCACCCTAGGCTAATTTCAATATTCCGAATCCAAAAATGAAGTCCATTTTGAAATATAAAATATATATGATTTCAAAAAGTAGGTATTACTATTCACAACGGCTAGTTTAATTAGTTGTGGTGTGTGTTAGAACTCGAGGTTGCGTACAACACACGCTATCGCATTATTCGAAGGGAAACGTACTGTGGAAGCTTGGGGTGTTACAGAGATGCACTAATTAGAAAGGACCCATACAATCTATCATTGATGAGAATTTAAAAGGATCCAATCTTCTTATATTTGATAAATATGGACATCGAAATCATAAAAAATTGAACATCATTAATCCTTTCACAAGTGATTACACAACCATCTCTTTTGGAAAGGTTAAAGGATGCTGAAAAATATGATGATAGAATTCAGAAGAAAGTGGAAACTTTCATAAAAGGGAAATCATTAGAGTTCAGTTTTCATGAAGAAGTAATTGTGATATTTGGGTCAAGGATATGTGTTCCTTCAAATCCCGAGTTAAAAAAATAACTTTTGGATGATGCCGATAGTTCAAATTTCTCCATTAACCAAAGAAACACAATTTTGTATTGAGATCTACAGGAGAACTATTGGTGATATAAAATAAAGAAGGAGATCACTGAATATACATTAAAGTTCTCATTATGTCAGAATGTGAAGTCTGAGAGGCAGAAGTCTAAGGAGATGATGCAACCATTAACCATACCAATGTGGAAATGGAAAACATCAACATGGACTTTTTCAACATGCATCTGAAGAAAATAAAAGAACAAAATGATATACATGTAATTTGGGATCATCTTACAAAGCCTACACACTTCGTTATGATTTGAGAGGATTTATCACTGGCTCAACTGGCAAGGATATACATAAGAGAAGTGGTAAGGCCGCATGGATTACGACTATCAATTGTGTCTGATCGAGATCCAAGATTGACCTCTAAGATTTAGAAAAATATCCATCATGATATGAACACTGAGCTGAATTTCAGTATGGCTTATCACCCTCAAATGGATGGTCAATATAAGAAAAACATCAAAACACTTGAGTACATGTTGAGATCTTTCTCAATGGACTTAAAAGGTGAATGAGACCAACATCTTACTTTGGTGGAGTTGTCCTACATAAATCGTTCCCATTCAAGCATCCAAATGGCCCTTTATGGAGCCCTTTATGGTATTAAGTGTAGAACAATGGCATTTTGGGATGATGTTGGGGAATAAAAACTTCTATGTATGGAAATGGTTGAAGAAATGGTAGACATGGTTATGGCCATCCAGCGGCATGCCAAAGCTAATCAGAGTTGACAAAAGAGCTATGCTGACAATAATTGATGTGACCTGGAGTTTGATGCTAGAGAAATTTTATTATTTTTCATATCTACATGGAATATAGTGATGAGATTTGGGAATAAGTTAATGACTAATCCAAGTTACATCGACCCTTTTAAGATCCTTTTTCACATCGAAGTTGTGTCCTATCGAATATAACTCCGACCAAACATATCTCAGTTGCATGATGTATTCTATATATCCCACTTAAAGATGTACATCCCAGACCCATCACATTTACTCAATCGAGAGATGATGCTTTTGGAGAATAACCTTTCCTATGAGGAGAAGCCGGTGACAGAATTAGATAGTAGAGAAAAAGGTCTACAAAATAAGACAATACCCCTCATCAAGGTGTTTTGGAGAAACCAAAAGTTTGAAGAAGTAATGTGGGAACCAGAGGAGGTGATGAAGAAGAGTTAACCCACTGTATTTTATTGTGGGAAACCGAAATTTTAAGGGTGATATTTTTTAATGGGCGGGGAGGTTGTAACCACCTGATCATTTATGAATAAAATTCCCTTTCTTTTTATTTAATTTAATGTCTTGTTGATATAAAGAACATATGAAATACTTTTTATCCAATTAAATTTAAATGAAGATTTAGTATCATTATTGTTCATAATATAGTCATTGAGAAGTGATCACATTACTAGTATAAATATAGTTTTTAAACAAATACTTTTGCAACAAACAAGGAAGTGATGGCCTCAACTAGTACGATCGTACCATATAAATCCTATTTATTACAGTTTCCAAGGGAGATAAAATTTCTAGGATTTTCCATAAGCCAATACAAATCCAATATCCAATAACTTGGGAGTAAGAGAAACTATTTACGAGATAATTTCAAGCTCATCAAGATCACCACCCAAACCATGTTCACTAAACGGCCCCATAAAAGCCCCACCATCGAACACCGTACTCTTAGGGTGTATGCTGGTGTAATAAAGGGATATGTAACAAGACCCTAAAATTATTATTATATACATTATTTTTTATTGAATAATTAATATAATTTCATTCTATTATTATTACTTTGTAAATGTTTTTTAAAGCAAAAATAGTATTTTTGGTTAATATTTAAATTCAATTAAGAAATCTATTTTTTTTGAATTAATGGAATTTTGAAATAAATAATATTCTAACAAATTTTTATTATTAAATTAATTTTATTAGATATAAATTATCATATAATTTTTATGAAGTCAAATGTAATTTTTATTATGATTTGAAAACTATTTTTTTCAAAACCCGTTAATTTTCAACAAATGTTAGTTTTTATTTTAAAAGTGGAAGTTCAATTATTTATAAATTAATTTAGATAAAATGAATATTATTTTTATAATTAGGACATATAAATTGTCCAATGGTGATTTTTTTATAATTTTCTGAGATAGTTGATTTTTTGGGTGAAAATTAAATACCATATAAATATATAGTGTGATTTATGAAATCATAATGACCCAATAGTGATATAATAAATACTATAAAAGGTATATTCAGAAAAATATATGTTTTTAATTTAAAATAATATAATTTTAAGTTTATTTGATTTATTTTATAAAGCCTATGTGAATCCTCTAAAACATATAATATATTTTATGAATTTAAAATCATTTCCTTGAAATATGACTCGCCTCTATATAATAAAATGGAAATATTTTAATATCTTCAACCCTTAGAATTATAAAATAATTTATACTACTCCAATTTTACATAAATCATGGGGAAAACCATGGTATGGTTTGTGGTTTTGATTATGTTATTATGTAGTGTCCAAAACCAAAATAATAAAGAAATCATTCTCTTTTCCTATGTAAATCCACCCAAGATCCCATTTATCTTCACTAAAACTCTTTTAAGATCAACCGACCTCTTCCCCTAAATCCATATATTCCTCCAAATTATCCCCAATGCTCCCAATAAGCCTCTTCCAAACCGTTGGAGTCACACATCCATGTAAGGGATCTTTCACTCTCCTCTTTTATCAATAACTCCTTTTGTAATATGCCTTTCAGTTTCAATTTTCATATATATGGACATGTTCATAAAAAATATCCTTAATTTAAATTTTATTTAAATGTTATTACATATTCCTTACACACTAATTAATCAATTCCCAATCCTTTATATACACCTGTTACCATGCTGAAATTTCGTAAGGGATTACTCTATCCTCATTCCCATTAAAGCACTTATTTTATTTTATGCATCTTAAATTCCATTTCATATGTTGAAATATTATGTTCCTTAATACCCTTAATTTCCATTTCATGTATAAATTATGAGAGACCCCTTTCTCTCTCATCAAACCATTTTACTAACTTCCATTTGATGTCGTTATGCTGTCGAAATTGTACTTTGATTTTCCATGCCAAAATCATCAAGTAGTGAATATCATACCCAATTATATATCAAGGGTATCCACCTTTATGAACATATACTTGTTTATTTAATACTTAAAGATATATATATTCCACATTACTTGATCGTGTAATAAATGATGATGTTGAATGAATCCATGTTATATGATCTATGTATCACACTTAAGCATGAGATTGAAATGATTAAGAAGGGTATGCCCTGATAGAGCTCCAATGAATTGTGTAATGTTTAGTATCATGATACATCATGTTGGGATAGAGTTTTTACTGATTACTTTAAGGGAATTCCTTCCACCATGTTGGGATAGGGTTTTAACCTTTTTATTTATTTGTGATGCATTTTTTTAAGTTGTTTCCACATTTCCATGTTATGATTATCATGCTATATCATGACTTTATTTTAATGTTCCTTCATTTTTAATTGATATGATTACTATAAAATATATTATTATACTCATTTTATTCCATGTTTATTCCCTTACTGGTCTTTATATCTCACGCCTTTCTTATATACATCCTTAGGTTATCCCATGTAGTGTTAAGTACTGAAGTGAAAAAGAGTTTCATTTATTGTCACTGAGAAGTCAATATGTGAATGAAAGGTATTGAAGATAATGTTGGTAAAACCTTGGAGAATTTTGGTTGATTCAAAACATTAAATACTACACATGACTAATTCTCCAAGTGGAAAACAATTCATATGATTATTGAAATGGTCCTATGTTCCAAGACCCGTGTCACTAGAAGACACTTTGTTACATCATTAGAAGAAGGCCATGAAATAATTAATTACAACATGAACTTAGAAAATCCATCCAGTATCTTCTAATTGGATGATGTTGGTGAACTAATTTAGAAAATTTTAGAACTAATCTTATGTTTCAAATCATGTGTTAATGATTGACACATTGTTACAATATTTGAAGAACACATTGAAATACTCTATTTCATGTTGAAAGTGGAAGACCCATCCAATTACTTCTGATTGGATGAAGGTTGCGAATTAAAATAGACAATTGTTTGTGCTGATCCTTAAAGAACATTACATGTGTTTAAAAGAGAACATATCACTCACAATAATGATTCCATGCATTATGCTTTACTGCATGAGGTGAAAAAGTTTTCCATGCATCATCTTTAAATAAATCAAAGGAGAAGTATTGAAGATGTTGGAATTTTTTTTCCAAAAAGAAAATTAGGATGGTGTTTGAAGATGAAGAACAATAAAGGAAGCATTCATGTTCTTATTGTGGAATATAGTAAGTGAATTTCCCATGCATGATGCTTGAATGAAGAATGTGGCCATGAATTATTCTTGTACTAGACCCTTGGTTTTTAACAAAGTACATATGGACTTACATTTAAAAAATAAGGGGCCAAACAAGGGGGTCAGATGCAGACCTCAACCTCATGCACATGTAGGACCCGAGGGTAAACCATGCCTAAGGGAAGCCTCAAGGCCAACCCCATAGGAAGCGTAGGTCTAGTGGGCCATGTATAATCCCATAGGAGAACACACTATGATCAACCCATGCAGAAAGGTGCATAGTGGGCACTTGAAACATGCCCGTAGGAGCAAAGGTAGGAGTAGAAGCATGCCCGTAGAACACCGGTACGGGGTGGCACAAGGAGAGGGGGGAAAAGAATTCTTAGCATATGTTTCTGCTACTTGTTATTTAAAGAAGCTGCAAACCGTGGTGCATTTCGATCTGGGGTGATTTTTAAAAATGCGGATGCGATCTCAGTCGTTTGATGCATCGCATACTCATTGTCCACCTCCTGATCAATCATGGGATCAATCAAGTGTATCCAAGCCATCCATATGATCTCGGTGGTTTGGGATTGAACCTTGGTCGTTTGATCTCATCCACCGAGGTTGTCTTCACCCTCTGGACAGCTGTGTCCACCCGAGGTGAACCAGTGCACCAAAGAATCCCCCACACCTCCTTGATCGAACTCCTACCACTGTTGAATCTCCTGCCTCTGTGCATTATTATCGACTGAGCTACATGATACCATGCATGCAACTACGTTTGCATACATGCATCGATACAAAGAATCCAAATGTGGATGAAGAAAACAGAGTTGCAAGGCCACATCATGGAGCTCGAACCCTTCGGGAATATGTGTTACATGTGTTCCTCTTTGCAAGAACAAGTGGATGACACTGATAAAGAGGTGACCATGGTTGAAAAGGAAACACTTTTGACTTGTTCCAAATCTTATCCGAAATTTTAAAAATTCAAACCGAAGATCATGGGTATTCAAATATTTTAATACAATGTAATATCACGCAGATTTGAAAAAACAAGTGATCCAAACTGTGCCTATAAATAGAGGATTACCAAGAAGAGAATTTTTATTGAATATATTGACAGAGGCTCTAGTTTTCCAAAAAAACAGAGCACCTCTCAACTTGGGTACCATGCATCCTTTCTACGCGAAGAATAGTGTTCCTCACATCCTTGCCACGTCAATGATATTTGTGCATCCCTTGAGTGAAGAAGAACTATGAACCATATTGGTTCAAAAAAGATGATATCTGCACACTCTGTGTGAAGTTACCCATAAGAACATGATAGGTTCTTTTGAACCCTCATGTGTCTTCATGGAGGTATTCATGCTGATAAAAAACTAGTGCTACACACCCTTGTAGTTCCTTGAGACGAAAAACCCAAGAACCTCTCAGGTTTTGTGATGGAGATACAAGTGCACTCCTTGCATGAAGAAGAACTCATTATCCCTCTTTGTTTCACTAAGTGAAGAAAAAGTGTTCATAAAGTGATAGTGTACACATACACTACCCTTGGAGAAGAAGAGGAACCCAAACATTCAGGTGTTTCATACATGACACATACACTCCCCTATTGAGAAGTAAACCTCTCACAGACACCGCCTGTATACCCATTCAGGTTGTGTATGAAAGGAAAAAAGAAAAAGGATAGTGAATACATGGTTGATTTCATGTTCATGTAAAGAAAACAAAAAAAAACAATGTCTGTGTGAACATGTGAATAAGGAGGAATAAATAAGAATATCACACACTAAGAACTTACCCATTCGGGTGTGAAGAAACAAACACTTATATTGAACCTAAACTAAATAATATATTTGTGTGTGAAAATAACAAAAGATAAGAAAGTGTGCGTGTGATATTAAATGAGGAAAAGAAATATAAAGTGTGTGTGCTTAAAGAATTATACCCATTTGGGTTTTCACACAAGCAGGAAATAAGAAAGGGATTGTGCATGCATGCATGCTTGTACATGCACACATGAATACACTTAAAAGGAAGAATCAATATTGTGGGTGCACATGTGTAAAAAAGAAGAAGAAATTCCATGAAACTCATGCATGAATAATAATTAATTGAGATATCCAAAAACAACAAGTTTGGATTCCATGCATTCAATTAATGAAGTGAATGATAATTGATACTGAAGCTAGATAGAGTTAAAGAATATATTGATTTGAGTTTACAGTGTTGGAGGACTCACGAAGGCAGAAAAAGATAACATAGTGCGATATCATTCTTGACATTCAAGATTCTTGAATAAATAGTGTTCATAACCTTCACACATACAAGTGAGGGCAGGTATTCATCAGAAGAAGAAAGAATTGCCTGGGAATTGTTGAACTGAGGACTGATCAGAAAACTGATCAGAGTTATTGAGCAAGGCCAACAGACCTTACCAAAAGCTGTTGAAGTTTTTTAAGGGATACAAAGGAAAGTGTGATTTAGAAAGCCAATGTGGAAAGAGAATAGGATCATCTATAGTTAAGCAATAAATAACTCAAAGAAGGAAGCTACTCAAGTGACTTGAGATCTAGAACAACCCTGTGAGATTCAGGGAGGAAAATAAGTCTTCAGTGGGACTCTGGAGCAGGCATGTGGGACTCTGGTAACATTGTTTGAAGTAGTATAAAGAGCCTCTTATGGGACTCAGTAGAGATATAGTGGGACTTTGTATCAACCATTTTAATTGATGATAAGATTATATAGGATAATTTGTGTTTGGGAGAATAACCAACACAACAAGGAGTTGGTATTTGAATTGAACCTTGTAAATCCTTGTGTTCATTGAATTTACATTTACAACATCATTAATGGTAAGGATGAGAGACACAAGAAGAGTGGATCGAGGATTTAAACATCCATAGAGGTTTAATTGAAAATAATCAATTAGTAAACACATTTAAATGGATCACTGATTCACCCCTCCCCCTTCTCAGTGATTCAAACTGAAATAGGCACTTAAATTTCCATCAAAGAAAAAGTCACCTCTAAAATATCCATATGATCTTTATGAATTGAAGATTTGAGGAAATGAGTGATCAAACTCAAATGGAGGTATCTTCCAAGACTCAGAAAAACAAAAAGAAGAAACAGGAAAGGAAGATGAAGAAGAAGCTTACTACTAATGGGGTGACACCTTCTACTAAAGGTAATCTGAAAGGTACAACATGTTATAATTATTTTTATTAGTATCAGTCTTCGGATGATGTTCTCTTAAGCAGTGATGATAATAGATCAATTAGTGATCTTTAGATTGCACTCAAATTTAATCTGAAGAATGTCCTTGGAGAAGTAGTTATACATATTGCAGCATGCAATAATACTCTTCAAGATGAAAAATTACAGCAGGAAGAAGAAGCTGGTGGCAAAAAAGAGGCATTGGATAAAAGGGTTGGTATATCCAACACTCTTACAAAACATTTAAAGGAAAAGTAAGAAACAAATTCTCTTTTAAATGATAGATATGATGAAGTCACTAAAAAATTGTAGGGAAGTATTTGTGAGAAATAATTCTTTGAAATGGTATTTGTAGAAGCTTTCCATGCATTTGAAAAGTGGCACAAAGTCATTATGGTTTTCAAAGATGCTCAACTAGAAGACATAGCTATGAAGGTAAAGGAACATGAAATATATTTACAATAATTAAAAAATATTCATGAAGAACAAATGATAAAGATGAAGGAGAATTGGGAAAGCAAGATGAGTTCAGTTTAGGATGATAAGAACTCTCCCAAAATTATGTGTTTAGAGCTGAAGGTGAAATTGAAGAATCAACAATCACTCCAAGATGGAACTTTCCAAACAGTTGAGAGAAGAGATGTTGCCACTAAAGTTTGTATTGAGGAATATGATTCCAAAAGGAACATCAGATCATCCTATAATCCAATGGAAACATCCTTTAAGAAGAAGGTATCCCATAACCCAGTTATTTCTGTTTCTACTAATGCAATTGCATCTACAAGTACATGTTCAAAGTTAAAAGATAGTAAGATATGCATTTATAAAAATGTTAATAAATCCATCAAAATTTCAAGGATGGATACTGGGATGATTAATGTTGTGGACTTCTTGGTATTCCAGTCTACCTCAAGTCAAAATGGTTACTTATTCCTTAATTTAGGACCTTTCCTTCAGAATGCATCAATTGTTTCATCAACGATGCTTTGGGGATTCACTATTTCCAACCTCCTTGATGTTTTCCTCCTTTTGTACATATTTTTAAGAAATAAAATGATTATTTTAGTTAAATTACTAAATCTATCCATACAAATACAACAGGAAAATGAAGGAGATTTATTGGCTACTATTGGTGTTGCTGGAAGTTTGGGAATCAGGACAATGATGGATGGAGTAATACGTTAGCATATGAAAATTAATAAAGTCCTACATTCAGGGAATGCAGATATGAAGAAATGAAGAATCATGAAAAATAAAGGCAGAAAACAAAGATGAAGATTAATATGTTTATCCAGAATAGATTTGAGTATCTTGAAGACTTATGTGATAATTACAATAGAAGTGGTCACAGTTATAATGAGTGCTAGTTTAGGCCTACCATGCCTCATTCATATGTTGATAAGAATTATAGACTACAACAAAGTTAGGATAAAGAAAAAGGATTTTAAAATTATTTAACTGGGAATATGAAATACAATGAAGTCAAGAAAATAGTGAAATAAATTATTCCCAAGAATAATTTCAAGCCGAATTCCAAGAATTTGATCTCAAAAAAGAAAAGATGCTTCTATTGTGGAAATAAAGGTCATTCCGTGGATCAATGAAATAAATACATGTAAATGAATGGAAGCAAGATGAAACTAAAAAGAGAATCAATCTAGAATAATATGGGATTGACTGAAGACATTCCTAAAGAGAATCTTAATATGTTTCCTAAGAAAGGTAACTTGAAGAAAATGAAGAATCCATGTGGAAGATCCAAATCAGAAAATGTTAAAGAGTGTTTAGTTATTGGCCTAATCAATTTCAAATTTCTAGATAACTATAAAGAGTAGAAGATGAAGTATTAGCTAAAGCAAAGGGAAAAGGGAAAAAATTTATTCTACATGAAGGAAAATTCGAATTTCATGAGAGGATTTTAGCACATGACAACCAAAGTGTCTCAAAACTACTATGTGGAAGGTGCAAGAAGTATGGACATCATGCAAACAAATGTATATCTATTTTACCAGGCCAAATAGAGATACAAAAAATTAAAGAACATGCACCAGTGGAAGCTACTTCACTACTGGCAGAAGTAAAGAAAAATAATCCACACAAGTTGAAGGTAAATAGAAGTAAGGGTTCCATGCAAACAAATAAATATCAAAATGTCAAAAGTAGAGGAAACACCAGCTTGAAGAGTAACAGACACTTTAGAGCAGCAAGGAATGGAGTTCTTGGGTTGAAAACAACTTCTCATCCATATTGCTTCTATTAAGAAGCTCACAAGTGTTCCATATTACTCCATTATACTTTGGTTGTATATGCGTGCTTACATTGAAGGGAATTGAAGATTAAGGTCATCACTAAGATGACAGTTTAATGATAAAAGTGTAAAACCACAAGTTGAACTCATTATTCATGATTTGATAATAACATGAAGTGTTCCACAATGGAAGATTATCAATATGAATTTCATGAAGAATATGTGATAATATTTTCAACCATGATGAATCAATGGGATTTCACCCCTTGTGGGGGAAAAAATATGAAGGATATGATATCAATGATTATGTCATGACAAATATTGAAATTCATATCATCTCAAGAAGCTCAAATTGAGGTATTCCAATCACACTTTCATCCCTTATTCTTAATTTTATTTATCATATCAATTAAGGGGGAGTGATTTATTGATGAAAAGATGTGATGAAAGGGGGAAATTTATCTTTTCACTTGAACTTTTTAATATGTTTTGTGATGTATGTGTAGGATTTAGCATTTCACTGATAAATATTAATATTTTCAACCCCTAGTTGAGGATTTGATACATTCTAAGCATGATTTAACATTAATCGTTATTTATGGACAACATTAAAAAAACTTGGTCATATCTCTCTTGGTTTAAACACTAGGTTATCCCAAGTAGACTTTGAGTTGATTAACTAAAGTCTCTTTTCATATTTAACTATGTGACATTATCACTCTCTTATAAATATTCAAGAAGATATTCCTTAAAGGGAGGAGGACATGTTTTTGAACATGCCCCACTACACATTTTCATTTGGTTTCCAATAAGGGGGAGAAAATATTGGCACACATATTGACCCATTTAAAGTGTTCTTAAGTGATATTGTCAAAAAATACAAAGGGGGTGATTGAAGTGCATAAGAGTTTCATTTTTTGTCAATGAGAATTCAATATGTGAATGACAGTTATTGATAAATAAGTTGGTAAAGCCTTGGAGAATTGTTGTTGATTCAAAACATTAAATACTACACTTGATCAATTCTCTAATATGATAAAAATTTAGACGATTGTTGAACATGTCCTATGTTCCAAGACATGTTTCACTGGAACACACATTGTTACAACGTTGGAAGAAGGCCACACAATACTTAATTGAATGATGACCATATAATATCCATCCAAAAGCTTCTAATTGGATGAAGTTAGGGAACTAATTTAGAAAATTGTAGAATTGATCATAAGTTACAAATCATGTTTAAAATAATGATACATTGTTACAACATTTTTAGAACACCATGAAATACTCTATTGCCTGATGAAAGTTGAAGATCCATCCAATTCCTTATAATTTAATGAAGGTTGTGAATTAAAATAGATGATTGTTGGTATTGATATTCAAATAAGAATACATGTGTTTAAAAGAGAACATATCACTCACAACAATTATTCCATGAATTATGATTTAATGCACGAGGTGAAGAAGAGTTCAATGCATCATCTATTATTAAATCAAAGTAGGAGTATTGAAGATCTTGCATTTGTTATTACAAAAATAAAATTAGGATGATGTTTAAAGATGAATAACAAGAAAGGAAGCATGCATGGTCTTTGTGTGGAATCTAGTAAGTGCATTTCCATGCATGGCCTTTGAATGAAGAAAGTGTCCATGCATTATTCTTGTACTGGACCCTTGGTTTTTAACCAAGTATATATGGCCTTACATTAAAAAAATAAGGGTCCAACCAAGGAGGACAACTCAGGACCTCAACCTTAGGAACCTGCAGGACCCTTGGGTCAACCTCGCCTAAGGGAAGACTCATGGCCATCCCCAAAAGAGGCGCATGGCATGCGGGATGTGTATAATCCCGCCAGAGCATGAATGGTGATCATCCCATGCATCTAGGTGCATAGTTGGAACATGAAGCGCACCTGAAGGAGCAATGGTGGGCACAAAAGCGCACTCGCAGAACACTGATCTGGGGCGACATCAGGAGAGGGGGAAGAGAATTCTGAGCAGAGGTTTCCATGCCTTGTTATTTAAAGAATCCACAAACCGTGGGGTGTTTCGATGTGGGATGATTTTTAAAAATGCAGATGTGATCTCAGCCGTCTGATGCATCGTAGACATGTGGTCTATTTCCCGATCAATCGTGGGATCAATCGCATGCATCCAGGACATCTATATGTACTCTGTAGTTTAGGATTGAACCATGGTCTTCCAATCTCATCCACTGAGGTTTCCTTCACCCTCCAGACACCTACAACCACCCAATGTGAACCAGTGCACCATAGAATACCCCACACCTCATTGATCAAACTCTGACCACTGTTAAATATCGTACCTCTTTGCATTATGATTGACAGAGGTACACAATACCATGCATGCATATACATTTGAATTAATGAATCAATATAAAGAATTCAAATGTGGTTGAAGCAAACAGAGTTGCAACTCCACATCATGGAGCTCTAAGACTTTTGGAATATGCATTACATGTGTTCCTATTCTCATGCATGAGATGATTACACAAAGAAAGAGGAACCCACAATTGAAAAGGAAACAACCATTACCTATTCCAAATCTTATCCTGCATTTGAAATATTCATAACAAAGATCATGGGTATTCAAATGTTTTAATACTGCGGAATCTCACATAGATTTGAAAGAGCATGTAATACAAACCTCCGCTATAAATAAAGTGTCAATAAGATGAGACATGTTGTTGAAAATTTTGAGAGGACCTCTCATTTTCTGAAAAATAGAGCACTACACAATTTGGATTTAGTACAGCCTTACTATGTGAAGAAGAGAGTTCCACACAGCCTTGCTACTATAGAATTTCTGTGCATCCCATACATGAAGGATAACTGCGAACCATCTTGGTTCATGAAAGAGGAGATCTGCACACTCAGTGCAAATTTACCCACAAGCACGTGATAGGTTCTTTTGGACCCTTTTGTGACTTCTTAGAGGTATTCTTCGGGTAAACAACCGGTGCTACACACCCTTGTAGTGCCCTGTGACTACAAACCCATAAACCTCTAAGGTTCTGTAAAAAATACACACACACACACACACACACACACACACTCTTTGCATGAATAAGAACCCTTGACCCCTCTTGGTTTCACGAAGTGAAGAAGAAGAGTTCATAAGGGGAAAGTGTACACAGACACTACCCTCTTGAGAAGTAAAACTCACACACACACACCACCCATACACCAATTTTGGTAGTTTGTGAAGGGAAATAAGAAACAGGAGAGTGCATACACGGTTGCGTTCATGTGCATGAAAAGAAAACAAAAGAACAAATTGTGTGTGCACATGTGAAGAATGAAGAAATAAGAATATCACACACTAAGAACCAAAGACAATAAAGTGTGTGTGATATTAAGTGAGTAAAAGAACTAAAGAAAAGAAAGTGTGTGTGATATTAAGTGAGTAAAAGAATGAGAAAGTGAATGTGCTCAAATAATTTTACCCATTTGTTTTTTCAAACAAGAAAGAATGAAGAACAGGATTGTGAATGCATGCCCATGAACATGTGAAGACACTTAAAAGGAAGAATCAATATTGTGATTGCATGTGTGTAAACAAGAAGATGAAATTCCCTGCAACACCGGTATGAATCCTAATTAATTGATATATCAAAAAACAAGAATTTTGGATGCCATAAAGTCCATTCATTATGTGAATGAGAATTGATAATGAAGTTAGACGGAGTTAAAGAAGATCTTGTATCTGAGTTTACAATGTTGGGGGACTCAAGAAGACATACAGAGCTAATATAGTGAAATATCATTCTTTCCTATCAAGATTCTTTAAGAAGTAGTGCGCATCACTTGCACACATACAAGTGACACTAGGTCTTCATTATAAGAAGAAACAATTTCCTGAGCATTGTTGAACTAAGGACTGATTAGAAAAGTGATCAGAGTTATTAAAAAATACCAACAGACCATACCAACAGCTGTTGAAGATTCTTTAAGAGATACACAGGCAAGTGTGATTCATAAAGCCTGTGTGGGAAGAGAAGAAGATAATCTATAGTGAATCAAGATATAACTCATAGAATAAAGCTTCTCATGTGACTTGAGAGATAGAAGAACCATATGAGATTCAGGGAGGAGAATAAATATTTATTGGGACTCTGAAGTAGGCCAGTGAGACTCTAGTAAAATTGTGGGAAGTAGTATAAAGAACCTTTTGTGGGATATAGGGGAGATACAGTTGGACTCTGTATCAACCATTTTAATTGATGACAAGATTATAGTGGATAATTTTTGTTGGTGAGAATAACCAACACAACAAGGAGTATGTCTTTGAACTGAACATTGTAAATACTTGTGCTCGGTGCCTTTAAATTTATTTCATAATTTGAGGTAAGGTTGAAAGACCCAAGAAGAGTGGATTGAGGATTTAACCAGCCATATATGTTTAATTGAAAATAATTAATTAGTAAAAATATTTTAAGGGATCACTGATTCACCTCTCACCCTCTTAGCGATTCACACTGATCTGGGTACTTCAAGTATGAAGGAATGTTGTGGTCATGTAAAATAATTTTTAAATAAAGATGTTGTATTTAATGTTTTATGTTGTTATGTAATGTTTTTTATTTACCAAGACACTATACCTCTTAATCTCCTGAGTTGTGTTAACTAAAAATCCAGGTAATGGATCATGTATAAATGTTTAATAATTAACAAGGTTGTTATATTCATAACTTTTATTTTCCTAGTATGATTAAGGAAAAGTATTATAATTGGTATATGAGGTATGGTCACTAAAATTCTCAGACCATAAATGAAATTTCATAGAGAATCATTTTAAGTAATATAAAATAACTTAAGATTAACTCTACCATAATCTATTATACATTTCAATTAATTAATAAAAATAAGTGGATAATAACACCTACCAGGGAAGTATCAAATCAAATTGTTATAAATTTTATTCACATGGACTTTTTTGGGCATAAAGAAATTAGGAGTGTAGTAGTAAAACACTACATTTACATTTTGGTTAATGATTACACTAGGTTAAATTGGGTTTATTTTCTTACTCTTGAGTCAAAATCAATATATCATTTTAAATGTTTTTATTCTCCTGTTCAATATGAGAAAGACCAACCATTAATTACTATCTCGAGTGATCATGGTGTATAAATTTTAAAATCTTATTTTAAAATAGTTTTTAGTAATAAATAAATTACTTATAATTTATTATCACCCAAAACTAAACAATATAATAGAATAGTTGAATGAAATAATATAAACCTTAAATCATTTTCCAGAACCTTACTCTGTGAATACTCTATAGATAATCATTTTTAGTTATATCTATAAATACATAAAGTTACACTATGAATCATGTCTTACTCTATCCATTTTAAAATTTTATGGGTTTTATAACAAAATAAATACAAATATTTCTTACTCTAAAGTCTTAAAATGTAAAGTTTTCATTTTTTATAATGAGTATTATCTTTTTAAATTTGATCAAAAGGATGTTGAATATTTTTTTCTTTATTCCAAAACTATTAAGGCTTATCATGTTTTAAAAAAAATATATTAAAGAAACAATATATGTAAAGTTTGTTGATATCTACATTAGTGTGATTTTAAAATTTTCCAAAATTAAAATCATAGATATTGGCTATGAAATTAATTTTTTATTACCTGAAATTAAATCAAATAAAAAAGTAATTACTCATTTGAAAGATAGTATAACAGAACATTCATGTATGAAAGATATAAAAATTCATGTTACTCATCTATTAGTTGAGTAAAAATATTATTTTTCACCTAAAAACTAATCAATATTAATGAATAATCCCACTAAAATATCATTGTTGATGTAGTTCATTTAGTCAGATTTATAAGTTCTCTATGAAATAAATTTGATAATATTGAATTTTTATCTCAATTATAACCTAAAATAGAATATAATGCTTTGGGTGATGTAATCTGTATAATATATATCTAATAAGATATTAACTATCTTGAAAGGAATAAATGTTAGACCTTATTTGAATGACATAATGATCTTACAATTATAATAGTAAAATGAGGTTTCTAAAACAATTGTTATGATAGTGGAATAATCATTTGGAATAAGTCAAAATGTGTTACTAAGGGTTATAGTTGGGAAGAATAAATAGATTATGGTGAGAGATTTAATTTGGTTTATAGACACAAATCCAAAATTATCTTAAAAGATTTCAATGCACATTTCACTTTAAATTATTATAAATGGATGTATAGAGTTCTTTCCTTATTTTATATTTTTAGTGGGAGGTTTATTTATAACAAACCCTAATTTTGAAGATGAAAATATTCAGAAACATGGAGTTAAACATAAAAATTTACTTACGATCTTAAAAAGATTTGAGATGTTTATATGGTCATTTATCTAGATTTTTACATTAAAATTATTTTGTTAAAGGAAATACTAGTCGAACACTCTTTATTAAATTTTTTTAGAAAACTTCCATTATATAAATTTATATTGATGTCATTAACTTTTTTTCAACTCAAATATCACTCAAATATATATTTTAGGAATGAATACAATTTACATTTGATATGATATTAATGATGGGACTTAATTTCTACTTTAGTTTTAAAATAACAAAGAATCCAAAAGAAACCATATTATACCAACAATATCATATCAGAGCTCAAATTAAGTGATTTGGTTTTGGAAAATGAATCTTGTAAAAGTACTTTGGTAGGTACCTAGACTAAACTAGATCTTGATGATTCCAAAAAATTGGTATATTGAAATACATTTAGTCAGATGATTATAATTATACTTTATCTAAGGATGTTTTGACTATACATTATGTACTTTGTGGGCCTATTTTCAATATTCCAAATGAAATCAATGGTGTCCCCTATTAAATTAGTTAATCACATTTTCCTCTACTTTAAAGGTACCATAGAGCACAAATTAGTTTATTCATATGAACAAATTTTACTCTTAAGATTGAATTATATGTCAACTTTTAATGTTGTAGATTAGATTATAAGAGTGTGTGGAACTTGTCACTTAATTAGTAAATCCTCATTCTCATGGTCTTTCAAGAATATATTATAGTTACTATACTAGAACCAATTGTTGTTAAATTATAATTTTTGTATATTCAAATAGGTCAATATTAATTAAATATCTTATTACATATTTCTATTATTCTACAATACATTAATGTAGTAATGTTCAATAGTATCTACCATATTGAAGATGGAATAGAAGTTCTTTGATATAATGAAAACTGAGAAATGAAATGGAAATATTCTAAAACTTGTTCCATGTGTGGATAACATTATATAATAAGAAACATATTGTGTTGACCATCTAGTGTGATTTATTTCAAGAATATGATCCTTTATATCATGAAGTTTTCACTTGGTGATCTTTAAGATAGAAGATAATGAGAATAGATCCACTAGTAGGAAATCCACATGTTTATTTTTCACTAGATATTCCATTCTACAAATATGTGAAATGATCGTTTAGATTTAATATTATTACTAATTCATTCCGTGAATCATGTATATTGGTGTAATTTTGTAAACCGTAATGACATATTGTCACAGAGAATTTGGGTAAATTGGGTGATTCACAAATGATATGTTATTAATGAACAATTTGAGGAAATATTTGTACCTTTAATCTTCATGGAAGAAGATATTTCTCCCCTATGATTGAAATGGAACCATCGCATTAAATTTCATGGTTATGGTGTATAGGAAATTTCATTTTAGAAAGTAAAATATGGGAATATCGTGTTTATAGTTTGATGAAACAGGTGTGAAACATGCTTGATGAGATATAATTAAAAAGGTATTATATTAAAAAATGAGTGTTTATATGTAGTTTTTTTCATCTTGAAATATATCCTTCTTCTATGGGTTCCTTGACCCATTAATAGATAGTAATCTTGTACTTTATCCAATCTCAGAAAATTACACTAAAGAATAGGGCTAAAGGATGACACAAAAGTGTTTTATTTAATCTCATTTAATTACTATTTATATTTATCAATTGAAATAAATTATGTTCTCTATAATGAGAAGTAATTTTATTCATGATTTTTAAAATGTTGATAAATAATAAGTAAATATTTTTTTAGTAAGTTAATTATTTAATTAAATGAATATATAATATTTCTTTGTCTCTTATTATTCACACTTTTATAACCAGATTTTTTTCAGTGATGAAAATTTATTTTCCAAATTATAAAATAAATATTTATCTAAGAACAGGTTAGAAAATTCCATAAAATAAAATTGTTTTGTTATTTTATTACATGGTAGAGGGTTTCTTTTTTGGTTTAATATAATATTACTGGTCTTTTGTAATTAATTCAAAATTAAACCCTAAATCTAGGTTCATAAATAGACTACTATATCAATATGAGAAAGGTTAATCATTGTGAAAAATAATTTCTTCTAAATATATCCCTCATCGTACATTCCTATGATGACCAGATTTTAATATTTATTTTTTATGAGCTATATTGAAGTGCTGTAGGAAACCACTATGATCTACCATACATAGACTCATAGGGATCCATCTATATGGTTACATGATAGCTATTATTGTTGTAAAACTTGACAAGAGGTATATGTTTCTCCCAAGAACCTCTGAAATCATGGACACATGTTTGGAGCATTTCCTTTAGTGCCTTTATTTTACATTCTAACTGGCCTTTTGTCTGTGGGTGAAACGTTGTTCTTAAGAAAACCTATGTACCCAGAGCCTTATATAACCCCTTCCATAACCTCAATGTAAAAAAATCATCCCTATCCAAGAATATGGTACAATGGACCCCATGTTGGAATATTATCTCATGGAAATACAATATCCCAAGATTCTCCACTGAGAAGTTCACCCTGATAGGATGAAAATGGTAAACCTTCGTTATCCTGTCTATGACTACCCAAACTGTGTCTCTACATCGAGGATACTTTGAAAACCCAATCAAAGAATCCATGAAGACGTCATCTAATTTCCATTTTGGGATTAGTAATAGTTATTAAAGGTAAATAGTACATTGGTTCTCTACTTTCACTTACTTACAAGTGAAACACCTAATGAAAAAACAAGAAATATGATCTTTCATCACGACCACCAATACCATCAGTGCATGTCTCGGTACATTTTAGAAATACTTGGATGTAATACCCACTATGAACCATGGGATTATCATATCAATTATTATCAAATTTTTTTAATCACCCATACATTTCCTTGAATAATCAAGATCTCATATCCATTGATAGAACATCCCAGTGGGGGATTTTCACCTGAAATGTTCTCCCATAGGACTAAGCCCAATGGGTTAGAGAACTACCTCCTCTTAAATCTATTAAAAAGTGATGAGGATACCGCTAATTAAATAAGTAAAGTCTATTCACGACTCTGTTGAACATATATATTCATCACATAAATAATATCCATGAACCTCTATTAATCACTAGATTCCCGAACAACTTGTGTCTGAATCTTCTAGCCAAGAGTATCAAGAACTGTGTCTCCCTTTCCAAGAATATAAGAAAGCACAAATTAGAAGTAATGAAGTATTTTGACCAATATTCTCTATGTATGGTTCAAGACACATTGTGTAAAGATATATTTGAGGTATTTTTGGTCTATAAACACCCAAAAACACTCTCCCAACAAGTAATTCCTCTAATATTGTAAGGAATGAAAAAAATATACTAGCTCAAGATCATGCATGGGGTAATTACTCTCATTAAGCCACATATTATATGACTCTTACACAATGAATCAATCTATATATATTATAACTACTCCCATCCTAGTACCTTATTCATCAAAAAACATAGTTTATCCTTTTTATGGATCTTGAAAAATAAGTATCAGTGCTGAATTCAATCTTCCTTTCAACTCTTGAAAGGCCTTATCTCATACTCTATACCATAAGAACATAACATCCTTTTTATTCAAGACACTAATAGGTGATTCAAGGAATTATAATTCGTGTATAATTTTTTTGTAATAGCTTCATATCCCCAAGATACTCCATATGTTATAGACGTTCATGGGATGTTACCAAGAAACAATAGTGGCCCCCTTATTTTGATTAGCTGATACACCTGTATCTAAGATAAATGTGACCGTAGAGTGAGCCTTGACGATCCATAAATGGTATTTTGTGGTCTTATAATACATTTGGTTCTCTCTTATTTTATTCAATGAAATTTCAAGATGTTTTAGAAGGTCGTGTCTAGTTTACGAATACACTAAGTTATCATCCAGGTAGACTACCAAAAAAGAATCTAGATACATGTGGAAACCCCAATTCATCAAGTATATAATGATTTCATGCATTTTCATGAGACCAAATGGAATGAATAAATAATAATATAAATCATACTGACTTCAAAAAACTATACGTGGTATATCTGAGGTCATACTCGTACATAATGGTAGTATGGCCTCAAATTGATATTGTATAAAACCCTTTCTCCTTGGAATTCAACCATATGCCATCGATATGAGGTAGTAAATACCAATTCTTAATAGTAATATGGTTCAACCAGTGATAATACATGAAATTTATAAGGTTACCTTCCACCTTCTTAATGAAAAGGAAAGGTGAACCCCATGGTCAAGTGCTTGGTCATATAAAACCCTTAGCCTCTGAATTCTCTAGTTGCCTCCTTAGCTCCTGCAACATAGTAGTACCCATTCAATAAGAAGGAATGGATATTAGTGAAGATACTAGAACTTTCTCAATAACAAAATCTAAATCTATTTTAGGAGGTAGTATTGAAAAATCACTGGGAAAGATGTATCTGAAGTATTCAACTACCAAAGGGAAAATAGCTTCAAGTATACCCTGGTCGTCTCGAAAAAGGCTAGTAAGATGAACTATCACTCCATTTATTCTATGATGCTCTTCTCTAGATGGGATTTTATAGATATCCCATTCACCCTTATGTATATAAAAACCACCCTTTGGTGATGTAAAGGGAACCCTCTCGGGATAGAAATCCACGTAGGCATGGTAAGGAAGAAACCAATCCATCTCAAGATTGGTGCTTAAACTAACTATCTTGAGAATAAAGAGGTTATATATAAAATGATAGCTTCCCATATCAAGGGGAAATACTTAAACTAACATACACTCTATAAATGTATACCAAATGGAGATTTAAGGGTCTCCATCCCAGCAAGGTAAAAAATTTAAAGTCTGAGACTTTCCACAATTTCCATAGATAAGAATGAATGAGAATATCTTGTGTTGAATAATAAAGAAACTAAAATAGAGGAAAATAGAATTGTACCTTGAACTATTGATGGACTGAGACTCTGCTCCTAAGGAAAAGGATGCACTATATAGATATGGTCATTTCCATGGACCTAAGATGCAACATGATTGTCCTAGGAAGGTCCACCATATTGGAACTATACATCTGAATCCTAGATTCCTCATCCATGACCACATCCTATTCCTAAATTGGTGGTGGTACCCTAGACAACTTATTAGATAAGTGATATTAATCCCTCTTATGAAGGTATAGCTGATGTAGATACTCTCCCACTTGGAAAATATGGGAGAGCCTTGCTAAAATGATAAAGATTCCCCAACCAGTTGAATCCACAATACTCAATGGGTTCTTTAGGATACTAGTGATTCTAACTCCCAAAAAACACACACTAAATAAAAACCACAAAACATTATGGGGGTGTCATATTGTTGCCTTTAACCCCATATATAGTCTTAAAGTGATTGTTCTGGCCGCTAGTCAAACAAATTCCTTGTCTCGGTTCTAAACCTGCCTGGTCTACACTGCCAAATTCCATTAGGTTTTACTGGTTGATGAGATCATTTTCTACTACTTAAGAAATAGTTGTGAAATTAAAATCATTCACATGATATCAGACTGCTTATATGAGCCCATCCACAAAATGTCTCATTTCTTCCAACGTGTCATCAACATGAGTCGGTGTGAAGCATTGGAGGTTCTTGAACCAAGTAGAATCATCCATCACAAAAATAGTACCCTATTATAGATGTATAAAATCTCTATATCAATATACTATAAGTGTCTAGAGAAATAAACAATCATATAAAAATATCTGGAAGCCCACCTAGTCCATACCCTAAAGATGATCTTCCATGGTGATAACATCCCACAATTGCTTGGAATAATCTCAAAGAATATACATAGAGAGATTCACTTTTATCTCATAAGGTGTATTAATGTGCTTGATGATAGTCAGTATTCCCTCATTCCATGACTCTAAAACATAAGGGTCACCATCCTTTAAAAACATGGGTGGATGTTGCTGCTATAATGCTTGCATCAACTCTTCCATAGTATGGGAAGAATGTGGGGATCCCATTATTTTCTGCATGAGACTTATGAATTCCTCTCAAAACTAGTCATTAATTCATAAGTCAGGAATAAAAGGATGGGACTCATGTGGCCCTGTCTATAGGATAGGTCCCACCATTTCTGAACCACAGTCATTGCCACCTTCCAAGAGCTCGAACTGAGGATTTTATGGTGGCACAACTCTATAATAGATCAACATGTCCCCCCGAAAAATACTTCGTAATGGAATAATCCATGAGTATAATAATAGAACATGTATAAATCCTGGCTATATAAAATTCACACCCTTTTTCCTGCTATTAAAGTTTGTTCTGGGTGACTTAAAAATCATATAAACTCAATAGATACTACATACCAACCACTACTGAGGTCAGGTCAGGGTCAAGGTCTCATATAACACTACATGGATTCTGGTATATAAAGTGTGAATTTCAAGGTATAAAGAAAAACACCCTTTTCTTTTCAACTCGCACACCCATTGATTATTAACAATTTCAATTAAAAGTTTAAATTCATTTAAACTCATACTCTTTTATATATCCAATATTCTTAAATGGATGAATTATATAAATAGCCTTTTAAAATTTATAAAGGATCATACACATTATAAATTTAAAAGAAGATTCCATTTAATCACAACCATAAACACGTTCGAGACCAACCAATGGTTAATGACTGAACATTCCATAATTTACCACTTAAGGGGTTAGCATCAAGCTATGCAGGAAAATACTATTAGGTTGATGATGGCACTTTAAGTATCCAATTATGTTTCTCATTCCCATTCTAGAACTTTTAACAAGATTCTATATATTGTATTCAATGCACTTATAGAAAAAACATGTAAAATAAGTAATGATGTGCACCTATATGGAATGACATAACGCATGACACTTGAATCCTTGCATGCCTATAATGATGAACGAGTCAACATTTACTTATCATACCAGACCAAGAGTAAAAATGAATCCAAAATCATAGTAATAATAATAATCACATATCATGTGAGTCACCCAATGGTGAAATAAAAACAGTTGTAATAAAAAAATCAAAAAATATAAATTTCCATCCCTATAATTTTCTTTTTCTCTATACATGGGTTAGATACTCATAGGTATAGTCTCATTACAAGATTTAGAAACTCTAATATCCTTTTTACCATCCCAAAATAAGAGGGAAAAAGAAAATAAACTGATGATACCACATTGTCACATCCTAGATAAGGTCACATGATAACAGTAAATAGTGGAAACATAATAAAGATGAATAAATAAGTGATAGTAAATCATCTAGGAAGTATTAATAAATTAATAAAAAAAGTTAAACTATATAAAAAATGATTAGTATGTAATGGATCTATACAAAATATAGGAATACAAATATATAGCTGTATCAAAATGAAAAAAAATTAAAAAATGTTGTCCAAAAGCATTGATATAGAAAATATTTTCAATTATTTCGATTTTAATATCAATTCTTTTAATCCCACCAAAGTGTTATTATAAGTGAAATTGTCACATTTTATGGTTTTTGTAGAATTTTGAGCTTAATTTCAAAAATAACATATTTTGTAATTTAACTATTTTAATTTATTTTTGTATTTCATACATTACTTATTATATACTGACCCAAATTATGAAATTAATTTTTTAGTATTAATACATCTTGGGATTCATTTCATTCATTTAGAATCAAATAAAAATATATCATTTGATGGCCCAAAACTAGCTCAAAACATAGGCCTCAAGAACTATGAACAGATCTGCAGAATTTTTATAATATTCCACTATCTAATAAACAAATGCTCCAATTGATATGAAATTCTACCTAGAGAAGGATAAAATATGAATGAATATCTTTTAGTACCTTTTCCATGCGTGATTCCTTTGTTTTAAATGTCATGATGTCATGGGGACTCAGTGAATTAGTATATGAAGAGTTTGTTTGGATAGAATAATGTTTTTGAGTGAATTAACTATAAATCTCCCCACACATATCCAATGAAGATGAAATTTCATAGTTAGACATAGGATGCATAATTTTACAACATTTGAGAAACAAAATTCCCAAAATTCTGTTAATAAATGTGTATGACAAGTATAAACCTTTGGAAGAAAATTTTCAATCCAAAAACTCACCACTTTTTCCTATGAAGATGTATCACCTCACCTTTTCAAAGGGTAATAAAACTTTGTTGGCAATTTCTAGTAGATTTTTATAGTTTTCTTTTTATGTAATATTATTATGATATTTTAATATATATATATATATATATATATATATATATATATATATATTCTTATTCTTATGGCTATTATTCCCATATTTTTATTTTTTGTTTTTCCACCCCATTCTTCTCTACTATGATATATAATACTCATTATCATGAGCAACTAACCGGAGGAAATTACAAAGGGAACAATCTAGTGTTGAAAAAAATTCATTTCACATTCTTGTTTTTTGTTTTTTGTTTTATTAGAGTTAGGCCGAGGGGTGTATTGGTGGGAAAGTTTCCTTTGTGTCTCCACTTTCCACTCGATACATAGATTTATCTTCGGTAATATTCTCCCTTGATCGAGGAGGTGGGCGTGTAGTCTCTCAAATTTTTTTGACTACCCCATATATTCAAAAATATAATTATAAGAGGATGTCAATGGATACAATATATCATGGTCATTAGAGAAATTTAAAACTAATAAAGATATGATGAAGGTTTACTCTGGGTGATCTCTTGTGAGGATCACCTTCTGTCTAGAATCATTCATTCTGTCTGTATTCATTTTTCTTCATTATATATATATATATATATTTCATGAAAATTTCAATCTCATTCATCATTATATTATTTTTTATAGTATTTAGAATATAACTAGTGAAAATATAAATTTGGTGTTGTGAAAGTTTCCTCCTCGAGACAGTCCCTAGGATGCACTATATTGCATGCTTAGGTAAATAAACTATTGAATGTGGATCCATGGAAAATCCTCAGGAATAATGAATATAGAGCCAAGGATTGGTCTCATGCTCTCAATATCCCATTTAATAATAAATCAAGGATATGATATTGGGTGATTTCCCTTGTCCAAACCTGTATACATGAAGTGTATCTAGGTAGAAAATGGTATCATGAACAAGGTTTTAGATATAATCAGTAGGCCAACACCAATAGTGTATAGAAATTTATAGACAGTGCATATAATATTAATTGTGTTTATATATAATAATTTAAAAATATAAATATAAACTATAAAGGGTTATATATGGTTCCTAAAAGACACCAGGTAGACCCTACCTGCTTCAGTCTGTGCTGGGAAAACCCTGAACTGATGTCACCCTGAACATATGCATATAAATGTATATGAATGTATGAATATATATATATATATGCTATATAGATAATTAATTTTATATCCATATATATATATACACACATATATATATAGTGTTATCTGTGACCTGAACTGCAAATCATGCATCCATGTCTTGTCAATCGAGTCTCATAAGGTAGTGGGGGATGCTATGCCCAGGTATCATAATTCATAAGGGTAACCATGACCAAGTATCAAAGGTATATGGATTTCATGCCTGAGTATCACAAGTATATAGGACACCATTCCCATGTATTATATTAGTAGGAATGCCATGACTTAGTATCACAAGTGTATGGGACACTATGTCAGAGTATCATATCAGTAGGGATTCCATTCCTATGTATAAAATGTGTATCTGATTCCATGCCTGAGTATCACTAACATAAGTAGTAAAATAGGCATTATTAAGAGACATAAAATGGGTTATAATTCATTATCATTCCACTTTAACATGTCCATAAACATTTTTTCTATTAAAACAAATGGCACGTGTAACACCCCAAGCTTCCACGGTACGTTTCCCTTCGAATAATGCAATAGCGTGTGTTGTACGCAACCTCGAGCTCTAACACACACCACCACTAATTAAACTAGCCGTTGTGAATATTAATACCTAATTTTTTAAATTTTATAAATTTTATTTATCTAAATGGACTTCCTTTTTGGATTCGAAATATCGAAATTAGCCTATGTTGAATTTTTGGTATTTTTCTGAGAACTTCTAATTTTTTATGAATAGTGAAAAATACTTAAAAACAACTTTTTAAATAAAAATAATTTATAGTGATAAATTATACTATTTAGTGGTTTTAAAGTATAATTAGAATATATTTTTACCATTTTATCCAACGGTGATCATTAGAATTAATTTAACATTGAAATTGGACATAAACAATTGCCAATCTTTTGATATAAATTGTTTCTTAGAAACACGCTATTTTTTGTAACAGCGGGAATTAATTATAAAATTAATTAATGCAACTTATATGTTTGGAATTTTGTAAAATAGACATCATTTTTGAATTCGGAATATCAATTATAGCTTAGGGTGAAATTTTGGCATTGTTCTGAAAAACTTCAATTTTTGATGAATAGTGAAAGCACTAAGTGGTAGTTAAATAACTGACTTTTCGTTTAAATGAAATATTACCACTTCTGTGATTTGATTTTCAAAAATACGACATACATGGTTGTCATTAAGAAGTAAAATGTGGTTCAATGAGATTAAAATAATTTTTTGGTGAATAATAACTTTTATGTTCTTAATCGCGATTAGAGGTAATTAGTGTAGTTTAAGGTACAAATAATGTTTTAATAATATGAGATGATCATGACACTTGTCCTACTCCTATTGGATGAGTAATGGCCGACCAAGACAACCCATGGGTCAACTTGGGGACCCCATGGAGCAACTTTAGTTGGAAAATGACATTAATATATATTTATTTAATGTTAAAATTAAATTGACACAAACATGAGTTGTTTTACTAAAATAGTTTTTAAGTGGGGTTACAAAAGTCACAATTTTGACTATAAATATTCATTAGAAAGCTAAAAAGATTTCCTACATCATAGTATTTTTTTATAATTTTTAGACATTAAATAAATTAAATTATTTATGACATCATTATGATGTAGTGATGACCTCATTATTTAAAGATTTAAATAACATGAGAAGATAATGCAAAATCCAAGGATTACACTTGTCCAAAGCCTATTGGATGAGGATATTTAGAACCCTTATCACCTTAGCCACGAATTATATAAGTGTGGGACCTTTAGAATCCGAAAAGCATTGTATAATAATGTAACATTTCAATATTTCCAAAAGAGCCCCTCATCTCCTCTTATAAAAGGCCCCCACCTCTACCAACTTATTCACACTTTCAAGCCTTTTTGTTCTGCCAACCTCTGCACAAATACTCTCCCAACTTCTCTCCCTTCATCCTAGAAGCTTTAAGTTAGTCAGAAAGCCATCCTAAGGAGTCATTTTGATCAAATCAAAAGGAAGAACCCGAAGAAGAGGTAACATTTTCATCACCCTCTTTCATGTTTCTTTCTTCTTCCACTCCCTCTTTGTTTATTATTTCAATTCTAAAATTATGACTCCAGTATCTTCTATATACTGTGATGTTATTATAAATATGGAACAACCATATTCAGTATTCTACCCATCATTTGAATGACATGTCACCATACGTGCGTACGTACGGCTTACCGTCTCCACGTCGTGGTGTAATTGTTATTCAATATATTATTATTTAGGTGGGTATAATAATGATATGTAATTCATGTAAATAATAAATATAACATGATAATGATTCTGTATATATGATATAATATCCAATTATATATTATTTTAATATCAAAATAATGATATTGTCGCTCGTGCGTACGTATGGACTACCGTCTCCACAAACGCGATGAGATTCATTCTCCGTCGTATCCATTCAAGTATAATTATCATTTGATGATTTAAAAATAATGTTTAAGGACATGATATCATTCTGGATATGAATAAGATACAGTCTATCCATGAAAAACATGACTTACGTAACAAAATATATAAAAGAAAATGAGTAAGTTAACACCCGAAACAACGATAAATCTAAGATATTGTTAACAAAGCAATGTTAAAAGATCATATATGATATCATATGAATGTATATGATTCTTGTATAATTTAATAACAATTATTTCACCATTATACAGGAGGTTAACCTACCCCAACCAAGGAAAAGTACAAGGTAAGGGTTATTTCACAATCTCTTCATTATCCGAGGTTGTTTATATGTAATAATCTACTGGGATCTCTTTATCATCCACATCCATGTTTCTTCAAAATGTATTTCAAAACATTTTTATTATTTACAAGAATATGGGTTAAAGTCATTTATACCCTTTTTTGACTTTTTATAAGAGGAATCTTTCCGTCGTTTTCAAAACAAGGTCCTTTTTAACCTTTTCGACAGAATTAAGGTAAGAATGTTTTTTTAACTTATACGGAGGGTGCGTTTATTTTCCGCCGTCATAAAATCTTCAAAGCTTTCCTTACAAGATTCTAAGAATATTTTCAAGAAAATTTTTTATTTTATATGGCTCTTAAATGATTTCAAAAATAGAAAGAGATATTTCTCTAAAAAGTGTTTTGATTTCATCTATGTCAACATCCTTTGATGGATTTTACGCTTATTTGAAGTTGATTTATTATGATACAAAACTTCTATATTTTATTGAAGGTTTTGTGATATGTTTGACTGTGGGTGTTCTATTTTTATACCATTCATAGTTTATTGTGAAATTATTGACATTTTGTATGCTAGTTTTAATACGAATGTTTATGTTATGTTTAAACCTTTTCATATGGGAATGCATTGGACTTAATATGTGACGGGTGGAGCCCGATATAGCTCCTCGATGCATCGGTAGGTCTCATGAGACAAAATAGTGTATTGGCACAAGGCCTTGACAAAATCTTATTTGTAGTCTTGGCACGAGGCCTTGGCTATGTGGTTATGATAGTCTGTCATTATGCATTCCAAAATTATGAAAGTGGTTAGTGATTTTGCATGTGATTATTCGATTAGTAGAATATCCATGTGAATGAGTAAATGGAATTATTTCATTTTATTTATTCCATACAATGTTGAAAGTTAAAGTTTGAAAGGCTTTTGTTTTAGTTATACATTGCCTTAAATGTTTATTCTTATTTATGAAAGTTTCTGCTATATTGTTATCCTTACTGGGCATTTGAGCTCACCCCTTTTCTATGTTTTATTTTTCCCAGGAAGTGAAGAAGTAAATTATGAATGACCTGCAGGGATATTATGAGGGGATAATAGTGTGGACTGTGGAGACATTATGTTGTTTTAGTAGTTTTTCATTTTATGATGTAATGTAAAACTTATGAATATATCTAGTGTTTCCAAGGCTACTAAACCAATCGGTCTTTCGAGATTTGATCCTTCTTGTGATCATGCCAATGTTACGAAGTAATGCACCGACTCTGGGTAGCTGGGGTCGGGGCGTTACAGTTGGTATCAGAGGAAGTTTAGTACAAACCTTGGAAGCCAGATTTAGATAAACTCCGATTAGAGCACGTAGACCTAAGATGAACTTTGAGGATTAGTATATAAGAAATTCCTAGAATTTTGGTATTGTAGAGATTTTGTGAGTTTTCCGAGCAATACATCCCTGTCTGGATACGAGCAGGTAGAGGAGGCTCTGGCACAGATGTTCCTAGGGGTAAAACCCGAAAACACCGCTTTTAGCTAGACTTCAACGGGAACTGGTGCACGACAACGGGCCTTACTGCACTCTTGGTTACGACACTCCTGGGGGATATGTTTAGGATAACTCTCATTTTCTTTACAAATCATTATGAAGGGTTTATGAGTATATACATCCTCAAAGAAAACATTTTTATGAATATGGATTATATCCATAAATAGTTCAATTTATGTTAAGTGTTTTATTAGTATGGGATTATGTATTTTGATTCATAAACTGATCTAGTTTATGCCATTGTTTAGAAATGGCGCCTAGTGGAAGAAATGGAAATCGTATCAATGCACACACTCCATGTAGGGATTACCCTCCTGCTCAAGATAATTATTGTGGATCTGGAGATACAACTGGTGCTGATCAAATTATTACCATACTGGGACAACTCACTCAGGTTTTTAATAATAACCTTACTCGTATGGAGCACCCTGATCCGCAACGTGGAGGATCAATGTTAGACCGCTTCATGAGGCAACAACCACCAACATTTAATGGGGGTACAAATCCATTAGTAGCTGAGCAATGGATAAACTCCTTAGAGAAAATATTCCATGCCTTGGGGAGTAGCGAAAGGGAGAAGGTTGTCATGGTAGTTTACCGCCTCACTGGAGATGCCGATCAGTGGTGGTCGCTGATTCAAAACACAAAGGAAGATGATGACATATCGAATATGGAATGGAGGGAGTTCAAACAGCTTTTCTTAGAAAAATACTTTCCTCTTGACCATCAAGCAGATATGGAAAGACAATTTCTGAGTTTGAGGCAGAAGGAGGATGAGAATGTCGCAAAGTATGAGGCTAACTTTACAAGGTTAGCGAGGCATGCTGCCGATTATATACATAACCCAAGGAGTAAGATTGATCGTTTCTTTGATGGGTTAAAACCATTTCTCCATCGATCTTTTGTATCACAATCCTTCTCATCATACGAAGATATTGTCTCGTGTGCTATCAAGACAGAAAAGGAATTCTCTAAGTCTTATGACAACAATGTAAAGCAAGAGAAGAAGAGAACGGGGGAACAAGAGACAAATAAAGGGAAAAAGGGAAAGAAGGATTTTCCATTATGTGATAATTGTGGGAAGAATCACCCTGGTACGTGCCTAAAAGGAATGGGAGTTTGTTATAAATTTGGAGAAAAGGGTCACCAGGCTTGTGATTGCAAGGGAAAGAAAGAGGCTGTCAAAGTTGAATGCTACAATTGTAGGGAAATGGGGCATTATGCAAATGAATGTCCTAAGCGTCAAGGAAACTTACCTCAGAAAAGGCCAAGGGATCAAGGCCAATCTTATGCTGTGACTACAGTTGAAGCAGAATAATAATGTATTGGTGCTTTTGGACTCATGAATTATATTATGGTTATTAGAATAATGTGATATATATAAGGATTGTACTGCAGTACTTGTTGATTTCATTAAGGTTTTAATATGATGAAGGTAATTATAATTTTAGTATGTGACAATAAGAGAAACTTTACTTTGTTTGGGGAATCTGATAAATTGATTTTGGAATTAAGAGACCTTTTAGAGAAGTCTGGACAGAGGTATTTTGGATAACTATAAAGGTTGGAGTGGATTAAGTTTATCTTTTGATAGTATTGTTTAAGGTCAAAAAATTTATGAAGATTATTTTTGAATATTATAATACTATAGTTTTAGGAAAAGGAAAACCTGCAGGGTGGGACATAACCCGTCGCGTCGGACAAAGCTGCAGGAATCGAACCCACAATCATAGTGCGACAGACCTTTATTTCCTACCACTAGCCTACAGGAAGTCCCTGGTTTCTACAAAATAATTTTACTAATCTAAATGGTATGTGTTAACATTTGGAACCTAATATAATTAGGATAAGTATAATATTTTTGAGCTCTATTATATTTTGAGTGAAAGATGAGTTGAAGGTTGAAACTCTAATTGTCAAGCATAAATATATATATACCTATCTCTTATTCAATGAATGAACTAATTCTTAAACTTTAGTAAAGGGATATTAAAACAAAAAATGTGTTATCATAATACCTTATGTCTTGTTGAACTGATGATATTTTAAATCAACATAGATTGAAGGCTTTGAGACCCTAAATTTGACAGTTGATTGTGATTGATGACCTCAATCACTCCCTACAAATATTTACGTTTTTCCTCAAATTATATGTCTCTAATTGCCACCAATGTTCTCCTAATCGAGATCATAATTGGGTGGTGACTTTTTCATTTCCTTTTCCCTCTTATTAAGGCTAAATTTTATTAACCTTATTTCTGATGTGGGTTTTCCACAAAAGTATTTTCTATTTTAAACCATTTATTTTCAAAGAAAAATTTTAAATTGCGAGGATGCAATTTATTGAAGGTGGGGAGAATGTAACACCCCAAGCTTCCACGGTACGTTTCCCTTCGAATAATGCAATATCGTGTGTTGTACGCAACCTCGAGCTCTAACACACACCAAAACTAATTAAACTAGCCGTTGTGAATATTAATACCTAATTTTTGAAATTTTATAAATTTTATTTATCAAAATGGACTTCATTTTTGGATTTGGAATATCGAAATTAGCCTATGTTGAATTTTTGGTATTTTTCTGAGAACTTCTAATTTTTTATGAATAGTAAAAATAATTAAAAACAACTTTTTAAATCAACATAATTTATAGTGATAAATTATACTATTTAGTGGTTTTTAAGTATAATTAGAATATATTTTTACCATTTTATCCAATGGTGATCATTAGAATTAATTTAACATTGAAATTGGACATAAACAATTGCCAATCTTTTGATATAAATTGTTTCTTAGAAACACGCTATTTTTTGTAACAACGTGAATTAATTATAAAATTAATTAATGCAAATTATATGTTTGGAATTTTGTAAAATATACATCATTTTTGAATTCGGAATATCAATTATAGCTTAGGGTGAAATTTTGGCATTGTTCTGAAAAACTTCAATTTTTGATGAATAGTGAAACCACAAAGTGGTAGTTAAATAACTGATTTTTCGTTTAAATGAAATATTACCACTTCTGTGATTTGATTTTCAAAAATCCGACATACATGGTTGTGATTAAGAAGTAAAATGTGGTTCAATGAGATTAAAATAATTTTTTGGTGAATAGTAACTTTTAATTTCTTAATCGCGATTAGAGGTAATTAGTGTAGTTTAAGGTACAAATAATGTTTTAATAATATGAGATTAGCATGAAACATGTCCTACTCCTATTGGATGAGTCATGACCGACCAAGACAACCCATGGATCAACTTGGGGACCCCATGGAGCCACTTTAGTTGGAAAATGACATTAATATATATTTATTTAATGTTAAAATTAAATTGACACAAACATGAGTTGTTTTACTAAAACAGTTTTTATGTGGGGTTACACAAGTCCAAATTTTGACTATAAATATTCATTAGAAAGATAAAACGCTTTCCTACATCATAGTATTCTTTTTATAATTTTTAGACTTTAAATAAATTAAATTATTTATGACATCATTATGATGCAGCGATGACCTCATTATTTAACGATTTAAATAAAATGAGACGATAATGCAAAATCCAAGGCTTACACTTGTCCAAATCCTATTGGATGAGTATATTTAGAACCCTTATCACCTTATCCACGAATTATATAAGTGTGGGACCTTTAGAATCCGAAAATCATTGTATAATAATGTAACATTTCAATCTTTCCAAAAGAGCCCCTCCTCTCCTCTTATAAATGTCCCCCACCTCTACCAACTTATTCACACTTTCAAGCCTTTTGGTTCGGCCAAACTCTGCCCAAATACTCTCCCAACTTCTCTCCCTTCATCCTAGAAGCTTTACTTTAGTTAGAAATCCATCCTAAGGAGTCCTTTTGATCAAATCAAAAGGAAGAACCCGAAGAAGAGGTAACATTTTCATCACCCTCTTTCATGTTTCTTTCTTCTTCCACTCCCTCTTTGTTTATTATTTCAATTATAAAATTATGACTCCAGTATATTCTATATACTGTGATGTTATTATAAATATGGAACAACAATATTCAGTATTATACCCATCATTTGAATGACATGTCACCATACGTGCGTAAGTACGGCTTACCGTCTCCACGTCATGGTGTAATTGTTATTCAATGTATTATTATTTAGGTGGGTATAATAATGATATGTAATTCATGTAAATAATAAATTTAACATTATAATGATTCTGTATATATGATATAATATCCAATTATATATTATTTTAATATCAAAATAATGATATTGTCGCTCGTGCGTACGTACGGACTACCGTCTCCACGAACGCGATGAGATTCATTCTCCGTCGTATCCATTCAAGTATAATTATCATTTGATGATTTAAAAATAATGTTTAAGGACATGATATCATTCTGGATATGAATAAGATACAACCTATCCATGAAAAACACGACTTACGTAACAAAACATATAAAAGAAAACGAGTAAGTTAACACTCGAAACAACGATAAATCTAAGATATTGTTAACAAAGGAATGTTAAAAGATCATATATTATATCATATGAATGTATATGATTCTTGTATAATTTAATAACAATTATTTCATCATTATACAGGAGGTTAACCTACCCCAACCAAGGAAAAGTACAAGGTAAGGGTTATTTCACAATCTCTTCAGTATCCGAGGTTGTTTATACGTAATAATCTACTGGGATCTCTTTATCATCCACATCCATGTTTCTTCAAAATGTATTTCAAAACATTTTTATTATTTACAAGAATATGGGTTAAAGTCATTTATACCCTTTTTTGACTTTTTATAAGAGGAATCTTTCCGTCATTTTCAAAACAAGGTCCTTTTTAACCTTTTTGACAGAATTAAGGTAAGAATGTTTTTTTTAACTTATACGGCGGGTGCGGTTATTTTCCGCCGTCATAAAATCATAAAAGCTTTATTTACAAGCTTATAAGAATATTTTCAAGAAAATGTTTTATTTTATATGGATCTTAAATGATTTCAAAAATAGAAAGAGATATTTCTCTAAAAAGTGTTTTGATTTCATCTATGTCAACATCCTTTGATGGATTTTACGCTTATTTGAAGTTGATTTATTATGATACAAAACTTCTATATTGTATTGAAGGTTTTGTGATATGTTTGACTGTGGATGTGCTATTTTTATACCATTCATAGTTTATGGTGAAATTATTGACATTTTGTATGCTAGTTTTAATACGAATGTTTATGTTATGTTTAAACCTTTTCATATGGGAATGCATCGGACTTAATATGTGACGGGTGGAGCCCGCTATAGCTCCTCGATGCATCGGTAGGTCTCATGAGACAAACTAGTGTCTTGGCACAAGGCCTTGACAAAATCTTATTTGTAGTCTTGGCACGAGGCCTTGGATATGTGGTTATGATAGTCTGGCATTATGCATTCCAACATTATGAAAGTGGTTAGTGATTTTGCATGTGATTATTCGATTAGTAGAATATCTATGTGAATGAGTAAATGGAATTATTTCATTTTATTTATGCCATACAATGTTGAAAGTTAATGTTTGAAAGGCTTTTGTTTTAGTTATACATTGCCTTAAATGTTTATTCTTATTTATGAAAGTTTCTGCTATATTGTTATCCTTACTGGGCATTTGAGCTCACCCCTTTTCTATGTTTTATTTTTCCCAGGAAGTGAAGAAGTAAATTATGAATGACCTGTAGGGATATTATGAGGGGATAATAGTGTGGACTGTGGAGACATTATGTTGTTGTAGTAGTTTTTCATTTTATGATGTAATGTAAAACTTATGAATATATCTAGTGTTTCCAAGGCTACTAAACCAATCGGTCTTTCGAGATTTGATCCTTCTTGTGATCATGCCAA